>CM065117.1:31637314-32237314 GCA_033026305.1 Cirrhinus molitorella | reverse complement strand
AACATCTGTTACTGGTAATTAATTGTGTAAAAAGCCATTTTGAGTAATCAGTTAATGTTGTTGTGGATTTGTTTAAAATAATAGAAATGAAGTTGTAGCCACTCAAGGTCAAGGCAGCAGCATAGCGCACCTGCGTCCTTCGCCCACTATGTCCCGGTGGGACATAAACAGAAAATGTCAAGCAAACTAAACACATTCCACCTGCACTGTCTCCATTGCATTTTGCCGATGGGAAGACAAGTCTCCAAGTCCCCCACCAACCACGTTCTCAGTACTAAGACAACGAATGCTTCGACGACTCGGCTCTAGATGTGTGGTTACTCTCCTGTGAACTTGCTGAAACAACTGCTGGCCACCCACAGCTGTTTTACAAGGATGTCTGCAGGCATGACATGATCGCTCTGGACATTAACATGTAGCGCTGGGAGGTGTTGCAGTTGACTGATCTAGATGGAGCGGTATCCTCACACAACGGCTAAAGAGGGGTGAAGAGACGCCCACTAGCCAGAACGAGTACAGATAGAGCTGGCGCAGGGATCACCCTAACACTTCACTTACCAACAAACAAAATTTCTGTAGCATCGATGTTGCATAACCCTAGTAAATCTTACACCATTTTGCAACCTTCAGTGTTTTCACAGAATTTCGTTTGTACATGTGTCAGTGACGTAATTAGTTTTTTTTGTTTATTGTACAAATCTATTTATTTATTCTAGAATACATATAAAAATGCTTCATAATACTTTAATACACCTCTTTTATAATAAAAAATGCTTTTGCCTTCTAAATACAAACTTATTTTGATAATTTTTGGGGTATAAAGTCAAACATGTCAAGGTAAAACAACTCCTGGAAATGAAATGAAGTACAAAATCCTCATTAAAAATGAAAAAGAAAACATTGTTAAATTAATTTGCCATTATCCTAATATTTGTAAAATAAAGAACAAATCAGAATATTTCTTAAGTACTGTATCTCTTCATTTATTAAATAACTTACAATATAAATTATATTGTAAGTTATTGAAATATTTTTGTATAGGTAAAAATAAGAGTATTTTTTACCTTGAAAATATATATTTGTAAAAGTAAAAATACAGGTATTTTTACCTTGAAAATATATATTTAATTTTAGAGTCAATAAATGTAAACTTTTTTTAAAAAATTGTATAAAAGTACAATATAAAAAATATTGTACATTAGTGAAATATTTATGAAATATTGAAATATTTTACAGTAGCTCTTTATTTAGTTAATAACTCAAATATATAATATATTAATTACATTTTTCTAGGTAAAAAGTAGTTATTTAATAAATAAAGAGCTAACGTAAAATATTTCAATATTTCATAAATATTTCACTAACATACAATATTAAAATTAAATGTATACAAAAATATTTCACTTACGTGTAATACTTCTTATGTTTTGCTTTTACTTTTATACCATTTTAAAGAAAAGGTTGGATTTAATGACTCTAAAATGAAATCTGTTTCAAGTCAATAAATGTGAACTTTTCTTAAAAATGGTATAACAATCTTTCACATTAGTGAAATATTTTTGTAAAGGTAAAAGTAATTGCATGTTTACCTTGAAAAATATATGTAATTTTAGAGTCAATAAATGTAAATTTCTCTTAAAAATGACATAAAGGTACAATATAAAAATACTGTAAACTTCTAAAAATGGTACAATATAAAAAATAGTGTACGTTATTGAAATATTTTTGTAAAGTTAAAAGTAATTGTATTTTACCTTGAAAAATATATTTATTTTAGAGTCGATAAAAGTAAACTTAAAAAATTTGTGTGTGTGTGTGTGTATATATATATATATATATATATATAAAATACTTTTTATTTCAATAATTTTAAAGGTGAAAGTACTTTTTACTTCAAAAACATTTATTTTATAGTCATCAAATTTCTTTACTTAAAAATACTATAAAAGTGTTTCAAAGTCATATAAAAAACAACATGAACACTAACTTGGCACGTGTGTAAAACTAGATTTTTAAAAGATTGATCCTTTTTATTATTGTTTTCAAAGACCCACTTAGATGGTGAAAGCTGATTACGTTTTTGTCTCTGTTTGAAAGATGTCCCATGTTTTCCTTTAATCAACTCCACCACACAAGCTGGCAATCTGGGTTTGTTCTTTAAAGCCTGAGCTGACAATAGCAATAGCCCGTGCCGATCAAATCAACCTGTAACCTGCCTCTCTAACTCTCCACTCTCTCTAAACTTGCTTGTCGGATTTCATTGGATTTGTCCCAGTCTGTTTTTATTGTAAATGGCTTCGGTCGAACGGCGGAGCGCCGTTGTCCGTGGGGAGAGGAACTGTGTGAGCAGACAATGAAGCAATCTTGCTCGAATTCAGCGCTTGTGCTACGTCCCCAGTCACATACCGGTTTGTTTGTGTTTGATTGAGTGAAGGAGGATTTGCATGATGTAGAGCTCAGAGAGAAAGAGAAGCACTTGAAGAAATAATAGTGATACATATAAATAAGAAGAAGAGAGAGTGTGTGGAGGAAGATCATTTTTAGAGGGACGACAAATCATCTGTGCATTGTGTATTATGGACGTAAATGTAACCTATCTGGATCCGTTTAGGTGTGTGTGTGTGTGTGTGTGTGTGCATGCGCATTTATGCTTTCCTTTAGTTTGTCCGCTATATTGGTGAGCCCAGCACAACGCATTGATTTCCTATTGGTCGATGCGAGCCAGAGTTAAATAGCAATAGGAAGGAGTTCAGAACAAACACACTCTTTTTTTTCCCCCTCGTTTGTCTATTTTCTCTCTTTCTTCCCTCTTGTAATCAGTTTCATAAGCATGAAGGATGACCTTTTGGAGTCCAAGAACCAACAAGCTGGAGTTATGTTGAGCAGCACAAGATGGACCAGCCTCTAGCGAATGAATAAAGCAAGAAGAAAGTAGAAAGAGAAAAGGGTGGAAGGAACAGTGTTTGATTATTCATGATGAAATAACTTGCCAAGACAGAGGGAACGAGAGAGATTGGGAGTCAGGGCATACAGGAGACCAGCGCATGCAGAGTGCTCCAGTGTCTTGTGGGATAGCTCCACGTCTCCCTTGTAGGCCAGTTTTCTCCTCTGTCACATTCTCAGATGTGACAACAGCCTCCTGGCCATCATGTCCCACCAATCCTGTCCTGCACACGCATATTCATACATGTGAACACTGTAAGCTTTATTTTCTTCAGTTTTTTTTTCACCTTGTTCTTTAAAGGCTTGAATACACTACATGATTTTCTGCCGATTTGCAGTCTGGAGAAGTTGATGCTAGTTGCCTAAAGTCAGAGCCAGTCTGCAGATTTGAGCTGACAGATTTTACAGAAAATCATGTAGTGTATGTTGGTCACAGACTCCTAGCTTCAGACTTTGATTCTATCCAGTCATTGGATATCAAACATGTTTGAGTCGATTTTAAAGTGCATATGGTTTTCATTTGTCACCCTTGTGTAGTGTAAAATGGCCAGTGTTGGGAAGGTCAATTTGGAAATGTAATAGGTTACAGATTACAAGTTACCCTATTTAAAATGTAATACATAGTGTAACGTAAAGTAATCTGAGTACATTTGATTACTTTTTGCTTACTTTCCTAAATTTAAATTTCCACTTTTTTTTTCAAACATTTCAAGAAGGTAGGGCCCTGTGATTTCCGCGATGTGGAAAACGTGGACGGAATCACGGAATCCAGTCATAAAAATGGAATTTACGATTTAACATAGTATATATTGGAATTTGTCAAAGTTTGGAAGAATTAAATAAAAGTATGTCATCAAGTTAAATCAAATCACGACATGAACTAGTATCTGTAAATATTAAGTCACAAAAATACTATTTTAATATGAATCCTGCATGTTCCACGTAGGGCTGGACTAGAATATTCGAATATTCGTTCGGTGGGTTTTTTTCCCTATACTGTTGTTAAAATGAAAGTGAATGACAGACAACAAACAGACAAATAAACAAACAAACAAACACACAAAAAACACTATGAACTGTGCTGTTTGTGGCTGTACAAGTCTTTTAAAATATGATAATAATATGACAGCTTTAGAACAGACTGATATTCTGGAATCTGCCATATCTTTTCTCTCTTGTTCATTAGAAATGTTATTAATTTGTTCCCTCATTTCTTTTTAAATGATGGCCATGATTTAACTAAATTAAAATGAGGGAACTTACTAGTACAATGTGGCCACAATTTTAGTGAAATGAGGAAACAAATTAAGAAAATATCTGAGGTACTTTAAAAAAAAAAAATTATTTGCTGCTGACCTTTTGTTGATCCAATTCAACCATACCAATAAGCAAAACTGACTTTAAATTAACTAACATTTGTGCTTCATTTTTTTCTCATTGCTGAAGAGTGTTGAACTTTCTTTTCCTACAGTTCTACTGTACAGACGGGAATTTACTTTTCCTTCAGCTTTAGGCTTATTTATTTCACTTTATGGTGTGAAAGTGTTTTACATTTGCTAAAAATCTAACTTTTTATTTTAAAAACAAACAAGGAAGCACTGCCCAGATTTTAAAAGTAACACAAAAATAATGTAACGCATTACTTTAGTAAGTAACGTAATTAGTTACTTTTTTAGAGAGTAACACAATATTGTAATGCATTACTTTTAAATGTAACTTTTCCCAACAACTGCCACAATATCCTTTATTTCCCCCCCCACATGCCAGGTTCAGAACTCTGTAATTATCTGATTCAAGAATGAGTCAGACATATTCAATAAATCAGTTTGATTTTGAATGATCTGTACTGATCTTTTCCTCAAGTTCATAATTATTTGAAGCTTGAAAGCTGCAGTACCTGCAAAAATGACTGGTATATTCTTCAAAATGTCTTTGTCATATGAGTTTGTAGTGAAATAATGGTGATTTTTATTTTGTATTTTTTTAACTAATCTTTAACGTCCTGGTTTATCAGTGCACAAATAATGCGAATGTATTTCCGTTCTAATCCACTGTATTTTCTCTCTCATATCCTTTTCTTCCTCTTTCCATTTCCCTTTCTCAGTTCTCCTCTTTTGCTCCCATGGCTCCTGTTTCTACTTTTTCCTCTCTTCCTGCTGTCTGTCCACTTGGGGGCCTCCTGCTTATATCATATCTGAGCATATGAGTGTAAATCAGTGTGTGTGCGTGTGTGTGTGTACGTGTGTTTGAGAGATCTGGAGTGTGTGTTAATGTAATAAGAGTTGAAGTGTGTTTTAAGGAGGAGAAAAGAGAATGCTGAAATAAGGATGTGTTATTCAGTACGTTTCATTGTAATTTTACTCTGTGATCAATACAAATGAGAGCTGAGACTGCGTCAGGCCGCAGATCAGAAAGAGTCATCATTTCAGGATATGAAATCATCTTTCACCCAGCTGAAAACTACAGATAGATGGATGGATAGATGGATGTCGGGGGAGAGGCAGAGGTGTGTGTATGAGTGTGTATTTGTGTGTGTGTGTGTGTTATCGTTCTCTACAAACTGTTCAAGAGGTCTCTTTTGTCTTTGTCAAGATCAGAGTGATTAATTTGTCTCTCTTTCTCTTTTCCCATCTCTCCCTCACATTTTGACGCCTCTGTCACTCTGCCCCGCTCGACCCTGCCATCAGTCATTCGTCCCAATCCCCACTCCTGTTGACCTTTGACCTCACCCTCAAACCTCTTCATCAGTCACACACCTGATAGCATGGCTAGACTCCCTCTGACATAAACCTGAATCCTCCTCAATATTTATGTCCTTTTTCCCTCTTTCATATTTCATCTTACTCTGAATTCTAACTATTGTCATGTGTGCTAACAGGTCAGAGAGGCTATTTCTATACCCTGTCCTACTTAGGGTATACACTACGAGTCAAAATTTAGGGGTTTTGATGTTTTTTTTTGTTTTTTTTTGAGTCTCTAATGCTCTCCAAGCCTGCGTTTATTTGATTCAGTATTCAGTGTCACATGATCTGATTTGCTGCTCCAGAAACATTTATTATCAGTGTTGAAAACAGCCATGCTGATTAATATTTTTGTGCAAACCGCTATAATGTTAAATTAAAATAAATGTTCTACTTTATGGATACATTTGCGACCCTGGACCACAAAACCAGTCATATGTGTTAATTTTTCGGAATTTGTTTTTGGAAATTTATTCCCCTGAAAGCTGAGGGTGCAAAAAAATCAAAATATTGGGAAAACCACCTTTAAAGTTGTCCAAATGAAGGTCTTACCAATGCATATGACAAATCAAAAATTAAATTTTGACATATTTGCTGTAGGAAATTTACAAAATATCTTTATGGAACATGATCTTTACTTAATATCTTAATGATTTTTGGCATAAAAGAAAAATCTATAATTTTGACTCAATACAATGTATTTTTGGCTATTGCTACAAATATGCCTGTGCTACTTAAGACTGGTTTTGTGGTCCAGGGTCACATTTATAAACTGTAGAACTAGTTATTGCACTCTTATGTTTCATTAATCTATTGTAACTTCTATTTAAAAATTAAAAGAATAAAGAATTTTAAAATTAATTTTATTACGTTTTATGTCGGACTAGTGATACAGCACATTTTGGTGAGTTTAGGTTCTTGCAAATGCAAAATTTTCAGATGCGTTTTCATATTCGTCAAAATTTGTGCATAGAACGTCATGGTGGCTCAAAATCGTTATTTTTAAACCTGATCCGAATTTTTTTTATGACGGACGAAAGTTTCAGAGGCATTGTGTGAATGTGATTGATACAATGGGAGGTCGTATTTATTTTTTATCATGCAAAAAATTGGACGAGAATTTCGGATTCAGACCTTTATTACTGTTTTTGCATTCGTAGCAAGCATTTTAATAGGAAAGGATGACAAATATGAAAAAAAAAAAAAACGCATACAAACATTTCAGACTCGGATTTCGTGTTCAGTGACCTTGAATTTTTACAAACTCCTCCTATATCACTCATGTTTTGTGAGTCTTTAGCTCAGTTATGTGGTTTATATGTATTTGACAGCAAGAAGTCCCCAGGATTTGGTTTTGTTCACTCATGTGCTTAATGTAGTGTTTCTCTCAGACCTGTGTGTGTGTGTGTGTCTGAGGGTCTCTTACTGGCCACCATTACGGTGAAACCTCGTCAACAAGCAAAAGATTTTATATAGCCATTTGAGTTCTGTGCCCAAGAGAAATCTGTGCCTGACAGAGCCGTATCACTGAACAAAGGAAGCAAGATGGAGGAATGATAACCCCCCTCTGATGAGTGTAAGGAAGTGGGAGATTTGTGCAAGCCTCTGACTTTATTTATTTAACTGTGTTCGTCTGCTTATCTCCATATTTCATTCCTCTGTCCTCTGTTTGCAATTCACACGACACTTATCATGACTATGAAATCAACATTATATTTAGCAGAACTGTACTGTGCTGTAGAGGGTTATTTTTATGGATAGTCAATCAATTAAGATGGTTTATTGAATTAATTACATGGTAAGCAGATTATTTAATCAAATTATTCACAGTTAATCTTTAAATAATCAATATTTATAAGGAAAATCCCCCACATTAGGATAATTCAAGGATATTACATTATTGTGGCAGATGTTAAAGTCCATGAATAGGTAATTCAGAGAATTGTTTCTAAACACATTATAAATGTTAGAAAAGTATTGCTGAAAAAACGTTGCAAAGACTGTAAACTATGTAGTACTGAATTGTGGAGTTAGACAGTTTTTCACCATTTTTGTGTTCAGGATTTTTTTGGGGTGGGCCTGAAATCATGTCTCAATGATGCACTGAAGCCACTGAGCATGGGCCCTCCACTAACACTAATAACTAGAGCGCATTAGCATCAATGGTTCGGACGCTCAATCGTGAGTTACTGTCATTACTGTTAGTTACTACAGCCTACAGTTTGCTAGCTAGCTATGCCTTCATCACATAAATGCATATTACCTGATCTTATCACGAAAACGTACCTGTGGAAACTTTCCTGAAATAGACGTGAAATACATACCGCAATGTAGGTTTTGTGACATATTAAATGTGAAATGTCCACTGAGTGGCGCTAAAAGTGTGTTAGATGAACATACAAATGGTACATTTTATGTGACGTTGTTATGAGTTATGTTATGACTTGAAATGTCCGCTGAGTGGCGCTATAACTCTAAAGGCCCCTTCACATCAAGAACGATAACGATATCTATAACTATAAAGATAACGTTCTAAAAATCGTTTCAAATTTAAGAGAATAGCAGAGTTCACACAACTATAACGATAACGATACAGGGCAACGATATCGTTGGGATCACTTTCAGAACGTTTTTTTTACAGCTGATGAATGATAAAACACTGACAGCTAATTAGACTTCATTCAAATTTAAAGGGCTGGTGCATTTGAAATAGCAGGCAACATTGTAGAGATGCAAACAGACCTTGCATAGCAAACAGAGTAACATAACACATAAAATTACCTCAGGAATACAGCGCAGAGTTGGACAACATTGTCTTGCCTCCTTTGAACGTGCAGCAGAAAAGAGTCTGTATTATTTTTATTCCACTAAATTGACTACGTTATAGATCAGATAGTTTAGCCTAGATTCACTGTGATGCGCTTGAAATGTACGTGCTGAGGACATCTACTGGTTGAAGTCGTGTAAGCACAGCAAAAACAAACAGTTATCGTTCTCTGGTGTGGACACAAATATAGTTATCGTTGTGTTTATAAGGCCCGTTCTTGGTGTGCTTAATGCTCCGTGATGTTTTAAAATAACGTACCATCTGCAATACACCTAAACCTACCTGATAGTATGAACAAAAGCGAATGTGACATAAAAATGCAGTTTTTCACGCAATTCGTACCAAGGATTCCACATCCTAAGTGCAATTCTGTGCCTGCTGAGCTACTGAGCAAGTTTGTTATGTCTGGAAAGCGAAACAAATGGAGCTGTAATCATAACTGTGTACAAAATCGATTATAAGTGCTCGCTGTTTTACCGCCTCTAGCGTTCATTACTGTTGGAAACTGCGGTGATATGTACTTATTGGTATGTATTGCGCATCTTGCAAAAAAGTTCCCACAAGTACGTTTTCGCCATGAGATCAGGTAGCCTTATTATCATTCAAATTTGGCTTGGTGGTTATTTTTCTGTGGTGTGATGAACTCAGAGAGCATATTTAATATTGCTTTACACAGATTTTAGGTAGAAAAAAATGGCTATCGAAGTCAATATGTGACACTGGTCTTAAGTAGCACAGATCTATTAAAATACCAGCCAAAAATACATTGTATGGGTCAAAATGATTGATTTTCCTTTATGCCAAAAATCATTAGGATATTAAGTAAAGATCATGTTCCATGAAGATATTTTGTAAATTTCCTACCGTAAATATATTAATATTTGATTAGTAATATGCATTGCTAAGGACTTATTTAGACAACTTTAAAGGCGATTTTCTCAGTATTCTCAGTTTTTCAAATAGTCGTATCTCTGCCAAATATTGCCCTGTCTAACAAAACCATACATCAAAGGAAAGCTTATTTATTCAGGTGATGTATAAATCTCAGTTTCAAAAAATTGACCCTTATGACTGGTTTAGTCATCGAGGGACACATACAGTGTTTTATCCTATTTCCAAATTGCTTATTACTTTATATTGGGTGGCCTGATCTACTAGTATTTACATTTAAATTGCTTATTGTGTACATGGTGTACATGTCTTTACACTGTACTTTTATAAAACATTTTATTCTCTGATATATGGTAACAAATTCATATAAAAATCTGTGATTTGAAACTCCGATCTGAAGTTTAGAGATGTATTTAGTCACGGCTGTTAATTTTGAGATCCAACGGCAGACAGATGATGATATGTCTGACAGACTCTCACTGGAATCAAGACAATTTTATTACTGTAAGAAGCCAAGAACAAGAGATTTGACCCGCTAAAACTTGCCGTCTCATGTCTCTTTATTAAAAGCTTTGCTTCTCACTCTTTATTTAAGCATGATTTGTAGGAGCACCTTGACACCCTCCATCTTTATCCTTTCTTCCAGCAGTCCTGTCTCTTTAGATGGTTCCCTTTCTTTGAGATTGTTCTTCCCACAACACTGTCTCTCATAGCAGAAACATACTTTTTCCACTTTCACAGCTGTTTTCCCACAGCCTGACTCTCTCTCCCTCCCCACTCTCTCTTTCTGTCTTTTTCACTCGTATCTCTTCCGTTTTCGGTTTCTGTCATGCATCAAAAGAGCTTGACGTTTGTGACGAGAGTGGTCCCAGAGACCCCTCCCACATGAGGACCCCGCTGGAACATCAGCTTTCTCATTCAACTCTTATCTGCCCCATTTCGGCTCCTTTCCATGGCAACGGTTGCCGAGAGAGCGAGCGGGCGCCAGGTCTCCAGCGAAGCCCAGCCTTGTCTTAGACAGATGTCTTCGCCAAAAAAAGAAAGGCATAAAGAAGGAGACACTGCTTGAAAGAAAAGCAATGATAGTCCTGACACTTTACACTTTCTTTTAGGACTGCACAAATGGATGCCAGGTTATCTGAATATGGGGCGTGTGATGGGTGTGGCTTTTATAGGTGTCCGTTACCATGCCTGACCTCAGTTCTGGTGTCTGGAGTGTTTAATGTATAGTGGTTTCTGGCACACTCGCGTTGTTTGTTTATAATGCCTATGAGAGAGTGGGAGATGTGAGGAAACGGTGCTTCTAGCAGTTCTTCCCTGCAGAAATGTTAACTTCAGAGCAAAGAGAAACAGACTGACAGCTGAGAGCTTGTCCATCCAAGTCTGCGAGAAGGACCCCTCCCAGGACATAACCCACATTTACTGCTATTTTTACATAAATACCTCACTTTAACACTCACTCAAGTATATGTGCGCACAGACACACACTGTTTAAATGTGTACTTGCATGACCCTGCATCCTAAAAAACAGAGAAAGTCAAAGACAAGGGGACTGAATCCTAATTTACGTACTATTCATGTCGTATGCAAGATTAGCAGTATGCCAAAATAGCCCAGAAGAGGAGTAGATCGATCTATCTATCCATCTAAATTTAAATGTATGAACTTGAGAGTTAAGTAATAATAAATTTGAAGAAACTTCTTGTACTTTCATGCTTTTGGGACAAATATTACCTTGTAGAATGTAAGGAGTGTGTAAATTGAGTTACATGCTAACATGTAACTAAGTATAATTTAAAAAAAAAAGTAGAAGTGTAAATACATGTCATTTAGTTCACCCAAAAATTTAAAGAGATATTATCCTGCACACTAACAATACTTGCTAAGTAGAAAGATTTATTATGAAAAACAACTTTTCGGTCCACTGACCTTCATCAGGCATATGTATACATATACGAAAAGTTGTTTTTCATAATAAATCTTTATACATAGCAAGTATTGCTAGTGTGTGGGATTATCTCTCTCTACATTTTTGGCTCAATAGTTGTTGGACCCTTTTTTTTCTTATCGCATGGATTATTGGGTTAATTGGGTTTATGTTGATTGATTATTGTTCACCCAAAAACTAAAATTACCCCATGATTTACTCACCCTCAAGCCATTCTTGGTGTATATGACTTTCAGATGAATACAGTCAGAGTTACAGTATCTCACAAAAGTGAGTACACCCCTCACATTTCAGCAACCATTTTAGTATATCTTCTCAGGGGACAATACTATAGAAATAAAACTTGGATATATTTTTTAGAGTAGTCAATCTGCAGCTTGCATTGCAGTATAGATTTACTGTCCTCTGAAAATAACTCAACATACAGCCATTATTGTCAAAATGAGGCTGGCAACAAAAGTGAGTACACCCTAAGTGAACTTGTCAAAACTTTGTCCAAAGTGTCAGTATTTTGTGTTAGCACTATTGTTAGCTGGCACTGCCTTAATCATTCTGGGCATGAAATAGACCAGAGCTGCACAGGCTGTTGCTGGGTCCTCTTTTACTCCTCTATAATGACATCATCGAGCTGCTGGATGTTAGACACATGGTACTTCTCCACCTTCCTCTTGAGGATGCCCAACCGGTGTTCAAGAGGGTTCAGGTCTGGAGACATACTTGCCCACTTCTTCACCTTCAGCTTCCTCAGCAAGGCAGTTGTCATCTTGGCTATGTGTTTTGGGGCGTTATCATTGTTGGAAAACTGCCATTTGGAAAAGTTTCTGAAGGAAAGGCATCATGTTTTATTTATCATATTTCCCTCAATGAACTGCAGCTCCCCAGTACCAGCAACACTCATGCAGCCCCAGACCATGATGCTACCAGCACCATGCTGAGCCATCTGAGATTAAAAAAAGGTTTATCTTAATATCATCAGACCATAGGACATGGTTCTAGTATTTCATGCTGTTGGACAGGTTGTCTTCAGCAAACTGTTTGCAGGCTTTCTTGTGAACCAGCTTCAGAAAAGACTTCCTTCTGGGATGGCGACCATACAAATTGACCTGTTGCAGTGTGCAGTGTATGGTCTGAGCACTGACAAGCTGACCTTCTACTTCTGCAACCTCTAAAACAATGCTGTTTTTTGAAGCCCGGTTCTTCACCTGACGCACAGAGCGAGTACTCAACTTTGTTGATCGACCCTTACGAGGCCTTTCCCGAATGGAACCCATCTTGGAAAACCTCTGTATGACCCTGACCACTGTAGTCTAACTCAATTTCAGGGTGTTACTGAACCTCTAATAGTCTTGGCTATCTTTGTGGAGAGCAACAATTCTAATTTTCAAATCCTCAGAGAGTTCTTTGCCATGAGGTGCCATGTTGAACATCCAGTGGTCAGTATGAGAGAATTGTACTCAAAGCGCCAAATTTTAACTGCTCTAATATGAGACACACAACTTTGTATGGTCCTGTCAAGCAGACAAAAACATGAACATGATGAAAAGGACATGTGGCTTTGCATGGTTAAACGCCATACTGCTGTTATCACTTAGGGTGTACTCACTTTTGTTGCCAGCTATTTTGACAGTAATGGCTGTATGTTGAGTTATTTTCAGAGGACAGTAAAATCTATACTGCTATACATGCTGCACATTGTCTACTCTAAAATATAACCAAGTTACTATAGTAATTTCTATAGTGTTGTCCATTGAGAAGATATACTAAAATGGTTGCTAAAATGTGAGGGGTGTACTCACTTTTGTGAGATACTGTATATTAAAAATGTCCTGGCTTCTCCAAGCTTTATAATGGCAGTGAATGTACTTTCTCATGAACACACATACAATAGTTATCGGAAGCCAGAGATTAGTTTTAAAAGTTTGAAATGTGGATATTTTTCTTACACAATGCATCGATTCACTTCAAAAGGCCTTTGTTAACCCCCTCAAAGCCATGTGGAGTACTTTTTTATAATGGATGGATGCACTTTACTGGACTTCAAAATCTCAGCAGCTATTCACTGCAATTATCATTGCAGTGAATAGCCAGGACATTTTTAATATAACTCTGATTGTATTCGTCTGAAAGAGGAAAGTCATATACAGGTCCTTCTCAAAAAATTAGCATATTGTGATAAACTTCATTATTTTCTGTAATGTGCTGATAAACATTAGACTTTCATATATTTTAGATTCATTACACACAACTCGAAGTAGTTCAAGCCTTTTATTGTTTTAATATTGATGATTTTGGCATACAGCTCATGAAAACCCAAAATTCCTATCTCAAAAAATTAGCATATCATGAAAAGGTTCTCTAAACGAGCTATTAACCTAATCATCTGAATCAACTAATTAACTCTAAACACCTGCAAAAGATTCTTGAGGCTTTTAAAAACTCCCAGCCTGGTTCATTACTCAAAACCGCAATCATGGGTAAGACTGCCGACCTGACTGCTGTCCAGAAGGCCATCATTGACACCCTCAAGCAAGAGGTCTGTGGGAAGGAAAAAGTGTGGCAGAAAACGCTGCACAACGAGAAGAGGTGACCGGACCCTGAGGAAGATTGTGGAGAAGGACCGATTCCAGACCTTGGGGGACCTGCGGAAGCAGTGGACTGAGTCTGGAGTAGAAACATCCAGAGCCACCGTGTACAGGCGTGTGCAGGAAATGGGCTACAGGTGCCGCATTCCCCAGGTCAAGCCACTTTTGAACCAGAAACAGCGGCAGAAGCGCCTGACCTGGGCTACAGAGAAGAAGCACTGGACTGTTGCTCAGTGGTCCAAAGTACTTTTTTCGGATGAAAGCAAATTTTGCATGTCATTTGGAAATCAAGGTGCCAGAGTCTGGAGGAAGACTGGGGAGAAGGAAATGCCAAAATGCCTGAAGTCCAGTGTCAAGTACCCACAGTCAGTGATGGTCTGGGGTGCCATGTCAGCTGCTGGTGTTGGTCCACTGTGTTTTATCAAGGGCAGGGTCAATGCAGCTAGCTATCAGGAGATTTTGGAGCACTTCATGCTTCCATCTGCTGAAAAGCTTTATGGAGATGAAGATTTCATTTTTCAGCACGACCTGGCACCTGCTCACAGTGCCAAAACCACTGGTAAATGGTTTACTGACCATGGTATTACTGTGCTCAATTGGCCTGCCAACTTTCCTGACCTGAACCCCATAGAGAATCTGTGGGATATTGTGAAGAGAAAGTTGAGAGACGCAAGACCCAACACTCTGGATGAGCTTAAGGCCGCTATCGAAGCATCCTGGGCCTCCATAACACCTCAGCAGTGCCACAGGCTGATTGCCTCCATGCCACGCCGCATTGAAGCAGTCATTTCTGCAAAAGGATTCCCGACCAAGTATTGAGTGCATAACTGAACATCATTATTTGAAGGTTGACTTTTTTTTGTATTAAAAACACTTTTCTTTTATTGGTCGGATGAAATATGCTAATTTTTTGAGATAGGAATTTTGGGTTTTCATGAGCTGTATGCCAAAATCATCAATATTAAAACAATAAAAGGCTTGAACTACTTCGAGTTGTGTGTAATGAATCTAAAATATATGAAAGTCTAATGTTTATCAGTACATTACAGAAAATAATGAACTTTATCACAATATGCTAATTTTTTGAGAAGGACCTGTACATCTAGGATTGCTTGAGGGTGAGTAAATCATGAGATAATTTTCATTTTTGGGTAAACTATCCCTTTAATAATTTCATTTTCTCTTTGCAGCTTTTCACTTTCATCCACATACTGAAAAGCAAAACTCTGCTCAGTTGTTGTATAAGGCACAGAGACAAGTATGTATGTACTTTGTTTTATACTTTTATGTACTTTCCCGTCACTGCACTTTTAAATGTACGCATGGATCAAACACATGCTCTGCACTGGATAAGCGGACTAATACAGCACATTTCCATATCGTTTCCATCCTTCATCCCTTCATCTGTTCACAGACCTTAGGTCTTTCCTTCAGTTCTCTCTTTCTCTCTTCTTTCTCTTTCTTCGGGGAATGTGTGTAGGATTACATGTGTTAAACTCAGTCACAGTCTGCCAGACAGAGTGAAACGCCTCTGCAACTGTTGCCTTTATTACACCTGCTCTGGAGACTGAGTGCTCACCACGATATAAGATTGAGGGATAGACAGAGAGAACAGAGACTGAAAGACTGTTTGGTTTGATTCCTCTCCTCTCAGAAGTTACTTTCTCTGACTTTGTTCCTAAACCTGGTGAGCTGCCTGGGTGTTTAATGCCTACATAGGCAGATGCCTTCTAAGGTGGCATTCTAAGTATGATGGAGTGGGGTTTCTGTTAGCATGTTGGTAAGTTAATGGTGCAGAACTTTTGCCTTTTGCATTACCATTTAGTAGTTCATGGTCGGTAAGTTTTTTTTTTATTTATTTATTTTTTTATAGGTCTCTTATGCTCACAAAACATGCATTTATTTGATTAAAAATGCAAAGCAGTCATTACATCAGTCTTCACTGTCACATGACACTTCAGAAATCCAATATGCTGATTTGGTGCTTAAGAAACATTTCTTACTATCAATGTTAAAACAGTTGAGATGCTTAATATTTTTGATTATACCCTTTTTCGGTCTTCTTACTGAATAAAAAGTTTGAAAGTGCAGCATTTTTCATTTTGTAACAAAATTACATATCTTTACTGTCACTTGTTCTGTTTGATGAAACAGAAATACACACAAAAAAAAGTACAGGCATATGTATAAATAAAATACATACAAATACATACATAAATACAAGAGAAATACTATATACATATTGGCAGAGATTAATAATATGCAAAAAAGTGACCCGAGAGAAGAATTACTGCAAAAACATCTTGTTTGCCTTCATTTAAACAATTGACCTTTCGCAGGGAGCTTGTTTGATAGGCCATCTGACCAATCAAAATGCTGAATCCACCATTTAGTTTGACAAAGGAGATAGGAGAGTAGGTTAACTTTGGTGGACTTAAACTTAAAAAATGGTGTGTATTGACTTTCCGAGGTTGAAATTAAGCACCTTCTGGTGTTCATTCATGTTTATTTTGTGCTATAACTAGTAAAGAAGAAGAGATTGGTTCACATGCCAGTTAAAGTCAGGACACATTAAAGAGCCACAAAACGGTATTTATTGTTTGAATTTCTTAAAAAATGTCAAAATTTGAAAACAAAGAAATAGAGAACATGATGTCCGGCTTGTCAGACATAGCAGCAATAACTAAGGGTGGGGTGGGTCTTTGCGAAGGGTCAATTTTGCTGTTCCTTTACAGTTTACTTTTGAAAATGGCCATTAGTATGTTAAATCTATCTTTTTTTCCGCCATCTTCTGGTATATTTTTTACTTTTTGCAATGCATTATAGGATTGCCTTCAAGAATCTATCCAAAATGAGGTATCCAGGGAGGCTGTGCAAATTTTTTCGCCAAGCTTTTGGAACATTCTTCACGTCAAAAGCGTGCATGTGATGCCTTAACATGCTGCCTAGGGAGACGGCTTGCTAGGTTTTGGAACGGAGCGTCTATATCTCACTCTCTCTGCTCTGCCTTGTTACGAGCTTTTACAGCAGATGAGTGAGAGCTGTTTTTAGGGGCCCGGGGACTGAGAGAAGCACAGGAGGAGAGAGTGAAAGAGCAGATCAAAAGAGAGCACGAGAAAGGGATCCAGCAAGACAACAATGCTCTGTTACGATAAGAGAATCGTTTAGTTGTGATGATTCCGGGATAGTCTCTGAAGTCCGGACGTCTCATCAATTAAACACATGACCACAAAAAAGGGAAACTTTTCCCTGACAGTTTCGTGCCCAAGACTTCCAGAGCACCAATCGGTCCTTTTCAGCTTTTTTTCCCCTCCCCTCACCCTCTTACTCCCGACATGCTTTCGTCCTGGTCCCAGTTTCCTGGTGCTGCTATTCCAGTTATCATGTGTGTTTGAAGAGTTGTGCCAGGTGCCTCTGGCCTAGATGCATGAAGAAGCACACAGCCTGAGGGGGAAGAAGTGGGGGCGCAGGTTGGGACACGACTTTGGATGGATGAATGGGAAGGAGGAAGGCACAGAGGAAGCAGGGTGCTGGATCCACCTCTGAGAGCTGCCCTAAGTGGGGCAGATTCACTTAATTTGCTCTTCCTGCTGACTCCAACTGCACATTTTCACAGTTAAATTCTCACTGTGTCTCACTTTCTTTCTTGACTGAACTCACTGTGGTTACTTGTGGTCTGTTGGATGTGGCTCATGTTGCCGTGGGATGGGGCTGCTAAGCTGTTGGCTGGCTTGGTGACCATAACGTGGAGAGTGTGTCCATGACTGAGCTGTCATTTGGCCACCGTCCCTCATGCCTCAAGTGTTTCTGGAACATTTCCACCACCAGTTCACATACAGACTCCTCAACTACAGTTTTGGACATGAAGATTGTCTCACCGTCCAACTGCACTGTCCCTAATATTCAAGAGGTTGTCTGTCTTATTTTTTAGCTTTCATTCTTTCACACTCTGTCCTCTCTTGATGTCCTGCATATCTGACATGTTGGAAGAGTCTTCAGCTGAATCTCTCAACCTCAAATTGACAAACACCAGACTTGGTTGTAAAGGTGCTTGTGGTTTTTTCAAAAGTTTTCTTCACACTTCTTCTGTCTCTCTGTCACGCTCTGTCCATCTGTCTTTGTTTCTGTTGCTCTCCTGTCCCGAGAGACTTTCCCTTTTGCTCTTTTGCTTTTTTTGTTTGATTGTTTTGTCCATATCTTTACACCCAGCTGGCTTTGTCTTTCTTTCTGTCTGATTGTCCAATTTTGTGGCCTGAGGGCAAAACCTGTATGGGAATTGGTAACACACACTCCCAAAGTACACATGGTGGAATATAGTCTTAGAACTATGAATGTAATTAAATTAAAATCCATTATAATCAAGTAATATATTAAGTAAGACTGGGAGAGAAGCTTTTTCTCTGTTTCAGGCTTGTCAGAGCTAGTGAACTCAGTCATCAAAAGTTTACACTCACTATTTGTTAATATGGGATTTGCAGACATGTTTGTGGTCAAAAGATCATCTTGGACACTTGGGGTAGAATTGCTTCCCCCAAAATTGCCACAAAAGGCCCCAATGTCAATGTTTCCATGAATTTCAATGAAAATAGGTACCATTTTTATTTTTTATATTAATATGCCTGTATGCAAGTAATAGAATAAATTCCCCTTTCAAATATATAAAACAATAAAGCAGAATCTGAGTAATATATATATATATATATATGTTACTGTGATTCTGCTTTATCTGTCATAAGCTGTTGACACTTCTGTCTGTCAGATGCACTTTAAGTAAGAAAAACGCGCTGTTCAGATTTAGTATTCGCAATCATATGAAATGTTGTCATTCTGTTGTTATTTTCGTAACTTGTTACGAAATAAAATTCTTCACCTCAGAAAAACTAACTATCCTGTCCTGTCAGATGTTATAGAGTAAACAATGAGTGCCGCCATTATGAATTCTGGAGACTGGAAATGCGACGCATTCTTCAGTTTAAAAGTCAGTAAAAACGTCTATACAGTTCATGTTAATATTGTGCATTAACCGTGGTACCTGTTATATCCATAACCCAAAAATGCCATGTTATTTTCATTTTCTGCTATTATGTATATGTTTAAATGACTGTGGTGGCTCATACCAACTTAATTGTAGTAACAAAATCTTCTAAAAAAAGTGGATGTCCAAACCAGTTGAAAACCACTGGCTTAGTCTAAACAAACCATTACAAACAGTAATTGGCTTTTTTATCTATAATGTATGACTTCTGTTATTACAATCACCACATTGAGCATTACAATTTCTCCTCCCTCTTATATTATCATAATATCTTTGGGAAAACACCTACACTGTTTCCCTAAATAACCTTTGACAGTTCAATGAAATTCATGTCATATACAAAGGTAGTAGCACTTGTTAAACACTTCTCACAGTATACCAGTTAATCTAATTTCTTTTTCTCTCTTATGAACACAGACTTTCTCCCTTGCTTCAGCAAGCAGCAAGCAGATTGAGCCCACCAGCAGTCAGACTTTGACAGGTAGTTGACCCCAGTCGTCTCATGTCTCCACCCCCTCATCCATCCTTCCTCGCTTTCACTCTATCACTCGTTTAAGTATGCACACACTGTAAAGCAGTTAGATAAAAAAGAGAAAGGTCTGGACGGAGGCTCTTGTTCTCCAGGCTAACTCCAGCCTCACCCTGCTGTTTGTTTGTTTGTTTGTTGTTATTATTAGTGCTGTGTTTACCTCACCTGTCTTGTTTACTTCTCTTTCTTTGACCTCCCTCTCAGCCGTTCTGAATCTTGTGATAGAGCTGGTGTTTACATTCATTATTATCATTATTGTGATATCTGTAAAGCCAATGATATCGTTGTGTATGTTTGTGTGAATGAAATTTAATTGCTGGCTAACCAAAACCTTAATCTGTCCTTTGTACACGTACCTTTGAGCCGAGCGTGTGCTGCTGTCTTTGAACTGCAGAAACAAACCTGCCTCCCACATTCATTACATTTAATTATGTGAAGAGAATGGCAGGCATAATATCTCACAAACGCATGCAAATTAATTGTGTGTATTTTTGCCAATAAAGAGGTGCTTTTATGACTACATAAGTAGTAAAGATCTTGGGAGAAATGGCGAGTTAAGAGAAGAATAAAGCAGAAAATCCACTTATTAAGAATAGGAAGTGGGATCCTGCTTCTACTCCATGATACTCCAGTTTTTATGAAAAGAGAATCTCGTACATCCTGTTCTCATTCTTCATTGATGCTTAAGTGTATGAACCATTCGTAAAAATAGGTGATTGAAGAAGTTGAAGTGAAACTGTTGAAGTGTGGAGGCATGCAAAAATTGTGGGCATATCAGCAGTGCAATATACAGTTAATGCATTTGATTTGCAAAATATTTAACCTTACGTACAATTGCACACTGTGCGTGTGAATAAAGTATCATTAAAATTTAAAGCAGACCTATTATGCCTCTTTTTACAAGATGTAATATAAGTCCCCAGAATGTGTCTGTGAAGTTGCAGCCCAAAATACCTCACAGATCAATTATTATATCATTTTAAAAATGCCTATTTTGAGTAGAAGCAGAAACGCACTGTTTTCATGCATGTCTCTTTAAATGCAAATGAGCTGCTGCTCCCCGCTCCCTTTTCTAGAATAGGACTGTGCCTTTACAGATTTTCCCTAGATACTCTGCTATTAAAAGATCTGTTTGGTTTTGATTATCATGTCTATCGTGCTGAAATCATGATTTGTAAACAATATAGTCTAAACTTCTGATATAGGGTTTTCAAAGCACAAACATCCAAAGCATGTGCACAGAAAGTGTGAGTACTAAACTAAGTTCTCTTTCATGTCTTATTGCACTTAAACTGTCAAATACACACAAGTTTATGTTGGAAACACAGGTTGCCAAAACAGCCGGTCATGTCTGTGAAGGTAAACCGCTGGGAAAGAAATCACGTTACCAAAAAAATGTACTGGGTTGTTCTTTTTCACATATTTTGGGTTGGCAGATGCACCAAGGACCAGATTATAGCACAAAAAAAGTCCGATTTTTATGATATGTCACCTTGAAAGTAACGTCAGAAACATGTTAATCTTTCTTGTTAGCTTGGTAAGGATAGAAAATAATGGTAAAATACACAACAGCAAAAATGAAACATAAAATATGGCAAAACATTAGAGGAGTAGTTTACTCAAAAATTAAAATTTGCTGATAATTTATTAATGCTCAGACCATCCAAGATGTAGAGAAGAAGAACAGATTTTGAGAAATTTAGCATAATGTCGCATGTATCACCAATGTATCCTCTGCAGTGAATGGGTGCCGTCAGAATAAGAGTCCAAACAGCTGATAAAAACATCACAATAATCCAAGAGATAGAAACTCATGTCCATCAATGTCTTTTGTAATAAAACCACCATAAAGAAGTTTTTAACATCAAACTATTGCTTACAGCTAAAATATGAGTCTCCTATCTATAATATTGCTTTCTCCAGTAAAAAAGCCAGCTTTTGTGAGAGGAATATGAACAGATCAAGCACCATCTGCAAGTGAAAACAGTTCTAAACAAATATGTTAGTGGATTTTGATATGAGAGGACAACAGGTCCACTTTTAATGGACTAGAGTCGAGTGGATTACTTTGTGGATTATTGTCTTTTTTTTTTTTTTTTTATCAGAACTTTCAATCTGACGGCACCCATTCACTGCAGAAGATCCACTGGTGAGCATATAATGCTAAATTTCTTCAAATCTGTTCCCATGAAGAAACAAGGTAAAGAAAATGTAAAAAACAAATACATTTACAGCTTTTTTGGTTAACCTATTCTTTTAATGTATTTGTGTATTATTTATTTATTTATTTATTATTATTATTATTAGTATTATTATTACTATTAAGTGTTTTAAAAAATGATTGTGGTTTTTAACATCTGTAGGATTCACAAGCACTTGATAATTTAAAAAGTGCAATAAATTATGAGAAAAAAGCAGAGACAAGCATAATCACCAATATAATTAAAACAAATATTACTATTATGATTATTATAGAGTAATTATGTGCATTTATTATTCATACTTCAGCAGCGGTGACAACTATGGTGATATGATTTGAGATGCTGTCTCATGCTGTGAAATGGTGTGTGCTGTACAACTGAGACTAAAATAGGGGTAAATCGAAGGCTTTTTGTGGTTATCTTCAGAGCAGAAATATGCATTTAGAAAGAAAGTGGGAGCAGGGAGCATGAGAGACAGAGAGAGTGTGAAAGAAAGCACAGTTGGCTCTTTTAATATTACACGACCACTGATGCACATTTCAGCTCAGTGTCTGGCCTGGCCTTCTGTACGTTAGCTTGATAACACAGCCGAAATGCCACTCTGTGAATTAAACATACTTCTCCCCTGAATGCCAGCCTATTCTTTCTTATCTGTCTCCTTTTTACCTCATCTTCCTTTACTTTAATATTTTGTTTTCCTTATTTTACCACAAAAAAAGCACTAGTTCTTTCTTAGAAGTCTTCAGTGTGTCGTTGCCGTCAAATGCTTTGTCATCTCTGTGAAATGTGAGTCGAGCTGTTGGGATTTGCTGTATTGTTGGATTTCTGTGTTGATGATTGTGACTTTTTTTGTGATGCTTAAATGATTTAAGAAGTATATGTGTCACAGCGTTTCAGTGGAACAAGAGTCTTTTTGTTTTTTTATAGAATGCAAAGTACCTCTACTGTATTTGTACAGCTCTGTGTTTACATATACATACTGTACATATATATATGTATATGTGTGTGATCTAGTTTGCATGGTGGTCTTAAATGGGGACTCCTGCTAAAAACTCTGTTCCTGTGATCTGTAGGTAAAGGCGAGGCAGGAGAAAGAGAGGGTGGATATTTTATTAATGTGGCTCGTTAATATTCCAGCACTAAGGGACGACTCCCGTGTCTCTTCTCCTGAAGAATGATGAATAACTCAACACCTCCACGGCAACCTCCACTGCAACTCACTCCTGATCATGAATATTCACAGCCTGCCTGGCTGGGACGGCCCTCCCTCGACTGCAGTGATGAGAGAAAGAGAGACAGAAAATAAAAGAGAGGTATGTACTATATATGTATGTGAATGTAAATGTGTGTGTTTACAGGACGTATCAAGCTATAATCAATTTTTTTATTCCTCAGAGATGTGTATGCTGAGGTAATTTATGATTTTTTTTTTAAGTTCTGAAAGTTGGATTTTGTTTACATAGTTAAACTCAAAAACTCCCCAAGGCCCTGTGAGTTGTAGTGACAGCATCCAAAAAACGTTTAAAGACAAATTAATTGGATTTAGTTCTCGTTATTAATGGTAACATTAGTTTTTCTAGATTTTAAATGCTTGTAATCTCAGTAGGTCTTTTTCTTTTCCACTATCATGCTTCTCTATTTTGTCTTGGTTGGTGTGAATGTCTAGATTCAATAAATAATGACTGTTCCACTAAACCACCCTGGCAGTGGTCATTGAAAATTATAAGCTGTGTCTTTAGACAGTGAGGTGAACAAAGAATGACAGGATGAGAATATAAATATGACTTTAATATGTAGACTTATCTATGAATACTCAATAGATCCATGATTTGCGTACCAATATGCATTTGAACTGCACTCAGAAGTGGAATATTTCAATGAAAGTTTCCCCAAGGGAAGTTCAGAAAGTATTGTCAATTAAGTCTGAAAGTCTGAAGTAGTGTTAAAACACTGGCTTATGTGTAAAATTATAATAGCAATGGCACTGCACACTCAGTTACACAAATAACATAATTTACAAAAAAAAAAGTAATGGTCATTTCAGACATACTGTATGGCAGCCAGGATTTTTTCAAACACCTTTACAAAACAAACAGTATGGAGGACGGAACGATGGTCACACAGGCGAAGAGTGTCCTGGGAATCAGAGAACAAGTTCATTCGAGTCATAAGTCTCTGAAATTGGTTGATTACCTGAGCCTGAAGTGCAACTGCTGGAATTACAGATGTTTGAACATCAGCAGCTCAGAGGAGATTATGTGAAGTTAGATGAATTGGAAGAATTGTTTACAATTCACCAAAGTGTAGAAACAGGGACGAAGAACACAAAATGGGATTTTTAATAATAGTAGTAGTAGTAGTAGTAGTAGTAGTAGTAGTAGTAGTAGTAGTAGTAGTAGTAGTAGTATTTTATGTTTTAGGCTGAAGTAAACATTTAGTGAATCCAAAACATACAGCACAATCAGTGCAGTCTGATTCATGAATAAATGACTCTTTTTAGTAAATCAACCATATACATCTTTCAGTTGTGAAAGCTAAATCAGTCTAGTTACCGACAAATTCCAGTTTTTATTCCTTACTAGTACTACTACTAATAATGGGTGGATGGGCAAATAGACAAATAGATGAATAGATATAGATAGACGAATGATGGATGGATGGGCAAATAGACAAATAGATGGATAGATATACAGTTGAAGTCAAAAGTTTACACACACATTGCAGAATCTGCAAAATGTTAATTATTTGACCAAAATAATAGGGATCATACAAAATGCATATTTTTTTATTTTCTACTGACTTGAGTAAGATATTTCACATAAAAGATGTTTACATATAGTCTACAAGAGAAAATAACAGTTGAATTTATAAAAATGACCCTGTTCAAAAGTTTACATACACTTGATTCTTAATACTGTGTTGTGAACTGAATGATCCACAGATGTCTTTTTTTGTTTAGTGATAGTTGTTCATGAGTCTCGTTTGTTCTGAACAGTTAAACTGCCCGCTGTTCTTCCTTCAGGTCCTATAAATTCTTTGGTTTTTCAGCATTTTTGTGTATTTGAACTCTTTCCAACAATGACTGTATGATTTTGAGATCCATCTTTTCACACTGAGGACAATTGAGGGACTCATATGCAACTATTACAGAAGGTTCAAACACTCACTGATGCTTCAGAAGGAAAAGCGATACATTAAGAGCCGGGGGTGAAAACTTTTGAAGAGAATGAAGATGTTTACATTTTTCTTATTTTGTTTAAATATTGTATTTTGTTCATTTAGTACTGCCCTTCAGAAGCTACAGAAGATACTTACATGTTTCCTAGAAGACAAGATGTTTCCCAGTACTGAGATAAAAGTTTGTAGTTTGGGTATAAACACTTATTGTCTACAGTAGCGATCAAAACGAAAGTATCTTAACACTTGTATGTATTGTAACACATATCCTCTTCCGCCAGGAGGGGGCGACAACTGTCCATTTAAAAAAGTATTTGTCATTGAATCATTTATTAAGGAGATTCCAAAAGTGAAACAAGTCTTTATGAATCTTTATGAGACACTGACTCATTCTTCATTGATATATAAATATTATTTAATTCAGATTAATATATTTTTTAAAAGACTTTTTGTCCAAACCACTAGTAAATTATATTATTTTTTTTATTTTTTCTTCAGAATCGTGATCTCCAATTTATTTGAAAAAAATTGTGATTCTCAATTTATCCAGAATCATGCAGCTTTAGTTATTACTTATTATTTAGTTATTACTGCATGTAATTCATTAAAATAGAAATCAAATTTCATAAAGTACAAGCTGATAACAAAATACACCTACATTTTTGGCATATTGTGTTTTTCAGTTGAATATACTATTTTTCCCTATATATTTCTTCATTGAGGATTTTTTACAAAAGTTTAAAAATGTCGTCTCGGCTCGTTCTCGTGAACCCAGTCTTGTGTATCGTCTCGTGGGATAAGTGTCTTGTCACACACCTAATAGACAGGCAAAGGATGGGTAGATAAATAGACAAATAGATGGGTATGTATAGATCGACAGATAGACAAATGATGGATGGATAGATATAGATAGACAAATGATGGATGGATGGATAAATAGACAAATAGATGGGTATTTATAGATAGACATATAGACAAATGATGGATTGATAGATGGATAGAAATAGATACACAAAAGATGGATGGATACATGACAAATGGATCGATATAGATAGACAAATCATGGATGATGGATGGATGGATGGATGGATGGATGGATGGATGAATAGACAAATAGATGTGTATATATATAGAAAGACAAATGATGGATGGATGGATAAATGGGCAAATAGATGATATATATATATATGGATGGATATTTATAGATAGACAGACAAATGATGCATGGATAAATAGACATGATGGATGGATAGATAGAGATAGAAAATGGATGGATGGATGGATGGATATAGATAGACAGAAAAATGATGGATGGACATAGATATGCAGGCAGACAGATTATAGATAGATAGATAGATAGATAGACAGACGGACGATGGAAAGATAGATGCACCTTATAAAGAGTTTGAAGTTACATCTGTAAACATCAGACTTTGTGATGTTCTCTCTCCAGGCCTGCTGTGCATGTCTGTTTCATCAGCTGTATCAGATCAGCTTGTGTTTTTCTGTGGCAGATCTAGAAGCGTGATCCCTGCGGCAGTGACTAGCAGCAACAGCCCCCTGACTTTCTGCAATGCTCTGTCCTATTACGGCCCTAGTATGGCGGATTACTGCCAGGAAACCAGGATAATGGTCGTCACGGCAGCGGAAATCCGCTTTCCTTAAGAATGGCACTGAGAGGCGTGAAGGCCAAATCCTCCATTTAAAACCACGAGAGACAGGCCCCTATTATATCAACTTACCGCTCTGTATCAAACACCGTCTCTTCTTCTTTCACTCTCTTTGGAGTTTTCTGCCTGTTCTTGTTTCTTTCACACTTCCCATGTACACTTTGGTTCTTCAGGATGCTGTTTCTCTTTGAACTTGGTGGGTGGCTTTAGAGAATTTCCCAACACATACTGACCCTCTTTAACTCAGCATTATAGCTAGAAACACAAACACACACAGAGCAACTGTGGATATGAGGAGTAACACGAATCTGTTATATAATCATAGTATTTTTTTAAGGTTACAGGTGTTGCAGCAGCTGCTATTGCTTATGTTGTGAAAGTAATGAGCCTCTCTTTACTGTCATCCTCAGGAATGTGCTAAGACTTGAACCTGAGTGCAGATGAAGTAGGAAATGAACGCAACCGAACATGATGGAGAGAGAAGAAGATGGATGGATGGATGGTACAAGAGGCAAGTAGTGCAGAAATGACTAATGACGTGCCAGTCCTCAGCTGATGAGATAAACTGTCTAAGGCGGAGTTAGCGTGGTAAATTGGTGACAGTGAATCGCAAATGCGTGAAAAGTCAACAGACATCTTGGAAAAAAGAGATAACACACTTGTGGCAGGAGCTTTTAACATGAGGGAGAATGGGATAAGCTGTGTCAGCTTAATTGGCTTAATTAAGCCCATTGACGTACCTAAAAAAAGAATATATGTGATGCGATCTAGGAAAACCCAACACATGGGGAAATTTTACTTTTTTTAGATTTTGATATCATATGAAAGATAAATTCAAGCTCTTTCTTGTCTACTGTCTGTCTCTGTCTGTCTGTCTGTCCATTTGTCTGGTCGTCCATCTATCTGTCTGTCTGTCTGTCTGTCCTGCACTAAACTACACTACACTACAGCCAGATAAGAAAACGAAAATGGTTAAACGATGCTGAAAGGAGGACACTTAACACACTAAAAGAAGCAGAGATACTTCAGATATCCTGAGATGCTTCACATACTAAGAGAAGAGACACTTAACACACTTAGAGACAGTTGAGAGATGACTTAGCGGTTAGTTCTCAAAAAAGATCCTGTTAAACTAAGATTAAGCGAGTCCAGGAATCCCCATGAAGCTTTTTGAAATCAAAGCCTACTGCAAAATCATCGAATCCTGTCTGTGGGTCATTTTTCTTGAGGGTATGCATAGCTGGAACGTAGTGAAGATTTTGAAGAACTGTAACAGAGATCCACCCACCTGCTCATTCATATTTTACAGTTTGACCTTTTGACTTAGCAATTTCGGAGCTGCTTACCCATGATTCCCAAAGCTCAGGGTCATCCCTGCCATTTTTATGTGCTGATGGATTGAGTGTTATGAGTGCTGAACGAAGGATAAAAAGACACTTTGTTGCCCAGCGCGATGCCTCCACCTGACAGAGTAGGACAGAGACGGTGGGAGAGAGGAATGGGGGTAGAGATCTCTTTATACGCCTCTGGCTAGCATGGAAAGACACTCCTCAAGCTAGTGACATTTAGGGAAAATCAGATCTGAAGAATTTCTTATCTGCTCCTGCCACTTCTGCACTCCTTTGCTTTATCCCTTCAACTAGTTTCCTTCCCTCACCTGCTTTATATCTGCCAGCTGCATTACCATACACACACACACACACACACACAGCAGCAGCAGCAGCATTGATTGCATGTGTCCGAGCTTGCCCTGGAGAAAGGAGGGTCCTCATGGATTAGTTTGTACAATTGATCTCAAGGGAGACAAAAGGCAAGACATTTCTCCTGCTCTTTCTCTGCCGCCTTTACTCTTTCTCTGAATCGGCATCTTTGGGATTAGTGGAAAGAATGAAGAGACGTGGAGTGGAAGAGAGAAAGGGAGAGTGGGATAGAAGATTCGCTCTTTTCCCCAGAGTCCTGGTGTATGGCACCTCAACTGAGGAATCAGAGAAACAAAAGCTCTTTCATCCCAAGAGGAAGCTGTGTGTGTGCATGTGTGTGTGTGTGTGTGTGTGTGTGTGTGTGAAAGCTGTCTGCTCTTCTTGGCCCTGGACTTAAGATGTTACCCTAAATGTGCTGGCTTGTGGATTTGAGCAATCTCACCTCCCGATGGGGAATTCTTGATGTTGTGACACTTGAGCCTTCAACACTGAGGAAAAGTTACTTTTTGTAACTTCTCTTATTTTTGTATTTTTCCTCCACTCTGGCAGTTAGAGGCGTCTAAGGGTTATGAGCTCTTCACCAGCATTGTAGCTTCCTGAGCTACAAACTATTCACATAGGTAAAACTTTTTTAAAAAGTAGTTAGTTATACTGTAACAAGCTGCTAACTAAATCTATAAAAATCTATAAATCTATCAGTTTGTTTTTATCTATCACTCTGTCTGTCCGTTAATGCATCTATCTATCTATCTGTCCATCCATCCATCTGTCTTTCCATCTGTCCATTTATCTATCTATCAGTCTGTCTATCCGTCCATGCATCCATCCATCCATCTGTCTGTCTGTCCATCTGTCTATCCATCCATCCATCCATCCATCCATCCATCCGTCCATCTATCTGTCCATCTGTCTGTTTATCTATCTATCAGTCTGTCTGTCCGTCCATGCATCCATCTGTCGGTCTGTCTGTCCATCTGTCTGTCCGTCCATCCATCCATCCATCCATCCATCTGTCTGTTTATCTATCAGTCTGTCTGTCCGTCCATGCATCCATCCATCCATCCATCCGATTGTCTGTCCATCCATCCATCCATCCATCCATCCATCCATTTGTCCAGCTGTTTATTTATCTATCTATCAGTCTGTCTGTCTGTCCGTCCATGCATCCATCCATCCATCTGTCTGTCTGTCCATCTGTCTGTCTGTCCATCCATCCATCCATCCATCCATCCATCCATCTGTCCGTTTATCTATCTATCAGTCTGTCTGTCCGTCCGTCCGTCCGTCCGTGCATCCATCCATCCATCCATCCATCTGTCTATCTATCTGTCAGTCTGTCTATCCGTCCATGCATCCATCCATCCATCTGTCTGTCTGTCCATCTGTCTATCCATCCATCCATCCATCCATCCATCCATCCGTCCATCTATCTGTCCATCTGTCTGTTTATCTATCTATCAGTCTGTCTGTCCGTCCATGCATCCATCTGTCGGTCTGTCTGTCCATCTGTCTGTCCGTCCATCCATCCATCCATCCATCCATCTGTCTGTTTATCTATCTGTCAGTCTGTCCGTCCATGCATCCATCCATCCATCCATCCATCCATCTGTCTGTCTGTCCATCCATCCATTCGTTTGTCCATCCATCCATCCGTTTGTCCATCCATCCATCCATTTGTCTATTTATCTATCTATCAGTCTGTCTGTCCGTCCATGCATCCATCCATCCATCCGATTGTCTGTCCATCTGTCTGTCCATCCATCCATCCATCCATTTGTCCAGCTGTTTATTTATCTATCTATCAGTCTGTCTGTCCGTCCATGCATCCATCCATCCATCTGTCTGTCTGTCCATCTGTCTGTCCATCCATCCATCCATCCATCCATCCATCCATCTGTCCGTTTATCTATCTATCAGTCTGTCTGTCCGTCCGTCCGTCCGTGCATCCATCCATCCATCCATCCATCTGTCTATCTATCTGTCAGTCTGTCTGTCCGTCCATGCATCCATCTGTCTGTCTGTCCGTCCATCCATCCATCCATCCATCCATCTGTCCGTTTATCTATCTGTCTGTCTGTCTGTTTGTCTGTCTGTCCATGCATCCATCCATCCATCTGTCTGTCCATCTGTCTGTCTGTCCATCCATCCGTTTGTCCGTCCATCCATCCATCCATCCATCTGTCTGTCTGTCCATCTGTCTGTCTGTCCATCCATCCATTCGTTTGTCCATCCATCCATCCATCCATCCATCTGTCCTCAATCCTCAATCATGCAGCTTTAGTTTACATGTTTACTGCATGTAATTCATTAAAATAGAAATCAAATTTGATAAAGTACAAGTTGATACCAAAATACACCTCAATTTGCATATTGTGTTTTTCAGTTGAATAATGTACTATTTTCCCCTATATATTTCATCATTGAGGATTCTTTACAAAAGTTTAAAAATGTTCGTCTCGTCTCATGGGATAAGTGTCTTGTCACACCCCTAATAGACAGACAAAGGATGGATAGATAAATAGACAAATAGATGGGTATTTATAGATAGACAGACAGACTATCCATTCGTTCGTCCATCTGTCTGTCCATCCGTTCATTTGTTAATCCGTCCGTCTGTCTGTCCATCTGTCCAGCTTCCTATGTTGCGCATGTACAGTGTGACATATAAAACAGCAATGTAGCGTTTGGTTATACTACACCACTATTGCTTTGAACTACTGTCACGCTCCATTATGTTAAGTGTTACCACTTTTAGTGAGTTCGCCTCAGCACCAGACCCACTCAATTTATCCCTGTATTGATCCAGTTATGTGCGTTCCTATGAGAGGCCTTTAACCATAATATACTCCCTCCTTCATAAACATATGCTCTTCATAATTACATACCTGACAACCTAAGTACATTGACCAGTTTGTCTTAACTACCGGTCAAATTGGACTAAATTTGTAGCAGCATCTTTCATTTGACTTGAAATGGCAGCAAAGCTAAAGTGAGGGATTATGGGTAATTGTCAAGCTGTTGAGGTGGCTCACTCTTGACAGAGCAAACGAAGAAAAGAAAGAGAGAGCAGGGGGCTGGTTGAAGGGAGGGGGCCAAAACAGGAAGGAGACTGCAAATGAGGCTTGTTTCAATAACAGGATCGATGGGGTGCAGGAAAAGATGTTGTGCACGTCAATGATAAGCATCCCCAGGCAAACACTGGAAGGTGTGGGGGAGAGGAAGGGAGGGTGAGGGGGGAGAAACAAAGAGGAAGAATTAAGACAAAGTGAGAGTTGGAGAGACAGAGATGTCAGGGAGTAGAAAATGGAAATTGAAGAGAGACAAACATTGGGGAATGCTTGACTGCGACTATGTTTGAGTGCGCCAGAGACAGAGAGAGGCGTGAGGTTCGACAATCAATGAATGCAGTCAGAAAGATGCAGTGCTCTGTCAGTATCACAGCTCTCATTCTCAGTATTATTTCATTAACTTGTCACAAGTGCAATAATGTGGGTGGAGTTTCCGTCAGATTTTCTCTGGACAACTTAGTTGTTAACTTTAATGAAATATTCTACTAAATATGAAAAGTCTGTCATTATTTACTCATGGCGTTTTTCTGTGGAACACAAAATTAGATGTTTAATGTGTTCAAGCTGTTCTTTCCATACTATGAAAGTAGCTGGTGATTGGTACTATCACGCTCAAAAAAACACAAAGTAAATCTATCGTTTGGCTTCAGAAGGAAGAATAGCATATGTGAGAAAGGCACAAATTTAAGTTGTTATTCACAGAAAAAATATCATGGAATGAATCTGTTATGCTATTGTAGGTTTTATAAATAAGAACTTTTTTTCCACTCAGACCTTACGATTGAGCCAATCACATTTGCTTTCAAATTCTTAGTGAAATAATGCACCTTCTTATTGTAGACTTTTTTTGTTGCATTACAGTGAAACCAAACATTTTAATTAGCTAAAACCAGCACAACAAAAGACACTATGATGTATAAAACATTTATTTTTATTTACTCTGTAAAGATAAGATATTAAACCTTTATTAAAACAGTATTTACTTTTTTAATTTTACAGCTGTTACTTATTCGTTAGAATAACAAAATAGTGGTTGCCCACCACTAATTTTGGCACCCTTGGTAAATATGAGCATAGGTGGCTGTGAAAATAAATCTGCATTGTTTATCCTTTTGATCATTCATTCAAAAAATTCACAGAATTCTAACCTATTATTGAAGTAAAACAATGCAAAGTGGAGGGAAAATCTCATTTTGAAATAAATGTTATATATATATATATATATATATATAGATATAGATATATAGATATAGATTTTAAATGTCCTATAATGCGTGATGAGTTTGAAGAAATCAGAGACCATTCCTTCATACACAATCTCTCCAGATCCTTCAGATTCCCAGGTTTTCTGATTAGTCTCAACTAATCTATGCAATTCTCCAGCTGTGATCCTTGGACAGTCTTTGGCCACTCAAATGGTCCTCCTCAGCATTAGGACGCTATAGACAAACATCCTCTTTCAGGCAGATTTGTAACATCTTTAGTTGATTAAAACTTCTTAATTATTGCCCTGATGGTGGAAATTGGGATTTTCAATGCTTTAGCTCTTTTCTTACAGCCACTTTCTCTTTTGTAAAGCTCAGCAATCTTGTTCTGCACATCAGAACTATATTCTATAGTTTCACTCCTTGTGGTGGATGATTCAGGGAATTTGGTATTTGTGTTCTTCGTATTTATAATCCTGTGGAACAGGAAGTCATGGCTGGAAAATTTCATGCTCCTTGTCTCCCTGGTGTGCTAAAAAAAGTAAATATAAATGGGATTATACTTCAAAGATATTTTACTCTTAAGAATTTCTAGGGGTGCCAATACTTGTGGCCAGCATGCATTTTCAATTGTTTTACTTCAATGAAAGGTTAGAATTGTGATTTTTATTTTATTTTTTTTTAATTAATTATTATTATTATTATTATTTTTTTTTTTTTAAAGAAAGATCAAATTGATAAACAGTGCAGATTTCTTTTTGCAGCCACCTTTGCTTATATTTACCAAGGGTGCCAATATTAGTGAAGCATATGTATGTACCTGTTTAGTATTATTTATATACTTTTGTAGTATTTTTTTAATTTTTAGTTTAGTTATGTATTTTTAGTTTTGTTGTCATTTTTATTAGTATGTTTTCAATTTTAATTTTAGTACTTTTAGTAGTTTTAGAAAATTATTTGTGATATTTTTAGTTAACAACATCAACAACACTGTTTTACAGTAAGATTGATGTAGGTAATATGACCTTAACTGGTCTGGGAACCAGTGTATGCAGTTTTTCTCCCTTATTCCTTCATACAGTATATAAATTTTGCAATATCCATGTGCCTTAAAAGTGCCAGATCTGAATGTGCAGCAGTCAAGATTTTCATGTAATAATGGATACATATTTAATCTGTTCTTCAGACTGAGCTATTATATGGTTAATATTCATTCATTCTATTCTACCTTACAAGTCTTTGATATCTTGTAGACTGGATAGACAGGGCAATGCCTCTTCATCCTAGACAAACAAATAGCGATCACTCAGCAGGAGTCAGAGGTCAAGCCAGGCCATCGGCAGCATTATTTTTTAGCTCTGAACGATGAGGCGTTGATGGCTGCTCCTGTTTCCCCCATCAGGTCGCGACAGCATTATCTTTTAATGCCAGATCACTCCTTACCTCTCTGCCTGTCGTACAGTCCACACTCCCAAATGCCACCGGCATTACCATCAAACGATTCCTGTCACCTCTCCCAATACGGGGGGATTTGCAACAAGCCCGGGCTTATGAATCAAACAAACAATGAGAGCTAGCGGGCCGGCGTGCCTGTGTAAATGAGCGGAGGTGTGAGGATGCAGAGCAGGGAGACAGGTAGCTGGTGATAGCTGTCACACTGGATGTTTTCGCCCTGACAGGTGGCTGATTAGCAGGCGATGAAAGAGAGGAAGGGAATGAAATGAGGACGAGTGAAAAAAGAGAGAGAGCGGGAGGCAGAATGTTCGGTTCTGTACCGTTTGCTCACCAGCCACGCATCCGTCTCTTAAAAAAAATCACACACGCGCACAGTCTGAGGGGTAAGCTGGCTTTATCCGTGAGACCTGTCTCTTAGTATAGAAAATGACTGCATGGAGGATGCTGCCTCTCTCTCTCTCATGCACTCTGTCCATCATGTTAAGTTTATTTAAAGAAGTCAAACACACTCAGTGTTCAAGTCTGACTGACCTCTCTCCATCTTATAAGTGAGAGCAGTTGTTTATTTGTTTGTCCTCAGATGGGCTGTGCAGTAAAACTGTTGTGTTGACACCCTGTCACGCAGGAAGGATGTCCAGCATTTGTCTGGTGTGTTCAGCTGACATTGTGTGTCAGGGAGGCTTTGATTAGACTAGAAATGTCACCCAGCGATTTCACGGCTAGATTTCTCCAGCAGAGTGCAAGAAAAGTTAAACTTGTTTTTGTATGCTTGGGGGGATAGATGTGAGTCCAGATATCTGAAGCCATTAGTGAAAATGCATCTATTTTGCATTTGTCAAATGTGATTTATAGCATAAGAGTCTGAGTGACATTAACATTCTGAAATAAAAAATTTGACCAAATAAAATTTGGCATCTGTAATAAGAGACTAATACCTTTATTCAGCCAAGATGCATTCAGTTGATAGTGATAAACGCTTACAATGTTACAAAGGCTTTCTATTAGTGATGTAAAAGTATTATCAATATTGTGGTACACTATATTGCCAAAGTATTGGGACACCCCCTTCTAATGTACAGGTTTGACTACTTTAGTAATTTCTAGAGTATTAATCTTAATGTTTAAGCATATAATGATATTCTAGAGAATTGTGTCCTTCTAATTTTATAGCAAAAGTTTGGAAAGGACCCTTTTTTTCTAACATGACACTGTTTTCAGTTCTAAAGAAGGGGGTGTCACAATACTTTTGTCCATATAGTGTATGTACAAGTCATTGGTGTTTGGTGATGAGTTTTTGGCTGAAGGTCTGCATTTAATGTCACACCAGAGGTGTTCAGCAGGGATTATAACTTGGCTTATGTAGACCAGTCAAGTTCTTCTACACTGACTGAATCAAACATTTCATCAATTTGCTGTGCGTTTCAAAGTAATGCTTGCACTTCGTTCAGGCGATCAGCTCGTGATCTGGTGTTTTCCGTGCTCAGAATGGCTCATTTTACAGTGAATGCAGTAAACTTGTTTAGTGCACATTTGGGAATGCAATGGCCACCAGTTATGCTTTATTTTTGTGGTAGATTATTACAGCATTTCACTAGATTTCTAGTGAGACATGTTTTTTTTTTTTTTGTAAGCCTGTTTTCACTAAAGCTTGAGTTTTCCGTTGAAATAAAACTTCTATTGCCATTTCCATCAAAATAAAAGCTTAAAAATGCAGTATAAATTGCTGACAGCTAGCAGTTTAAATGGGTAACGTTACTGCAGTCCAAATTCAAAATATCTCTTTTAAGTGTAGAAATTAGGAAAGAAGTATTGTAATTTCCCTACTGTAAAGCAAAATAATAATATACCTTTGAAAAAACATTTTTCATTTATTTTACAGTGCAATTATTTTTACAATATATGGTTATTACTGTCATAGGAATAACAATAATATAAAATTGTTGTTATTTCTGTTATTATATTCTAATTTGTTTGGCTTTCTAAAACACCAGTGTGAATGTAGTTTAGACTGAGACAGTACACCACAAAGAGCGTCCCCTTTAAAATTCAGGTACAAACCAATTAACTGACTTTTTTATGACTTAAGTTTTCTTAGTTAAGAACAGGGGTTGGAGCTCTTGATTTTGAACTCTCAAAGTGTATTAGATGATGATTAAAATGTACAAAAAATGCATTTTTTCCACATCCTCATTTGTCTATTTTTTAATATCACAAAAAATATTGTACCATGGACTTAATTCTGAGACATTATCATATTTTAAGATTTTGATATTGTTACATCCCTACTTTCTATTTCAAATAATAGCTGTTCTTGTAAACTTTCTATTCATCAGAGTGTCCTAAATATACTATGGTTTCCACAAAAATATTAAGCAACACAGCTGTTTTCAACATTGATAAGAAATGATTATTGAGCACCAAATCAACATATTGGAATGATTTCTGAAGAAACATGTGAAACTGAAAACTAAGATAAATCACAGAATTAAATGATATTTTTAAGGTTAAATAAACATTACTTACACTACCAGAATAAAAATCTATATTGTATTTTTACATTAACAATGTAATTAACAGACTTTTTTATTTTTAAAACCAATTATAAATCTCATCAGTTTAGTGTTTTTAAACATTTTACATTTTTTCCAAAATAATAACTCAAGGCAGTAACAGTTTAAACAATATATTTTATATAAACAATTATATAATTTATTTATGAACTGATATTCAGCTGTTATTTTTCATAATAAACTTATTTTTGGATCATCAGTCATCAGACTCCTTTAATAAACTCCTTTAATTTGAACTGATTGCTCACAAAAAAACCTGTGCATGAACAGAAGAGGTGGGATTTATTGTATGGACCAATCACAGCTGAACATAACCAGTCATATCCATATTGCGATGAAGTCACTCTCATGTGGCTTTGCCCCATTCATTCTCAATTACCCCCCACCAAACTCACCGCACACTTTAGAGGGTCTGTTAAAACTCAATGGGCTCAGGGGATGCGAGAGAGACTTGGATTCCCGCTGTAACTGTATCTATTGGTGGACTTTTGGACTTTTTACATTCATTCCACAGTGGCAAAAAAGAAAGAAAAGAACATTTCTGTGGGTCTTGCAGATCATTAACAATCAGAAGGGAATATCAAGTGGGATGGAGAAGAAGAAATGGGTTCACATCCATGTGAAGGTGCCCTTGAGGTGGGTGGTTGACAGTCAGCGTGAGGAGGGAGAAATAAAGGTAGCGCAAGGGAGAAAAATAGAAAGCTGTTGATTCTGAGTGAGCTCAGCACTGATGTCACAATACTTTACCATCCCAGACTCCACCAAGTTCAAGTCCATTTGTATCTTAAAGTGTTTCATGAGCATTCCTCTCCTTTCTCTCTCTCTCTGTCTCTCTCCGCTCATTTTAAATGCCCAGCGCAGGTCCTGTTCATAATTCATCATCTCCCTCCTTCTTCCACTTGACCTGTTTGGGTACAATGAGTGCGGCAGGCATTTGTCTTACTCTCTCTCCCTGTGTGTCTGATAGCCAATGCTCACACTCACTAATGGAGGATACAGATGCCACATAGTCAATAATGAAGAGAAATGTCACTCCGTGTGTATTTTGCCCAGACAATGAGCTATAAAAGCAATAATTACTCCACACACATTTTCTTCTTTTTTTAAAAAAATTAATTATGCTAATTAAATCTTTATTGTTTACAGTTATAGTCCTTGATGTGAATAGACCTTAACAGTAAATGTTTACATGTTAAAAGAGAGATCCGAATGAATGTATGAAAAATCACACTTGCAATTGTTCTGTTGTAGTGCTTATCAGCACAATGACCATTCTGAGATTCAGTGTGACAGCACTCTTGCTCCTGTGATTAAAACATCTACTTAATAATTATTAAAAAACGTACAGTAAGAATCTGCACATATGTAGTCCTCTAAAATAACATCTCACAATAACAATCACTATGGCTAGAGATAACAATGCCTCCTCCATCTGGGCAAAGTGCTGACTCAAACTAGTATTTTCTAGTTGTTTAGACTTTCTCTTTTTCAGCCTAGCAATTTACAGACCACATATAGGGAAGACCAGGGAGACACATTTTGTAGTATCTGTAACCTGTAGTTTTTATCTCAAGCTTATATATTCTAACATACTGTATGCCTGCTACAAATCGAAGTAGCGTTAAGTACAAAGAGTGCCGTTAAAGGGATGATTCACCCAAAAATGAAAGTTCTGTCATTAATTACTCACCCTCATGTTGTTCCAAACCTGTAAGACCTTCGTTCATCTTCAGGACACAAATTAAGATAATTTTGATGGAATTTGAGAGTTTCTGGCACTGCATAGACAGCAGTGCAACCGACACGTTCAAGGCACAGAAAGGTAGTAAGAACGTTGTTAAAATAGTAAAACTGTAATTTTATGAAGCAACAAGAATACTTTTTATGCGCAAAGAAAGAATGACTTTATTCAACAATATCTTCTCTATTGTGTTAATCAGGGTCAGGAAGCTCTTGGATTGAATCAAAAATATCTTAATTTGTGTTCTGAAAATGAACAAAGGTCTAACGGTTTGGAACGACATAAGTAATTAATGACAGAATTTTCATTTTTGGTTGAACTATGCCTTTAATGATTTAAAACAGCATTTTAATTCACAATGGTAAATGTGTAGTAAGCGTTTTAATTCTAAACTCACTAAACAAATGATAATATTTATCATATACAGATAGTGTATATTCAGTGTAATGTTGAAGGTTGTTATCTTCGGTAATGCAAATCAAAACAACAACCAACTTGCAGAATAAAAACAGAAGCGCGCAAACAGGATTACAGTCACATCACACGTACCAACAACATGTGCTATCTATTGCATTATTGCATTAAGTCTAATCAGTACCAGTGTGTTTAATATCTTGTTTTATTTTTAATTAATGAATGTTTTTGCCATCTGCTTGATTAAGGCTTTTTTAGTGTCTCGTGTTAGTTAGTTAAAGGGATAGTTCACCCAGAAGTAAAAACTGTATCATTATTTACTCAGCTTCATGTTGTTCCAAACCTGTTTGATGTTATTTTGTGTTTTTGTTTTCAGTTTAGAACAGAAAACTGTATGCCAACCTCTAGAAGGCAAAAGAAAATAAAATAAAATAAAAAATGATCAGAAATATCATCTAAATCACTTGTGGATCCAATGCAAATTTAGAGTCACTTGCATTTGCATTGGCCTGGATGTGGACTAAATCAGAATAAAAACTAAAAATGTGGTCTTCTTCTTCTTTTTTTTTTTTTTTTTTTTACACCAAGCTGACAAAAACTTTTTTGTTACATCTTGTCAGACATGGTTATGGCTAGAGTTGCATAACAATTCTTTATTTTTTGATTTTGTTAATACAGATTTTTTTTTTCTCACAGTCTCCTGTATTTCTGCTGTAGTCATCCCGTTTGTTTCTCTGTCTCTGTTTGCTCTCTTCTCCACACGTGCTCTCTTATGATGTTTCGTTGTAAGCTTAGCTCACCCCAGTGTCCCCCGTCCACACATACACACCGAGTGTTGCTGTCAGGGTGCAGGACCGGGCTGTCACCGCTAAAGGTAATGCCTCATTAGGCTCCATGAGGCCCAGGGTGAACCTGGCACTGCGGCCTGTCCTGTCTGCCTGCCCCTAATTGGATCATCTCTACATCCTCAGGCTGCCAGCAGCTGAAAGGAGCTGTGCGTGAGGGGCTGAGCTGGGGTAAAGGCTCTGGAATTCTCCGGAGAGGATGGCGGGCGCTGGAGATTGGCTTTATGGCAGGCCATTGAAGAGAAAAGACATCCTTTACCCTTTAGAGTGAGACGGGATCAAACTGCAGGTGACCGGGAAGGTCTTGGAAAATGATCTCTCAGCATGTGTGCTGGATCTTTGTATGAATTTGCTGATGTATGTTGGTTGCATGTGTGTGTGTGCGCGCACGCTTGTGTTTGTTATCCACACGCTTTTGCCCTTTCTGCTGCTGTGCAGAGGGCATGCAGGGATTGGGATGATGGCTGCAATGCTTGATGGATTTGGGGCACAAGGGGGGGGGGAGGCAAAAGAGTCTCAAAGAGGATCAGATTTTTCAACCGATTCCCAAAACCAAGATTTGTGTAGTTTGTGATGGTGTGCTTTTGCACTCCAACGTATACAGTATCTCACAGAAGTGAGTACACCCCTTGCATTTTTGTAAATATTTTATTATATCTTTTCATGTGACAATACTGAAGAAATGACACTTATACAAGCAGTGAGTGTACAGCTTGTATAACAGTGTAAATTTGCTGTTCCCTCAAAATAACTCAACACACATTAATGTCATTAATGTCTAAACCGTTGGCCACAAAAGTGAGTACACCTCTAAGTGAAATGTCCAAATTGGGCCCAAAGTGTCAATATTTTGTGTGGCCACCATTATTTTCCAGCACTGCCTTAACCCTCTTGGGCATGAAGTTCACCAGAGCTTTACAGGTTGCCACTGGAGTCCTCTTCCACTCCTTCATGACGACATCACGGAGCTGGTGGATTTAGGATGCCCCACAGATGCTCAATAGGGTTTAGGTCTGGCCAGCCATCACCTTTACCGTCAGCTTCTTGGTCGCCTTGTAGGTGTGTTTGGGGTCGTTATCATGTTCGAATACTGCTTTGTAGCCCAGTCTCTGAAGGGAGGGATCATGCTCTGCTTCAGTATGTCACAGTACATGTTGGCATTCGTGGTTCCCTCAATGAACTGTAGCTCCCCAGTGCCGGCAGCACTCATGCAGCCCCAGACCAAATTTTATTTAAATATATAAATTTCTTTACTGTCACTTTTAATCAGTTTTATGGATACTTGCTGAGTACTTTTACAAGTATATACAGTGCCTTGTGAAAGTATTCATACACCTTCATTTTTTTCAAGTTTTATGTTGCAGCCATATGTTAAACTGCTTTAACTTCCCCCCCCTCATCAATCTACAGCATACACCATAATGACAAAGCAAAAAACTAATTTGTGACAACTTTGCAAATTTATTGAAATAAAAAAAAAACTGAAATAAGTACATTGCATAAGAATTCATATTCTTAACTCAGTAATGAAGCACCTTTACAGCTTCAAGTCTTTTTGGGTATGATGCAACAAGGTTTACACATCAACATTTGGCAATTATTTGCTATTCTTCTCCTCACATCTTCACCTCTCAGGCTCTTTCAGCTTGGATGGGGGCAGGCAGACATTTTAAGGTTTCTCCAGAAATATTTGATTGGGTTCAAGCCCAGGCTCTGGCTGAGCCACTCAGGGACATTCACAGAGTTGTCTATAAGCCACTCTTGCTGTGTGCTTAGGATCATTGTCCTGTTAGAACTTAGAAGGTGAACCTTCTGCCCAGTCTGAGGTTCTGAATACTCAGGACTGGGTTTTAATTAAGGCTATCTCAATATTTTGATGTGTTTAGCTTTCCTTCTACTCTGACGAGTCCGTCAGTCTTTGCCACTGAAAAACAGCCCCACACTTTACTTTTTAAATAACACTCTGCAGGTGATGAGCAGTGCCTGGTTTCCTCCAAACATGATGCTTGGAATTGATGTTCATCAGACTAGATAATCTTGTTTCTCACAGTCTGAGGGTCCTATAGGGCATTTTTTTTTGCAAATTCCAAGTGTGTTTTCATGTGTCTTCACTGAGGAGAGGGTTGAGTCTTGCCACACCACCATAAAGCCATAAACCCCGAGATCGGTGGAGTGTTGCAGTCATGTTTGTTCTTCTGTAGGTCTCTCCTATCTCCGCATATGATCATGGAGCTCAACCAGAGCTTCTTGGTCACCAGTTTAACCAAAGCCCTCTCCATCAATTGCTCAGTTTGGCCAGGAGGCCAGCTCTAGGAAGAGCCCTGGTTGTTTCAGAGTTCTTCCATTAAAGGTAACAGAGACTACATGCTTCTGTGAACCTTCAGTGAAGCATCATTTTTTTCTGAACTCTTCTCCAGTTGTTCCCCAGATGTCTGAGCTCTAAAGGCAGTTTTTTGACCTTTTTTTTTTTTTTTTTTTTGCATTTTCAGCTGTTAGACGTGTGTTCGTTTCCAAATCACTCCCATTCAATTTAATTTGCCACAGGTTAACTTCATTTTCAAATGTAATAATATCTACAAGCAATATGAATGCTCCTGAGTGTAATTTCAACTGACCCACACATTCAAGGCCCAGAAAGGTAGTAAGGACATTGTAAAAATAGTTCATGTGGTTCAACCGTAATATGATGAAGCTGTGAGAATACTTTTTGTGCACAGAGAAAATAAAAATAACATGTTTATGCAACAATTTCTTCTCTTCCGTTTCAGTCTTTGGCACGCATTCATGAGAGTGCCACAGCGCAAGTATTCCTTTAATAAAATAGTAGCGGCAGTGTTGACTTTCATTTCTGGCAGTTTCACCAGAAGTGATAATTTTGTTCCACTGAACAAATGGGATAGAAGCACTGATTTCTTTGCAATATTTTTTTCTCAAAAGAGCTGTTCAGCAAGCACATACGGGTTTGGTTCCCATATGCCAACATCATTTTGCCCATATTTCTCACCGTCTATACCTGTATCTTTCTGTTGCCATTGGTTATTATGCAGATTATGGAGCTGCACAGATTCCCTCTGGTTTGCATCTGTTCAGAGCTGGGAATAGATCCCAGCACCCAGTACTGTAGAGTCATCTTCTTAAATGTGTCTGCAATGCACATCAGTAATAAGTGGGACGTTCAAGTGCGTCGTCCTTTTTCTCTCTTTCTCTCTCTCTCTAAACCTCTCATCTTTAGATACAGCTCTTCTAATCAAAAAGTGATTGAAGAGGAGAGCCCCGGACGCTTTGAATATCCATTTTAGTCAATTAATGGCGTTTGTGACATTTGTGTGAAGTTGATAGGTGCTCCGAGTGGCTTCAAACGCCTGAGGGAGGAGCAGCCGCACGAAAGGCGAAACGAGAGAAGTAACAAGGGAGCGAGAGAGACGATTGATTCTGGTTATTGATTACTATTCGGATGGCTCTTTTGAAGGCTGCGCAGGTCATACTTAATTGAGATGCCGGAATGAGCGAGAGATCAGATCAAGAGAGATGGAAATAGTTTTTTTTTTTTTTTTTTAACTCCTAGAGCTTAGATGACCAGGCCTGGCGTCTCTCTGCACGAGTGGTGACATAAAGCCAGCAACACCTAACGCTGAAAATGTCACTTCGCTCCAATTAACTGGCTGGCTGCCGCCGTGCCGTCCGCACCCCGAGTAAGATCCCGCCCCGTTCCGCCCGCTCATGTTTGTCAGCTTTACATGCGGCTGTTTATTTCCAAGCTCGCTTATTTGATTACAGCCATTTGTTGGGTGTTAAAGACAGCGGGTGCAAAGGAAGCTGTTAAGGCTGAGTGGATGCAAGATGGTCTGAGGTGGCGCCGCTTAGGACTGTTCTGAAGTCAGTGCTGTCTTTCACACCAAACTCCCACACAACCAATGGATATATTCTCCTGTCAGTCAGCCAGTCCTCTAGCACCATGCCATCGCTCTCAAATTGCCCCGTATTTTGGTCAAACTTGGCCGTGTGACCCTGCCTGCCACCCTCGAGAGGGAGACGGTGAGGTAAATGCCAGCATATGTAGTCCTAATAAACTGTCACTTTAAGGCAGGTAAACTCTGACTCACAGTGCCTCGAGTCCATCAACACGAGGTATCCAGCAGGCAACCTCCATTTCTGTTCTCTGAGTCTCGGTGTATATTGTTTTTTTGTCTTTTTCTCTAGCCTTTTCTCATTCCATCAGCTCAGATGGCTGTCACGAAGGGCGAGCAGGAGGGAGGGAAAGAGAGGCTGACACCATCATCCCTCCCCTTGAACAAAACAACATGTTAATTAAGGCGAATCAGTAAGCTGTTGCTGAAATAAATAGCACCATTCTGCGATACTCTACTGTGAATGCAAAAAACAGCTGAAAAAAAAAACACCACAACCAAAAAAGACAACATGAGCAGGGGAGGGCAGACGGAAGCCAGGCTGCAGCCGGCACTTTCCTCTTTGACAGTCCCGTCTTTTAATTGGTGATTCTACAGATAATTACATGAGGTGTTGCTTGTAGCCGGAGGCGGCCGGCACCTCCTGGTCTTTAGAGAATTCTATAAATTCCCCTGCCCTTTGTTCGCTTGAGTCTCCAAGCGGCTGCTCACTCATGTGGTTCCTCATAATTTATGTTACACTTAAGATTTACTTTCTTGTGTCCATGATATGTCTTCACATTTTTATTAGGGCTGTCAATTAAATGTTAGTTTAATTAATTGCATGGTGTGCAGATTTATTAATCACATTAAACACATATATCAGTATATGAGAAAATCCTTCAAAGAAGGATAATTCACATGCACATATATGAGTGTGTATGTAATGTTTATTCAGCGATTTCTTTATGTGCCGCAGCAATGTGTTATCTTCAGTTATATAACACTTATCTTAATTATGTATTATCTTGTTTATATAAGCTTGTCATTGTCATTTGGCTTACGGTGTCAATTGTGTTGCTTCTCTTCATTCTCAACCCTTCTCTCGTTGTCTCTTAGGATAATAAAGTGTCAACTGAATGTGTACCATGCAATCTTGTTGGAAGTAGTAAATCATCTTTTTGTTCACTGTTTTATGAATATTGTGAATTCAGACATAATCCTGTGTTCATACTTTTTTTCCTGCATGCTATGGAAATACATGATTTTAGATGCAGCCAATTTGAGTGAGTCATTGAATCATTCATTTAACTAATTAATTTAAACGTTTTAAACTTTAATTTGAAGTATAAAAATACAGTTGAAGTCAAAAGTTTAAATACACCTTGGGTGGATCATACAAAATACTGTAATTTTTTTAATTTAGTACTGACCTGAATAAGATATTTCACATAAGATTTTTTTTTTACAGTCCACAAAAGAAAATAAGTTAAAATGTATAAAAAAAAAAATGCAGTTCAAAATATTAAATTCACTTTATTTTTAATACTGTACCTGAATGATCCACAGCTGTTTTTTGTTTTTTTTTGTTTAGTGACAGTTGTTCATGAGTCCCTTGTTTGTCCTGAACAGTTAAACTGCCCACTGTTTTTCAGAAAAATACCCCAGGCCCCACACCTTATGTGGTTTTGCAGCATTTTTGTGTATTTGAACCCTTTCCAACAATGACTATGATTTTGAAATCCATCTTTTCACACTGGAGACAACTGAGGGACTCATATGCAACTATTACAGAAGGTTCAAACACTCACTGATGCTTCAGAAGGAAACACAATGCGTTAAGAGCTAGGGGTGTAAACTTTTGAACAAAATGAAGATGTGTACATTTTTCTTATTTTGCCTAAATATCTTCTTTTTTTGAAATTAGTACTGCCCTTCAGAAGCTACAGAAGGTGTTTCCCAGAAGACAAAATAAGTTACATTTACCCTGATCTTCAAATTCAAAATGTTTTCACCCCCGGCTCTTAATGCATCGACTATATGTAAACATCTTTTATGTGAGATATCTTATTTAGGTCAGTAATAAAAAAAAAAAAAAAAAAATTACATGCATTTGGTATGATCCCTGTTATTTTGGTAAGATAATTAACATTTTGCAGATTCTGAAAGGTAAACTTTTGATTTCAACTGTATATCAAGTAACATGTTATTTACTCAATATTAATTTAAAAATGTTTATTGAACTGTTAAATAAAAGCAATTTCACATTCTCAATCATGCTGTTAGGCTGAATATCAGAAATTCCGGAAAAGCTGTCTTGATTGTCTGATAATGCCAAAATATATGCTAATATATGTGTTAGAAAAAAAGCGCCTTTATATGGAATTCACGTATGGCATGCCCCCTGATTTTACACTTTATCAGACTAAATTAATTTATAGGGTTAGTTCACCTAAAAATTAAAATTCTGTCATTAATTACTCACCATCATGTCATTCCAAACTTGTAACACCTTCGTTCATTTTTGGAACACAAATTAAGGTATTTTTAATGAAATCCGAGAGCTTTCTGACCTTGCATAGACAGCAACACAACTACGTTCAAAGCCCAGAAAGGTAGTAAGGACAGTAAGGTAGTAATTTGTGTTCTGAAGATGAACAAAGGTCTTACGGGTTTGGAACGACATGAGGCTGAGTAATTAATGACAGAATTTCCTTTCTGGGTGAACTATCCCTTTAAATTGACAGCCCTGTCTTCTATGTATTTGCATGTAAATTGCATTCATGTAAACATGTATTCATTTTTGGTGTATTTTTTTCCCATTTATTTTTTTCCCTTAGAACAGCAGTTTGCACTGTACTTCCTGACGCTCTGACCATTTGAGACCAACATTGCAATATATAAACTAAAAGGCAATTCTTGTTTGTTTTTGAAGGACACTGGCCTGCTCTTTGCTGTCCTCCCCTGTGGTGGATGGTTGTAGTCAGTTATTACCATCAGTTATCTCACGAGGCACCGACGTTTGTGAAGGGTCAGAGGGGAAAGTACGAGAACTGTACTCACTTAAGCTCACCGCTTTCAACCATGTGCTGTGAGACCTCGATCAAAATGTACACCCTACATCTGAAGATAATATTCAGCACACATCCACACAAACACAAAGTGGACAAACAGAAGTAGTTTCCCATTAAAAGCAGATTCCCATAACACAAACAGACAGAAGACTTGCTCATTAAAAGTGTTTTATTTCGGTTTTAAGGGTCATATATTTGTGAAGTTTTTCCGCACTTCCTTGCGCAATTCAAGCTGTTGTTTACATAAGTTGCTTTTTTGATGTAGTCACGTACTTTCGTACTTTTCAAAAGCATGTCTTTCATTATAAACAGCCTTGAGCTTTAAGCTGTTCTTCCTCCTTGCCCTGACCGTTAAACAAATTGCCTGTAAAATAAATAATTCCCACATTTATTTTCAGGTATCTTTGTCTAAACCATATAGAGGTCACACAGTCTTTATCATAAATCATATTTAAACACCTTGGGGTATCTCATTCTTGTCTAATCTCAGCCTATAAAGCATGTTTGTCATTACTAAGCATATACAGCAGTGCTGCAAATGTTCCCTACATCAGCATGCAAGTTGAATATAATCATCATTTGATACAGTTATGGGTAGGCACCACTCAGCCAACTGACTGTAGCAGTTACAATGAGATAGGACTTCTGTAATGTGATGCAAGTGGCGGACAATCCCATAGTTTAGTGGTCATTGCGATTTTAGGGTTGATTCGCCAGATGAAGTTATCCATTAAAACACTTGTGTTCACTAGATAAGGTTGGCCCTCAAAGCTCACGTTCATGGTTGCCGCAAAGCCCCTATTTGCTATGATCCATCATCGACGGCATTGTAAAGGTTGACATTTTCATTTAGCAGATTTGTGTGGGGGAAGTAGAGGCGGGATTCGTGATTAGGCTGGTGATACTGTTACAAATGAGCTGGAGGCCGTTGGCGGAGCTCGCACTTTGTTTATTTGTCCCTGGATTTGGGAGAAAATAAATTAAAGGGTGTAGGAATTGAAATCGTAATGAGAACAGCGAGTTTTGCACTAGCTTGTTTTCGGCGATAATTGGGAAATAACAAAGACAACCTTGTCAAACTAAGGTAATTATAAAGAACAATACAGCATTTCGCAGTGTGAACCTTTAATTGGACTAACCTTTTCTTTTATCCCTAAATCTGCATCTTGGCGATATCTGAACTTAAACAACCAAATTCGTCTTATTTCCAGAAGATAACGCCTCAAGGCCGAGGCGAAGTCGGCCGACGGAGTGATGTTTAAAAAGAGCTGCTGTCGAATTTGGAGAATATAACCTGTTTAAATGCTAAGAAAGAGTTAAATATATTTAAATCATTTATAAGAAATGAAATGCACGTAATTGATTTCGAATGGAAGAGCCGCTCTATGCTTTTAAGACGGATATAACTTATGAAAAAAAGCCCTGAGGGCGAAAGATATTGCAGGCTCTTTGAAACATACAGTCATTCACTACCTTAAATGAGGTGTCAGTTCTAATGTTCCTCTAAGGAGGAACCGGCTCTTCATACAAGAGTGTCAGTGCTTCTCCTCTCTCATCCTAATGGGCGAAATAAAGCACAGTTAAAGAGAGCTTTATGAGAAGAGGAGTAAAATGACGCAGGAAAATCCAGTGACAGTGGACAAAACAGCAGAGGAAACTGTAAATAGAAAGTGCGGCGAGCGAGACAGAATGAGTGAATACCTTAGAGCGAGTGCATTTTCCAAATTGAGAGAGAATGACGGATGCAGTGAGAAGGAAAAAAGGGAGAAATACAAGCAGAGAAGTGAAATGTAAAGGCTAGGTGTGTTAAAGAGAGGAAAGGATCTTCAAAAGTGGGAATCCCATCGGCGTAGACACTGATCGGGCTGCTATCAGTCAGCTTTGGGGAACATATTCTGACAAACGTTTTGCCAATTAGGCACAGGTGAGGCTCTCAGGCTTCAGATAATTGGGGTTACATGCATCAAAGCTGATGAGGGGAGTAAACACGGCTCACGCTCACAGATTACAGAGGCAAGGACTGGCACGCTGATCTCCTCCGGCTGGCGCTAATGTGCACCCTGACTGAGAGAGACCCGGCGAGGGTGATAAGAACAGGAAGGATGTGAAGAGATCCGTTCAGAGTGAAATGATTTATATCTGTAATTGGTTGGGTGTTTATTTTTGTCTGCTTATTCTCGTTTGTGATAATGATGAAGTTGATGAAGATGACAATCATTGCACAGCTTTTAAAGGTCAAAAACATCCCACCTTCAGTGATCGATAACCATGATCTCTCTGTCCTTTTAAAGTGTCAAAACTAGCCAATACAGTCTTTTGTGTAATAAATACAGTGTGACTTGGAAGTTTGTGAACCCTTTACAATCTGCATAAATATGACCCAAAACATCATCGGATCTTCGTATATAGTCCTGAAAGTTGACAAAGAGAACCCAATTAAACAAGTGAGATCCAGTGTTACATATCTCTGCATTGCAAAAGTATGTGAATCTTTGCTTTCAGTATTTGGTGTGACCCCCTTTTGCTGCAGTAACTGAAGGTAAAGTTTCTTGTAAATGCTGATCAGTCCTGCACAATAACATGTAGGAGTTTTAGCCCATTTCTTAGTGCAGAACCACTTCAACACTGTGATGTCGGTGGGTTTCCTCCTATGAACTGCTTGCTTAGGATCTTCCACAACATTTTAATTGGTTTAAGGTCTGGACTTTGACTCAACCATTCCAAAACATTAACTTTGTTCTTCTTTAAACATTCTTTGGTGGAATGATTTGTGTGTGCTTGGGGTTGTTGTCTTGCTGCATGACCCACGTTCTCTTGAGACTCTGTTCTTAAACAGGTCTCCTGATGTTTTCCTTTAGAATTTGCTGGTATAATACAGAATTCATTGTTCCATCAATAATGGCAGGCTGTCCTGGTCAAGATGCAGCAAAACAGGCCCAAGCCATGGGACTACCACCACCATGTTTCACAGTTTTCTTAAGCTTGAATGCAGTGTGTTCTTTTCTCTGAAAATAATAGCTTCTCATTTAAACCAATGAGTTAAATTTTGGTTTCATCCAGCCATCAAACCTTTCTCCAGTAGTCCTTTTCTTATTGGAAAACAGTGACTTTCTTCTTGCAATTCTCCCATGTGCAACATTGGTTGCTCAGTGTTCTTCTGATGGTGGACTCATGAACATTAACATTAGCCAAAGTAAGAAAGATCTTTATTTGCTTAGAAGTTACCCTGGGAACTTTTGCAACCTTGCAGACTATTACACATTCTGCTTTAGAGTGATCTTTGTTAGTTGACCACTTCCTGGGAAGGTTTGAATTTCCTCCATTTGTACACATTACCATGGATTTGTGGAGTCCAAACTCTTTAGAGATAGTTTTGTAAGCGTTTCTAGCCTGATGAGCAACAACAACTCCTTTTCCGAGGTCCTCAGTAATCGCCTTAGTTCATGACATGATTCACTTCCACAAACATGATCAGACTTTGAAAGATATCTGTTCTTTGAATAAAACAGGTGACATACTGATGTTTGATAGTCATTGCATTGACTGAAAACACATCTGCACAGATGGACTCTAATTTCACCTTTAAATTAACTGCTAATCCAAGGGATTCACATACTTTTGCAGCACAGTAGATTATCACAGTAGAGCACATTTTTCGCAATAAATAAATGACAAAGAAAATATTTTTCTCTCACTTGTTTGATTGGCTCCTCTTTGTCTACTTTCAGGACTTAAATGAAAATCTAATGATGTTTTGGGTCATATTTATATATAAAATTGAAAAGGGTTCACAAGCTTTCAAGAGGCACTGTATATATGGTTGGGATTCAGTAGGAAATTATTATTTTCAGAATTCTGTTGTCTTTTAAAGTTTGTTCATGGAAGAATCTTAAAAATGTTTCACATTTTTGTATCACAAACTATGAAGCAAGTGTTTTGAGCACGAAATCAGCATATTAGAATGATTTCTGAAGGATTGTGTAGAACTGGAGTAATGAAAATTGGTATTTTAAAACATATTCATATATAACTATTTTTGGTCAAATAAATCCACCTTCGGTAAGCATAATATATATTAATCTGTAGAAAGTGTAATTCCAATACAATATAGAAAATACAGTGAATAAATAAATATGATGTGCAATACAGAGCAGATACACAGTGCAAGCAAAGGCATAAAACCATGCAAACACAGCAAAATCCTTTTTAGAATATCTCTAATTTATGAATATTGATTTTCACAATCTGAAGTGTCAGCATTCAAACACTGCCTGTTCTTCCTTCTAGAATATAATATATTTTATTGAGGATATGATTTTGTTCACGCTCTCTTTTAATCCTGCGCCTGTTGTTGTTCTTTCTTTCTCATTTCTGCTGTTTCTCTCTCTTGGCAATGGTGTCCATCTGGATTTGTTTGCATGAGACTGAGGGGCAACTGAACCAACAACCTGTCTGATGAGCATCAAGAACGGCTGCCTGCTCTGGCCCACTCATCTGTTTACACTCGCACACATACTCTCTCTTCAGACGCAGAGCTTGTGCCAATGCCTAGAGAACCATTATAATTGATCATTTCCAAACTGTCAAACATCTGGGAAGATTTTTATTTTAAATCTGACCGTAGACGAAAAATGAAAGTTGTGATCAGTCGTGCAGATTTTATGTGATCATTAATGTATGAGGAAGAGAAATTCAGTTTTGTTTTGTTCTTCACCATTACTGGAACATGTTATTACTTTGAATATTTTGAATAACTTAAAGGGATAGTTTACCCAAAAATGAAAATTCTGTCATCAATTACTCACCTTCATGTCGTTTCAAATTCGTAATACCTTCGTTCATCTTTGGAACACAAATTACAGAAGAGAAGTTTTCTGTGTAGCCAAAAAGTATTCTCGTAGCTTTATAGAGTTACGGTTGAATCACACATGGACTGTTTTAACAATGTCCTAACTTTCTGTGCCATAAGACGTTTCAGTTGCATTGCTGTCTATGCAGGGTCAGAAAGCTCTCGGAATTCATCAAAAATATCTTAATTTGTGTCCTAAAGATGAACGAAGGTCTAACAGGTTCGGAACGACACGAGGGTGAGTAATTGATGACAGAATTTTCATTTTTGAGTGAACTTTCATTTAACCCTCATATTGGGCCTTATTTATCAATCTAACGTAGAAATGAGCGCAGATACAAATGCACAAATCAACTTACGACAGAGTTAACGTGTGATTCATGAAACATTCGTATACCGTCAGTCCCGTCATACGAATGATTGTACGTTAATAAATGTCAAAACAATCGTCATTTAAATATCACGCCCCTAAAAACACTCCAGTTTAGAAGCCTTGCTCCTAGAGTTTACGACATGGAAAAAGAGGAAGTATAACTCATGAAAGAGAAATTGATCTTACTGTAAAAACACCCTTTAACCTTATATTTGCAAACAATGGCAATAATTTATACAGTATGTATACTAACAAAACATTTTAGGGATGGGCGAAATATATCGATCGATAAATTCATGCGCATTTCGTCAGTAAAGCCGGTTCTTTGATTAGCGGTAAATCTCCATCACCTGTTTTCAAATGGAGGGCCAGTTTATTCACAGAGCCGTAGATCACTGAAAAGCTACCCCAGTGAATCACCCGTGAAACTGAACCCGATATTGCGTAGCTTGTCAGTGATTTATGGCTCTGTGAATAAACTGGCGCTCCATTTGAAAACAGGTGATGGAGATTTACCGCTAATCAAAGAACCGGCTTTACTGATGAGATGTGCATAATATCGATAGATATATATCGCCCATCACTAAAACATTTATAAACATTATAGACTATTTAGTTCTCTGTAATCCACAACAAACCCTTTAAAATTGAACTTGTATTACAGAACAAGAATGAAAAATGAGTAGCTATAAAATTTTATGTTAAACTAGCCTATAAAGTAAAACACAAATTAGGCTAGTGAATTAAATTGAGCAGTGTAACTTTTATGTTTGGTTGACTGCATTTTAGTTTGATTAATGGCTGAAATGTCAAGTTGGCTGTGCAGAAATGTGTGTGTGAGGCGCCTGCGCGATTAGTTACATTTAATAAAGTAAAGATATGAAGAAAACAAATAAAATGCATTAGCCTAGAGTGTCACAAAAATTAAAGTGGACTATACTTGTCGCAGTTGTTTTTTTTTCTTGTTACTCTGTTAATTCTTTGCCCAATTTTCTGTCATACGTTCGTTTCATACATGAGGCCCATTGTGTTTCAGTCATTTTGGCTTGGAAATTTTACTCATTAATTTTTGTGTTCTCAGTCAGAAATACAAAACCTAACTGAAAGAAAGCAAGAATCCAAGATTCAGTGATAATACAGCATAATAAGATTTACAGGCAATTTCATTTTTACTGGGAACACCAAATCAGGAAAAGGATTTTGAGCATAAAACAAGTGATAGTTTCTCCAAAAAATAAAAAAATTAGCAATTATTTGCTCATTCTCATGTTGTTCTAAACATTTACAAACATCAACTGTTTTTGTCCATACAGTGAAAGTCAATGCGGCCCGATATAACACTGTGACCTCAGTGACTTTTATTATATGGAGAAACCAACAAACAGACATCTTCAAAAAAAAAAAATAAAACAACATGAGAAAGTAAATGATGGCATAATTTTAATTTTTAGGTGACTGAAAATTCTAATTTGGTGTAGAAATTTCTCGATATGCTGTATTATTACCAAATATTGAATCAATAATTAGGTTCTTTTTTTATTAGTGTGTGGTTTTGTTTCTTTTTGGAACTGATTAATCATAGGTCTCGTTGATCTGAGGTTATGCACTTCAGTTTGGTTGGGAGTGTTCAGGGGGTTTTTTTTTTGTTGTTTTTTTTTTGGCATTATTCACTCAAAAACGGCGCATAAGCTCAGATCAATGATGCCTACGACCAGTCAGTTCCAAAAAGAAATACAAAACCTAACTGAAAGAAAACAAGTTGACAAAAAAAGAAAAGAATCCAAGACTCTGTCATAAGGAGACTTACAGTACAAGCAATTTTAAAAGGCCAGTTTTTTGATTGGGAACACCAAATCAGGTGAAGTATTTTCAACACAGCACAGGAGCAGTGTTGCCAAGTCTGTGGTTTTACCCCGAAATTGGGCTACTTATACGCTGTTGCCACTGGGTTAAAGCGATCTCCTCTTATCCCCCTTGAACACAATTTGGACCGAGAGGATTCCAGATGGAACGGAAAACCGTGGATAAAACATGACTGGGCTAGTTTTGAATATCAGTTTGGCTGGTTTTGTTTTGCGCACCTGGCAACCCTGCATAAGAATTAGTTTACCCAAAAATGAAAATTGTGTAATTATTTACTCATTCTCATGCCGTTCCAAACCTTTCCTTATCTTACTTAGTATTTTGTCTTGTTTCTAGCCAAAATATCTAAAAAGTCTTAAATTAAGATGCATTTGCTAGATAAGCAAAATGACATAAGATATTTAGTCTTGTTTTTAACAAAATGCACTTAACTTAGTTTCTTTTCCCCCTGGAAACAAGTAAAATTATCTGCCAGTGGGGTAAGTAAAACACTCCACTGGCAGATAATTTTACTTATTTTAAGCAAACTGCACTTAATTTAGTTTGTTTTCCCCTTGAAACAAGACTAAATGTCTTATGTCATTTTGCTTATCTAGTATATGCATTTTAATTTAAGGATTTTTAGATATTTTGACTAGAAACAAGACAAAAATGCTATGTAAGATAAGCTTTTTTTGCAGCGTTTTGAATTTTTTCAAAACACTGAAGTCAGTGAGGCTCAATACTTTTATTGTATGGAGAAAGAAAAGAAAGAAAAAATATATATAAATTGCTTGTAAATCTTTGCCAGTTTGTTTTCTTACAGTTAGCACAGCTTATGACCAGGACTGAGAGAGAAATAACCAACCTGACTGAAAAACACACATTATATTAATAATAGGCTGGAACATGGCTGTAGACTGATCTGTGTAATTGAGTATTCCCAGTGAGGTTTCTCCCTCTGTGGGCGCAGCTGTCTGGCAGAAGGTGTGGTTTCTGTGGTGGCAGCGACCACCGCGCTCCATATGACACACTGTGACATCAGGATAATCAGCTCCAGCTGTCTGACATGGATGCGAGAGTGGATCACAAACCCAGCGACACGCTAATAAACACGCATGTCTACGTGTGTGTGTGTGTGTGTGTGCAAATGTGGTATAGCGAGCTGAGATGTACTATATGGAGATTTTGATGGAGTCAAACAGTTTGAGAGATTGAGGGAACAATGAGGAGTGACAGATGGAGAGAGCAAGAGAGACCTTCTTTTCTCTCTCTGAGCACAGGCTGAGAAAAAATATACTGAAGCTGAGATTTGAGACCTTGAGGGCCTTGGAAAAGGAACGTAAATATTGAGAAAGATGCACAAAAACAAAACTAAAAGCGAAAAGTAAGAGAAGAGGTTTAAGGGGAGAACGCCTTGGTGTTGAGATTCAGGAAGAAGGGTTAAAAGGTGCGAGGAAGTAAAGAGGGTACGGGATGAGTAGACACCTAATGAGCTCACAGTCTGCCGAAACACACACACACACACACACTTTTGCTGCACGGCTCATCTCTCCCACTTTTCCAGGAAGTGACATTTTTCTCTGCCTCCTGTCAGCTCCTGTCTTTAAGTGATTTTCCTTTACAGTTTTGTCCCTGTGGGTGCACAAGTGAATGAATGAGGCGATGTGAGCGCTGTGTTTGTTTTTCATTTAACATTGAGGGCGATTTATATGATTTTTCACTGTTTTATCCATCTATTGATTTATTGACACTCTGCTCTATGTTTGTATAGAAATTCAGAAATTCATGACATTTTGAAATGTGGATAAATATGTAGCCTATATAATAACTGCATGAATATATATGGCACTGTGTATGGATATAAAAAAAAATCTCTGCTTGCAGATTGTGTCATATTATTTCTGTCTTGAAGAATAACTAGTGAATAATATGACCATGAAATGAAAAATTTTATATTAATGATATATTATATTCATATATACACCAAGAACAAAATAGCTGTCAGGTATCGTGTAGGGAGGACAAACGAGGAGATCGAGGTAGATATCAGGAACAAAAACAAGTCTTTCAAAATCCACAGAATAATTCCACAGGGAGACAGGCAAGGAGAACGCACACAAAGACAAATCCACAAATAATAATCCACAGGGAGACGGGCAAGGAAACACGCAACCAACGACGAGACCGGACAATCAAACAATGATCACAGGAAACTTAAATAGGGTGGATAATGAGGCAGACAGGTGAAGGCACTTAACTGATAATGAGATAATGAGGGGTGGAGACAGGAACATGACCAAATACAGACTGGACTAAACCAAAATACAAACAGGACTAAACCAAAAACACAGGACTAAACCAACAGAAAACACAACAAAAGAGTCCCAAAACCTGACAATAGCAAATTACAAACCACAAGACAAATGCAATAAAGATGCAAATTAAATAAACTTGTTTTTTAAATACAGTAGGTTTAACATCTTTTGCTGTTTGATTAACATTATTGACACAGACAGATATTTAATTAGGCTGCTGTCCCTTTAAGACCAAATGCATGGATGTAATATAGTACACATATCCGATTTTCACGCACCTGTTTACGTTCACTTAAGCTATAACCGACTATAGATGTGAAATACTCCACACAATGGACATTTTGTCAACTGTGTGTAAGTTTGCATCTTGCACAGAATAGAGAAATAACGTCAGAATTGCGAGATATAAACTTGCAGCGGTATATTATAAAGTCACAATTCTGACTTTTTTCTCAGAAACTTATTTCTAAACTCAATTTTCTGAGAAAAAAGTCACAATTGCGAGATATAACTTACAATTCTGATAAATAAAGTCAGAATTGCGAGACGAACTTGCAGTTTTGAGTTATAAAGTCAGAATAGTGAGATATAAACTTGCAATTGCATGTTATGAAGTTATGAAGAGGAAAATGTGACTTTATTTCTCAGAATTGCGAGTTTATGTTTTGCAATTCTGACTTATTACTTGCAATTGCGAGATTATCTCACACAATTCTGAGACAAAAAGTCAGAATTGCGAGTTTATATCTCACAATTCTGACTTTATAACACAGTTGTGAGTCAGCAATTTGTGAGACATAAACTTCTGACTTATATCTAGAATAAAATACAATAGAATATCCCCCCCCCCCCCCCCCCCCCTCAAAATTGGACTTTATAACTCGCAATTTATATATCACAATTTTGAGAAAAAATCAAAAAGATACAAACTCGCAATTGCGGGAAGAAAAACTCTCGCAATTCTGGCTTTATTTGTCGCAATTCCTCACACAAAAAGTCAGATTTGTAACTTTATATCTCGTATTTACTTTATATCTTGCAATTGTGACTTTTTTCTTAGAATTGTGAGTTTATATCTTGCAGTTCTGACTTCATAATGCAATTGCGGGTTATTAAGTCAGAATTGTGAGATATAAACTTAAAATTCTGAGAACATCTTTTTTCCCCCTCAAATTTGAACTTCATGACTTTAAGGCAGAATTGCGAGAAAAAAGTCAGAATTGTGAGATACAAACTCACAATTGCGAGAAAAAAACTCATCTCAGAATATATGTCAGAATTGCAAGTTAGTATCTCATCTGACTTTATAACACGCAGTTAAGGCTTTTATAGAGAACAGATCACGCATGCTTCTGGTGTGTGTCATTCAGTGTAATTCCACCTATCCTGCCTTCACTAACTGCAAATTAATCACTAACAAATTGTGATTGGATAGTAATTTTGTTTGCAAGCTTGGCTACCTTTGATTAGGCTGTTCTCACGTGACAGAACACTACTTCTACTCGCTCTGATCACTTAGTCGTAAAGAAATTTTAAAATACCAGACAAAACATGCTTTCTTTTTCTTAATTAGTTGGGACAATAAAAATAGAGCTGAAATTCGGGACTGTCCTTGGGGAAACGGAACGTCTGTTCACTCTATGAAAACATTTTTTACACTTATAATTGTGAAAAAAGTTTTGATTGAGTTTTTTCACTGTTTCTTTGCAGTGAAATGGGGTTTCAGAGCTGCGGCTCTTCTTTTGTTTGTCATGACTGCGTGGTCACTGTGGTCCGATTCTGCGATCGCACAAAAGACAAGATCTGCTGTTATTGTCCCATGTCTTCTCCTTATAGTCTCTCTGTGGCCTGTGCTTTTTTTTTATCTGTACTTTTCATTTACACATTCAGCCATCATTTTTTTTTTATCTCAATCTCAATCTCAATCTCTCTCTCTCCATTCCTCTTTTATGTAGGCTTTTATGTCCCCATGCCCTCTAAAGACCCCGTTTGGCTTGCTCTTTCCTCATTTTCTCCCACGTCAGTCTCTTTGTCGTGTGCTTTTTCTGTGTTGTTGAAGTGCTTTTCATGGGAGAGATATTTTCGGTTGCTCACTGTCATACTCATGGGGAACATAGTCTTTCCCAACAAATATGGCTGCCAGCTTTGCTTCGTGTTTGCAGGGGCATATTTTGAGGGGGCATCAGGGACAATCCTGACTCATTTAGGTCCCCTAAGCGAGATCAGATGTCACATAATCATTTTTGTCACATGGAGTTTATGATTATCAAGCAAGAGAGGATACAGGTGAAAAATTTGACTTTATATTCTAATATTGGTCATTTATTTATGTATTTCATTTATATTATTTATTTATATTTAATTTTTGTTGTATTGACTTACATGACTGATATACACATATATATTCCCCCCATAATAATCATGACATTTTTACATATAATTTTCATTCGTTCATTCATTAATTCATTTATTTATTTGCTAATTTATTTATTTTGAAATTACAAATACTACAAATACAAAAAGATATTATTTTTTCATTCTGAAATCACTTGGTAAAAAAGTGTGAGGTGGCACGTGCAAAAGAGAACGAATAAGAAGCGTGTAGGAATTATGTTCCAATATAATGTCCCATTAAGTCCAAAATAGATTTAAGAGTTATTAAATCTAGTTTAATATCAATCAAATCGAACAAGTGGGGAAAAGTCCTACCTACCATAAAAATGGAATGGAAATTTGACAAATACACCTTGGGAGAGCACAAATAAACCTCCACGAAAGCGAAAGGCCAGAGCTCAGATAATTCCATTATATTTACAGCATTTCTTGACAACTTCCTTCCACAGAGTCCTGTCCTCAAGTCCTCGCTAGTTCTAGTGAAAAGATTTACAGTCATCCTCATAACCACATGCTAGTAAAAAATTGAAAGGAATAATTCACCCAAAAGTGAAAATTCTGTCATTTACTCACCCTGCGTGCGTTTCTTTCTTCTGTTGAACATAAATGAAGATATTTTGAAGAACACTGGTAACCAAACAGTTGCTGGTCCCTGTTGACTTCCATAGTATTTTCTTCTATACTATAAAAGTCAATGGCTACTGTAAAATGTTTAATTACCTTATTTTTGGTTCAAAACATCATTTTTTGTGCTGAACAGACGAAAGAAGTTCATACAGATTTGGAACAACTTGAGGGTGAGTAAATGATGACAGAATTCATTTTTGGATGAACAGTGCCATTAAGATTCTTTTGAACTGCATCACTATAAAATCAACTTCTGTAGATGTTGCCTCATTAAACACTTAAGTCATTGAGTTTTAACTTGATCGCTGGCTTGTAATTGAAAACGACAACATGGTTACCATGGGAGCAAGAACTGTGCAGGCTTCGTCAGTAGAAATAAAAGGTGAATATTCCCTTCTGTTGCTCGAGACATCTAACAGAGAGATTTTTATTTATTTATTTGTATGCTTATCTTGAAAAACGAGACAATTAACCATCATAGACTTCCTTGTTTTTCAACATAAAATGTAATATATAAATATATAGTATGTTAACATACCACTTTAAGGTAATGTGTTTGTGTGTGTGTGTTATTTATAAATACCATACTTTAAATGAATTAAAGTGTTTGTTCTGTGTTCTAGACACCACAGTACTTTCTAAGTAGGCTGAGAGGACCACAGAGACGAGAGGTGATAATGAAGATGTGTTATTTTAATGCATTCATTAATTTATCATGTGTGACTCTGTTCCTGGTTGCTGTCTTATATTTAAATAAGCGCTTTCACACATTGACCTGCTGCTCGGATACTTTAGAATGGAAATCGCATGCACTTAGAAAGTCTATTGACAATGTAGAATAATGAAACCTTTATTTTCCTTAGTAAATGTATTCTTCCAATGATATCTTGAATGCAGGGCTATGTGCAGTAGGTTTGCAGATGAATGGGAATGTGTCTGGGCTACTGTAAAGCTTTAAAGTCAATATGATATCAAAACTAATGCTATTCTCTTACTTTATGCATTCTGGTCTCATTGTTAACAATTGTAAAGCGTAAAAAGGGAAAGAAATGTCTTCATAATCTCTTAGAATATATATATATATATATATATATATATAACAATGCCACTATTACAAAATAGAACAATAAAAAGTATATAAATCACTCACTTTTTCAAAGAAAACAACAACACCTGCAGGTAAAGTCTGCGTCTCTCTTGCCTCCCACGAGCCCATTGAGTTTTAACAGACCCCCTAAAGCATGCTGTGAGTTTGGTGGAGGGTATTTCAGAAAGAATTGTGAAAAGTCATGTGAGAGGAGGCAATGCCTCCATTGTGATATGATTAAATATGACTAGTTATGTTCGGGTGTGATTGGTTCATCCGATAAACCCTGAGTAAACTCATTTTTATATGACCAATATTTACCTTTGAGGTATTTTTGAGGTATTATTTTGGAATAAATGTAAAGTGCTTAATAAACAGAATATTGATTACATTGTTAATATAAGTTGATGGGATGCGTTTACAATTTCTGACAGTAGGTGGTGAAGGTTTTTTTTTCTACATATTAAAACATGTTTCTTTTAAAACTGTTTCTTTCAAGTACAACAGAATGCAATTGGATTAATAATATGCTAGAATTTCTAATCTAAGGCTATGTTCGCACTACAGACAAATGTGGCCCAAATCCAATTTTTTTGCTCATATGTGCTCAGATCTGAACAGCACAAAAACAATATGGAATCTGATCTTTCCGATTCCGATTTGTGCCACTTCCATATATGGTACTAAATCCAATATAGGTCAGATGTTTCACACTGCAGCATGCAACATTTTCATCATTCTAGATCAACATTTACATACCAAAAGTTATCTAGACAGTTCCGAAAAGTACAGTGATGTGTCATAACATTAAAGTTTCAATTCTCTCCTTAAATTCTCTCTTCTGTCTTTATTTTTCATATTGCCTGTGCATAATTTTGCGGGCTTCTGTGGCAGATCACACGATAAATAAATGCATTATCGTTTACTTTATGTCCTCTGTTCCATATGACAGCGCGCTGTGCAAGTGTTGCTTTTCCCGCCGAAGTGAGTTACTTTTTCACGTTTGTCGCCGGTTGTTTTTCAACTCTGTGGATTGAAGCGACGCTAATGCGATATTTACCCCCCGAAACGCGATTGGGCTAGTTTTGGACTAGTTTTAAGAAGCAATTTGGGAAGATTTTGTTGTGAAAACCTGGCAACCGTGTTCGTATTATTCTTTTGGGCATGTGGGTCAGTTCAGTACCATGATCTGTGTTCACAATGTAAATCTGATATTGGCCACATTTAAAAAAAATGTGAGTAATAAAAACTGCAGAGCATGGCGCTACCAACAACAAAGTAATGGTTTCGATTGCCAAGGAAAACAAGAACTGATAAAATGTGTACTTTGAATGTAGTGTAAGTTGCTTTGGGTAAATATGTTTACCAAATGCATAAATGTTAAACATAAAATAGTTTTTAAACAAATCTTACACTGGTATCAATGATATTATGGCAGAATCCGTGTTATTCTTTAAGGACTTGAGTGGACATTACTCAAACTACCTGCATTCTCCACCAAGCCAAAGCTTGTTTTATGCTTTCTTTTTAGCTTTTTATGCAAATTTTTATGTTTGCAAGCATCTCACTCCAGCTGTATATATTGTCGTGCAGGCCCGTCTATGTAATTGCTATAATAAAGTAATCGTAGGAACATCGGTGTGACAGAGCAGGAGAGAGAGAGACTGTTTACAGGACTTCTGGAAGGGCAGGCGTACAGTTCTCCCCTCTCTAGTACATCTGGGCTCTATGACTAGACCAGCCTCATATAGTCAGGGACAAATGAGTGCTTCTTTTTTAATTAGTGCAAACATAAGGAGGCAGTCACCTTGTCACTGCTGGGATTGAATCCAGACTGTGAAGCCAACAACATTAGAGGGGGAGGAGGGTTGGGGCCTGGAGAACGCTGCAAGGGCCACCGGGGTTAAGAATGATGGGGGCCGCTGAAAGAACAGAGAGGGCAAGTACAGGTACATAGGTGGTGTCAGCAGTCATGTTAGTGAAAAGGTCAAGTAGCATTTGTAAGGCCTTCTGGGTGATATGTAAGGGTATCTGAAGGGTGTTCGGAGGTTGAACGGTCTGTGTCATGGGGGAGTGAATCATTCGGGATGCTGGAAAATCAGTGTTAATTTGTCGAGGGGCACTTTTCGTGGAAGTTAGCAGATTTTATGAATCACCCACTTTGAAACTGGTGCAGGGAGACGAGACTGCAGTTGGTTTTGAGGGAAAACAGCCTGGGGAGAAGAAAGAGCTAACGTAGTGTTCTGCGTTGCAGTTAAAAGGTTGCTTAGCTGCTCAGATAAATCTTTTATTTGTAGCCGAGTTTCTTTATTGCTTACACTTGGATCCTCCACCTAACGCATCCTTCTTTTGTCTTTTACACGCTCTCTCTAATAAACACTAGTACATACACAAACACACATTCACACATACTGTAGCACTTCCGCTAATCCTCTGGGGTTTTAGGCTTGAGCAGCTGATGGATGGGACTGGTACATCCAGGCTGGTATAGTTCCACTGAGACGTGAGTGAATATGTCCCTGGCTCTGTGTGTGTGTGTGTGTGTGTGTGAGAGAGAGAGATTACACATCCTTCCTTCTGTGCCCTGCAGAGCAAAACAAACATGCTTGTGCCCTTCTCATGCTCATCACTGCCCTCTCAGCTCTGTATGTTGAACTTAATGCAACCTTCTGTCCGTGTCCCCTGCAAGCATGCATGCACATATATGCATGCATCTACTGTACATACAGTATTGTGCAAAAGATTTAGGCCAATAGTATTTTCACTAATAACAACAACAATGGTTTTAATTCAGTTATTTCAATCTTCTGCTGCAGTGTGTCAGTAAGAAATATGTTTACTTTTGCAAACATTCATTTTGCCATTTATTGTAATAATCCAGTGAGGTTTTTGTTTACACAAGGAGTAAGCAGCAAAAGATATAAAAATAACTGACTTAAAACCATTTTTTTTGTTTGGTGAAAATACTAGTGGCCTAAAACGTTTGCACAGCACTGTACATGCACATAAACATTTCTTATGAAATTTGTGTGATCCTGCTGAGTTTTAGTTAAATAAGGTAATTATTTTAGTTTTCTTTGTGCACAAAAAGTATTCTTGTAGCTTCGTAAAATTAAAGTTGAACCACTGATGTCACATGGACTGTTTTGTCGATGTCCTTACTCTATGCAGGGTCAAAAAAAGCTCTCAGATTTAATCAAAAATATCTTAGGATGTTTTCACACCTAGTTCGTTTACTAGCCATGTGATCTCAGACCCTCCTAAAAGGACCCAAAAGCGAACCGTACGCAGACCACCTCCGAAGGTTGTCTGAGTACGGTTTGTTTGTGGGTCTGTTTGTGGTCCGATATCATAATAAATTAATGAAATTATTACAGTTCAAATGACAATATGTAATTATGTAGTTTTCTGTTTATGAAACTTTTCTATACCAACCGTTCAAATGAAAGCAGAAACATCACAAGCAGTCTTGGGGCAAGCAGCAGCAGTTGTTGAAAGTGTTGGAAGAAAATTCTCTTTTTAGTTGCTATCCTTTTCCGTTTTTTCAGATGCTTTCCTTTAGTTCTGCTTTGTCTGACTCTTTCTCTGTTTGTCAACCCAAAGAAAGTTGGGGTCTGAGTTCTTATAAAGTCATGGTGTGAACAAGAAAGGGTCTGAGATCTCTTCATTGCTGAAGAGGACCAAAAAAAGAACTGGGTTATCTTTTTAGTCCACTAGATTGTGAACACCAAAAGGACTGAGGTCACTTTTGGCTGGTTCCCTTTCTGGTTCACTTTAAATGAACTGGGTTTGGTTCTCTCAAAACGAACTATATGTGAAAACACCCTTAATTTGTGTTCTGAAGATGAACAAAGGTCTTGCGGGTTTGGAATGACATGAGGGTAAGTAATTAATTACAGATTTGTCATTTTTGGGTGAACTAAGCCTTTAAGACAATAAAATAGCTATAGGCAGTAATTATCCGGCCGCCTGGGGGTGAACAAAACACTTTGGCTTCACTTTTCAGGTCTTGTCCAGCACACTTGCTTTTTATTCTCACATTAGCAAGTTTTATGAATAGGATTGGATTATCTGGTTTTTAGGTCAGTATATGGTTATCTTCTTTGTCAGACAAGGACTTATCAGTGCAGTTTCACTGGAGCACAGCAGGCTTATACCTGATAACGCACCTGTTTTTCCCTGATATTTTAAAATATGATTCATAATTAAAAGGATAGTTCACGCAATTAAAATTGTGTCATCATTTACTCGCCTTAATGTTGTTCCAAACCTGATGACTTTCTTACTTCTGCAGAACATAAAATATGTTTTTTTGAAGAATGGTTGGTAACTAAACAGTTTTGGTGATTATTAACTTATGTTTGCATTTGGCAGATGCTTTTACCTAAGCAAAGAAGGTGTTTTGTAGCTGGATGTAAAAGTGAACACAAAAGTCTTAGTTTTGTTTTTGATGGTAACACACCACCTAGTATAAAAACAGAAGAGAGGGATGTAGTGAGCAGAGCTCGTTATCATCATCACAGAGCTGTTTTTGATGAGGTAAAAAGGGTGTTGTTTTACACAACCATTGAGGAATTTTAATCAAAGTATGTTGCAATACCCTAAAGATTTATGCCTACTTGTAGAAAATCGGCATCTGATGTCCTGTTTAATCCTAAACTGGCTTTATGATGCACTAAAGTGATAGTGAACGCTAAATGACGCTAAATTTGTCATTTTGCTTTTGTGGAACATATTTTTGATGGAAACAGCTGATGTTGCATCTACTCTGATTGGTCTGTTTGCTAACCGGGGGACCATTGAGACTCTTAAAGTCTGCACTTCTTACAAGGAATGCACAAAACACATTCGTTGATTAAACCAGCAGTTACGGTCATTTCAAATGCATGTTTGAGGAAGCTCACCCCCGTGCCTCTTCTGACGGGCCACTGCTGTCGAGAATATTCGTTTCACACGTCTGTGCCTGGATAGATGTCTCGCTATATCACAGCATCACGAAAGACGTTTTTCGCTCCCAAACATTCCTCATGAGCTCTTTAATGTTGCCACAGTGTTAACTGCTGGCCGGGAGTCTTAGTGGCCGTGATGGTGACTAAAATAGAGAGGCAGAGATGTAGGGGAAGGAAGTTTGTCACAGGAATGACAAGGTTATGAGAAGGTGATGAATATGAGGCAAGTATAATGTGACGGCTGATTTAAATTAACAGCCAGCCAAAGTGTCTGTGAGCTAATGCCTGAGCAGTTAATTGAACTGCTGGTGACAAGGGAGGGGGTGCAGGGGGAGAACAGGGAGTGTGAGTGTGTGAGACCCAGAGAGAGAGGGACCGTAATAGGATAAAGAGATAGTCAAAAAGGAAACAAACAAATGACTAATTAATCAACGTACATGGGGAGATTCACGAACTGATTTAGAAACCAAGTTTCCCTTGCCAGTGTTACCTAGAGTGTTACACGGGATGTGAAATATGGACAAAATAACCAGCGACTGTTGTTTTGACTCAGCGGTTGGGTTTAACCCAAACTCCTGGGTTGTATTATTTAACTCAACTACTCTTTAAAAATTACTCTATGGCTGGGAATCACTGACCTGGTGTTTGTCTGTGTTTTGTTTCCATCAGCTGATTGTGAAGCTTCATGTTCCCTGCCCTTTCCAAATATATGTCCATCCTAATAGTGTCAGTGAGTGTGAATGCTGGAGTCTTGGAAAGAGGAGAGATTTGATTTATGTTTCGAAAGAGAGACTGAGTGAAGGATGAAAGGATGGGCAGGAAGATGAGAAATGATTCCTTACGTGACCTTTATGTTAATACGGTGACGACTCTGGTTTTCTACTTATCATCCTGAATCACATACAGCATGAGAGAGACACAGACAGCTCTGAATGTTCACATCAATCTGAGTGTGTGTGTATGTGTGTGTGTGTGTGTGTGTGTGTGTGTGTGTGTGTGTGTGTGTGTCAGAAAGATTTGAGCAACGGGAACTTTTTTGCTGGTGCTGTGTGATAAAATGGCATGAAAGGTGAAGCATGAAAGCATGTCAGTGGAGACATGCTGACAAACAAACAGACAAAAAGATAGAGTTCGTTTGGACAGGATGGAGAAATAGATTTGCTGACCAAAACAATTGTATTTAGGATATACTGGCTCTAAAAAGTACTTAGACACTAAAGTCACTTACACATGTATACATATAATTACATTAGATCACAAAATCTCAATTCAAGTGACATTTGTAGACATTTGATGTTAACCTTTCTCAAAACTAACCTTACTTTCCTGAGCTGTTTCTGTAATTACTTTTAACCAACAGCTTTTTTTAAAATAGGTTTTTAGTGGATGTATGAAGTTAGTTCCCGTCAATAACTGCAAGTGTTGCACACTGGCCGTCTAATGCAGGACTTTGTCAATCTGGCAAACCTAATTTTAGTGGTAGTAAAGGCACAGGTTTTTCTGCCAGTCCACCTGGGAGCTAGATTTTGAGGTATTGGGTTGTTTACGAGGTACTGGATTGGTACAATAAGCAATTTTGAGAATGAAATTATTACTGGATTTGTCACAGCTCACCAGGTCAGAGTTTTGTTTTAGGCACTTTGTAGCAAATTATATATATATACACTACCATTCAAAAGTTTGGGGTTGGTAAACTTTTTTAATGTTTCAGAAAGAAGACTCTTATGCTCGCCATGGCTACATTTACTTGCATTTCTGAACATCTGTAATATTTATCTGTAAATATTGTTACAATTGAATTAAAAAAAAAATATTTTTTACAGTATATACACTACCGCTCAAGAGTTTTGGATTTCAAGATTTTTAATGTATTTTAAAACTGTTCTAATGCTCAACAAGGATGTGTTTATTTGATTAAAAATACAGAAAAAAAAAATTATATTGTGAAATATTATTATGATGTAAAATACAATTCTTCTATTTTAATATACATTAAAAATCTAATTTATTTCTGTGATCAAAGCAGATTTTTTCAGCATCATTACTCTAGTCTTCAACATCACACAAACCTTCAGAATTGATTTTTTTTCAGGATTCTTTGATGGAGCAAGGATTTGTTAAATTGATAAAAAGTGATAGCAAAGACTTACATTGTTATAAAAGATTTATATTTTGAATAAATGCTGTTCTTTTCAACTTTTTATTCATCAAAGAATCGTGAAAAAAGTATCAGAGTTTTAATTAAAAATGTCCTGGCTCTTCCAAGCTTTATAATGGCAGTGAATGGCTGTTAAGATTTTGAAGTCCAATGAAGTGCATCCATCCATCATAAAAAGAGCTCCATATGGCTCCAGGGGTTAATAAAGGCCTTCTAAAGTGAAAACTTTTGTTTGTGTAAGAAAAAGATCAATATTTCAAACTTTAAAAACCGTAATCTCATGTCGGCGCCGATAGCCTCGTGGGCAGTGCGCCGACATATAGTGTTGTTGCGCTACAGGCGTCCCGAGTTCGAATCCCGGCTCGAGGACCTTTCCCGACCCTACCCCCTTCTCTCTCTCCCACTTCACTTCCTGTCAATAATGATCTGTCCTATCTCAATAAAGCCGAAAAAGGCCAAAAATAAATCTTAAAAAAAAAAAAGTAATCTCTAGCATCTGCTAACTGTTGTATGCGCATTAATGAGAGAGTGGAGGATTTGTAAAGAAAAATGTCAGAAGATTTCAATATAAGCCAAGAGGTTTTCTTTTGATGTAAACAAAACGTGGTTCTTGCGAGATTAGTGTATTTTTACCGAAGCCTACGCTTTGCCTACATGATCTGCTAGAAGGCTACTCTCTCGTAAACGTGTATAGGACAGTTAGCGGAAGCTAGAGATTACGGTTTACGTTTCCTTTTACATTTACGTTTATAAAGTTTTAAAGTTTTTCTTACACAAACACATTGATTAGCTTCAGAAAGCCTTTATTAACCCCCCGGAGCTGTATAGAGCACTTTTTATGATGGATGTATGTATTTTATTGGAATTAAAAATCTTAACAGCCATTTACTGTCACTATAAAGCTTGGAAGAACCAGGACATTTAATAGTATAACTCTGATCATTGAATTTGTCTGAAAGAAGAAAGTCATATACATCTAAGATAGCTTAAGGGCGGAATTAAAACGTGATAATTTTAATTTTTTAGTGAACTGTCCCTTTAAGTGCCCAACTGCAGCTGTAGTCCACCTTAATGTTCTTTTAAAGCAAAAATAAGAAGTGTAAATCACAGTGTACATTCTAAATATCTTAGGAAATGTGGAATCTGGTGATTGCTTCGTGTTTGAGAGTCGTTTCTCACCAGCACCTGTACAATTAGCACACAAGGCAAAGTGCAGCAAATAGCAACTTATTCCAATTGGTCCCTAGGAGGGTTTCGCTTGCTATCGTACACTACTGCACTGATGACTTCATATGCAGGTCCATTCGTTACAACCGAGCACCACATGGCTCTATTGACACTGTTTATGCTAAGAAAGCACAACAGATTTGTCTACTGTCTAAATTACTGTACAAGTCTTAGATTACAGCTGCTGGAAGAAAAGGAGAAGAAAGCTGCATGATCAGGGGAACCAGGTTTAGCAAACGCCCATACATAGGCACAAATTAATGCACGGATACTACTGGAAGAACACAGACAAGGATGAACATATATCTTTTCACTACCCTTCTCAAACACACACACACACACACACTCACCCACAGAGCGCATGCAGCCCATGGAGAGATTCAGGAAGCAAGTTGGCAGCAATTAGGCAAATGATTAAACAGCCATTCCTTGTTGCTTAAATTGGGCAAACTTGTTCTAATCCTGTGCAATTAGAGAGTAAAATGGATGCTTGATATGACCACACACACACACACACACACACACACACACACACATGCTCCTCGGTTGTTTTTCTGTATTTCAGTGACCTGAAGAGCTGTGCAGTGAAGTAATGGAATAAACTGTGAAACGCATTTGGCTGATTCCAGCTCATCCACAGAACAAAACTGCTTACATGGTGTGTGCACATGTGCATGTGGATTTTCATGCATGTCTAAAATACAGCACAAGCTCAGCAGGAAAGATGGGGCTTAGATTTCCCTCAAACAGGAAGCAGAATAGAGTGATACATGTCTCAAGTTTCATTTGCACTGGTCCTTTGAGCTCTTTGGCCTCAAATAGGTTTCTAAAACTCACACCGTATATGCACTCACTACGTGATGTAACGCAATTCAACAAAATTAGAATGTTATATGTAATATGTATAATCATATGTAAGAATGTTTGTGTTAATGTGTTGGAATAAATACATACAGTGTCTTGCAAACGTATTCATATCCATTCATTTTCTTTTACATTTTATGTTGCTGCCTTATGTTAAACTGCTTTCCAAATCAATCTTTTTAACCTTTCATTTATTAAAAATAAAAAAAACTTAAATGATTCCATTGCATAAGTATTCATACCCTTATGTGGGAGAGAATTTAACCTGTGGCAAATTCAACTGATTAGGTGTGATTTGGAAAGGCACACACGTCTTAATAAAAAGTCTGTCAGCAAAAACCTCCTCTGAGGTAAAAAAAAAAAAAAAAAGGATTGCATCAAGCCACAGATGTAGTAAAGAGTTCAGGAAACATTGTGTTGCGTTGAAGGTTCACAGAAGCATGTAATCTCTGTGACTCTTAATGGGTAATCTATGATCATATGCAGAGATAGAAGAAACTTACAGAAGGACAAACATCGCTGCAACACTCTGGACTTCATGGTGGTGTGGCAAGTCCTTTCCTCAGCGAAGACAAATGAAAAATTTGCAAAAAAGCATTTAAAGGACTGTGAGAAACAAGATCCTGTGGTCAGATGAACCTCAATTCTAAGCTTCATGTTTGAAGGAAACCAGGCAATGCTCATCACCTGCAGAATACCATCCCAACCTGACAGAGCTTGAGAGGTGAAGAGGTGAGGCGAAGAATTGCAGAAAGTGGCAAATGTTGATGTGCAAATTGTTGCATCATACCTAAAAAAAAGACTTGAGGCTGTAAAGATGCTTCAGCTTGTGACAATTCTGTTTTTGCTTTGTTATTATGGTGCGTGGAGTGTAGATTGATGTGGGGAAAAAAGTAATTTAAAACAGTTTAACATAGGGCAGCAACATAACAAAATGTGAAAAAAAAATGAAGGGGTATGAATACTTTCACGAGGCAAATTTCCCTGAGTGGAAGAATCTACCTTCATCTGATATTGTTAGACTTTCAAAAATAAACATTCAATTAGAACCCATTACAGTTCTTTAGCCTGTTTCCATAGAAGAACATCTTTATGTTCCACAAAGAATTTTTTGTTTTGCAAAACGGAGATTGCCCACATTGACGATTGTGTAAACAATAACATCATGCTCATTGTCGTAGCCTACAACAATGAAAATGCAGTGAAAATGCCAGTGTAGATGTGGATCATTTTCGGTTTAAAGTGAAAACGCGCTATTGTGAACAGGGCCGTTAAATTTTCTTCTGCCATAGTGTAAAAACTTTTTAATATATTTTTTTCAGACTTTCCACAAATCACACTTGGCAGTTTTTGTTTTAACTTTAGCGGGTTATTCTTCATGAAAATAAGTTTTATAATTTTTTTTAAAGCAGTATTGGAAGAGAATGGTGGAAAAATCGTTGTCCTAAGTGTGTGGCGATGGTTGCTTTTATTTGTGCTTCTGATGGTTTGTGTGTGTGTGTGTGTGTGTGTGTAGGGGCTGATGACGATTGGAGTGCTGTTTTAGCCAGAGGTTGCTTTAATGGCAGCAGTGATCTGGAGCTAATGGCAGCAGCTCTGAGAATGGAACGGTGATGTGAGCCGTAGACATGCTCTGTCACAGGTGAGGAACGCGGCTACTGCCGTCAAGCTCGAAAGAAAAGCCCCTGTGTCTGTCACTGAAAAGGCAATTTACCTGCTACGTCTGAGCATGTGGGATTAGAGGAGAGGTATGAGACCCAGAGCTATAGAGAGAGAGAAAGCAGGGGAAAAAAGCCATTAAGTCTTACAGGGGCCCGAGGTCCACTTTAGTTTAATAGTTTTTTACCCTTGACTTTGTTACACACACACCGACACACACACACTTGCACATACACATAGATGCACTTACTTTTGTCTGTACCCCAAGTGTGTTCATGGTCCTGTTCCATTTTCCAATCCCTTCCCCATCTTTTACACACATACAGAGTCACATATACACAGAGCTTTACTGCCAGAAAGGGATACGACTGATTAAAATGTGCATAATTATCAGACGGCTTGCTTTGGGTCTCAGATCTCAGTAGGATCAGAAATTCAGAATCCTGTTATAGACCAGACATGCATCTTAGCCCCGATCTCTCTCTCTCTCTCTCTCTCTCTCTCTCTCTCTCTGTGTGTGTGTGTGTAGGTCAGTTTTTGCCTATATTGCAGGGAGAAAAGGTTGGGTTAATATATGTGAACAAAATGGAAATGTAAAAAGGTTTGTATGAGGGGTAGGGATGGTTTTGGGGCTCTCAACCTTTTTCTTCTTCTCACCTTTTTTCAACCTCTCTCTTTGTGTGTGTGCAAGAGAGAGAACATAATTCAGGCTGGCTGTACTGGGATCTTAAACTTATTAGAACACTGGGCCTCATTCACTAATAATTAAATCACTAATAATGCACAGGAGAACTAATTCTTAACTTGTGCGTACATGCATGAATTTCTTTTTAATGTTGTTCTAATGTTATTGAATTTAGAGTATACTAAATGAGCGGCTGTGTGCCAGAGGTTATTTCTTTGCATAAAATACAGCCAAACGTTCTCCATATAAGGACTTTTTGCACAAAGTTTATTTAACAGCATGTCGTCACTCTCAGCCAAATTATGATGCTCTCTGAAGATGTGCTCTTGTCTCAAATAATGTGCAGCAAGATCTTCTTGCAATGGCGAGTGTGCCATCTACAAAACTCATGAAAACTCTGGACGACGAGCATGCAGATGAGCTTCCCTGAGACGGTTTCTGACGGTTTGTGCAGAAATTCTTTGGTTATGCAAACCGATTGTTGCAGCAGCTGTCCGGGTGGCTGGTCTCAGACGATCTTGGAGTTGAAGATGCTGGATGTGGAGGTCCTGGGCTGGTTTGGTTACACAGTCTGCGGTTGTGAGGCAGGTTGGATGTAATGCCAATTTCTCTGAAACGCCTTTGGAGACGACTTATGGTAGAGAAATGAACATTCAATTCATGGGCAACAGCTCTGGTGGACATTCCTGCAGTCAGCATGCCAATTGCACATTCCCTCAAAACTTGTGACATCTGTGGCGTTGTGCTGTGGGATAAAACTGCACATTAGAGTGGCCTTTTATTGTGGCCAGCCTAAGGCCCCGATCACAACAAACACGCTTTTTTATGTCTGAAAACGCGAGGTGCACAGAACAGCCTTTTTTAGTGACTTTTAAAAAAAGAGCAGTGCACAGCGTTTTTTTATGTTGCTAGGAAACCATCAAAACATTCGATTGGATAATGGAAAAAAACCCAATGACATCAAGTGTTTTTTTTTTCAACTTCAGCCGCTCAGAGCGCTCCTGCAAAAACGTGAGGCGCAGCAGGCGGTTAAAACGCGAGGCGCTGGGGGCGCAGTACGCTGACTGCCAACCGAAAACAATAAAAAAAAGCGCCTCGCACTGCACAAAACACGTTCTGTCTGATCGGGACCTAAGGCACACCTGTGCAATAATCATGCTGTCTAATCAGCATCTTGATATGCCACACCTGTGAGGTGGATGGATTATCTCGGCAAAGGAGAAGTGCTCACTAACATTTAGACAGCTTTGTGAACAATATTTTAGAGAAATAGGCCTTTTGTGTACATAGAAAAAGTCTTAGATCTTTGAGTTCAGCTCATAAAAAATGAGGGCAAAAACTAAAGTTTTACACTTCTTTGCCAGCTGTATATACACGTTTTTTTATGCAAAGGAACCTTACAACTTGAGCTGTAGTGAATCTTTTCTGTTATGCTATATGATGAAATCTAATATAAAAATTAAATATCTATGTAAAAATAAAGTCTTAAAGCTTTCATTTGGCAACCAGGAGCATAAAATCTTTTGCATATGTGAGGTTTTAGTTGATCCTACATTTTCCCCATAAATTTTAGAATTCAAAATGATAAATGAATCATGATTTTGTTCATACACAGAAAAACATGCATAAATTAATATATTACGGAGTGTCTATTTACACTAAGTGCAAATAGCCCGCCTTGTTGGCAGTGGCTATTTACACTAACTCCACCCACCAATGTGTAATGGGGCTAGTGAACACAACAAAAGATGGCTGTCAGTCATCCGATCCAGTGGCGAAGTGGTTAAGGTGTGATGTTAAAGCTTTTTGACACAGACGACCCGGGTTCATTTCCACCTTATGGCAATCTTTTTTTTTTCATCCTTTTTAAATCTCATATAATATGGGAAAAAGCATTGATTTTCAATAAAAATTAAGGAAATAATCGAAAATTGTAAAATAAAGTATCGGTTAGGGTAAGGGTAGGTGTGTAGGAAGGGCTTATTGTCCCACTAAGGCTGCATCCATTTAATAAATTGAATTAAAATGATAATTTACACTCAATGCATAATTACTGAATACTGTTTTAATATAATACAATAGTAATAATGGCATCTATTCGCAATAAGTACTATAAATAAATAGCATCTATCGTTGAGAAAATAGATGCTATTTACACTTTATGTAAATAGCCTCTATCACTATTTACACTTGCTACACTTTACTACTTGCACTTAGTGCAAATAACCGCTGCCATAGTATTATATTATAATATTAACATACACATTTCCACCCATGGCACCATCATTTAGTTTTTTCAAGTGACAGCAATGTACCAGTTCTAATGCAATGGCAAAAGTTTGAGCATTGTTGGCTGCACAGACGAGCACAGAACACTATTTAGAGTTCCAGCCTCAGAAGAGACTAAAGAGAAGTGGAATTATTGATTTATTTACTGTTTATTACGCTGCTTCCACACAAATCGAATACAAACATGCAGGGCCGCTGCTGGCCAAATGGGTGCCCTAAGCAGAATTGTATTGTTGTGCCCCCTCCCTCAAATATTATGGAAGTAAAAAAAAAACTACAACAAAAAAAAACACCCATGGGGTCAAAATAGAACTTAATAAAATATAAAATTAAATAAATAAATACATTGTAAATTAAGTTTATTATTTATAAATTACAGTTGTAGCTCTGGAGACAGTTACCTATGACTATGATGTTATTAATACAGTTGTCTGATTGATTTTATTGTCTCAAGCGTTCAGAAATCACACAAAAGAAAATTAAGCAGTTTTACTATGATAAAACCATGGTTAATGATTTTTATTAATCAACCAATCATTATTGCCTCATTGTTTTTATATAGCCTAATGCATTTTAAGCCATGGAAACTAGAATCTTAAGGCAGATGCGTTGGTAGTGGTAAAATTATTACTGACATTAAATCACATTAATAACGTCAACAGTCAAATGAAAAAAAGTTTCACAGACATGACCCACTATTTTTGTAACTCACATGTGTTTTTAACACAAACTTGTGTGTACTTGACAGTTTAAGCGCAATAAGACATGAAAGAACTTGTGTTACAGCCGCTTTCTGTGTTCTGTGCTTCGGATGTGTGCACTCAGAAAATCGCATATGAGAAGTTTAAACTGATAATTAAAACCAAACAGATGTTTTTTGGCAGTGTATCTGACGTACAAGCTGTAAATGCACAGACCTGTTTTAGAAAAGTGGGCAAGAAGCAGCAGCTCATTTGTGTTTAAAGACACACGCATTTAAAGAGAACAGCATGTTTCTGCTTCCACTCAAAATAGGCATTTTCAAAATGATATAATAAATGATCTGTGGTGTTTGAGCTGCACTTCACAGACATATTCTGGGGACACCTGAGAGTTATATTACATATTGCAAAAAGGGGCATAATAGGTCTCCTTTAAATCCACAGCGGTCATAATATCCATGAATGGTGGTAGTGTTAGTGTAAATGTGTGTGTGTGTGTGTGTGTGTGTGTGTGTGTGTTTGTGTGTGTGGATGTGCAATGTGTGATTTACACAAGAAGTGCATGCATTAAAATAGCTGTGTTGCTCTGACTGACTCGCTCACACATACTTCTGGTCTGGACACTGATGCATGAGGAGCCCCTCTCTACTTTTAATGAGCGCAAACACACACACACACACACACACACACGCTCTAACACAGTCACAGAACCGCTGCTGTTTCCCTGACTCTAACTGTATGCAATGTCTTTTTTTCTGGGCTTGCCTGATGGATGGATTCAATGTTAGACACATAGTGAGCAATTCAGTTTTGTCGCTGTCCATGGTGCTGAAAGTCTCTAGTCTGCAGTGCTGTTATTATTATGGTTTCAGTACAGATAAATATATAAAAAGCTGAATGTGTAACAACTGTGATGCTACATTTTGGAGACTAAGTTGAACTAGTAGTCCAGGCAGTATTGATATGCTATAGCAGATGTCTGCAGCTACGGCAGAATAAGTTATGGTCTTCAGACTGGCACTGAAGCACTGACCTTTCTGAGACACGTCCTTGGCCTTTGTGCACCAGTACAAAGAAAGGTAAAAAGAAAGTTCTAGAGCAATATTTAGCGTTAGACTGACAAGTCTTGCATTGATTCTAGAGCACAGTATGTTCCACAACAAACCATGCCACAAAGGTCATCATGCTAAATCTGACACCAGCATTGAGTGTGTGCATTTGTGAGCCATCATGGAGGTTGTGTTGTGTTTGTGGGAGTCAGGCAGTGGGTCAGACAAATGCCCAAGTCAGCATTTCTACTGGCAAACACTAATGTGATTTAGCCTTATCCTGGGGCTAAAGCCAGCACAGAAGGAATGGACAGGAACATGTTCTTAGAGGAGGTCAACACATAACTCCACAGCAACTGACATGCATGGCATACACTCAAAAAAATTATATTTTCTATAAGATTTTAAGGGAATGTATCCTTAAAAATGGATTGTTTTCTTTTTTGAAGCAGTTGAAATATGCTATATTGTTTATTGCTGTACACAAGTAAGTATACAGATCAAGTTGAACATACTGTAATATATATATCTATATCTATCTATATATATATATATATATATATCCGCTTCATGTCGGGCAGTAATTAGCCTCCACGTTGTGCATTTAAAATCCTTTAATTCTTTAATTTAACTGTATAAGTAAGGGATAATCAACGGTTTATCCCTTACTTATACAGTGCTTTGGGAAAGTATCCATTCCCCCTTTTTTCATGTTTTGGGTTGCAGCCTTATGTTAAACTGCTTTACTAACTAACTTATGTTAAATTACTTTTTTCCACATCAATCTACACTCCATACACCATAGTGTCAAAGCACAGCACAAAGCAGGTTTGTAACAACATTGCAAATTTATTAGAAATAAAAAACAGAAATTTTTCCATTGCATATGTGTTCCTGGGACACTTAAAAATTTAGCTCAGAAGCACTCATATTGCTTGTAGGTGTTACTACAATTCGCTTAGAGTTAACCTGGGGCTAATTTATTTGAATGAGTATGATTTAGAAAGACCAAAAACACCTCTCAATAAAAGGTCCAACAGCTGAAAATGCATATCAGAGAAAAAACAAGCCCTGAGGTTAAAAAAACTGCCCGTAGAGCTGAGAGACAGGATTGCATCAAGACACACATCTGAGAAAGAGAAAAAGTTCTGCTGCATTGAAAGTTGACAGAAGCATAAAGCCTCCATTATCCATAATGGAAAAAGTTTGGAACAACTAGGTCTCTTCCTAGAGCTGGCCAAACTGAGTAATTGATGGAGAAGGACAAACAGCACTGCAACATTCCACGAATCTGGTCTTTATGAGGACTGGTGTGGACTGAAAATGTCTGCCAGGCCCAATCCAAGAAGACAGAACTAGTTGAAGAGGTGAGGAGAATAATGGCAGATAATGTCAAATGCAGATGTGCAAAACATTTTGCATCATACCCAAAAAGGCTGTAAAGGTGCTTCAACTAAGTACTGAGTTGAGGGTATGAATGCTTATGCAATGCACTTATTTCAGTGTTTTATTTTCAATAAATTTGCAAAGTTGTGTGATCTGTCATTATGGTATATGGTGTGTAGATTGATATGGGGAAAAAAGTAATTTAAAGCAGTTTAACATAAGGCTCCAACATAACGTAATGAAGGGGCATGAATACTTTCGCAAGGCACTTTAGTCAGAATATACTGCTAATTTTGAAAATCTGTGAATGTAAAAATATGCTTTTTGAAACCACTTGGTGCAGTTACAGCATCTACCAGCAGGGGTTCGCTAACCAGCCAAACTTTTTTTTTTTCTCCACCAAGACAAAATAGCTAATTTTGAAATCTTCATGATTATGACATTATAACGTTTAACACAGCCTCTTAGAAGAAGTTCATGCATATTTTTGTATGAAATGCCTGATCTCCCTGGCATTAACTTGCCATCATGCCTAATCACATGGGCCTTTGCATGCCATTGTGTAACAGCAAGATTAAGGGCAACATGTACAAACGTGAATGAGAAGGCGAGAGAAAGAGAAGCAGAGAGCGAGATAAAGCTGGCCTTTATCAAAGTCAGAGGCTGCCCTTTTCTCCTTCAGTGGGTTGTGTGCACTCTGCTTAAGTCTGTTGACAGTGCATGCGGAATTCAGGATGTGTTTGGATTATGGCGTGTGATAGGGCTTCACGCACTTCAAACACTCGCTCACACACTTGTTTTCATTAGGCACGGATGCTGAGAGGCCGTATTTGATGTTGACCTCCATTATGAGCGTACGCGGCCGAGCGGCAGGGTAAAGACATCGGGCTTGTCCCTTTGCAGCCAGCCAGAATCGCTGCAAACAGGCAAATGTGCATAATTGCTTGCACTCTAATAATGTCAAATCAAATCAAAATAGGGTCAAACGGAATATTATGCCTTTGTGTGGGGTTGCTGTTCTCTGTTGCCTGAACACAGACACTGTAATGAAACACAAAAGAGCCAATAAATGAAATAAACAGTAGATTATAAGGAAATGGACAGAGCTGTTGGCACAAATAACACAAATCCAGCCTAATGAAAAATATATTCATGTGACGGACATGGTTATGGACGCATATGGCATTTCAAATATGAAAAAGTGAAAGTGAAAAAAGTGAAAGTGACGTGAGGCCAAGTATGGTGACCCATACTAGGAATTTGTGCTCTGCATTTAACCCATCCAAGTGCACAAGTGAACACACACACACACACACACCGTGAACATACACCCAGAGCAGTGGGCAGGCATTGCATTGCTGCGGCGCCCGGGGAGCAGTTGGGGGTTCGGTGCCTTGCTCAAGGGTCTCACCTCAGCCGTGGTATTGACGATGGAGAGAGCGCTGGATATTCACTCCCCCCATGATCAATCCCTGCCGGACCTGGGACTCGAACTCGCAACCTCTTGGTTACAATTCAGACTCCCTAACCATTAGGCCACGGCTGCCCCATATGGACGCTGAGTGACTTTGAGGGACTTTGGTAGCACTACAAAACATTTAAACGTGACAACCAGCATTTTATCATTTTAGATGATGCAGAAATGTTAGTGGATCAGAAATCCAGTGGCCCATGAGTTTTGCTAAAAAGTGAGTGTTAAATACTGTACCACCCATACTAAACCCAACCATGCCATTTTACCTTGTTTATACATTTACACATCACAAGTGCAACATTGTACCAGGTGTGCTACCGAGCAAGTTTACTTAGTTGGAAAAACCATACATATGAAGAAGGGTATGTGATACAATTCTTTTTTTGGGGGGGGGGGGGGGGGGGGGGGATATTGGGAGGGACACGTCCCGTCCGTTCCTCCCTAATTCTACGCCCCTGATAGGTATGTCTTTTGGGATTTGCACAAATGGCCCACATTTCTACAAAACTGAACAACATATACTATTGTATATGTATGAAATACTGCAGTTTCCAGCTGAAATGAACACTAGAGACAGTAAAACTTACAGGTCCTTCTCAAAAAATTAGCATATTGTGATAAAGTTCATTATTTTCTGTAATGTACTGATAAACATTAGACTTTCATATATTTTAGATTCATTACACACAACTCGAAGTAGTTCAAGCCTTTTATTGTTTTAATATTGATGATTTTGGCATACAGCTCATGAAAACCCAAAATTCCTATCTCAAAAAATTAGCATATCATGAAAAGGTTCTCTAAACGAGCTATTAACCTAATCATCTGAATCAACTAATTAACTCTAAACACCTGCAAAAGATTCCTGAGGCTTTTAAAAACTCCCAGCCTGGTTCATTACTCAAAACCGCAATCATGGGTAAGACTGCCGACCTGACTGCTGTCCAGAAGGCCATCATTGACACCCTCAAGCAAGAGGTCTGTGGGAAGGAAAAAGTGTGGCAGAAAACGCTGCACAACGAGAAGAGGTGACCGGACCCTGAGGAAGATTGTGGAGAAGGACCGATTCCAGACCTTGGGGGACCTGCGGAAGCAGTGGACTGAGTCTGGAGTAGAAACATCCAGAGCCACCGTGTACAGGCGTGTGCAGGAAATGGGCTACAGGTGCCGCATTCCCCAGGTCGAGCCACTTTTGAACCAGAAACAGCGGCAGAAGCGCCCGACCTGGGCTACAGAGAAGCAGCACTGGACTGTTGCTCAGTGGTCCAAAGTACTTTTTTCGGATGAAAGCAAATTTTGCATGTCATTCGGAAATCAAGGTGCCAGAGTCTGGAGGAAGACTGGGGAGAGGGAAATGCCAAAATGCCTGAAGTCCAGTGTCAAGTACCCACAGTCAGTGATGGTCTGGGGTGCCATGTCAGCTGCTGGTGTTGGTCCACTGTGTTTTATCAAGGGCAGGGTCAATGCAGCTAGCTATCAGGAGATTTGGGAGCACTTCATGCTTCCATCTGCTGAAAAGCTTTATGGAGATGAAGATTTCATTGTTCAGCATGACCTGGCACCTGCTCACAGTGCCAAAACCACTGGTAAATGGTTTACTGACCATGGTATTACTGTGCTCAATTGGCCTGCCAACTCTCCTGACCTGAACCCCATAGAGAATCTGTGGGATATTGTGAAGAGAAAGTTGAGAGACGCAAGACCCAACACTCTGGATGAGCTTAAGGCCGCTATCGAAGCATCCTGGGCCTCCATAACACCTCAGCAGTGCCACAGGCTGATTGCCTCCATGCCACGCCGCATTGAAGCAGTCATTTCTGCAAAAGGATTCCCGACCAAGTATTGAGTGCATAACTGAACATAATTATTTGAAGGTTGACTTTTTTTGTATTAAAAACACTTTTCTTTTATTGGTCGGATGAAATATGCTAATTTTTTGAGATAGGAATTTTGGGTTTTCATGAGCTGTATGCCAAAATCATCAATATTAAAACAATAAAAGGCTTGAACTACTTCGAGTTGTGTGTAATGAATCTAAAATATATGAAAGTCTAATGTTTATCAGTACATTACAGAAAATAATGAACTTTATCACAATATGCTAATTTTTTGAGAAGGACCTGTATATAATAAAAAATATTTTTCCTTTTCACATGAAGTGTGATTTACAGGTCCATAGTTTTAATTAATAAAGCCTAATATTCGCACAATTACTTGCAGAACAATGACTTCAAAACAATTTTAACATCCTGCACGATTTGAAAACTTTTGAACGTTGTTGTCACATATACAGCTTCATATGCATGCGTAATTCAGTAGGTTTGTTCGGTAGCTCACGCAGTAGTAAGGGAAGAGCTCCGGTGCGAATCCCGTGAAACTACGGTTTGACAAAACAGCTCAAATCCACATAAGGAAGATAAAAAAAGCATGGTTGCCTCAACAAATGCATATTTTAGCACCACTCTCTGGAAATTTCACTTTGAAACTGGCACGAAACGTGCATTAAGGTATGTAATAACGGTGTTGCAGAAATGTATGTAAAGGCATGTATTTCCATGAGCCTGGGTTGGCTTTTCCAATGAGCCTGGGTTGCATTAAGGAGCATAAACGTGGCTTCTGTGTTACACTGAATCTAGTTCAGATTCACGGTTCACATTTTTATTTATATTTTTTTTTGGCACGGTAGCTTCATAATAAAAAAAGATGGATTAGGTGTGGATTAGCTTTATTAAAAATGCATTTCAGATCTGCAATCTGCTAGGAAAACTGCATAATCAACACATCTGACTGTCAATTAAGACGAACTATTAATTCCCCCAGATTTCCCTCCCATCTCCCTCCTAGTAGCCGGAAGCATGTTTGTGCAGTGCTGCCGTGATTCATGATGCCTTGCTTGGTGGTGCCCAAATACAGACGAATGCTTTTGTGATGACCCATCTGTCAGGAAGCCAGAGGCAAACACTTCTGCTCTGTGTGGTTATCAGTATTTGTGTTTGCAGAGGGATGTGCCATAATCACATTGGGTTCAGGAGGTGTGTGGAGTGGATGTATGACACTCATAGTCACAGCACCGAATCTCTGTCTCTCTCTCTTTCTGTTTATCTGTCTCTCCTTCGTTCAGGTTTTCCATGGAGTGCATTGTAAGAGTATTCATCAGCCAAGACATCAGTCTACAGTGTTCACTGCTCCCTACATACTCAACAGGGCATATCTAGAAGTTCACTTCACTTAACAAAATTAATTCTTTCCGAGCAGTGCCATCAGAGACAAAAATCTGCTTGAGTACCATTTAAAGTATATTATTTATAATACATATACATTGTGTGTGCATACATTCATATGTATTATGTATTAAAATAAATTCAAGCTTTCATTCAGCAAAGATGCATTCAATAGATGAAAAGTGACAGTAGGGACATTTATAATGTTACAAAAGATTTCTGTTTCAAATAAGTGTTGTAATAACTTTCATCAAAGAATCCTAAAAAAAGTGTCATAGATTTTTTTCCACAAAAAAAAAAAAAATATATTAAGCAGCAAGAAGATATTACATTAGAATGATCTGAAGAACTTCTGAAGAATTATGTGACACTGAAGACGAGTAATAGCTGTTGAAAATTAAGCTTTGCTCTCACAGTAATAAATTACATTTTAAATATATATTAAATAGAAAAAGTTAGGTAGTCAAATAACATGTAAGCATAAGAAACGTCTTTTGGGAAATGGTTAAAATAGGCATATTTGAGAATGATGTAATGCAGAGCCTTGGCCAATCAGCTGTTTATTGTCATAAGCTTCTCTCTCGTGAAATGTCAGTTAATATCTAAGCTCTATAAATACAGATTCTTAATATTACACAAAGATTGCATTAATATTTACCTTTGCCAGCAGTTGGAAACTTACTTTAGTATAATAAATACACTGAACTTTAAAGGTGCAAATTTCTTGAAAATGTTAAAAGTGTTTAATATGAGGAGCTGAATCTTTGTCTCATGTGCTTATTTTAGTTTTTATTTAGCAGCGAACACACACACACACACACACACACAGAGACATGCACATTTATTAAGAAGGATTCAGTAGATCTTTAACTAACCACTGTGTCTGGACACTGTGGCCTTTTCAGCTGGCAGAAATTGATGACCAAACTTCACCCATCATCATGGAAACCAGTGACTTCTCGACATTAGGAGCCTTCGACTTGTGTGGCTTTGACCTTTGAGTCAGAAACTCTGAAGAAAGTCACCAGCTCGCTGAGTTTGGCATAGATTGTGTGTGTGTGTGTGTGTGTGTGTGTGTGTGTGTGTGTCTGTGCTGGAGTACACACAAATATACTTGTGGATGCTGTTCCCTCTCCTGTTGGCCCTGTGCAGGTGTGTGTGTGGTTTGAGATCAGTGCAGTAATTGAAGAAGTGAGTTGCGGCGGGTGCATTGCCTAATTGGGCAGATGGCTCTGTGAGTCTCCCTCAGTGATGCGGTGGCCTTTAAACAAAACATACACACACAGACAGACACGACAACACCTTTCCTATCACACATGCGCGCACACAATTATCATTTCCCCTTTTGTCTGCCTCATCAGCCCTTAGTTTATCTCCCAGAGATAAACCTCCATCTGTTCATATGAAAAGAATGCCTGAAGATTTGCACTTGTGAGAGTCAGTCTAAGTACATTAGAAGTTCCCTCTAGGCTGCTGGATTGTTTGAGACCATTGTTGTTGTTTATTTTTATCATCAGACCACTTGTGAACATTCATGGCTTCCCAATCTGAGCTGCGTCCCAAGATCTGCTGGATTGTTCACACTGTGCTGGTTCTGTGCTCCACAGTTCATGCTCACTGGGATACTTGATTCCGATTGGTCGGTTGCAACATTCAAATAGCAATATATAATTTCATTTTTATATTTTTTTCTGAATTAATTTAACTCTGATCAATATTTTATTTGTTTGTATAGAAAAAGCAGATATACAACATCACCATTTTTTGTTATTATTATTAAGGTTAGAGGTTATATCATGCCATTTTATAAATAGTTTTTTGGCTCTTTTCCATACAAGTACACACCTCCCAGTTTAAACCAAAATATGTTCAATGTGTCATAAGGGTACATTTTTTTTAAAATTGAGATGTATACATATACATGAAAGCTGAATAAATAAGCTTTCCATTGATGTATGGTTTGTTAGGATAGGATAATATTTGGCCAAGATACAATCTGGAATTTGAAGGTGCAAAAAAAATCGTAATATTGAGAAAATCCAAATGAAGTTCGTACCAACACATACTACTAATTAAAAATAAAAAAAAATGATATATTTACAGCAGAAAGTGTAATGGAATGATTTTTGGCATAAAAGAATAATCAATCATTTTGACCTATACAGTGTATTTTTGGCTATTGCTACCTGTGCTACTTAAAGACTGGTTTTGTGGTCCAGGGTCACATATGTGAATGATAGAGGAACATTCCATTCATTTTTTTTTGAAAATGTTATGAAAATTACAATTGATTGTTCTCTTTGAAACAACCAATTTTGGATTAAAAGAACCAAATATTTAAAAAATATATGATTTTTTTTTTGGTATGCAAACATTAGGAGAACATTATGTTTTGTAATTTAGAAATTGTAATAAAAACATGATTTCTGAACCTTTTTTATGTTCAAAACAACCTTTTATGTATTAATAATGTTTCTTCTTGGTTATACATTATTAACATTAACATTAGTGAAACGTTCGATTTTTAAAATGTTATGAGAATGAGTTCTTAACAAGTTCTGAGAATATACAAGGAACATTCCAATGTACAAAGACCGTTCCAAGAATGTTGTTCTGAGAACTTAACATTTCTTCTCAACATTAGCTTATATCAAATATTAATAATGTTATAACAACGTTCTATAAAGTTTATTTTAAGAACGTTTTGCTCTGACATTCATATAACTTTTAAAAACGTTAGTGAAAGTTATGGAAACGTTACTGGGCTACTGTTAAATACTTTCATATTTTGGCAATTTTAGGAAAGATGTTGAAATATTTTTACTATTTAAAATAACAGTTTTCTATTTGAATATATTTCAAAATTCAATTTATTCCTGTGATCAAAACTACATTTTCAGCATCATTACTCAAGTCTTCAGTGTCACATGATCCTTCAGAAATCATTCTAATATGCTGATTATAGGGGAGATTATAGGAATTAATACTTTTATTTAGCAAGGGTGCTTTAAGGGTGCTTATATTTACTGTATAATGTTACAAAAGATTTTTATTTCAGATAAATGCTATTCTTCTGAACTTTCTATTCATCAAAGAAATCTAAGAAAAATTATACTGAGAATAATAATAAATGAGCAGCTAATCAGAACATTAGAATAATTTCTGAAGGATCATGTGACTGGAGTAATCATGATAAAACTTCAGCTTTGAAATCAAATAGAAAACAGTTGTTTTAAATAGTAAAAATATTTCAAAATTTGAATCTGTTTTTGCTGTACTTTGAATCAAATAAATGCATAAGAGCCTTCTTTTAAAAACATTAAAAATCTTACTTTCCAAAAGCTTTTGACTGGTAGTGTATATGATGACAGAAATAAGATGCAAAAAGAAAATCTAACTAATAATATTAATAATAATAATAATTAATAACGTTTAAGAAATATGTATAATAATTAAAAATAATTAACCTCTATATATTGTAGGATTTGTTATTGAGTTATTATTAGAATATTGTGTAATAAATATAATTGTGTAATAAAAGTAACCTATTTTGATACAGCAGTACTTCCTGTGTGGAAACTGGAAATCTGTGATTCCTTCAGTTCCTGTCAAACAGGTGTGCTGAATTCCTCTGAGCTGGATTGCTGTCTATCTGACAGTCTTTAAACTGCTCTGTGATCACACTAAACTCAGAAGCTCTTTGATGGCAGTTTGGAGCAGGACAGATCCCAGGACAATAGTCTAGAGGTGTCGAAGCTCTGGAAGGTTAGAGCTCATGAAGAAAGAGAGGCGCACAGGATGTCTGTTGCTGTTGTTTTATCTTGTTTTCCAGTGGCTCCCTAGAGATGCCCAAGTACATGTTGTGTGTGAATAGCGCAGTTTTGTTCAGAGAGAAAGAAACGGAGGGAGAATAAAAGGGTCTTCTGACCCATGATATTGTCAGGCGTCTGTGCTGATGTTCAGTAAAGAGAGTTTAGAATGAGAAAAAAAAAAGACTCTCAGCACACAACAGGACCAGAGCGGGGAAACCGAAAGAAACAAGACAACAATGTCAGTTGTAGAATTCACAACATGGGAATTGAGATTATGAGCTTTAGGGGTTTTGCAACCTCAGTTCGCATCGTGAACTATTTTAATGAGAAGATTTCATGATTTACAGTGATTCTGCCAAGCTACATTCCTTGTAGAATTTGATGTTTACGTTTTTTTTAATTCTAAAGATATAATAAAATTGTTTAAAATTAAATTATATTGCCTATGGGCATGACTTCCGGTTCATTATCCACTACAGGTAAATAACGAGAAGAATAACAACGTGCAGTAAACAGTAAAACTGTTTGCACTACAAACCAGTGTGTTCATAATTAAGATAATACAATAAAATAATATGGTAAGACACACCAATCTGCAATATCAAGCAGCAAAACAAGCTGTTTTGTACAGCTAAAAATAGCTGGACGCAGATGAGACCAGAAGCCAGACCCATAAATTGAACAATGGCAAAAAAGCATTCTCATTTAGTTGTTTAAAATAATTATTATTGTTATTATTATTTTTTAATTTAGTACTACCCTGAGGAAGCGCCAAATACTGTATGTTTTTAAAATACTTCACAAGATTAAAAGATTTCTTTTTAAACTTTGTTTGTACCCTCTTAGTACCCTTCTCAATATTGTGTGTTGTCTCAATGGCCAAAAAATGACCTCAGTATCATATTGCAATTATGTGTCAAAGAAATTGAAATGTATGAAACATACAGAGAGACCAAATAACGTGCATATTTGGTGGATTTTCCTCCCAAAATTGAAAATTCTCCCATTAATTACTCACCTTCATGTTGTTCCAAACCGTAAGACCTTCGTTCATCTTCAGAACACAAATAGAACACAAGATATTTTAAATGAAATCCGAGAGCTTTCTGATCCTGCTTTCTGACATCAATGCAACTGACATGTTCAAGGCTCAGTTCAAGGTAGTAAGTACATTCTTAAAATAGTCCAAGTGGCATCAGTGGTTCAAACTTAATTTTATAAAGCTATGAGAATATTTTTTTTGCACAAAGGAAACAAAATAATGACTTTATTGAACAATTTCTTCTCCTTGTGTGTCAGGCCCTTTTTACACTAGTGTGTTTTCATTTTAACAAGAGTTTTAAAATGAATAGATCCTCGTCTACACTGGTGTTTTCACTGCATTTCAGAAACGTTCTCTGTCAACACTACACAACCGAAAACGCATTCAGGCTGCATGAGTCATTTAAGTCCCCATGAAATCAAAATGAAAGTTTTTTGGCTTTTGTTATGAATATGTTAGCCTTAAGGTTATCTACAAGCTAGTATGTTTCAAAACAATGACAAAATTTGCATTTACAAGATATGAACATTCAAAACTTACAGTCTCATCATTTCTGCCAATATGAATCAATGATTTTGATGACATCATGCTGCACTTCAGCTTCTTATCAAACCTTCTGTCCAATCAATGCACTCTAGAATCAGTAGCGTCCCGCCTCTGACACTATAAATAGATGCTGAAGCTGCGGCTGCGATCTGTCACTTGTTCACAGAGTTAGTACTTTCTGTATGGTGAATGGCAAGTAATGCGCAATGTAGGCGATAGGGAACGATTCAGACAGTGTAAATATGCTTTCGGTCAGGGCAAATGAGGTCTGGTTTCGCATTGTGTCACGCGAACTGCGGCAGCACAAAGACTACTCCGGACTTTGACCCCCGTCCAGAGATGCGATCACATGTATTAAACTACACAGCCTCAGCATGATTATGATCACTATTTTGTTTCAGTAAGAGTTTCATATTGACTCTAGGGTGTCATAACTATGGCTGTCATAAGCTGTAAAATGCGGCTTTACCAAGCTCAATGGCTCTGGCCCGAGCAGATATAAATGGAACGCTATTGGCTATTTTAAAAAGTGGGCAGGGCTGCTCGATATTGCTCGCCCTGTTTTCCTGTTTCAGTTAAAATTCACCAAATGTCACCACATAGAATAATGCAAGGCACTTCAGTGGACCTTTAAGGATGTTTTCATTTAACCAAAATTGACTGTTATACCTTGGGGTGTAAAAATACTGTAATTTATTTTTTTACTTTGCAATTAAAGCCTGGAATACTCTCCATGATTTTTCCCAGATTTTCCACTTTATAAAAAAATAAAGATTTTCAGAGATTTTTAGACTGCTTAAGCCTGAAATTCACTACATGAGTTTTGCCACTGATTTACAGTCTGGAGAAGCCAACACTAGTTGCCAAAAGTCAGAGCCAGTCAGCAGATTAGATTTGACAGATTCCATAAAAAATCGCATAGTGTATGATGGTCACAGACTCGGCGCATTTTTCATTTGCCAGTTTGGTGTGATCGGAACGACTTCAAAGTCTGGTGGTGTGTGACCCTCTGTAATGGTTACTTTTATTAAATGAGCTTTTCAAATGAGACACAACAAATTAGCATGGCACTATTGTTTACATGGCCATCAAGGATAAGCAGAGAGAATGTGGGCAGCCATGCTATTGTTTTCAAAAATCTCAGTTTTGGTCTGTTTAGACTGAAATGCAACCCCAGAGTTTTGAAACTAAAACGGAGTCTGCAGCAGTTTTAAAAACATATGTGTACATTCCTCTGCTTGTAAACAAGGCGCAGCAAATCAGAAAGCTCTTGGATTTCATCAAAAATATCTTAATTCGTGTTGCAAAGATGAACAAATTCCTTGCGGGTTTGGAACAACATGAAGGTAATTCGTGAGAGAATTTTCAACAGTACAATCCTTCACTCCTCAAGACTCGTGCATGTAAACTTTTGAACAAGATTATATCTTTAAAATCAGTTGTCTTGCAGAATATTAAAAAAACCTGCAATTTTTCATGCTGCCTCTTTTTTTTTTTTTAAAGATAAACATCTTGCAGATGCTGTCAGTTTATGAGCAGAATCGCGCATTCATTTAAAAACCCTCTCAGAATATCAGTTGATGTGATGTATTTTGCAAATATCTGCCAGCATCGCTCTTTTTCTCTCTTTCTCCCGTCTCAGTAGGAGTGACTGCTCTGAACACCAGCCCTGGCTGTTTGAATGTGTCCTCTGGAAGAAAGTGTCCTGAGATGCAACAGAGGTGACAACGTGAATCAAGCAATGAGGCACACTTAATGAAAGCTTTTGTTAAGTCTGCAGCTGTGTTTTTTCCCTATGTGCTTTTGTGAGTCAGGCCAGGTGACAGGTACGAGATAAAAATAGAGAGATGGGAGGAAGAAATCCGTGGATGGAAAAGAAGCAGAGGCATAAACGTGAATCTTGGTTGCCTTGCTATTTATTTGGATGTAATCTGAAATGACTAAAACATGTATTAAATAGCCTATAATGTGAAGTGTTAGATAAATTGGAAGATTTATGCAAATAGGTTTCCGTTTTCTAAAAACACTGTTGCGCTAAAAAAAAAAAAAAAAAAAAAATCATTACAGCACAAATGACTCCAAAAATCCCATTTGTTATTTAAATTTATTCAACATTTCCAAAAGATAGAGTAGGACTGACAAACATAGCATAGATTTATTTAATTTACAGCTTTATTGTTTCTTTTATATCTTCTCTGTAGAGGCTTAGCTAAACGTGTCTGATGCAATCTCATTGGCTCTATATCACATCTTTGACTGGCTAAAGCATAGAACATTTCTCAAACCAATAATGTGGCAAAGACGAAATATAGTTCATGCTCTGGTGTTGGTACAGATACACACACACACACACACACACACACACACACGCTCCCACGCTCACGCTCACAAGCATACGTGCACACTTACAAATAAACCTCATTTGCTCACATTCATTCGTCCCAGCGGAATAAAATATTACCGTGTAAATATTCTCACTGCATGTTGTTGCATTTGTTAGCAGGAAAGATTGAGTGACGAGTGAAACCCCTCAACAGCACCTCAACTCTCCCCAGATATGCATCCTCCAGCCCTCTTCAAAATCAATACTTTTTAAGCTTCTGACATCTACATTTTGCAGTAATGTTCAGGTTAGAAAATAGGAAATAATTGCTATAAAGCAGTAAAACTGTGGCTAGGAGGTATTTAGCATTTGAAATGCAATCTAATATTTGCCAAACTCTCTTCTGAACCCTTCTGCATTATTTTTAATTTAGGTTCAGAAAAAGATCCTGTGTATGTGCCCATCAATTGCTCCCCATTCATTCTGCATTAAGTTAACTATCACTATAGCATACATAAATACCAATCTTGTTCATAAAAAACAGTTTAGACTATTATAAGTCATCTGCTGTTTCTGGAGGGGCAGGAGGTGACTGAGAGGAGGGAGATTAGGGTTGAGTGCTAATTGACAGGGGAGGAAAGGAATCATGGGACGCGGGAGTAGCAGAGTAGCTGTTGTCTAAATTGAGTATGAAGTGCTTGTAAGGAATAGCATTCATTCACAACGCTCATCAGCTACTGCAGTCCCAACAGAGTACAACACATACGTAAAGAATGCAGATGGAAACCAGTTACCAACAATAGCCAACAGGGGGTGCTGTGTCCAATGTAGAGGTAAAGAGAAATCGGACACGAGCATCAGAATTATATGAATACATAAGTTGCCATCAGATCCACATATCCTTCAAAAGTAAAATACTTTTTCCACAGGTTCTCAGGGATAATGTTAACATTAGATATCTGTGGGCAAAAAAGAGTTTTACTGAGGAACAGCACATGAGGATGAGGTTACAGATCTCTGCCAGTCACTCTTGGAGTCTTAAAACAAGAAAGACAAGAATGCCCTTTCAACACCGAAAGAGAAAAACGTCACTTTTATCACTTTATTTCCTTGTCCTTTATCAATCAATAAGGTGATTTGAGGAGAAGCTACTGAACCCTCGTTCCACTGAGTCTCTTTCTGTAACAATGTGTGCTGAAGCAATGCAGAGATCCTGGTAAAATAAAGCGCTTGGGATGATAAATGCTCCTTCCTTCACTTCCTTTTTCCTTTCGCTATATTTCTTTCCTTCCAACTGCTTTTCCTCTGTGCTCACATATTCAGTCGGCGTAAAGAATGAAGCCAGAGAAGGTGCTGTATTTGTTGTTGTTGCCCCCGTGGGCTTTGCCACCATCCAGTTTGATGTAGACTTCATCGCCAGCGTCTAGATGCAGAATCACACTGTTTGAAGCGTAGTCATAGTTCTGATCAGCATCTTGAGCGATCGCGCTGGCTCGCACCTACACGAGAGAAATAGAGAAAGACAGAGAAAACGAACAAGGAGCATTAGTAATAGAAAATAATGTCTGTCTGACACATTTGGTCAAGGTTTATCCAAGTTAGTAAGCTCCTGATAGACCAGTGATGGTTAATAGATGCTGCAACTACACCATCTATATCCAAAAAATTTACATTTGTCATTTATTACTCCGCTTCTTGTCATTCCACAACCTGTAAGACCTTAGTATCTTCAGAACACAAATGAAGATATTTCTGATGAAATCAGAGAGCTTTCGGACCCTGCATAGAAAGGAAAGTAGGAAGAACATCTTTAAAATAGTCCATATGCTACGAGAATACTTTTTGTGCACATAGAAAACAAAAATAACGAACAATTTCTTTTCTTCTGTGTCAGTCTTCGATGCGCGTTCATGAGAGTACCACGATGCATACATGTGGTGCTGCTGACAGAGGAGCTGGCGTTCTGAAGAGGAGAAAACATGGGCGTTATTTTTTTTTCCTTGTGCACAAAAAGTATTCTCATAGCTTCATAACATTATGGTTGAACCACTGATGTCACATGGACTATTTTAACAATGTTCTTATTACCTTGCTGGGCCTTGAATGTGTCAGTTGTGTTGCTGGCTATGCAGGGTCAGAAAGCTCTCAGATTTCATCATAAATATCTTAATTTGTGTTCCAAAGATGAACGAAGGTCTTATGGGTTTGGAACAACATGAGGGTGAGTAATGAATGAATTTTCATTTACAAAAATTCTGAATTAGTAGTGTTTCTGCAAGTAAAATATTAGGCTGATAAAAAAGGGGGCAGCTTTTTGAGCAATTTTGCTTGGGCACTTTCCCATTGTGAATAGGTAACAAATTTCTATCTGCATAATTTAGATTGGTTATGGGCCCTGTCTCTCACCTGGTTGCCCGTTGACAGCAACATTGCCCGACAACATTGCCTTAAAAAGTTGCCCAGTGTATCATCTGCATAAGGGGATTGACTCAAAAAATGGGAAAGATGCATAGTTCCTGTGCCAGCCAAGCAACTGCTACACTTCAACTCGAAAAAGTTTAGTCAACTTGAAATGTTACACAAGTTTTTAAATTTTAAGTTGAGTCAACTCAAATATCTAAGGTAGCCGAGTAACAAACACAGCTGTAAAGTTTAACAAACAATTTTTTAGTTTAGTCAACTCAAATATCTAAGGTGTCACTTAGTACAACTCAATATTTCAACTTGAATGAACTTATTTGAGTTGACTGAATTTAACATTTTAAGGCAGCAGGGTAACAAATTATTTTAAGTCGACTCAACAAATTCAGTTTTTAGTTTTTGTACAGTGTATTAGGATGTATGGGAATGCTAAAGGATATCTTTCTCCAGATATTATAGAGAAATCACACGATGAGAGTTTTAATTTAGTGACAATCTCATTTTCTGAAACTTCTGCAATGTCTGCGAAGGTTAAATCTCCCTCATTAAGCAGGAAGTATCAGATATCCACCAACACATAAGCGCGCATTAGACTCGAGGATGCATGAAAACACGCAAGCGCTGACACACATTCAGATTGGCTTCAAATTTCTGACAACTGTTCTCGTTCACCTGAGCGAGCCGGGAATAGATTGAGACACGGATGGATTTAATATGTGTGGATTTGTTCGAGTACCGCACAACAGCGTTGGGGAAATTGCTGAGGATTTCTGTAATCTGTCTGGTGAATGAAAGTTCGAGCTGGTGAAGGCATGAATATGTACGGCTTGACTGCCTGGATCTCACTCACAGCATGCTGTGAAATGTGAACGCGTTTTAAAAGCAATGAATGTGACAGGCCGACTTTTATTTTCCAGTTCATTATCAGACGGAAAGTTCAGCTTCAGATAAGTGCTAATGTCTGTGTTATTTATTAGAGAAGGAGAAGGAAGGAAGGAAGTGTTTGTGTGGGAGTGTATTTGTGTGTCCTTGTGTTCTGGTTCTAGATGACCTCTGTTCCATCTAATTAAGAGTTCTGTTTGAAAGGTTTTTGCAGACTCGAGGGAGAGCTCCGTAGGCAGAGGTGTTAGAGCAAACCCAGATACACTATTATAATCAACACCAGTGTGTGTGTGGCGGAGCTGGTGTGTGTATGTGTGTCCCTCCCACACATGGCCTGCGCTCATTGGCAATACTGGTAAGAAATATACTGTAGAGGGAACAGGGTTTCTGGAAGGGGAAGGGTCACAAATGAATTCACTCTGCTTCTTTTGCCTAAATAAAATGTACATACTCTGTACTGCATATTGCATTTACCCTTTCTGACAAATATTTTTGTTTTTTTGTATTTTGTATAAACGGGCCACCCACAGTAGTTCTGATTCTTCATGCCATTTCAAACATGTTTGACTTCATTTATTCTGTGGCACACACACAAAAAGATTCTGTTTTTGCTCATACAGAGAAAGTCAATGAAATTCGTAACAACAATGGACCCCACTGACTGGACCAAAAAACACTAAGACGTTTTTAAAAATATCTCTTTTTGTGTTCCATAGAAGAAGGTTTTGGATAATGCCAAAATTTTCATTTTAGAAAGGCTTCTTTTTATACCAAATTTCAGCCACATTTTAAGATTTCACTGCATTTATCTTTTACGAACGCAGGGAAAAATATGCCTTCAACATGGTAGGTTAGTTGAAAACATACTTTACAACCAATACTGTAAAGTATAGATGACTATTTTTCCCCATTATTTGTGTGCTAAGCAATATGTTGTTAGCTACCAACATGATAATGTCAAAGCAAAGATAACAAGATGATTCACTCATATTACTCTTGCTGTGTTTCATATCAAAGGACATTTTCTGTCTTTGTAATGGTTGACTTCTCTGAAATACACTTCAGTGATGCTGTTGACTTGCAGTATGGTGGAATAAGTCCCGCCTTCTAAATAAAAGAGTCAATCGGCAGTTGATAAAGTCATCACATCATGGTAGCTGCTGTTAGAAGTTGGGTTTTTATAGACCTTTTCAGTGGTTACAAACAGGCAGAAAATTACAGTTTTCAAGTAGCAGTCTATGAAAGCCATAAAACGGTAATTTTGTTTACATTTCAAATTTTTATATTTTTATAAGATTATGGGCCTCATTTATAAAATGTTGCACAGAAATCATCCTAAATTTGATCTCACGATCATCTCTCAAACATGCGCACATGTGATTCATAGAATGAACATACATATAAAAAACACACGTATGCGTCTCTTTCAGATGTGAAGTATGAATCGCAAATGATCTTGAACTGTATGGTTTCCGCTCTCTGCCTTGTAAACGACTCCTAATTAATGTCATTAACATATAAAAGTTCGCCATCATCATCCAGATCATTTGATTTAGAACAGCAAGCTGCAAGAACAGCTTACATTTTCAGAAACCTGCAGTGCTCCGACAACAAAAAGTGTGTATGTCTGCTCGGACCCTGATGCGACGCTAAGCACTTTCCATGACAAAGCAAGTTTTTACAAATAGGATTTATGCGTACAGACTCGTGAGTTTATATGCCACACTTTTGGCTTTTTTCCCTCAGAATTTACAAACTCGCTGATATTGAGTTAAATCGAGTTATAAAGTCCGAACTAAGAAAACTTGAATTTGCGAGAGTCAGAATTGTGAGATTAAACAGATAAATGTTATGTAAAATATGACAGGTTTAAATAGTATTTCATGCTGTAAATGTAGGGCTAGTACAATATGTCTCCTATGAACTTCACACATGAATTCATGCTTTAAAAGTAGAGTTATCATAGCAGGCTTCATCCATTAGTCTGTCCATTTAAACGTCTACGTGTAGCTTCAAATGGTGTCTTTTGACATCTAACATACAAAGGCACGATGATAAATGTTTTTCTTGGAGAAAAAATGACACCATACTGGACACAATTCCCCTTCACAATTAGAATAAATCTATTATGTGTGTTGCTAACAAAAGTGAAAATGAATGATTAAAATCTGCTCATGCTGCACCATATTCCTTTTCACATTTTTATAGTGTTGCGCATTATAACCAATCACACACGCTTCTGTTGAGCTTAGGAATGCAATGGCCAATCAGAGGCATTCAGGTGCGTCATCGCTGAAACTCAATTTTGTTCCATGCTTGCTGACTGAATTCTGCGCTCTCAGAAACAACAAAGCACAGATGTACGTACAATTTCATAGCATAGACAGCTTCACTGATTATAACACTAGTTTCATTTTTTTGAGTGCTTAAACTCACAATAGATCATAGTTAGTGATAATATTCTTCTCTCACCTTCTGTATATAATAACTGGCTGTTTAAATAACCATGGACATGAAAACTTTAGAATTATTAATGATTTTGTTTAATTGTGATCACGTTAAATACAAATTCAATCCTATTAAAAACATTTTACATGACACCCATATCTGGTACTTGCCTAAAAAGACAGGTTTATGATGTTTGTAGTTAACCCCAATAGCACACATACATCACAGAGATGTCTATTTGATGTCTGTATTTACGTCTGCAAGAAGTATTTTTTGGAGCGTTTGCTCATCTGCAATACATCTATTGGACGTTTTCCTATCAGATGTCAAATAGGTGTATATTAGATGTCTTCAAGATGCTTATGATTTAGAATACATGTAAAACTGACATCTGAAAGATGTCTGTCAGACATTTGTACACAGCAGATGCTGTAGGTTGGTCTTGCATGCTCGAAAAAGCTGCTTGGAGGCTTTACAAATACTGCTGCTGAGTGAACTTGATTTCCTTAAAAAGGTATTTTGGTCAAAATCTATTGAAATCAATTGCTTGAGGCATACATGTGTAGAGCTATTTGTGTGGTGTGGAATCGCTGTCTTTGAGATTCTGCCTTAGAAGGCAGCTGCTTATGTAGACAGTGCACAGCGAGGCAGCTCTCTAGGTTTTGGAACGGAGATAGTATGTTTGTTTTGCTTGAGTAAATGGCTGGATTGATTAGCCAGGCACATATCACCACCTGTCCCATTGAAATGTTGGCCGGTGTTTGCGGGTATGCATGTCCGTGTGTAGCTGTCTAATTTCGTTCATCTACACAAACACCCTGTAAAGTTTCTGGCAGAAGGGATTCCCTGAGGTCAAGGCCATATGGATGTTTGGGCTGTGGTATGGTGGCTGTAGAGGGACGCATGAGGTTGCGGTGCTGATGTTTAATGGGTAGTGGTGGAGCGCTGGTTTGACCAGCTGCTGCTAAATACACTTTACTCAAGCTCAATCTGAAATGCAGATACATAAGCACAGAACCGATCTCTATGATTCAATTTAGCCAAATCAAGCCTTTTGAATTTCAGCAGAGATAGCTACTAAAATCTCTATAGGACCATATTAGCTTATGATTTTAGTGATGAAGCAAATGGTGGAGGAAAATGCAATAAAGAAGCAAAGAGAGAGAGAATATTATGAAGCTATCTTGAAAAGAGCTGTCAATTCCTTCAAATCGAATGATTCTGCTGTGTTTTCGGGTTTTGTGCTGAGGCAGCTCTTGCCAGAATCATTCCTTATTGATCGGACACATTGTTTACCGAATGTGCCAGTGTAAGAGTGCTGCGCTGCGTGAGTGACATTGCCCGAAATTCGCCCTCCTCTTTTAGTGTCCACTTTCTGAGCCAGAGAGAGAGAGATCTAGAGCTTTCCATCATCCGGAGAGGTGGACCGGTCCTCCGTAGGGACGCGGTGGGATCAGCAAACACAGCGGAGCCTTCTCATTAGTTTTCATTTTGGGCTGAATGGCAGTGAGTTTGTCAGCCAGCGACTGTAATGTGTTCTTTAATTATGATGGACAGTGTGCAGAAGAAGAAGGGATGGAGAGAAATGTGACAAAAAGAGTGAGATATGGCAGTTCTACAACCATCAGAGAGCTTCAGGATCCTTGGATGAAGTCTCTGGCACATCTGTATACATTTACAGCAACCAGAGGAGAATATTTGGACATTGAAGCCACACTGCACACATGCAATGAAATATATGAATTTCATTGCATTAGACTTACAAATGGGGGGTTGTAAGGGAGCTGTGAGTTGGTGGAAAGTTCATTTAAACATTTACATGATTTCAAGCATTTCTGTGGACAGAATGTTACCTATATTTCACCTATACTGGGAATTTGAAATGTTTGTTTTGGTGTGTATTTGCAGCACAGTTTACTTATGAGATCACCACATAAGACTAAATAATTAATCAAAATAAAGAAGAAATAGATTAAATGTTTTTTGTTTTCTGTTTTCCTGAATTTATTAGTATTACTAGTCTGAGCTCTTACGCCCATGGATCATTGGCTGAACGTCTCATGCATATGGCACACAAAATTGGAAACACTTGTCATTCTACCAATTTGCACATATCTCACAAGGTGGCTAATTTGTATGACCTTACTTGTATGATGTTCTACCTGAAAACAAAGATGCCATTATGCCAAACCCCCATGGAAAAAAAAAGTCTAATCAAAATCACGATTACAGATGCCACGATTATCGTTCAAAGCCGCGTTTACAAAAAAACAAAAAACAACATACATTATTCTGCATGCTTAAGAGGCCTGTTTAGAGCATGTCACGAATCGCGACTGTACTAATGTATTTTAAGACTTTTCCTATCAACTGGTCACAATGCACAACATCGCTATAAACTGCGTCAAAGACGCATGTGCACTTTGATGTAAAATAGCACGGATGAGAAGCGCATGGCGGAACGCATGAGAGGCGCTCTGGATGCAAGCAAAGTCCCTTTAAGGCAAGTCATTCCACTCGGCGGCCATCTCTGAAACGCCTCTCGGGCATGCAAGTGCAGCTCCTATCTCTTCGAATGGGGAAACATCAAATTCTCCAAAACAGTTCACCAAGTTTATGATTAAATTTCATATTTGGAATCACCAGTGAAATCTGACAAGAACTGCCTCATAAATATGGTTCCTTGTGCTCCAATAGCATTAAAAAAACGCTTATTTTTCAGATTAGCCAGTGCGCATGCGCAGTACTGAGCGCACGTCTTAGAACGCCGACTGTTTCTATAGCAACCGGGACTTCTAACGGCAGCTGCAGTGACGCGCTGACTTTGCTAATCAACGATCGGCTCTTTCGTTAAGAAGGCGGGACTTCGCGGCCATAATGAGCGTTGCATTTGTCCCCATTCAAAACTACACGAGTGACACATCTTGGGTATTCTATAGTCTTTGATGCAAGCACACTTTCTCTAACAAAAGATGGCACTAAACACAGCCGTTTCCCCGGAAACCCCTGTAAACAAAGCAGCTTTCTGTTTCTGAAAAGTTTTTTGATTCTTTATTGTGTGGTCAAACTTTACATTAGGGCACTTTAGTAAACATTAGTTAATTAATTAGCTAACAAACTGCCAATGAAAAATTCTTCTAAACATTCATTCATCTTAGGTAATAACAAATTGTTGAAATAAAAAAATTGCAACTGTATTATTTAATGAGCTAATCAACTAAGAGTTGTATTTTTAAACAAAGATTAATAACTTAGCTATTGCGCATTTTCAATATTAAACATTATTAATTATTAATATTAATGCATTAACTGAGGTTAACTAATGAGATCTTATTGTAAATTGATACCTATTGTCTTTATACTTCTTTTGCACTTTAATCTGTGTACATTTTATAATTTTATACATTTTGTGTATTGCTTTATTGTATTTTAATGTGTCATTATTTTTGTTATAAGAAAATAGTTATTAAACATGTTATACTGTATTATGACAACACTTTTGTGCAAGTACATTTTTTGTACAGTGTAATAATACCATATAATGTGATAAAAGCATTATCAATTAATTGCAACATGAAAATTTTATACCGGCATATCCCTATGCATATTGCATATTTTTACTTTTTTTTTTAAAAGAAACCAAACTGAAGTATCGTTGACAATTGTGGCAATGAGAAAAGCAATAAAAGTTTTTCAGGAAGCGTGTTTTTTAGATTGTTTTTTTTTATATATAAAATGATGGCATGCAGTTGCTTCAAACAATGGTATAAAGCTATTTAAAACATCAATCAATGTAAATTGTGATAATCGTAATTAAAAATGCAATTACAATTTCAAGGGAATAATCAACAATTATGATTTTCGTCATAATCGTGCAGTCCTACGAAGAGCGCTTATCAGAATTAACTAAATACTGGATTTTCCGAAGTATGTGAAATTGCGGCATATACTCTTTAAAATACATCCAAGAGTTTTACACACTGGTCTGTTATTATGGGATCATTTCCATGTCCCTAAACATTAAGCGGAACAAAACGAAACATGATTGGTTGCTTTACCTGTCAGTCATATAGCCTCTTGAGAGGCCCTTGGCCATTCATAGTGGCCAAGGTTCCCAGACATTCTCCTGTCAGTCTGAATGTCTGGCTATGCAAGACTAACCATTAACCAACGTCAGAGAACCTTGAAAATGTGAAAGAGTTGTCAAATTATTGAAATATTAACCTAAAATCTCAAGAGGTTAATATTTCCTGTCTAACCGTGCATTAGATAACCCTGCACATGTTCCACTAACATTTGATAACCAGAAATTGTTGAAATACCCTTAAACAAAAAAAGAAAAATGTTATGCTTGAAAAGCATGCTTCCTATATTTTAAAATGTCTAAATTGTCCAAACCTTTTTCGCAAACACTGTGTATTCTGTGCGGTTAACATCCTTCCTCTCAGCAAAGCAACATTTTCTCATCTAATTGAGTCTGGCTTGTCATATATTATGTTCTCTTTTATAAATCTCTTCACGTGCTTGTCTTCTCTTCCATCCAATTTGTTTTCTTAATCATCTTATAGGACTTCCAGTTCTCCTGTTTCTCCTCCTTTTTTCCTCTCTTTCTAATTTCTCCATCCATTTCTTGAGGTTTGAGAGGCAGAGAGCAGACGATCAATAGCTCAGGTAAGAGGAGCAGACGGCTGGTGATGTAGATGAGAATTGCTTGAAAGAGACAGAGAGACCCTGACCCTTTGACCATCTGTCCACCAGCTTCTCCTCCTTAACCCCTTAAATCTTGTAAGTGTCCCATTTATATATTTTAAAAAAATATTTTCTGTACATTTGACCTTTGACTGACTGATTACTTCAAAAATTTTAAGGATAATTTATCCACTAGTTATCCTTTTACCACCATTAACAGGTTTAAACGCATCTCCTAATATTATATAATTCTTAATGTTTGTCTGACACCCTGAAGCTGTGAATTACTTTGTTAATGTTATAGTTAGGGTGTTTTGTCAGTCTTTATATCAGGTATAATGAGAAGATGAGAGTGAGATGAATCAATATACACATGAATATTCAGCTTGCCATTTTTCTACAATATTCTTCCCACCCACAAACTTAATATATATAAAAAAAAAAAGTGACATTTTGCTTTGACCTACTGAGTTTAATAAAAAGATGTTCATTAGAACAAAGAAAGAACTAGTTTGAGTCCTACACTTACATTTGAGTCACGGACAGTTTTACATGATTATTCTATATATTTTTTATGAATGCAATGAGAACACAGACTACTGTTTAGAAAATAGTGTGCCAGAATGTACACTATAAACATAAATAAAACAAAGATAGCACAATTGACTTTTAAATTAATGTTATGTGCTGTTTCTTTGTAATTGTTAGTAACATTTTAATTTTTTTAAAGTCTTTTTAGTACCTTATTCAGAAGTAAAGTTTGCTGTGGGAAGCACATTCAGTGCAATAAAGCAACTGTAGAGCTCCTGTGGCTTTGTTGTCGCAAAAAGGCTCTGTCGGTCAAATGGAAGAGGACTTGCCCGTCACTCAGCCCAGATGACTCTGTGTCGCTCTGTCTCTCTTTTTATTCTCTATCTTTTTTCTATCCATTGTTTACCTTCTTGATTAAATCTGGTGAGTCTAATATCGATGTGCAAACAAAGTCTGCTATTCTGAATCCATGGTGACGATCGTCCGGTGCATATTAATATCAAATAATCCGCCTTTAGCACACACAGCCTGCACAGCGGCCTTATTAAAGGGTGAGCTCTTAGTGCCCGGGGAGTGCGTGGGATTTGTTGGAGAGGATTTCGATGAAACACGTTTTAATCTTTTTTTTATTTTTAATATTAGCCTCCTTTGGGAGGCCGGACTTCCGTTGACGGCTGTGTTCGGATATCATTTCAGCGTAATTAAAAAGCAGTTGAAATCTAAGCTTTAAAACTCCTAGAAAGACTTAATGACAAAAACTGTGTTCTGATTGACACTACTATAAAACTGATTTCATTGGTAAAGCCACTATGACTGTAAATGATATCCAGCGCAATGAGGAGACACCACAAGGCATTTCAAACTTTGTGTAAATAGAAGTCAAATAGAAAGATGGATGTGTCAATTGCCTCTTAGAGGTCCACGGTAAATCCTTTCTTTATGATGCCCCCGGAGCATCTCTGTTAGCAGAGTCCTAAACTAAATAATTAACAAAGACAGTCACTGCAGTAAACACTGAGATTTAAAGGATATTCAGAGCTCGTTCTGTCGATTTTGTTGATTAAACACACACAAAAAAAATTGTTGTTCTTGCCTTAGTTGTAAAAACAAACCAAAAATGTGTGCACTTACAACTGAAGCCTACAGGCAAGGTTTGTTTGTTTTTTTTAACTCAAGTTTGAATTGAAATGATATTGTGTTTAATCAACAACATACGCCACAGATGCTGTCGTACACATGCAGTATATTTAACCCAGAATGTTCCTTTAACAGCGAGTAAAATAGCTGGAAACCAGGTCTATGGGGAATGAATGAGAGAGGGAGGCGGTATAGTTGGGCAAAGTCAAAGAATATAAGTCCAAAGACATTGCTGGGCTTTAGGGCTGGGTTAGGGGGACAGACAGTCTGCATTTAGCATTTCAAACAGACGGAAACCAGCGGCCCTGGTCTGACACACATCTGTTTGTCCCTGTTCTGGAAAACAGTCGGTGTGTGCTCAGAGCACATACATGCCGTGTGTTCGTAGACTTCATCATGGAATGCCTTTTCGACTTTGAAAGTGTGACCTCTCTGGCGTTATTGCAAGATTTATGTGATGTGTTACAGACCTACACTCTTAAAAATAAAGGTGCTTCACGGTGCCATAGAAGAACCTTATTTGTCTAAATGGTTTCATACAGAGCCTTTAACATCTGTTTCACAAAAGGTTCTTTGTGGCCACAAAGCTTATAAAAAGGTAAGAAAGAAATGGTTCTTTAAAGAACCTTTTACTGAATGGTTCTTTGTGGGGCCAAAAATGGTTCTTCTGTGGCATCACTGTGAAGAACCTTTTAAAGCACCTTTATTTTTAAGAGTGCAAACATAGTACTTTTACTGACATAATCATGGATTTGTTAAATTTAAAGCCTGTGTAGATAGGGATAGTTCACACAAAAATTTTTATTCTGTCATTAATTACTCACACTCATGTCTTTCCAAAACCATAAGACCTTTGTTCATCTTCAGAACATAAATTAAGATATTTTTGATAAAAAAACAGAGCATTTTGAGCCTGCATAGAGGGAAACACAACTGCGTGAGCAGCACGCCTATGTGTTGTGGTACTTTCGTGAACGCGCGTCGAACACTGACACGGAGGAGAAGAAATTGTTGAATAAAGTCGTTATTTTTGTTTTCCTTGTGCACAAAAATATTGCCGTAGCTTCATAAAATTACAGTTGATCCACTAATGTTGCATGGGCTATTCTAACAATGCCTTATCACCTCTCTGGGTCTTGAATGTGTCAGTTGTGTTGCTGTCTATGCAGGGTTAGAAAGCTCTTGGATTTCATCAAAAATATCTTAATTTGTGTTCTGAAGATGAACAAAGGTCTTACTGGTTTGGAACGACATGAGGGTGAGTAATACATGACAGAATTTTCATTTTTGGGTGAACTATGTGAAATATTTCAGAGTAAATATAATGTTTTTAAGTTCTGAGATATTTTCAAATGAAATGTATGTATGTGATTATAAAACTTAATTTTCAGCAGTTATTATTCTAGTCTTCAGTGTCACGTGATCCTTCAGAAATAATTCTAATATGCTGATTTGGTGCTCATTTATAATTTTTAACTCAATTATTAATAATATTTTTATTATCAATGTTGAACGTTTATGTTGCTTAATATATATATATATATATATATATTTTATTATATTTATTATCAAAGTCCAGTTTACTGTTTGGACTGTTTCTTTCAGAATATCTGATTAATGAAAAAACCTGTTTTAAAATTTGGTTTATTAAAACTGAAAACTTGTATTTAACCAAACCTTACACCTTGTGCTTTGAATTTCCTGGCTCAATTTCTTAATACAGTCAATGTAGAGATTAAGTGCGTTGTGACTGAAACGCAGTAGTAGCCAGTGGATATTCTTACAGATGTCAGCAGTGTCTCCCTGCCAGAGACTGATCTGTCTCTGAACGATATGAAACATTTCATCTATGAAAAGCAGCCTAATCCTGAAGGACACATCCTGCTGTGTCCACGTCCCCGTTTCCTTCTCTCTTTCCTGCGACTGACACCAGTTGACTTCTCATACCGCATTACCGGCTCTTAGTCAGTTAGCAGTAGTGTGGTTCAATTGAAGCATGCGCCTGCCTCTAATTATACTTAAAAGGTGGACTGTGAGCTGCATCTCTGATCGAGGCTTAGTGGAGCACTTCATGCAGCGCTCGGAGAAAAATCCCCTCGCGGATGAGAGCGAGCCAGATGCTTGCTGCTTGTGTGAAATTCCTGAGGACATTAGAGACTTCCATGTGCTGCTTTTTCACTTGGGTTTATTAGCAAAGCAAACCTGATTAAGGACACGATAAGTAGTGGAGAACAAAAGTGAAGATGCCACGCTTTCATTTCCATCTGTCGCACCACCATGCAGAGAAACCCGGAGAGATTAATCTACCCAGCTGCTCTTTGTCTTGTCAGCGATCTCCAGGAATTCTTAAATAACACTGATATAATGTTTAAACAATGATTAAAACTGTTTGAGAAGAACGAGCAGTGGTGTTTGCACAGAGAATGAACGATGGATGGAGCCGAAAGAGAAACGCTTTTATGAAACTTCTGAAGTACTCCCAATGAAGATATTACTCAGAAGGAGTTTAAATACTAATGTCATCTGCTGATGGCCATGATAGACGAGGGCCAGCTGGCTGGAGAAGAAGATGCCAGCAGCCATCAAGTGATGCCAAAGCAGCTTTCCATCAGTTACTCACACTTGTGCATCTAAAAGACATCTAAGCAGGCTGATTCATACACAGTTCAAGAAGCTGAAGTCGAGGAAGACAGTTCACAAAATAACCCCCGCAAAATCAATTCTGGTAAAAAAAGATTTTTAGACTTCTTAAGCCTGGAATTCACTACATGAGTTTTGTCACAGTTTTTCCACAGATTTACAGTCTGGAAAAGTTGACGCTATTTGCTGAAAGTCAGAGCCAGTCTGCAGATTTAAGTTGACAGATTTCATAGAAAATCACGTAGTGTATGATGGTCACAGACTTTTTAAATTTTTAGCTTCAGACTCTGATTCCATCCATTCGGAGGATATCAAACATATTTCTATTATATTTGTCAGGTGTTTCCAGCCTTCAGAAAACCTATTTGTCAGTCTAATAACGGTTGGAAAAAAGAGGCAGGTAATCCAATCCAATTTACAGTGAGTTTCTGAACTTGATGTTGATTGCACTCCATTTATGATTTGTTCTTCCATTTTTTTTTTTTTAATACTGAGGACCACAATGGAAATAAGCCTTTGACTTTGTGTATATTATCCTCAACAGTTTTGAAATTGTTTTGTGGGCACAATATATATATATATATATATATATATGTGTGTGTGTGTATGTGTGTGTGTGTGTGTGTGTGTGTGAACCTGGACCACAAAACCAGTCATAAGGGTCAATTTTTCGAAACTGAGATTTAATAAATAATTTTAATGAATAAATAAGCTTTCCACTGATGTATGGTTTGTTAGGTTAGGACAATATTTGGCCGAGATACAACTATTTGAAAATCTGGAATCTGAGGGTGCAAAAAAATTTAAATATTGAGAAAATCACCTTTAAAGTTGTCCAAATGAAGTTTGTAGCAATGCATTATTACTTATCAAAAATTAAGTTTTGATACATTTACAGTAGGAAATTTACAAAATATCTTCATGGAACATGATCTTTACTTAATATCCTAATGATTTTTGGCATAAAAGAAAAATTTGTCATTTTGACCCATACAATGTATTTTTGACTATTGCTACAAATATACCCCAGCGACTTAAGACTGGTTTTGTGGTCCAGGGTCATATATATAATTTAAGCCAGCCATACAATAATTTTTAAACATTAGTTGAGTTAAGTAAAAGCCCAGAATGTTAGGTTAAACATTTAACCCAACTGCAGGGTCAAAACAACCCAATTACAGAGTTTGTCCATTTTTTTACCAATCATCTTTATATTTTTAGGAAATTTTGCCTTTATTTTCCTGCCTTTGTATATACATTTGTATTTACATCATATTTGAGAGTGCTTTCTAAGTTTGTGACTGTACTTTTTAACAATTAAGTAGCATCTTTCACTCTAGAAAGTGACAAACTAATGCAAGCAATCAAACTAAAGCGTAGGCCACTGACACCGAGATAACTGACGAACAGATGCATTTTAATTGGTTTGTTTAAAAGAACTGTCAGTCGCACTCAATTTAAACTAATGACCTCACACTAACAGCAATAAATATTCCCCCCAAAGGGAAACTGGCTGATCCCCCTGAAGCTAAACTCTTGGCGTGCACACAGTGGCCTGACCTCTAGCCGTGCCCCTCAGAAATCTTCAAGGAGCGCAACTGCATAATGAAACATCTCGCTGCATTATAACGCATTATCGTGTGATAGAGTAGCCTCACCTCCTCTCAGTACCATAATGAGGAGAGTGCAGTAATTCTAGTCTTGGGGGAGACTGAAGGAGTGGGGGAGAAAGATGAGGAGAGGGAGCGAGGGAGAAACGCATGGTTTTTGCTGCAGCATACATTTTTCATGAATTGCCCTATTCATCATTTGGCACCGGGCGGATAGTTGTTATCTTACAGTAGCTGTTGTTTATTTTCCGAGGTGATCGAGGTGTTAAACACGCATGTACACGCGCTGACTAATTCGACCGAGTAAGTGGGCTGAGCGAGGGAGTCGCAGCGGACATACGTAGGTTTGTAGCGTCTGAGTGGAAGGAGTCATTGAAAACATCATCGAAGCATCAAGATGTTTACAGAAGAACTTTGCCGAGGGGCGAGTTGTGTTTCCCCGGGAGAGCACGAGTGTGTGTGTGTTAAACACATGAAACATGAGTCGGGTCTCAGTGACTGCATGTGTGTGAGAGAGTGTTGATTTCTGCTCATTAAAAGAAGAAGAGGGTCTCCTCCTGAGTCACCGTCCAGGCCACAGTCACTCAGACAGGGAGGCGCAGCTATTTTAGTGCATGTATTCAACAGACGCGTTCACAGCAGTACTGCCGAAGTCTCTCTGGGCTGGATATTTGACTGATAGAGCTGAGGTGCAGAAGGACTGTGTTTTAAGAGTACAGTTCCTCGCCTATAAATAAATGATGGATTCCTTCGCTGCTCTTGCTCCGTTACACCCAGACGCATCTGACATGTGTGGCATTTCCTCGCAGCGTGGGCAAATCCAGTGCTAATAACCCTACAGCACCCAATTAGACTGGTTTTAATGTTCTGCTCCACTGGGTGGCAAATTTAGTGTCCAATTAGACATCACATCAGGGGCAAAGGCCCCGCCCCAGCGCCTCAACAGCTGATTAGATGAGTGGAGAGCGGGAAGAGTGTGTTTGACGGAACACACAAGTACACCCTCCAACTCCGACGCAAATTAACAAGCTGTTATTGGAGAGGACTGCTTATTGGACTTGTTAAAAGATGCTGCGGACGCTTTCAGGAGATTATTTTAAGGATAATAAGTTTGTTTCGTGACTGAAAAGACAAGTGAAGGATTTTATACTTCAACCAGAAGAATTATTGCACACACTCTGCTGTATGTACAAAAAGAGTATTGATCCTGAGGTTGTTTTCGCTCTAGCAGTGTGTTACTTGGCTCTCTCCTCATCCAAATACCAATGAACAACACTTGCATTTATGTACGCTCTGTAATTAAACATGAGTAATTTGTTTGACTCTAATAATTGAACACTGAACTCTGTAATTAAAAACATGTTTTTCTCTGTTCCAGATGGTGAAGTGTACTTTTTTGTTTTACTCATATAGTACCATACACAAATACGTATTGCTTCCAGTCATTTTAATTATGTTAGCACATAATGTTTTGCACGCATTAAACATTTATGTTTATGCACGCAATTAACATGACTGGGTTGTCTTGACCCAGCGATTGAGATAAATGTTTAACCCAACCTTCTGGGTAGTTTTCTTTAATAATAAGTGTTTCATTGTTATTCATTCAACTTATTAATACATGTTCATTTATTAAACATATTAATAATAATAGTACATTTCCAACATACTTTGCAAGAGATTTAGTACAAGAAATTTAGTAATTTTTAAGCAATAGTTGAGTTAAATAAAACTACCAAGAAGGTTGTGTTAAACATTTTAAACACTCAGCGCTTCATTGTTTTTAACCCAGCATTGTTTAGAGTACATAATTACATTATAATTATTCATTATTCCCAAAGATATCTTAAGGAATAAGGAAAATGCAGTGTCATGTCATTCTTAAAAATGCAAATTCTGTCATCATTTCCACACCTTCATGTCTTCATGTCATTCCAAACCTGTATAACTTTTTCCTTTTTGCTATGGATCACAAAATAAGAGACTTTGGATTTACTTCTTTTTTTTTCTGGTGGGACACCTAAGTTTACATCACCATTTTACAATAAATCCTAATTTAATCATGACAAACTATATATTGTTGGAAAGGTCTAGGACTCCTAAATAGATATTTTACCATTTTTTTGTGTTACAAATTCTGTAGAAAAAGTAATAGATTAATTTATGACAAGAGTGCACCTCAAAAATCTACTTCATAACAGGAGTTTTGACCTGTGTCACAAAAAGACTTTCTTCACTTGAAAATTTAAAATCTCAAAATTCATCCTTTTAAAACCATTTTAAAATCAGACATTGCATTACCATGGAAAATGTGCATCGAAATCATATTACAAAATGTTTCCTTCATGAATTACAAAAAAAAGCTTGAACACTGCATTTTCATGTCTATGTTCAAAAATGGGAGTGACAGTTAAAGGGTTAAGTCAGTGAGGTCCAGTGATGTTTTGGACCCCACTGACTTTCATTATACTGTATGTGACCCTGGACCACAAAACCAGTCTTAAGTAGAATGGGTATATTTGTAGCAATAGGCAAAAATACATTGTATGGGTCAAAACTACCGATTTTTCTTTTTTTATGCCAAAAATCATTAGGTTATTAAGAAAAGAACATGTTCCATGAAGAGATTTTGTAAATTAACTACTGTAAATACATCCAAACTTTTGAAAATACCAAATTTTTGAATAGCAATATGCATTGCTAAGGACTTTGGACAACTTTAAAGGTGATTTTCTCAATATTTAGATTTTTTTTTTTTTTTTTTTGCACCCTCAGATTCCAGATTTTAGTTGTATTTTGGCTAAATATTGTCCTATCTTAACAAACCATACATCAATGGAAGAAAATAAATAAAATTACCCTCATGATTGGTTTTGTGGACCAGGGTCACATATTGAAAAAAACCACAAAAAAGTTATTGTGTGCAAAATTACAAAAGATACTTGAGGGTGAATAAATGACAGAATTTTCACTTTTGGGGTGAACTATCCCTTTAACACACTGGAAAACATATCACTCAATAAACCAGCTGCAAACCAAACAGGTGAATCTTCAGATAACTGCTAAACCGTGCGAGTGCACATCTGCGCATGTGTGAGTGTGTGCGCCCTTGCGAGTGTGGTCTGAGACAGCAAGATTATCCCGAAGGAGCCTCTTGAGAAACACAAAGAGTGCCTGGATGCATTTGCTTATAATGAAGTCAGAATGGGTTTGGGTGGATTAATGACAATATCAACAGAAGGAACACGAGGACAGGTGCCAGCGCAATCTGGATGCGGTTCAAAGTTTTTAATTACGATTAAAAAGACTCTCTGGCACACTGCAAACGCCTTTTCTTTTCCCAGCCTTTCATTTTTTTTTCTTTCCGTTCCTTTATCACATTAGAAGTGGAATTCCTTGTAAAGCCTGTGGAGTTTCAAAAGGAATGCACAGGCATCTGTACATGTCCATCTGGCAAAAATTAATTTTTTTGGGGAGAAAATTTGGCAAATTAAGAAAAGGAAGCTGAGATGGCAAGGAACAAACAGAAGAAGCTTGGACAGAGGAGTGGAAACGGATGAAAAGGAATGCATCCTTTGTGTGTTCAAGCTAAAATCCATTAAAAATACACAATGCGATGGTAATAAACAGAGCGCTAATATTTTCCCACACAGACTGCAGTCTCACAAGAACAAAAATACTTTTTCTCATTCACTCACGTATACTTCCTGCACAGCAGCTGTGTGGGTTTGTATGTCGGTATGGTCAATGGCCGCTTGAAGAATAGAGCAAGTCCACAGGGATGCAGCAGACTAGCTAAAAGTCTGTTAGCACTCCATCACTGCCATTGAGAAACACTGCACTGCTTCCACATACATTCAGAAAGTAAGAGGGTTGCAACTAAGTTAAATAGTAAAAGTTTCTTTTAAACTGTTAGGGAACGACATGAGACTCCAAAAACAGCACATCCAACAGCGGCTCGCCGGAGGTCCTATATGCCCACACTCTCTCTCACACACACTCAAACTGCTGCAATTCCTCAGATCTGGAATAGCGGTTTAATTAGTGAGGCGGTAACCACTTTATAAAGATTAGCTTGCTCTCGGGAGGAAGGCTCGTCGCCCATGTCTGCCTAAAGTGTCTGTGAGGAGGGTCTCTAGAGATCAGGACCCATTGTGTTCAACAGACGGTGCTTTACGACAACATATGCTCTCCCTCCCCAATGCTCTTCCTTCACACACTCCATAAATGCTGTACTGTGCTCCCAGCAGTTTTTGCCTGCTCTTGCCTTTGCCATTAGTGTACTTCTTTTATGGTTTTGCTTAGGCAATCTAGTTAGGGCATGGGGGAAACAAAGAAACCTTAAAACAGCACTTGCAAGTTAGCAGACAAACTTTTGAGCTGCACAACAGAGAAGTTTACAAAGGTAAGGTTTCTCTGAGGTCTGGGTTCAGATGAAAGCATAATTAATCAAATCAAAGATGTGTGTTTGTGACAGAAGCAAGTGTTCATCTCAATTAAGAGGAAGAGATCTGCCCACATTGTCAAGGCACCAAGGGACCAGTCGAGTTAAATTAATATGGCATCTAGAGTATAAAAGACAGGCAGCACTTACAAGGACTCTGTCTCAGCAAGATGCCTGGTTGATCTAATGAAGAACATGATTAACTTTAAATAAGGTTAAAAAAAAAAGATAGAAAAGGAGGGGGGAGTGAGGCGCATACTGTATGAGCCGAGAAAGGGAAAAAAAAGAAAAAACAACATATTTCAATTCCAGATATTACAGTGCCTGTTAGGTTCCTTTTATTATCTCTTTCATTTTTCCGCTTACCCTCTGGGCAACGTCTGGCGGTCTTTCTTCTGTGACAATTTCTTTATGGGAGTTGAACTATTTCCTCTAACAGAGGCTGCTGGATGATCGCGGCGGTGGTCGGATAACCCTCGGTAATTGTATTTATCTGACTGAAATATCGGCGGTGTCGCGAAAGCTCCGGTTGCTGCGGCAACGCTGCGTCCTGCGCGCGCTGACCTCCGGGCCAAGGAAAGACTAAAAACACACGCGCCCCCCAGGTGCTGCTCTCCTCACCCCATTTCCAATTCCAGGTGCAATTCCAGCGAAATGGTTAAAAATAAATGTTGACAAACATACTTTTATGGGTCGCTCTGTCGGTTTTAGCGAGGCAAATTGGAGACATTTAAGTTATTTCCATGAAATACTTGAGCCCACAAAAGTCGCTAAATAGATATGCATGCATTAAATGATTGATTTGTGTAGGCTATTAATAAAACATGCAGCCTTTAACTCAGTAAATTGCTGCCAGTTTATAAGCACTAGCCTAAACTAAGAGCACACTCTATATTTAAAGACATATCAGAGCAGATCAACCTTAGATTAGTCAAATAAAATAAAATATTTAATAAAACACTTAATTATTTAAACGTGATGAGAACGCTGATATGTTGTCCTTGGTACTAAATTGAGAGCTATATATATGACCCTGGACCACAAAACCAGTCGTAATGGTATTTTTTATGATATATGTGTCAGTTGAAAGCTTTCCATTGATGTATGGTTTGTTAGGATAGGACAATATTTGGCCGAGCTACAACTGTTTGAAAATCTGGAATCTGAGGGTGCAAAAAAAAATCTAAATCAAAATATATTCACATGAAGTTCTTAGCAAAGCATATTATTAATCATAAATTAAGTTTTGATATAATAATTATCAAAATAAATAAAATAAATAAATATCTTAATGGAACATAGTCTTTTCTTAATATCCTAATGATTTTTGGCATAAAATAAAAAACGACCCATACAGTGTATTTTTGGCTACTGCTACAAATATAAATGTGCTACTTAAGACTGCTTTTGTGGTCCATTGTCACATATATTATTTCTATAGTAGCCTACCCCAAATTCTCTTCTACCAATTAAGTCATGTGATTAAATACGTTTATGAAGGATTCTGTCAGTGTCTGAAGGACAGAAGTTTCGCCTCTTTGTTCGCTCCAGAAACTGTGGATGTAATATTTCATTATCTAAAAATGTTAGTTCTAATTCGCTAGATCCTGAAGAGACTCTAAAGTCTAATGTATAATTCTATTCCATCTGTCACTAGCTCCCCAGTTGTGCGTACGACAGAAACTCAGCGGATGACGCTGCACGTACGTTTTTCTCCCACCTGAGAGTTAGTCTCGCGTGCCAAACCACTCCAACATCGCAAAATAAATATATAACGCTCTCGTAATAAATACTGTATCAGGAATTACAACCGTGGCGACAAACCATAATCGTAAACGCCTCAGATCCTTAAACACCGCACGTTCCATTTCTGTCTGTTTCTCTCTGCCTGCACTGACACGCCAGTGTAGCCTATCTAGTGCATAACTGCACACTTTCTCATTAAAACGCGCACAAAACAACTTTGATGAGAGGGAAATGCGGACATGCAAACACAGAAAGGGACAGAGAGAAAGGAGAAAGAGAGTAAAAAAACACGCACGCACATAAATGCTCGTTTCCTGAGACGTGCTGAGATAATAAGGTATGTTTGTGGCTGTAGCTTGTTTTCATGGCACTCTGATTACAAGTTCATGAAGTTGCACGATTTCACGATTTCACACGCGCTGCCGATTTTTGTCAGAGTGTGGCATTTTCGTTCGCGCCCTCCAATTAAGGAGCGCTCACGTCAAGTGGTCCAAGTTTTGTGGGCAAAATAGCCACATTTGCGGTGAAAGGTTTACTTCAAAAACAATAAACGAGTATGGCTTCGTGTAAACAGATGCAGTCTGTATTGTTTTTTTCTCCCTTTAATATCATAATAGGCTAGTCCTCATAAAATTGACGGCACTAAAAATGTAACGTTTACGTTAGGCTATTTATGCATCCAAAATGCATCCTAAAATATTTATGCATCCTAAAATATATGCTCCTGATGCAAAAGCATGTTGGACACTTAATAAAAAAGTTTGGACCGGCAAACTTTTGAAGTGCCCCGTACAAAGACAATTCCATAAAAGAGAGAGAGAGACAGAATCTCTGTCCTCTGTTAACGGGGACACGCACACAATGTCAGCGCGCATTAAGCGCATTCAGCGCGTGTCTTCTCGCCGGGTATGTGGCGCCGCAGCTGTGCGAACTTCACCCGAGTGCTCTGGGGGGACGAGAAACTCACAGCAGATGTTACTGCGTCTCCCACCAGTTTCACACGAAACAAAAAAAGCAGAGGAGAGAGCGAAACGACAGTCTCGTTTGTCCTCTGCGGGGTCATTATTAACAGCTTAATTAATTTTAGATGCGCTCTGCGAATACCAGCTCAAAGCACAAGCACCTAACACGAGATGAAGAAATGCGCTTCACAAATATGCAACACGATTTTAGAAACACTTTAGGAAAACAATATATATATATATATGAAAATAATTAGCTAATATAGGCTTTCAAAAAAAAATTTCACAAATAACTTTTATGTAAAGAAGAATGATTTGGCACTCACCTGTCCGTTCTTGCACAGGTCAGCCCACATACTGGTTCCGTCACCTCCTCTCATCAGGACGTGGTAGATGAAGAAATACGTGCCCGGCACGCTGCAGATGAACTTGCCCGAAGTGCCATCGTAGTTGTTGCCAAGGTTGGTGACCACGTCGTCGAACTTGAGGATCTCGTAGCCCTCGTGCGGGTTCTTCAGTCCCGCGTAGAAAGCCACCCGCGGGTGCGTGTTGTATGTAACTGTGCTGATAGCTCCATCATTGCCCAGGCTTAGAACCCCGCTTCGGCCCCTGTCCCCCCGGTCCCCCGGGGGCCCCATCGGACCCGGGGGCCCTGGCTCCCCCGGTGGCCCCGGAGGTCCGGGTTTGCCCGGCCGGCCCGGCTTCCCCTGCGGCCCCTGGAGGAGCGTGGAGGGTGGAGGCATGTTGCTGTGGTCGGCCAGAGCCTCGGCCTCGGCCTGCACAGAAGAGCCGGTGCTGGCAATGCCCGTGCTGGTGCCCTTGTTCTGGTACGGGTCGCACACCATTCGACAGGTGCCCAGCATCTCGTAGTGGCTGTTGTCATTGCTCACGGAGCTGACCAGCACGGGGATGAGCACCACCAGCACCAGCACCAGCATGACCCCTACGGCGGCCGCCACCAGGGTCTTCCTGCCCAGGCTGAGGCGCGGGAGTGGCTGGGCAGCCAGCGTGGGTCTGCCGGGAGCCGAAATGGTGACTGCTGGAGAAGAGGAGACCGCAGAGAGAGAGACAGACAGAGGGGTGCAGGGGGGGTCCCGGGGGAAAGGCGCCAAGCCCTAGGATCCCAAGCGTGTGGAGGAGCGTGTGAGGGTGAAAGAGACCCACATGCACACGCTCTCACACACTTGCCCAGCTCCGTGCACGCCTGGTTTGCTAAGCTGGCTCACTGGATCTGTTGGGCTGGCAGGAAAGCGCTTTCACACAGATCCCACATCCGCTCGATCTCACTCACACGCATACGCACTCTCACGCACACGCACGCGCATGCATGCGAACGCGCTCACACACTCGCCCAAAAAGTCGATCCCATTGTCTGGTGGACAGAGTTGCACTCGGTAATGAAGAGAATGAGGGATGGCAGAAGCAGCAAAGAGAAAGAGAGGATGAAGAGAGCGAGTGTGCGCATGGGAGTGAAGGACAGCGCGAGAAAAAGAGAGAGAAGCAGATATAGAAGAGAGACAGGGTATGTTTGCAGAGGCGTTTTCTCAGTCTGAGGGTTTTATACTGAGAAACCCCCCTCCCCCCCACCCCAGAACACACACCCACCCTCTCTTCCTCTCCCTCTCTGTGTCACAGCGATACAGCCAGAGGAAAGGAAGAAAAGTAACCAAGAGGAAAGGAGGGGACGGCACAGGGAAGGGTACAAAGAATACAGTAGGAAGGATAAAATCTTGCCACAAAAAAAGCTCAAAGTAAACATTAAGACTTGATGTCTGACACAGACTATATTAAAAAAGTATCCTTTCAAAGGGACTCATATCATGACATTTTTTTAATATACATTCTTAAAATGAAGTTTCTTTGTTGGCATCTATAACCTCAATGAATGGAACCTTTGTGCAAAAGGTTCTTTATACACTGTTAGACATTTCCAAGGGTTTTTACAGTAACTTACTGGCAACACTGTTGATAGTAAGTTACTGTAATTAAGATTTACAGTACCGAACTGTATTTCAGTTTACAGTAAGGTATTGTAATCATGTACTGCAGTATTGTAATTTATTTATTTGAAAATAGATTTCGTCACAGAAAATTCACATGATGCAAAGGGAATTACAGTTATTTACTGAAAAGGGAATTTGCTGTATTATACTCGGTGATATACAATAAATAACTGTAGAAATTACAAAAATGTCTAACAGTGTAGTGCAAAAAAATGTTAATTGTAAAATGCTCTTTACATAAAGAAATTTGAAAAACAGTTCTCTGAAAGGTTCTTCAGATAAGTCAAAGTGGTTCATATTAGGTATTGCTTGTGAGAAAAAAAAACTTTTTATTTTCAAGAGTGTCTATATTTATATTTAGAAACACTGTAATTTTAATAACTAAAAACGTCCTCCCCAAACCAAAAAAGACCACTAAGCTGCAAAATTTCTCTGCAAAATTAGATCTTTCTATGCTTCCATGCTTTCTGATTTTAGGCAAATTAATTTCAATAAACACACCATTTAAACATCAGAGACGCCTATCCAGTATCCACAAATTTTGGCCCGATTTACCATGTGGAGAAGTTGATGCTAGTTGCTGAAAGTCAGAGCCAGTTTACAGATTAGAGTTGACAGATTCCATAGAAAAATCCTGTAGTGTATGATGGTCACAGACTCACAGATTTCTCACAGATTTTTTAGCGTTAGACTATGATTCCATCTAGTCGGAGGATATAAATATTTTCAGCCGATTTTACAACACATATTGTTTTTATTTGTCAAAGCATCTCATAGTAAACAGACACACATTTTTGCGTAAGCTTGTTGTGATCGGAACAACTTGAAAGTCTGGTAGTGTATGACCCTCAGTCATGTAGTGGATGATGGACAGTTTTCCTTTGTCACTATTTACAAAGTCGGTAAGAGTATGGTGCCTAGTGTTTTAAAAAATCTGTTCAGATTTGAATAGTCATATAGTGTATTCCAGGCTTTAGTTCTCCCAGTTATGGTACAGTACTGTAAAATGGTATTTAAATTAAAAAACAAGAGTAAAAGAAAAAAAAAAAATCAATAAGGCAACCCAATGTCATTGGAAAACATAACTATTTTACAAGGTGGCAATGTCAAGCTGGCGAAGTGAATCGCACAAAAAATGATTTTTAGACAAAAAAAAAAAAAAAATCGAATTAATTAATAATTTCAATTTGATATTTACCTCCAATTATCCAAAGAACACAAGTGGCTATGTGAAGATCCAGTGCAGCACTCTCGGCTTCTGATGCTTTGCAAAAATTATGATGCCTTCAATAAAAAACAACACAAATTATTATTAGTAGTACTAGTAGTAGTAAATTACATGACCGCTTTATTAAAAGATTTTAAACTTTTACTTTTTTCAGAATTTTTTTTGCCGTTACAAAATAAATTGCTACAAAAGTTGCTGCAAAAATGACCTTAGATAGTATTATGATAAGATAATTTAAGGAGCAAATTCACTTGCTGTTCCTCTCTGTATGTGCCTTTGACTTTGAGTGTATGTCATATAGAGTCTTATTATATTTCACTTTCTTTTTTCCCTCGCTGCCAATAAAGTTCCCTCCTCCTCCTCCTGCTCAGAAATGGTTTGTTATTGGCCTGTTGCGTTTTTGAGCATGGTGTCTATTGATCTGATCCTTTGATTGAATTAAGGGTCCTGTGTGGAAAAAAAATCCATCTCTATGGCTCATACTAGACAGCTGACATTCTACCCAAAGCGCTGGTCGCTGGAAAAAGGACTGCAGGATTCGGGACACGTCATATGATCTAAAATTACAGCAGAAGTGTGATGTGACTGTGGATGAGGTTTTGTTAAGATTTCAAAATGCGTAGAAGTGACAAATCCAAAGGTAAAATCTGTGTTGGTAACGTTGACTTCAATATTTGGTCAGAAATAAAAGATAAAGACTCTTTCAAGCTATAAAGGCAAAGACAGGGAAGGCAAGAAATAAAGGAGCAATGAAAGATAGACATGCCAATAGATTGAGAGAGCAACTGAAAGGCAAGAAAGGGAGACGGCGATGATCCTGTGTGCTCACTGGTCTAAGCACTGGGGTAATATATGACCTGATGATGTTTTCATTGCCATTGATGGGTTCAGTAAAGGAAGTGTGATTGAAAAGTGGAAGGCGTGGTGACATTTATTGGTAGGGGACTAAAGCATTCATACTGCTCAGTTTCTCACACTGATGTAATGAGCTTTTCCAAGAATTAATTTGACACACATGTCTGTATGTTCACATACCTCTGGTAACAGAACTTTTGAAAACCCTCTTTTAACGTTTAAAGGAGAATTACCTTTCATTTGTTCATTTGTCAATTTACTCACCCCCATGTCATCCAAGATGTTCATGTCTTTCTTTCTATAGTCGAAAAGAAATTAAGGTTTTTGAGAACATTCCAGAATTCTTTTCAATATAGTGGACTTTAATGGGAATTAATGAATTGAAGGTCCAAATTACAGTTTCAATGCAGCTTCAAAGGGCTCTACACAATCCCCAATTCCCACAGGCAATAACAGGCTTATCTAGCGAAATTATCTGTCATTTTCTAACAAAAAAAAAAATGTATATACTTTTTAACCACAAATGCTTACCTTGCACTAGCTCAGCGATGCGCATCTATGACTTCATGCTTGGGAAAGGTCATGCGCGGTTAGTTCTTTATCTGTGTACTCCGGTTCAAAAAGACCATTGCTGCGTCCTAATTCGCCTACTTATACTATGCCCTAAAAGTATGTACTCTTTTTGTGAAGAAAAAGTACATACTTTTGAGTATGTAGCAGAATAGTAGGCAAGCTTTGGGACATACTGCTTCGCCATAGCTGTGTCTTTAACGGACGCTCTGTTGCTTAGTTACGTATATCTTGTCACTGTTTAAAATGCCCTGTCAATCATCTTGTCAAACATCATCCACATTTCGTTTAATTTGATTTCCTACCGTACTGGAAATTAAGAGGCACGTTGATCTTTCATGCGGGTCTTTCATGGCGAGAACTCTGTTCATGTGTTTGCATGATGATTCATTTAAAAAGTAATGACCAAACGTATCATTATATATTATAAAAGTTCACAATGTTGCTGTAGATGAAATATAATGAGGATAACAATAAATAATTTTTTATCAGGTTAGAGACTGATTATTTATCATTTAAACCCCTTTCTCTACCTGTCCATCGGTCACGCAGATCTGCCATGTTTGTAGTTTTTTAACACTTTTTATACGTGTTTGTAGTTCTAATCGAATCCTTGTCCACCGCGCAATGTGTTGTGGGCAATATTAGCTGTTAAGAGTGTGGATCGATCTGCACTTCGAATTCTAACTGGAAGTAGTAGACCATCCGGGAATCTTTGGAATACTTTTTTAAACGGATAGTATGCAAATTGGGACGCAGCGAATCTCATTTTCTCTCCAACTTCAAAATCATCTGACATCTTTGGGTTTTTTTAAAGGCTGTTTGACATTCTTTGCACATTTGCTTTGTAAACACTGAATCCGTACTTCTACCTTTCCAACATAATTACGTATGTCGAGATTTGGGGTTAAAAATATATAAATTACAATCGTTTTTTTAGAAAATCATCAATTGTTTCACTACATAAGGCCGCGTATCCACCAGCTGAAAACACTAGGTGCTTCCAGCGTTTTTTTCCATTGAGGCGCTGTGGTTGCTATGATACAAATGAACCTGGCGTTTTAAAAAAAAATTGCTAGCCGTGGGGAAAAACGCCTTGGTGGACACATGGCTTAAGTCCTTCATTCCTCGGCTGGGATCATGTAGAGCCCTTTGAAGCTGCATTGAAACTGCAGTTTGGATCTTCAACCCACTGATCCCTATTGAAGTCCAGTATATGGAGAAAAATCCTGAAAGGTTTTCCTCAAAAGTGCTGCTTAATATTTTGAAATAAATAAAATCAGTCTTTCCCAAAACTTTGAACGATAGGGTATTTAAATGAACAAACATATCAAGTGATGCTAAATCATAAGTGAACTGCTCTTAATAATTTGATTGATTTGACCAAGGCGTTTAGAGCAAGACACTTGTGATGAGTGCGAAAGTAAAGTAAAAAAGAAACGAGTGATGCATAGGACACAAGTGATGCATGTTTATTTAGCCTTTGATCTGTATGCCGTCGGGAGCCTAATGCTGCGAGAGACAGAGAGAGAGAGAGAGAGAGAGAGAGAGAGAGAGAGAGCAAGAGGACTCATATCTCCACCTACTGAAGATTACGCACTAGCCATCCACACTAGAAAGGGTCTCAAATGGATTCTCTCGCATTCATGTTTGTCATGGCAACCAAATAAAGTGCACAAGACAAAAAATATTGGAGACTCTTAAGCATTAATGGTTGAAAAACAAACTAACAAATAAATAAATAAATGAAAAAATACAGACCTCAAGAGGAATAAATGAATAGGTCATTTTTTGTACTCGTGGAACTTTTTAGACTCTTAAAAAAATAACATGTATAACAAAGAAAGCAGAATTAACATTGTATACACACATACACAGTCCTAATGTCTCTGTCAAGGATGCTTCCCTGCATCCTTCCTGACTGCTGCCTTATCAAAGAGCTCCTTTCAGAGCTGAGCAGTACTGAGGTACAGAGAATAGCCAGAGAGAGAGACTCAGGCACAGTTTAGCTTTTGTCAGAGTTGATTTGAAGTCACAACTCACATTGACTGCTTGTGCTAAATGTTGTGCTTATTAGATGCTTACATAATGAAATACGCTAATAAACACAAAAGAAGTTGAGATGCAAAAAAAGAACACAAATTAAACAAATCAGTTAAAGTGATAGTTCACCTCAAAATTAAAATTCTTTCATTAATTACTTACCCTCATGTCATTCCAAACCTGTAAGCCCTTCATTCATCTTCGGAACACAAATTAAGATTTTTTTTGTTGAAATCTGAGAGCTTTCTGACCCTACACAGCAACACAACTGACACGTTCAAGAACCAAAAAGGTAGTAAGAACATAATTAAAATCAGTGGTTCAACCGTAATTCTAGGAAGCTACAAGAATGTTTTTTGTGCGCAAAGAAAACAAAAACAACAACTTTATATAACTATTCTATCACGTCACCATCCTCCACCACTTAAGCTACGACATTTCTGGAACGTCATGAGGGTGTGTAATTATTGGCAGAATTTTCTTTTTTGGGTGATCTATCCTTTTAAATTAAAACCCCTGATGGTGTATTGATTTCATTTCTACAGAGTAATAAAATCCTTTCATTTTATGAATAAATGCAAATTATGTTTAGTCAATTGGTAGGAATTATGCCTTAAAGGGGGGGATACAATGGTGTTTCGTATATTCAGAGTTGTTTACAGTGTTAAAGAGTTGGATTCTCATGCTAAACATGGCCAAAATTTAAAAAAATAAATTGGACAAATGACAGAGAATTTCTTTGCCGAAAATCTTACTTCTGGGTTGGTACAAGTTTCAGCTGATTTTTTTCGATCGTGGCATTAATGACGTAATCTGTGGTGGAACTCCTTATATGAGCATTTCTCCCGGAAAAGCGCGTCCGCGATAATGTCGGCCAGACCGTGAGAATGAGCGCACCATCAACGTGCTTCATTTAGATGCACTCTGCAAGGGATTCTTTCAGGAAGAATGTCTCTAAAGAAGTGTGGTTTTGGTTGTAAGGCAAAGATAACTTTGCTCAGCTTCCTTAGGAACCCAGCATTACGTGAACAGTGGATGCAGTTCCTTTTTCCGGGGCAGCAAAGGAGTTTAGCAAGTGTGTGTTTCATATAACGTTACGAGGACCAGTTCGCCGCTGGATTTGCATGTTTGATACTGAAAGATGGAGCGGTCCCAGCTATGAAAGATCCCGCTCATGATTCAGAACTGCAAATGGTAAGCGAAACAACATCAAATGTCTGTTTCAATCGGAAAGCTGTATTTTTCTTTCATAAATAAAACAAAACTAAAGACTTTTTGGAGATATTAAGGATACATTACTACTCTATAGGTACTCAGGATTAACATGAGATTAGGTGAAACTGTGCATGTTATGTACCCTTTAACGATTAGGGTTATTTTCCACAGAGAACTGCAAGTATCAAGAGTGTTGTGGCCATCGAGGGGGTGTCTATTTATGAGACACTTTGAGCATTTGCGTATGCATATAATTGAATGTTTGTGTAAAGGCAACTGCAAATGAAAGCATGACTGAATAAGAAAGACTTCCTTGACCCAGGCAGAATATATGGCAGCCACCAATGAAGCACAAACACTTTTTAGCCCATCAAAGGGAGACAATTTTGCCAGAGCTGAAAGATTTTTGCAGATTGAAAGACACTCTATTTGAAGGGCACGCTTTTTTAAAATGGAAAGCTAAATGTAAGACATTAGCACCTGCACACTGCCTCCGCGCTCCCTTTGCGCTTTAAAATGGATAGATAGATAGATGAAACTGATGGGGAAGACAGGCTGGCCTCACCTTCTGCACTCTGGAAAGGCCCAGTGTGGGTAATGCATCCACTCCAACTATTCATTCTCCTCTGCTCAATCCACAGACACTTGCACACAGCAAAACACAGTGTGGTTATGAGAGAACAATACTGTCTTGGAGTCCCTACAGTGAGTAATACCCTACCATTTCAAAACTTGTAGTTGGTATGATATATATTTCTTAAAGGGGACATCAGATGCAAAAATCATTTACATGGTGTTTGCATATACATGTGTCTTAGCAGTGTGTGGACACATCCACCCTACAATGATAAAAATCCATTCACTCCTTATTTAATATCCGAACAATCGAAACAGTCTCAATTATCAAGTCGTTTTGATTTTCTGAGCAGTATGATGTCATACTGTTCAGGCCCCGCCCACGACCACTTACGGACTGTCACCTATTAGCATATTTTAGCCCTCAGCCAGTTGTGTGCTGTCCACTATTTTCTCTGCGCTTGAGCAGATGTAGCAACAACGTCGCGTAAGCAATGCAGGTGCTTTGTAGTTGGATGTAAAAGTGAACTTAAGATTCTTGATTTTCTCCCAACATCAGAGCCACTAAGGACGCAGGGGTTAGTTTTGTTTTTGATGGTAATGCGCCACTGAACACACAAAAAAACGGAAGAGAGGGGTGGAGTGAGCAGTAGCTCATTATCATTTAAAGAGACATGCACTGAAATGACTCACTGTGAACAGAGCTGTTTTTGAGAAGCTAAAAAGGGTGTTGTTGTGCAAAGTATGTTACAGAAATTTCAAGAAAACCCTAAAGAATCATACCAACTTGTGAAAAATGGGCATCTGGTGTTTTAAAATAAGTCTCTTATGTTCAACCAAGGCTGCATTTATTTTATCAAAAAATAAAGTAAAACGGAAATATTGTAAAATAATATTGTAATTGAAAATAGATTTATATTTGAATGTTTTTAAAATGTAATTAATTCTTGTGATGGCAAAGCTGAATTTGAGCAGGTATTACTCCAGTCTTCAGTGTCACATGATCCTTCAGAAACCATCCTAAGAAACCATCCCTACATTTATTTTTTCTTTCTTTCTTTCTTACTTTTTTAAAACAATTCTTATTTTCAAACATTGTCATAAAGGTTAAATAAAATAAAAAGGCGAGGCGAGTCTCCATTGAGACTCGCCTGGACTTTCTTCTTTTTCCAAGAACATGCAATTACATGTTTAGCTTCCAGCAAACAGAGAATTAACAATAATCTTTCATGTTTGGTGATTTTAAAATTCAGAGGACAAATTTTGGATCAAGAGGAATTACTTTACCAATGATTTGACTTACAATATTCAATGTTTTAACCCAGAAACAATTAATTTTAGTGCATTCCGACACTCAATAGAATAAAGTTCCCTTCTTTTGTTTACATTTGTACCATATATCAGGAATATCTGGGCTGAAGTAATAACTTAACTGGAGTGATATATTGTCTACTCAACCATTTATACTGAAGCAGTCTCAAATGGGTGTTGATTGTCTGAGTTTGGCCTTTTAAACATGCTATTTGCCACTCTTCCTCGGTTACACCTGCAGGTCACACCGCCGTGCTTGAAATCTGTATAAATGATTCTTTAGATCTGGCCACAAAGTGTTTATATAACAGATATCTGACCTCTACCTTTAAAACTGTTCAGTGCAATATTTTCCAAAGTAGAAAAAGGAGGCTTAACCAGATGTTGGCTTTGTCTTGATAGAATGAAGCTACGTAATTGCAAATATTTGAAATCTTTTCCTAATTTCTTAAAAGGACATACATTTTCCTTCATTATAGAGATCAGACACCTTACTGATACCTTGAATTGACCAGATTTTAAAAACTGGATCGGCTCTGTCAGGACTGAAATTTTAATTACCAAAAAATAGTGAAAAGCGTGAGAGTTGTGGTAATTTACCTAGATGACCAAGTGCCTCAAACCAAACCGTTATAGTATGTGGATTTTTAGCACATTTAATTAACTTTTTAGCATCTGCTGAATACAAATATAAATTCAAAGGAATTGGAGTGGAGTGAGGCTCTATAGATACCCAGGTCGGAGGATAATCTTCACAAAACATTACTTATTATTATTATCAGTGTGGAAACTTCAAAAGCACAGCATGTATTTTATATATTTGCTTTTTCACACTGCTCATACTTAACTCAGGGTTAACAGTGGGTTAACATTCTTATTTGCAAATGTATGGGGTCAGTGTCATTAAATAGACGAACGCTTGAAGAAAATTCTGCTCACTTTTAATGAAATTGTCATGCACCAAATGAAAAAAAGGAACTTTAAGATGGTCCGTATGATTCATGCACTATATAATATACCATATGAAGCCATACTATAGCTTGAGAGTTTATAGGAGTGTTGTCCAATTTGTCAATGAATTAATGAATTATTATTATTATTTATTTTTTTTCCCATTAAAACAGTCCAGTTCACAAAAATTGAATGATTCATCCACAAGTTGATTCTCAAGTTCAGCTGACTCAGAGATCCATAACAGCCCACTTAAGTCAGAAAATAGTGTCTAAGTCAAATAGATCACATATATGACACATTTTATGGTACTTTTGCAACCCATTGACAGTCTGAGTTTGATTTTCGTTCTATTGAAAAGACTGACCAGAATATTCTTCAAATATGTCACCTTTAGAAAGGAAGTCAGGTGAGTTTGGAACACCATAATGACTCATTTCTGGGTGAACTCTTCCTTAAAGTCTGAAAAATACCAGTGTGTTTGACACATACTGCTCTGCACGGCATGTGACACATTTGCCCTGAACTCTAATGTGTTTCTCCATCTATATGTTTTTTCATCCTCCATTTTCAGATTTTTCTTTCTTATATGCAATATACACTGCTGCTGCTGCTGCTAACAAAAATAAACAAACAAACAAACAAACAAAAAAAATTTGCATCCTTTAAAATCCACATTGATTGTAAAGCTGGACCTCATCTGAGAAAGTCAAGGTTCTGTTTTTCCACATCAAGATGACACCAATTATGTTTTTTACACACTTTTGTTATTTTCAAAGGCTGGGTGGTATGCATACTCGTATTGGTTTCATCTGAAAGGTTTATTCAAAGGGTGCATGCTGCTTTTGTCTTTTTCTCCCTTTGTTGAAGAAACACCAAGGCCACAGACAACACAGTCTACGTGTGCACTAATGAGTCACTGGCATGAGCCAAAAGAAAAGATAAATAAAAGTGACATTGCCATCTCTTTGTCCATCAATTTTTCTCTCCGTCTCTGCAAAGCCACCCCTCACCCCGCACCCCACATACCTACTGGCAAGGGAATGTAGAGCTGTCACTGGATTCTTCTGGTATGTCATCCCTCTGGTTAAACTTGCCTAGAGGGCAGTGGTGGATAGTGACAGTGCTGCTAGTCATGATTATGGCCGCTTTCTCTAGGCTCAGTGTTAATTTTTACAGCTTTGTGTCATTTGGTCCATTTAAAATGGGCATTTCATAGTCAAGAAAAACAACATTATAGATGGTGAGAATGAAAAATTAAAATGTGTGTCAAAATGTAACAGACTTTTTAAATATGTATTAATATGTAATACTGTATATCTTAATTACTCTTTAAACGCACACACACAATGCCTGAAAAAGTAGAGTATATATATTACTATACATGTTAATATGAAGGCATTTTCTGTATTGATTTTAACAAGTGTTTTTTATCTATACATTTTGCACTGCTTTGTGTTCTGTTTTAGGGTTTAAGGAAATGTCTAAAATTTTCTGCCAAGACATTATTCATTTTTCCGCTAATTTTTTTCCCCTCTGCACTGTATGTGCCAATGAGATTTGCAATTTTACATTTATGTCATATATATAGCAAATTTAATATTGCAACGTGCCCAAAATGGCAAATATTATACTAAAGCGCTTTATGAAAAAACATATTTGACAGGTCTCTTGTTGAACAGACCTGGAGGAGGACATGCAAGTTAAAGACTTGAAATTCCTCCGTTACTTATTACAGTCAATGTCAACCGATTCACGGTGAGAGAGAGAGAAAAAAAAGCCATTGAGGATCTTTATTCACTGAAAGGGACACAATTGAATATAGCCTCTTTGAATAGTCAGTCTCTAAAGTTCAGAGATATGAGAACAGTTTTCTCTATTGCCCACTTCTTTTCATGTCAGACACTCCACCCCTCTGCAATGTGGAGACAGCTGTCAAAATATATCTTTAAAGAAATAAATTAATAAATGAAAACTTTCGTGAGTATGTTTTTCTATCCCTCCCTCCTTTTATCTGACCCTGGGGAGGAATTGCAGGACGGTTCCTGTCATCCAGGCGTGGGGAAACAGAGGCTGTCAGACTTCAGGCAGGATCCCAGCTGGGGTGCACTATGCTTGGCCTGGCCCCCACGGAGGGGATACTCTGGAAGAATCCCATCTCTCCGGGGAGGGGAGTGAGTGAGGTGCACAGACCCAGAGGGAGAATGGGGAGAGATGGGTAGGCGTTCTTAAAGTGAAATCAGCCACAAATTCAGACAGGATCCGCTTGACCTAAACTCCCCTCTGTCTTTCCCCACGCTCCATCATTCCTTCAGATGTGAAATAAAATTAAGCCTAAGGTCTGTTTCACACATACAGTGTCTGTGGCGCGTGAGCAAGCTTGCCTTGTGCTTTCACACTGCCTGTATTTCTGCTTTCACACTTCAGCTCTAGACATAACATAAAGTCGTTCCTAGGTTACCACATTGAGTTTTCTTGTACTAATGGACATTTAAAAAAAAATGTTTTCAACATGTTTTCTACGTTCATTTACATTTACTCATTTGCAGCAAGTAATCCATTTTATTTATTGCGTTAAATAAAAGTTTTTATTTTTACTATAGTCCACAAACTCTGATGTAGTCAGCACCGGGACTTTTCAACGTTCGATACAGTTTGATTTTCCACTGTTTTCCGTGTAAATGTGCTAGACAGTGTGGTATGTGTTGGCCAGCTCACATTTTTTGGGCATAAAATTGGATTCTTAGGGGCCATTTACACCATTGTTGTAAGATTACTTACAAATTACAGCCCAGTACTGATTTCAAATTATATGACAAGAATGGTAGTTAGTAAAGTAAACCATTACATTACACATTTTAGGTAATATAATCAGACTACTTTACATTTTACTATTACTTTTGACCTAAGCCTGATAACCTTGTAACATATTGATATAAAAATATAAAGAGTAAAAAAATAAATTGTTATTAACAACATGAAGTTAATTAAACATTATATTATGTTAATGTTTCCCAAACTGGGGTTCATAAAGGAAAAGCAGGGGGTTTGTGTGATTAATGAAAAGCTAATAATTCATTATTAGCTTTTCATCAGTGAAAAGTAAAAAGTATGCAAATTGTCTATTTTTTTTTTTTTAGAAAATAACAGATTGCTTCGCTAGATCATCTGGAATTTAGAGCCCTTTGAAGCTGCTTTTTAAACTGCATTTTGTTAGTTCAAACTCGGGGTCACCATAGAAGTGCACTATAAGGAGAGAAATCCTGCAATGTTTTCCTTAAAAAAACAATTTCTTTTACAACTGAAGAAAGACAGACATGAACATCTTGCTTGACAAGGGGGTGAGTACATTATCTGTAAGTTTTTGTTCTAGAGGTAAAATTCTCCTTTAATGCTGGTCATTATGGTAGTACTTAGAGAGCCAAATATTGTCTGAGGTGGTACTTGGTATAAAAAGTTTGAGAACCACTGTATTAGATGAAAGAGATTCAGATGACAAAAAGTTTGGGAATGCCTGCATTATGCATGTAAATCTGTGAATCTGTGCATTTTAATGTGTTTGAAAGACAAAAGACAGTAATACATTGTTAAATAACCTACTAAGTGATCATTTAGACAAAAATTAATGTTCATCAGTGGTTGATGTTGAAATGCCACTTAAACCTAAAATGGTTTTTGTAGGTCAAATGGTCAAATGTCGCCACCTAAATAATGACTGGGCTTTGTCTGAATTTCCACAAAACTGGAAGATTTTCTGAATGTATATGAGCGGTGGGCTAGTATTTTAAAATGTAGTTAAATCTAATTGCAAGTACTTAATTTTTGGAATCTGATTACGTAATCCAGATTACAAGTAATCAGTTACAACCCAGATCTGGTAAACGGATTTGTGTGACAATTGTATTTGTGCTTTTTGTATTGTCTTGTGCATGACATGGCACCCTAAAAAAGTTTACCTTTGGAAAAACTTGTCTCTAGACCTAGATACAGTGGGTACGGAAAGTATTCAGACCCCCTTAAATTTTTCACTCTTTGTTCTATTGCAGCCATTTGCTAAAATCTTTTAAGTTAATTTTTTTCCTCATTAATGTACAAACAGCACCCCATATTGACAGAAAAATACAGAATTGTTGACATTTTTGCAGATTTATTGAAAAAGAAAAACTGAAATATCACATGGTCCTAAGTATTCAGACCCTTTGCTCAGTATTTAGTAGAAGCACCCTTTTGATCTAATACAGCCATGAGTCTTTTTGGGAAAGATGCAACAAGTTTTTCACACCTGGATTTGGGGATCCTTTGCCATTCCTCCTTGCAGATCCTCTCCAGTTCTGTCAGGTTGGATGGTAAACATTGCTGGACAGCCATTTTCAGGTCTCTCCAGAGATGCTCAATTGGGTTTAAGTCAGGGCTCTGGCTGGGCCATTCAAGAACAGTCATGGAGTTGTTGTGAAGCCACTCCTTCCTTGTTTAGCTGTGTGCTTAGGGTCATTGTCTTGTTGGAAGGTGAACCTTCGGCCCAGTCTGAGGTCCTGAGCACTCTGGAGAAGGTTTTCGTCCAGGATATCCCTGTATTTGGCCGCATTCATCTTTCCCTCAATTGCAACCAGTCGTCCTGTCCCTGCAGCTGAAAAACACCCCCACAACATGATGCTGCCACCACCATGCTTCACTGTTGGGACTGTATTGGACAGGTGATGAGCAGTGCCTGGTTTTCTCTACACACTAGTCATTAGACTAGAGAATCTTATTTCTCATCATCTTGGAGTCCTTCAGGTGTTTTTTAGCAAACTCCATGCAGGCTTTCATGTGTCTTGCACCGAGGAGAGGCTTCTGTCGGACCACTCTGCCATAAAGCCCCGACTGGTAGAGGGCTGCATTGATGGTTGACTTTCTACAACTTTCTCCCGTCTCCCGACTGCATCTCTGGAGCTCAGCCACAGTGATCTTTGGGTTCTTCTTTACCTCTCACCCGTGAGACTGAACCCAATATTGCGTAGCTTGTCAGTGATCTACGGCTCTGTGTATTAACTGGCGCTCCATTTGAAAACAGGTGATGGAGATTTACCGCTAATCAAAGAACCGGTTTTACTGATGAGATGCACATAATATCGATCAATATATATCGCCCAGCCCTAACCTCTCTCACCAAGGCTCTTCTCCCCCAATAGCTCAGTTTGGCCGGACGGCCAGCTCTAGGAAGTGTTCTGGTCATCCCAAATATCTTCCATTTAAGGATTATGGAGGCCACTGTGCTCTTAGGAACCTTAAGTGCAGCAGAAATTTTTTTGTAACCTTGGCCAGATCTGTGCCTTGCCACAATTCTGTCTCTGAGCTCTTCAGACAGTTCCTTTGACCTCATGATTCTCATTTGCTCTGGCATGCACTGTGAGCTGTAAGGTCTTATATAGACAGGTGTGTGGCTTTCCTAATCAAGTCCAATCAGTATAATCAAACACAGCTGGACTCAAATGAAGGTGTAGAACCATCTCAGAAGAAATGGACATACTTGGAATACTTAGGACCATGTGATATTTCAGTTTTTCTTTTTTAATTAATCTGCAAAAATGTCAACAATTCTGTGTTTTTCTGTCAATATGGGGTGCTGTGTGTACATTAATGAGGAAAAAAAATGAACTTAAATGATTTTAGCAAATGGCTGCAATATAACAAAGAGTGAACAATTTAAGGGGGTCTGAATACTTTCCATACCCACTGTAGGTGGTAACAATCAGGTAACAAAAAAATCCAGTATAAACCATGTCTCCAAACCATCAAAGTGCTTCCACTCTGGAAAAGAGAAACTTGTCATACAAAAAAGTAACTTCCCAGAAACACTGATGATGTAGAGCAAGTGTTTTTAGCATAATTATTCCTCTAAGGAATTCAATACTTTAATGCACTGCTTTTAAAAGTAACATTCCCTGTTCATTTAGTAAACACTTTTACTCAAAATGACTGAAAATAGCCAAAGTACGCCAGAAGAGCACATTAGCGCCCAACTGGTTTCATTTAACATGTATAATGGACACAGCACCACCCTATAACTACTATTACTAAATGCAATACACTAAACCAATACACTAAATGGCAGCTTTTCTATCCATAATGTCTATCTTTGAGCTTCAGAGATGGGAATCTTTTAGTTTTTTTTGCACAAACCACCTACATCAGTCTACCAGACATATTTAATGTGCTTCTCAGCATGCTCAGATCCTTTGAAACAGGTATTTCTGCACAACTATGGCCTCTGATAACCGTGCATGCATTAATATGTATGTATTCAAATGATAGCTACAATGCCTTGTGGTAATGTCAGTAGTGAAATGTTTGCGGAGCTGTATAATAGCATTTCCAAGACTGTTTCATAAATGACCACACGCGGGAGAAAACAGGCATTGTATTATGCTGCAATATTAGTTGTGTATTTGTTCTGGCCCTCAGGATAGAGACAAGGGAAGACCTCTCCACAACAGAGATGAGCAGAAACCAAGCGCGAGCTAAAATACGCTTTTATCCAAAAGCATACACACAAGACTGATTAATAATGTTTACAAAGTCAACAAAAGAAATAAAGAAAGAAAAGAAAAGGAAGGGAAAGGAAAGAAAACAAACAAATCATGAGAAGCACTGAAGGTAAGAGAAGAAATCACAGCTTGATAAGGCAGCAAGCGCCGTGAGTCTGAATTTGCCTGAGAGCATTCTATTCTCTACATATGTATACATCATCTTGAAGTCTTCTTAGAAGCGGCTCCCCTGCCATGAAGTTTTAGCGATGTGTCATATAAAGTGAAGCTCTGTGCTGCATCTCATATGCAGGCATTTTGGGGACTGCCCTTTTCAGGGCTATGAACACACAGTCTTACTTCACCCTGGCATCGCCTTTTCTTTCTCGCTCTTACTGTTTCGCTCCTGGGCATTGCGCTGTCCGTTTACATATTAATGGGAGGCGAACAGCTATTTTCTTTTAATCATGAGGAGAGCGAGACATCCAGTGGGAGCGAACAGGACAGCTGTGGATATTTCTGGGAGGGTCAGAGGAGGCTGACTTTTCCCTCCTATAGCAGCCAATCGGTAACAAGATGAGATTATTAACGTGCTCCATATTCAGTTTAGGGACGTCATTTGGTCAACTGGAGCAGGGCTGAATAAATGTTTGAGTGTATTATAATGACTGCTGTAACTCCGATGACATGCAGGGAGAATGGGGTTCTAGACCAGCCCAGACTCACAACTAGGGATGGGAATCATGAAGAATTTAATGATCCCGGTTCTGGTTTTAAGGAATAAATATTTGGTGGTTAAAATGAAATACAGTTCCATTGGCAAATTATTAGATAATTTCAGTAATAAGTCAATTGAAAACTAGGCTCCAGCATCCTTGCTGGATAAGTGTTTTTGAGAATGGATGGATGAATGCATAATTGAAAACAATTGTTGCAATAATACACTGCATAATACGCAGACTTGAATACGTTTTCACCATCTTTTTTAGTGGCAGCAGCTAATACTTGACCGTTCTTACACTGTAAACAAATACATTTAAGGAACAAACTGTAAATTTTACTGAATAAACCCGCAAATTACAAACAAGAAAATTTGAACGTAAACCAGTAAACTGATCAATCCATACTACTACTAAAATCTGTTTTGTACCTTTAACATATACTGTTAACTATAGAAGCCCGTTTCCACCACTGAATAAAAAATAAAAATCACCATACCTGTCAACATTTGAGTTCCAAAATACGGGAAAAAGGGGGGGGTGGGGATATAGGGGGCTGAGTCAAAAGTATAAATTATTACATTATTATTATTATTTATACTGATTTAAACAATTATTATCAAACAATTACATTCATTTAGTAACATATAAATATATCTTAGTGTAGCTATAATTAATTATCTTCTTGTGAATCCGGTTCACATTTACAACGTGGTGTTTTCTGCGTAAAAATAAGGGTTAGTTTTTGGCCTTTTATTCTCCGCCAGCAGGTGGCGCTTTTTGTCATAAATATTGCCGTTTCCTCGGTAACCACGGAAAACACAGCAGAGCACCTGACTTTGAAACTTGCGCTGATATTTAATCAATGAAGCAATATTCGACCTTGAAATATGTTGACGTGATTATTCGTATAATGGGGTTTGGGCCATACAAATTAGTTTTACCAGAGACGAATGTAGGAAACATATAAAATACGCCCAGTGTTTGTTTTTTGTTTTTTTTATAGAAAGATTAAAAATACGGGAGAAATACGGGAAAATATTTAAACGGGATGATAGCGGGATAGAATGGTAAAATACGGGAGAATCCCGGAAAAAACGGGAGGGTTGACAGGTATGAAAATCACACAATCTCTTTCTTTCTCAGAATTGTGGAAAAAAAAGCCTAAATTGTGAGTTTATATCTCTTTTTTCTTAGAATTGCAGGATATAAACTCCCAATTGTGAGAAATAAAGTCATAAAGTCAGATTTGTGTTGTTGTTGTTTTTTCTCACAAAAGTGTGTTTTCTCAAAATTTTAAGCCATAAACTTGCAATATTGCGAGTTATAAAGTTCAGTTGACTTGAACTTTGATATGTTCTAAGAACGAAAGACGAAAGTTTATTATGCAATTGCATGTTATAAAATTCTGAGAAAAAAATTGCTTTTTTATATTTTTGTTCAGTAGTGGAAATGGTAGAAGAAAACATTTCATCACACTTTTGTGGATATACAAGTATATACTAATATACAGAAGGTGCACACAGTCATTCACACAAACACAAAACACCATCACGGTAACACACGACTGGGAATATCAGTTCTGGGAATATTAGTTCATTTTTACTTAAAAAAAGCTGTACAATTAACAGCATTTCATGGTAAAATTAATGAAATGTGTGGTTAAGTCTTATATAGTTTTTGCCAGTATATAGTATGGAAACGTACTGTTAACCTATGAAGAGTTTTAAGTGTTTTAAGAAAAAAATGTACAGATACACTGCCCTCCAAAAGTTTGAAAATGCCCTAGAAAAGTGGGGTTTTGGACAATATTGGTATGAATCCTTTTTAATTTGTGATCATTTTGCACTGATAAGAGACAACACAAACTACGAAAACATATTGTATTACATAAACAGTTTATACATAGAAAAAATTTTTTATGATTCACACTAGTTGGACACTTCTTGGACACATCATGGTCCAGTTCCTTCATAGTAGCTCAATTGGGTTGAGGTTGGATGATTGGGGAGGCCATTCCATGACAGACATAATGGTCTTCAATGACAATGTCAAGTTACTTTAATGTATTTGCACCAAAAAATGCTAAGGATTTATACTGATATCGTCCAAAACCACACTTTGCCTGTCTTTTTTCACAGGGGTGTTTACAAACATTTGGAGGGCAGTGTACATTTACTCTATTTTTTTACAGTGTATATATTACACACCAGGTCTACTAAACAAAAAGAGTGTTTCATTTTTCATTATTTACATTATTTACAGTTTCAATGCCCTGCATATTAGCGGCTCCCTGATGCCCGCTATGTAACTGCGAGAGAAAGTATTGAAATCCCTCCTGCTTGAGTTTCCTTCCTGCTGTGTGAGCTACTGAAATGAGCTGCACTGTGAAACAGCCAATCAGAGCAGAGCTCAACATTATTATTCATGACCCTTCCATATAAGGTAACAACAGACCATTTAATTCTACAAATTATACAAATAATAGGGTTCTGGAGAAAAAAAAAAACTTGTATGTAGATATCAGAGAACAATTTAAACTATAGTATCAGTGCATTCTATGGCACCTTCAAAGAAATACAATACAATAAGGTAAAGTAATATGTAGAAATCCCAACATTTCCCATATTATTAAACGATCGGGGTAATCTGCGGTTGGTCAGAATTCAGCACAACACTGGAACCAAACAGCATTCTTAACCCTCCTGCCAACATACTGTTCATTTATTGGCCTTCTAACAGTGAAATAGTAGGCTATTATGTGACTGTGGGTCTATGTGCGTGTGTGAGAGAGAGAAATTATATAATAATGATATTACATTGATTCTACTTAGCAAACAAATGCCTAATTGTACTTTGTGTGTCTTACAATACAGCCAATTCCCAAACATTTCACCTAAGCTAATTAGGCAAAAGAAAAAAATCGTTGTTATCAGCAGCCTTGTAGCTGAGTCTTGATCTCTTTGGCTGATTCAAGACCCTGGCAGCAAATCCACATGCTTTCAACAATAGCTAACTTTCTTTAATTTAATTGCCTTGCTTTGGGTGTTTTCTCTGTTAACAACTTTAAGGTTTTTTCTCACATTAGCGATTCAGCCACAGACACCCTCTTGGTGGCTCATGTGAGGTACAAAGTCATGCATGAATCGCATGAAGCACGGGGGTGTTGCGACAGAAAGCCACTGATTTAAAAGACATTAATTGAGGTTTTCTGTGAGTCAGGAAGATGTTAGATAGCAGATAGAGAGATGCCAAAATCATGTCAAACACAGAAAAGCAGAGCAGACTGGAGTTTTATCTTCATGTTCTATAAATGACAATGAAAAAACAGAGAGAGCTGTTATGAGCCATGCTGATGAGTAGTTTCAAAGTCTCCAAATTGATGCCGCATGAAGTTATTAATCTGCTAAACTCTGAAATTACATTAATAATTATTTCACACTTCTGCTGAAGACGCTTTTCCTACGAAATTGGAGTCAATCAAATGGTTTGAGATTTGTTTTTGGAAAATGAGGAATAAATAGGGAATAAATTTCATTTGCTCTTGATGACAGTAAACAAAGGACGTAGAGAGAGTCATCAGGGATTTATATTTGATCTCTCATCTCATTTATTAGTAAAGCTGTTTAATCCTAGTGCTGTAGACAGAGGGAGAAAAATGTAAACATTTCATAATTCCTCAATTTTGAAATGAAAGAATGAGGGAATGGTGATATTTCACCTACTCCATGGTATACCTAAGTGCATATATGCACAGACACTATTACAGAATGTATCTGATTCTGAAAAAAAAAGTATATATATTTTTTTTTTTTTAACTTCAGGTGATGATCCAATACAGTATATTAAGAGTGTGCATCAAAAATGTTATTAAAAACATCACAATTATATAACATTTCTGTCCATATTTACAGTGACAGCTGTAAGTTTTAGCACACTAAGCATTTTTTGAAAGATTAAAAACTGAATTTTGACTTTACAAAAAAAGGATTGTCATCTTGTACTTGGCAGAGCAGGCAAACATAAGACAAAGGCCTCAGCTGCTCAGTCTATTCATTATCTGAGAAAAGTGCACACAGAACTATATTTTATGCTAAGAAGTACTCTTGGTAATGCTGAGTTAATATTATTCAGCTTTAAACACAGACAATGCTTGAGAAATTGCCAAAACCTTCCTTAGAGGAAAAAACAGAAAGCAAGATGCTCCAATGTTGGCGAAAACATTACACTAGCAATGTCAAAAAAAAAAAAAAAAAAAAACTCCAGACACTCGTGTTGCTGCTGACTGAAAGAAAATGTAATCCACTTCACTTTGGATGTCTCTGACCAACTGATTTTTGACCTTTGCTTGTTAGATTTAGGCTTTGTTTATATTATATGGAAGGGAATATATGTTTGTTGTTGACCTCAGATCAGTTCCTTTTATATGTGGTTTGGTTCAAGCCCACGTCACATTTAAATTCACAGCAGCCTCTCTGGGGGCTCTGGGGTTTGTTACTGTATTTATTCAGTGTAATTTATCTGTCTCTTACCTGTTCTTGTGTGTGAGCGTATGTGTGTGTGTTTGTCCACAGAGGAGGCAGGACAGCTCTCCTCTCCCACACAGCAGTTCATTTACATTCAGCTCAGAGATGTGTCATAAATCACCTGAGCTGAGAGTAATGGGGCCTGCACTGGGGAACTCTCTCTGCTCTCCTTCCCGCTTGCTTTCACACAACCCCACGCACACACACGCCATAGGCCATGCATACATCTAAGTGCAATGCAATACAATAGTGAAACATGCACATACTGTATAGTGTGCAAATTCACTCAAAAAAGCACCAAAAATCTCTTGTAATGTTTCAGATATTGGCCTCACCTCTCAAAGGGCTTTTATAGCACTACAAAAAAAGAAGAAGCACAGATTAGCACACGCATGTCTTCAGCAGAGCTCCCAAGCCACTCCTGACTGTGGATGAAAGAATGCCCTGCAGGACCCTACCAGAATTAACCTCTCCCCGAACGTACACACATCTTACCCATGGGCCCCTGTAACACTTTCACACAGTCTACCCTTACAGCTTAATTCTCACAACAAAACCAAACAAGTGTAATCCTTACTATGCAAAGAGGTTAGCTGATTAAAAGGGAACACAAAATGTTTTCTCATTTCTAAAAAATGTCAGTCAGGGTCAGCTGTTAATGTCAAAAGTTAAGGAGCATAACCACTTAAGTTGTGGCATATCAAATATTGTTTCCATGTCCAAACAACACTCTTTTTTAGTTGGAAGTACTAACACTATTTATTAATATCACACATTTAAGTAAAGTTTGTGAACACTCATGGCGTACACAACAGGTCTCCAGGTTCAAGACATCCTGGACACCTTTTAACGATTTATGCGTTTTATGCTTTTTTTTTTATTAAAAAGCGTTAGTCATTAAAACTATTAAAAATGCCTTTTGTCTGCTAAATAATTATCATATACATCATTCATATATTATGCATTATATATATATATTTATATATATATACACACACACACACACAGACAATTGAATCAAAAGTTGCAGAATCTGCTAAATGTTATTTTACCAAAAATAAGAGGGATTATTCAAAATGCATGTTATTTTTTATTAAGTACTGACCTGAATAAGATATTTCACATAAAAGACATTTACATATTAGCATATTAGTTCACAAGAGAAAATAATAGTTGAATTTATAAAAATTACCCTGTTCAAAAGTTTACTTACACTTGATTCTTAAAGGGGGGGTACAATGGTGTTTCGTATATTCAGAGTTGTTTACAGTGTTAAAGAGTTGGATTCTCATGCTAAACATGGCCAAAGTAAAAAAAAAAAAAAAAAAATTGGATGAATGACGGAGAATTTCTGTGCCGAAAATTTTACTTCCGGGTTGGTACAAGTTTCGGCTGTTTTTTTTGTGTTGATCGTGGCTGTAATGACGTAGACCAGTGGTTTTCAATCCTGGTCCTGGGGACCCACTGCTCTGCACATTTTGTATGTCTCCCTTATCTGACACACTCAGTTCAGTTCATGGATCTCTCTCCTAACGAGCTGATGATCTGAATCAGGTTTGTTAAATAAGGGAGACACACAAAATGTGCAGAGCAGTGGGTCCCCAGGACCAGGATTGAAAACCACTGACGTAGACGATGGTGGAACTCCTTATATGAGCATTTCTCACGGAAAAGCGTGCCCATGCACACGTCGACCGGAGGAGAGTGGGACCATGCCCATCAACGCACTTCATTTGGCTGCACTGCTGCAAGGGATTCACTCAGGAAGAATGTCTCTAAAGAAGTGTGGTTTTGGTTGTAAGGCAAAGATAACTTTGCTCAGCTTCCCGAAGAAACCAGCGTTATGTGAACAGTGGACCCAGTTTGTTTTTCCGTGGCAGCAATGGAGTTTTGCAAGTGTGTTTGTTGACGTTGTTAACGTTTTATAAACGAGGCCCAATTCGACGCTGGATTTGCACATTGTTTGATACTGAAAGATGGAGCGGTCCCAGCTAGAAAAGATCCCGGTCATGATTCAGAACTGCAGATGGAAGTGAAACGCCATCAAATGTCTGTGTTTTATTGACAATCCAAGCGAGTGATCGTTGAACTTAGCTCCGCCCACAACGAGCCTCCAGAAGCTCAGCTTTTTCCGGAGAGAATTGTAAAGCTGTATCTTTTATAACTACGATAAAACTAAAGACTTTCTGGAGTGCAGAAAAGAATGCAGTACTACTCTATAGTAGGTGAAACTGTGTTTCTTATGCACCCTTTAATACTGTGTTGTTACCTGAATCATCCACGGTTGTTGTTTTTTTAGTGATAGTTGTTTGTGAGTCCCTTTTTTGTCCTGAACAGTTAAACTGCCAGCTGTTCTTCAGAAAATTCCTTCAGCTCCCTCGAATTCTTTGTTTTTTTCAGCATTTTTGTGTATTTGAACTCTTTCCAACAAAGATTGTATAATTTTGAGATCCATCTTTTCACATGGAAGGACTCATATGCAACTTTTACAAAAGGTTCAAACACTCACTGATGCTTCAAAAGAAAAAACGATGCAACAAGAGCCGGGGGTGTACATTTATTAACAGAATGAATCGTGATTAATCCTACCTGACATTAAAGTTTTTAATTATACTTTTATATTGCAATAATTTCACATTCATGCTTTAAATTAATGTAGAAACAACATAAAGAATGTATATTTTTAGTATTTGTTTAATGACTAAAGGCAAGTATCACTGATACCAACTGTTGTCTCTATGATTTCTGTCTTAATATTTAACCACTGAATATAACCATTTAACATTACAGTATAATTGAGAGACTTTAAAAAATAACTTCTAACAATCTTCACATAAATCCATTATAATAAATGTCATATAGGCTAGCTACATGTGCCCTTCAGCAAGAAAATATAGCCTAAAGTTATCAAACACTAAATTATATAAAATTCTAAATTATATAAAGATAAAGCTTAAAACTACAGAAGTTGTTAATTTCCTCTTTTTAATTTTGTTCTTTGATTAACAGACATCACAGCAGCAGGTTATTAGGATATTTTGGCTGCTGTTACTTTAAAAGCTGCCGCTGCTGACATATGGCTTGACACCATCTCATCAACATGTCCAACTGAAGCTCCTCGTCACCGGTACTGTTTCCACACTTGTGGAAATGAAGTTGGAGCACGTGTCTGAAAAGAGAGCCTCTGAAAAACTACAGAAAAGTAAAACTACTTTAAAAGTAGATCGCACGTTGGCTGCTCAAGCCTAAAAAAAACGTGAGAGCGCGTGCCATCCAGTGGCAGGCAGTGAATTATGCGTGTGAAGGAGAGATGTGAGGAAACGAACAACGCTGTTCCAGGTCTCCGTTAATTTGTGCTTGTAGTAATTCTATATTTTAAAGCACTGAATCGCTATAGAAATCGTGATTCATTCAATTCTTAGTGTTTTAAATCGATTAATAACCGAAATCAATAATTCACGATTCAAAAATCCATGTTTTAAGATCGATGCATATGCATCGTCAGGTTTTGTAATTGATGCATGGAGAAAACGAGTGAATCATTACACCCCTAGTTCAAACACACAAAAATACTGAGAAAAAAAACAACAACAAAGAACAGCGGGCAGTTTAACAGTTCAGGACAAACAAGTCATGAACACCTATCACTAACAACATGTCCTCCAATTTATACGACCGACTAAAGTCGTTTTCACAAATCCTCAAATACGTCTCTGTAAAGCGTATTCAACATTTGCTCCCTGATCAGTAACAGGTATCTAACTCAACCTTAGCATTATGTGTAGGTCAATTAGTAGCGCGTTGCACTGCGGAGTGATATAATCATATGAACACGGGTTCGATTCCAGAGAACACATATGTTTTCATTGTATGTTTTTTTTTTTTTTAAATATGCACTAGAAATCATGATTTTGCACTATTTCTGTAAGGGGTAGGTTTAGGGTAGGGTTAGGTGTGGTCATATATACGAATTACACCTAGTAAAACACGTTTAAATTACCCTGAAATCGTATAAAAACTCATACGTCATTCGATGACGTCAGATCCAACGCGACACTGTCATTATTTTTACGACCGCTAGAGGGCGCTTAACTTTAAAACGTAAGAATGGATCGTATTTGGTCGATTCAAAAACGTACAATTGGGCCGTATTTTCTTTGAGGGCAGTCTCAAATTCAACCATTATTTTCTCTTGTGGACTATATTTAAACGTCTTTACTTTTAAACATAAAATAATTAACATTTTGCAGATTCTGCAAGGTGTATGTAAACTTTTGACTTCAACTGTATATACTGAATTTATGTTTTCATTAAAAAAAAAAAAACAGGAATGAATACCTTGCTACAATCTGAACAAAATGAGTAACCGAGTTGAAAGACACACAGATGCAGATTTAGCCTAAATTAGACTATCACTCTGGGATAGCTGGTCTGACACCACATGTAGGCTAGCTACATTTCATGCTAGATTAATTTTATGTTAGATAACAACAGATCTAATAGTTTTCTCTCAGAAGAACATGCATTTGTGCATTTATCGCTTTAAATAACGTAATGAGAAATCAATTGGACTCCATTTGTGGAAAGTGCCTCCAGCAGTGAAAATGAATCAGTTTATCAGTAAAACTAGCCATCTGCTTTGCTGGTGTTTTGGTGTAGTGTCTGGATTAGACACTGTAAGCCCCACAGCTGCTGGCAGTGCAGTTCCCAGGACAGCGCACTGTGGGCCGCTAATCTACAGCGCTGAGCTGGCCTAGTGGCCCACTGCACTTCAGGGGGGATACTGCATCTCTGCTGCTACTGCTGTTCTCTGTTCTCTGCCAGATCCTAGCATATAATCACGGAAAGATCACTGTCTCTTCAACACAAACAAATGTTCTGGGGGCCATGCTCACAGTCTGGTTTTGATTTTATGAGTATGCTTTGCCTGTTTCTTTGTTTTAAATGAGGAGCAGAGATGCATGGACAGCACGTCACTTCAGATTTTTTCAGCCGTGTCTCTGTGAATGTCACACGGCATAATGGATACAAATACAAATGCAAAATGGTTCAAAAAGTATTTCTGTTCAGCTACTACATGCCATTCAAAACAATCATTTTTAGTCACTTTATCAACAACACATGATCCTTGTGGGCAAAAATTATAACAACATTTTTATCCTGACAACTCTTCTGAGAATCCTAGAAAAATTCTAATCAAACATAATTTATTAGTCAATCTCTGATAACTGAAGCATTGGATAGCACATCATAGTAAGCAATCTAAAGACACAACGCAGCAACTTGAAGACATGTCAAGGGCATTCATGGAGAGGGATGAATAAGAATGCATTAATCTCAGTATGTTAGAGCTCAGAGTGAATCACTAGAGAAAAACTAATGGCATATAGAAATTGAAATCTTGTTGTGGGTAAAAATATGACAAGGGGGGAAAAAACTGCCTTTAACATGACTCCTGTTATCTGTAAGATCATTTATACTTGGTTTACTATCTCTGCCAGACAGTGACAACATTGCTGGTTGTAAAGGTTATAAATCTCAGCAGAAACAAGATCGCCCCCCTGCCCTGTCTCTCTCTCTGTATCTAACAACATAAAAGAAGGAGAATGTATCTTTGACCTACAGCTGTGGACGGAGGCTGTATCTATTTATCGTCATCGCTTTTAAAAGACCTTGTCACTCCATTTTCTGATCTCTCACCTTCCTCCTTTCTTCCCGCTCTTTCATATATTTCTCTAAAACTCCACTATAGAAAAAAAATGTTTCAACAAAAACAAGGCAATCAACCTGAGATGGAAGTTGTTTAAAATCAAGCACACAGTTAAATATTGCTGAGCACTGTATGTTTTTAATAAACATAATTTTTTCTGTATTAATCAATATTAGTTCAGAATTTCATTTATATTCATGCTTCCAGTTGCTGTCACGTCTCAACTCAATCCTGCACTTTCACCCCGGTCCCTGAGCACCAGCACCCGTGAACCATCCCCCGAATACTAATCCGGAACACCTGTGCTGCCCTGATTACCCAGTGTATTTATACCCACCTCTCTCTCATACTCACCACTCGGGATCGAAGTAACATGCCTGGTTGTTGCTCTTCATCTTTGGATACTCTCCTTTCGGATTCCTTCGGACTTGTGAATTGTGGACTTCTACACTGTGGATGGAAACAAGAGGATTTGAGGGAAGTGACTTTGTGAACCGTAATTCTAATGTCTATGGATGGACTTACATTCCTGTGCTCGTCTCACAGTTCGGGACTCCAGCAGTTTGTATGGCTATAAATTAAGTTGTTCATGTTTCTTGGAAGCACTGTAAATAAACATTCACAAACTTACCTTCTGCCTTTCGCCCCTTCTCTGACCAAGCGTTACAGGATCCCGAGTCTAAGAAAGACATAAACAAACATGGAGACGCCGCCAACAACCGAAACCGCGGCAGTGGATCCATTCGCTGAGCTTGTGCACGCCTTACGTCAGTCTATGTCACCACAACCCGTTCCTTCTGTGATCGCTCGATCCCCGCTAGCTCGTCCTGCTACATACTCCGGCGAACCGGAGGGCTGCAATGGATTTATTCTCCAGTGTTCGCTGTATATCGAAGCCAACAGTGTGAGTTTTACCAACGAAATCTCTAAAATCTCTTTTGTGATTTCTCTGCTGACAGGACGAGCTCTACAATGGGCGGACGGGTTGTGGACATCAAAAAGCCCTGCACTAGCCACCATCACTTCCTTCTTCACTCATTTTAAGCAGGTATTCGGTACTGCACTCACCAATCTCTCTGTTCATGACGAACTGATTCATCTGCGCCAAGGCGACCTCTCCATACATGACTATACGCTGCGATTCCGCTCTTTAGCGGCCACGAGTGGTTGGAACGAGATAGCGCTGTTAGCTGCTTATCGCAAAGGATTGCATCCTGAGATACGGAGACAGATGGTGATCTACGATGACAACTCTAATATAGAGACTTTCGTTCAAAAAGCCATACATGTTTCCCAACATCTATCAGCCTGTTCTGTTCCTACTAACCAGTTTCCAGTCCGTACAGAGAGCACAGTGAGTCAAAACGCCTTGGATGAGCCTATGATCACCGATCATTACCATCTCCATTCCTCTGAACGACAACGAAGATTAAAGAGAGGCCTATGTCTATATTGTGGAGGAGCTGATCACATAATCGCCGCCTGTCCGATTCGACCTCCGAAAGCGATGGTGAGTGCAGTCCGACTTACACCCAACACCTCTCATATACCCCATTTTATCGCACAGCTCAAAATTAATCGTCACTTTTTCCCCGTCTCTGTGTTGGTGGATTCCGGCGCTGCTGGGAACTTTGTCTCCTCCCACTTCGTGGACCGCCATAATCTGAGAACCGTACCCAGTGAGACCAGTTACCAGATAACCACCATCCAGGGCACTCCGCTGGGTAATGGTAAAATCACACGGAGAACTCCGACCTGGGAATTAACCGTTCACCGTCAACACAAGGAGAAACTGACCTTCCTAATCCTTCCTGACTCGGTTGTTGACGTCATCCTTGGTCGTCCTTGGCTCGCACATCACCAACCACACATGGACTGGAAGACGGGCAAGGTTCTGGAATGGAATGAGTCATGTCAGCATCGCTGCCTCCAGAAGGAAGGAGAACGACTCCCTCTCCAATCCACTACCATCGAAAGCCCCAACACTACGATCACTGTCACTATCCCTCCAGCGTATCATACCTACCACGACGTCTTCAGTAAGGAGAAAGCCACCAGTCTTCCCCCTCACAGGCCCTGGGATTGTAGCATCGACCTGCTGCCAGGCACAAAACTCCCTCACGGACGTATCTACCCATTATCCAAACCCGAACAGGAAGCGATGAAGCAATACATCGATGAGGCGTTACATCAGGGGTTCATCAGACCATCCACCTCACCAGCAGCTTCTAGCTTCTTCTTTGTGGCTAAGAAGGATGGAGGGCTCCGACCCTGCATCGACTACCGGGTGCTAAATGAGGCCACGGTGAAATTTGCTTATCCCCTTCCACTAGTTCCAGCTGCCCTGGAGGAACTCCGTGAAGCCTGCATCTTCTCAAAGCTTGACCTCCGCAGCGCATATAACCTGATCCGTATCCGAGAGGGAGATGAATGGAAGACTGCCTTTGTCACGCCCACTGGGCACTACGAATATCGGGTAATGCCCTATGGACTTGCCAACAGCCCATCGGTATTTCAGAATTTCATGAATGAAATCTTCAGAGACTATCTTCATCAGTTTGTCATCGTTTATATTGACGATATCCTCATCTACTCACGTAATGTGGAGGAACATCAGAATCATGTCTGCAAGGTCCTCAACCGTCTCCGACAGCATCAGTTGTACCTTAAGACTGAAAAGTGCGAATTCCACGTAACAACCGTCTCCTTTCTCGGGTACGTGATCTCTGCGGAGGGAGTGAAGATGGAGCCAGGAAAGGTCGATGCGGTTAAGAAGTGGCCTTCACCTTCAACGATTAAAGAACTGCAACGTTTCCTGGGCTTCGCCAACTTTTACCGCAGGTTCATTAAAAACTACAGTCTATGTGCATCCCCTCTGACCTCCCTATTGAAGGGAGGCAAGAAGAAACTCGACTGGAGTCAGCCAGCCCAGGAAGCGTTTGAACGGTTGAAGGAGAAGTTTACCACCGCTCCAATCCTATCACACCCAAATCCAGAACTTCCCTTCACAGTGGAAGTAGATGCTGCAGACCAGGGGGTCGGAGCCGTTCTCTCCCAATGGTCTGGTGAGCCACGAACCCTCCATCCATGTGCGTACTTTTCCAGGAAACTTTCTCCAGCGGAACAAAATTACGGTATTGGAGATCGGGAATTGCTGGCTATTAAATTAGCCCTCGAGGAATGGCGTCACTGGCTTGAGGGAGCTCATCATCCTTTCACTGTCATTACAGACCACAAGAACCTGCAATATCTTCGTGATGCTAAACGTCTCAACGCTCGTCAAGCCCGCTGGTCCCTTTTCTTTGCACGGTTTCGATTCTCCATCACTTATCAACCAGGATCCAAAAACGTCAAAGCTGATGCTCTGTCACGTATGTATTCTCCAGACTCTGCGATTATTCCCCCGGACCCAATTCTTCCTCCATCTGTTACAGTTGCACCCATCCTTTGGCGATTTGAGGATGAACTACGTGACGCCATCCTCGAGGAGCCAGCGCCCCCTGGAGTGCCCGAAGGTCTAAAGTATGTACCCACTAGGCTGCGACTTCAGCTCCTGGAAGGTACGCACACCTCACCTGGATCCGGACACCCTGGCAGCAGGCGCACCCTCTCGCTCCTTCGCCAACGGTTCTGGTGGCCAAAGATGGACCGGGATGTCCACCGTTTCATCCAGGGTTGTTCGGTCTGTGCCGTGACTACTACACCTCGTCGTCTACCGGAAGGGAAGCTTCAACCTCTGCCCATTCCTCGTCGGCCCTGGACACACGTAGGGGTCGACTTTGCCACGGACTTACCCTCTTCCAATGGATTCACCACTATCCTGGTGGTAGTGGATCGGTTCTCGAAGGCCTGCAAGTTCATCCCACTGAAGGGTCTACCTACGGCTATGGAGACGGCGGAATCACTATTCCAAAATGTCTTCCGTAACTTTGGATTGCCCGAAGACATCGTGTCTGATAGAGGTCCCCAGTTTATCTCCAGGGTTTGGCGAGGATTCTTTTCCCTCCTGGGTACTGCTATCAGTCTCTCCTCCGGTTATCACCCGCAAACTAACGGCCAGACCGAACGTAAGATCCAAGAATTATCCCGGTACCTCCGAACATACTGTGCCCAACATCAAGAAACCTGGAGCCAGTATCTACCGTGGGCCGAATACGCCCAAAATTCTCTCCGTCAGTCTACCACTGGTTTAACTCCTTTTCAATGTGTTTTAGGATACCAACCAGCCTTGTTCCCCTGGAACGGAGAGTCTTCGGAAGTCCCTGCGGTAGATCACTGGTTCCGGGAGAGCGAGAGGGTCTGGGACTCGGCTCATGTCCATCTCCAGCAGGCAGTCCGGAGACATACGGAGGCTGCAAATCGTCGCCGACTTCCTGCTCCGACTTACCAGCCTGGAGATCGTGTCTGGCTATCCACCCGCGACATCCGTCTCCGGCTGCCTAGCAGGAAGCTGAGTCCCCGCTACATCGGGCCTTTCACCATACACTCTCAAATAAATCCTGTCACTTACCGTCTCGACTTACCAGCCCATTACCGAATTGCACCTACCTTCCACGTATCCTTACTCAAACCATACTTACCCTCAGTTGTCCCTTCCTCCACAGACCCGGAACCCGATCCCCCGCCAGAGCAACCAGAAATCCAGGGAGACCACATCTTCCAGGTCCGGGCCATCCTCGACTCCCGGCGGCGCGCCGGCCGGCTCCAGTACCTAGTCGACTGGGAGGGGTTCGGACCCGAGGAGAGATCGTGGATACCACATGCCGACATCTTGGACCCATCTCTCCTCGAGGACTTCCATCATCAGAATCCAGATCGTCCGGGCCCCCGAGGTCGCGGTCGGCCGCGTCGCCGGATAAGGGTGTCAGGTGCCACCCGTGGAGAGGGGGGTACTGTCACGTCTCAACTCAATCCTGCACTTTCACCCCGGTCCCTGAGCACCAGCACCCGTGAACCATCCCCCGAATACTAATCCGGAACACCTGTGCTGCCCTGATTACCCAGTGTATTTATACCCACCTCTCTCTCATACTCACCACTCGGGATCGAAGTAACATGCCTGGTTGTTGCTCTTCATCTTTGGATACTCTCCTTTCGGATTCCTTCGGACTTGTGAATTGTGGACTTCTACACTGTGGATGGAAACAAGAGGATTTGAGGGAAGTGACTTTGTGAACCGTAATTCTAATGTCTATGGATGGACTTACATTCCTGTGCTCGTCTCACAGTTCGGGACTCCAGCAGTTTGTATGGCTATAAATTAAGTTGTTCATGTTTCTTGGAAGCACTGTAAATAAACATTCACAAACTTACCTTCTGCCTTTCGCCCCTTCTCTGACCAAGCGTTACAGTTGCTTACACATGCTAATTTGTATTCGGTTCAAATCAAAACCTGTCATTTACTTTACAATTAATTCCAGGTTACCATCACTTTCATCAGCTGTGGTCTGGGCTGCCTCGTCTCATAGGCAGTCAGATCCACACTAAATACGTATGTGACCTCACAGTGTCAGGGAGCAAAAATGACTCTGAGGTGGCAGCATTATGCTGTGGAATTAGTGATTATTACATTCTAGTAATCTGTATATTTACAGATTAACTGTACCAGTGTGATGGCCATACTATTATGCTGTATAAAAATAAAATATGCAGCTGCATCGTTTGTTTATTAATTTATTATTACTTTTTTCTTTTTTTTTTTTGCTGTTCCTGTCATCACTTTTGTTGTCATTCAGGCCACCCAAGATGTAGATGAGTCTGTTTATAGTTTATGTTATTAGAACAAAGTTGGAGAAATGTAGCATTACATCACTTGTGAATGGGTGCTGTCAGAATGAGAGTTCAAACAGCTGATAAAAATATCACAGTAATTCTGAAAAGTAATCCCAGACAACTCAGACAGCTGCATGTCTGTTAGAAAAAAAAAAATTAAGGCATTTTAATTTTAAACTGTTGAGCTATCCATCATAACCTCCACTGAAAAGACCATATCCTCCTCCTGTCCTCTCAAATCAAAATCCACCAACATATTTGTTTAGAACTGTTTTGGACTGTTTTCATGTAAACAGTGCTTAATCTGTGCATATCTCTCTCCTGATTCAGACGAGATAACCTTTTTACTGAAGAAAAAAGTCTTATGAATCATGAACTTCAGCCAGAAGCAACAAACGTAATAAACGTCCTAATTATGGATTTGCTATTACAAACATGCATCCTTTCACTTAACAAGACATCGTTTGATAGACTGGAGTCATGTGCATTACTTGTGGATTAGTGTAATTTTCATCAGCTCTTTGGACTCTCATTCTGACGGCACCCATTCACTGCAGAGGATCTAATGGTGAACAAGTGAAGTAATGCTAAATTTCTCCAAATCTGTTCTAATGACGAAACAAACTCATCTACATCTTAGATGGGCTAAGGGTGGCCAATTTTCATTTTTCTATTCCTTTAATGTGTGTTTATTTATTTACACCATTCTTGAGTTTTGTATTCACAGTTTTTATATATGTTTGATAACTCAAAGTTCACCAAATGTATTTATAAAGTAAATAGGCCCAACCAAACACTATATCCAATGAAAAACATTATAAAGCAGATAGATAGATAGATAGATAGATAGATAGATAGTTGTTAAAACAAAAAATAACAGACAAAATAAAAAATTTTGCTATAACGATAAATACGTGTGAATGTGTATGAAAGCAACTGCGCATCCTTTTCACACACTCACCGTCTAATCGTCTGAATTCCTGCGAGTAACAGTTCGGCGTTTCCACTCTGATTATTCCCTGATGAGTGTGTAATGCTGGAGAATGGAGGGGCGGCACTGTGTGTTAACCCAGTAATAAAATCCCCCTCTTTAAAGAGGACTCACAGAAGCACAATTACCCCTCTGACATCTCTTACTGCATGATTTATGAAAGGAATATTACTCTGCACCTCTGCTCCCGCCTCCCTCTGTCACACACTTCCTCACAGTATAAAAAGAGTCAGAAAAACCTGCTGATTGAGGGGGGAGAAATAGAGTTTGACCTGAAACAGCAATGGATGTGTAGAGGAGGAAGAGACAGAGGGAATGAGAAAGAGAGAGAAGTGAGAAGAAAGTAAAGAGGAAAAAGTGAAAGGCTCCTGATGAGCTTCTTGGTCGGTATCTCCCTCCTGGCAGCCTGGTCACCTGCCATGTGTGAACAAGCTTTCAGCTAAGATAATCATCACCTCATCCACCTCTAATTGGCCATATGTGTCATCAGCAGTGGACCACTTCTATAGTGTGGGTGGGCTTACTTAGATATACTGTGGGGATAAATTTGTCCCTAGAAGTGAACTAAATATACATAACTTCCCTTTGGGGACATCTGTGGACATCATTCGCCCAGTATAAAACAGAAGTCAGTGGAAAGTCTACAGCAAGGTGAAAGAGGTGTTGAGGATTGGCAGGACAGCGCTGAGAGTTTAACATAATTACGAAATGCGAGTTATTGTTGATACTGTATCTGTTTTCACAGAAGTATAAATAGCATGGGTATATACGCTAATGTAAGCAGAGCAGTGAAGTGAAATCAGACTATTCCTGATCGCTGAGACTGACAGTTGTAACCTGAGGCTGGTGAGCTGTGATGTGCTGATCAGCAGGGCCTGACCCGCTCTGTCTGAGCCTTGAGTCAGAGCATGGTGATGTTTCCCCTCAGGGGTCTCCGCTGTCATCATCATTATCATCATCACCTCTGACACTGTTGTTTGTTACACATTAGCAAGTACAGTGAGTTTCACAAAAACACTGTTTCCTTCTTTTGTTTATGCCTTCTTTCTTCTTCTACACTTTGCTGTACATTCGACTGGAATAACTGCACTGATTGGATAGAACATCGCTAATGCAGGTTTCTAATTGGTTCATACTGTATACTGTAAAAAGAATGAAAAACATGCTACATGTTAACTGGTTAACTGTAAGTCCCCTTCCCATATACAAGTTTAAGTATTAACTAATACGAACGAACAATGAATAATACATTTATTACACTATTTATATATCTTTGTCAACGTCAGTCGTTTGTTCATGTTAGTTCACAGTGCATTAAGTATGAGGTAATGTGCATCCAGCTGGTTGTTGTCGCAGAATAAAGCCTGACAGGCGTTGTATAAGACTGAAGGGCTTTATTCTTTGATAACAACCTGCTGGATGTACGTTATCCCACTTATAACACAGCTTCTTGCCACAAAAGTAAATAATTAGACATAAAACCTTGATCTGAGTTGAAATATTTGAACGCAAAGCTTCAGTGAAGAAGCGGCTAGGAAGCGGCAAGTTCAAACAGACATTTAAGTGCAGTCATAGCACTTATTACACAACATTTCACCACAGAAAATAATTATGGCGATAAAAGATATTGATTTAAGACGAGAAAAGTTTCGATACCAGTTTGTTAGTTATCTTATAATCTATTACCTTGTACAAAACAATTGTCCCAAAATAACAGCAGCTGCGTTTGTATGAAAGAAAGAGGGAGTCTGCGATACCAGGATGACATAATGAATTAAATAATTGTACTCGCAATATTGAATTGAGTTTTAATATTTTATTAGCCAATTGGTTAGGGCAAGTTGTTATAAATCCTTGAAATGTGAATTGCCCAAAATTTGTATTGGAGGTTTGGAGATTAGTAATATTAAATGTAATAATTTCTGGATTAGAAAAGCCCTTACTAAGAAGCTTAGTTGTCACCCTAAAGCATTTTATAAATGGAAACTAATTTATCCCTTTCTTTCTGATATAAAAATATGGGCTGGTTTTTGTTACCTAACAAGATGAAAGAACTTCATTATAAAATGCTTTATGTGTACTATCCCTGTAATTCTTTTCTCGCCAAATTTAAGTTGGACATCTCTTCACAATGCACATTTTGTAATTCTAACTTGGAAACAATAACACATTTATTTTTTGAGTGTGATCATGCAAAGACTCTATGGAAAGAAGTGTCTTGGCTTGTTTTCTCAGGTCATCACAAATTTTTTAATTTTGAAATTACTAATGTATTATTTTTATTTTGGGAATCAGGATTTAAGGAGCTGGATGATATTTTAAAACTTTTAACTCTTTGCAGCCTATTTCATCTCCACAAAAGTAAAGTTACTGACTGTGTGCCCAACTTTAGGATTTTTTGTGAATCTCTCTGCTCATCTCTTAATAAGAAAGCTGCTGAAACAAAAGCACTGTTGAAAAAAATAATGACTGTGATGTAAGGGTTGCCTCCTGAATATTATTTCAGATTGATTTATTTATGTAATATTTTTAGTGATAAATTATATTAATTTCAGTTATTTTATTTTATTTATTTTATTTTATTTTATTGTATAATTTTTTTTTTAAATTTCTTTTTATTGTTCTATTTAGTTAATTACTGCTTTGGATTATGATTGTGTTGTGTATGTATTCCATTTCTTTGATTGTATCCCCTGTGATAAGTATAATAATAATAATAAAAAAAAAATGTGTAGTATCAACGTTTTCTGGTCGCAATGCGTTATGGGAAATGTTGTGCCACTTTGTAGTGTCCAATATTGTAATAAAAGGGTAAAAACAAAAAAAAAAAATATTAGTTACCTATTAGTTTTTACAGGTTGTTATCTGGGAATATCAAACATTGGAATGTGGCGACTGACCAATCAGAAACGAGTATTCCACGAAGCCGTGTAATAACTAATGTTAACAAACACAACTTGTGATTTAAATAATGCATTAGTTAAATGCTAAAATTAACAGTAAGATCACAAAAACAGTATTATTTATGACATTATAGTGGATTTAGGCATCTGCCATGACACTCACTGTGAGAAACTTTTAAACTAATTGTTTTCAGTTTTAATACACCATATTTATAAAAAACTATTTTTTTTAACATCAGTACAGTGTAGGTGCTAATGCAATTTAACATGAGAGATGTGTTAAGATTGATATCCATAAATAAGTGTTAATAGAGGCTCAATTTAAACATGAATTCGGATCGCAGTCTCCTCTGTTGGCTCATCGACAGAGAAAGCAGAAGGGAAAGGTCAGTTATCTGGATCAGGAAAGCACTGAAAGGCAAATGTCATAACATTTGGGGCTACGTGTGAGTGTTCTTTATGCTCAAACACATTTGTGTCTCATACTCTCTGCTTTGTGTACATCTCTGTTCTTCATGCCGGGCTTCATAACAATCATTGTGAGCATGTAACTAATAAATACAGCAAAGAGCTTTAGCATTATTATTGATATAACCGTACCCATTAATGTCTGAAATTCTGTTCTGTAGTCCTCGCACCATCCACTCTATTAATGTCTGTGATTGAATCAATCCGGCCTGTTCAGTATGAGTATCCAGACTGTGGCTGATAATAGCACATGTAATCCCTCTAATGACAGACTGCCTAATAGACCTCTCATTCAGGGATCGGACACAGTGAGTTAACCAGATTACACACTATTTACCGCCAGGGAGAAAGGATGTGTTTATATTTGTACTTCTGTGGCTTTTCGCATTCATTTGACACTTTTCAAACCCTGGGCACAAAATTAAACTTGATACCTTTTCTTAAAGTGTTTTCTTACTCACAAAATAGAACTCTAAAATGGTGAGCACCACAGGGAATGGGTATTATGTTCAGGCTGGATAACAACGTTTGGTCCAGCATTGCACCAGAAGGTACACACACAACCAGACATGTGTCATCTATCTGCATTTTGTCTCCAGACAGAATTTTTCTGAATCACTCACATAAGTTTCTTTGACAGAGAGAGCCCACTGAAATGTTTCCTAGCAACATGAGACACTTCAAGCTTTCTGTGCACTAGCCGTTTTTGGAACTCATCGTCATGGCAAAATAAACAGTGCGATCAGGTCTGACAGACACTCAAACTAGCGCTAAATGTCATTCAGTCATTATTATGCTGTCGCCAGCACAGCTGATGGTTTCTACTTTAAAAAGTCCTTGTTGATTAGTAAACCTTCACACATTTATTTTTATTTAGAATAACCAACAGCTAAACGTTAGTTTTGTTCGTGTCACCACAGGTCTGACTTGAAATGTGAAACGTATCTGCACTATACACCTAAACCTCGGGTGATAGTAAGAACAAAAGCAAATGTGATATAAAAACGTAATCGCAAGCATGCCCTTTTAGCTTGTTTTCCGATCTTTTTCATTGTGAGTCAAGTTTTTCACAGGATTCGTACCCAAGGATTCCACATCCAAAATCCATTTTTGTGCTGAGTGAGCTACCAAGCAATCTTATGTCTGGAAAGAGAAACTTATGGAGCTGTAATTACAACTGCCCTTACCAAAAAGAAGTATACTTCAACTTTATTTTATTAAGTATACTTAAGTTCGAGTATATTTTTTAAGTATACTTCATGTAGTAAGTATACAAATATCAGTGTACTTGTAGTATACTAAGTGTACTATTTTAATACTCCTTGGGACTAAATTGGCCCACTTTCTAGTATATAAAGGTATACTTTTAATGCCACGTTCCAGACAACCCGTTACCCGTGTTTTTCCAACTTTCTACGTGTGAAAGTGCACCGGAACGGCAGTCAAACCCGTGACTTCCCACACGTGAACTTGTACTATGTAGTCGATGTACTCCCAGTTCCACGCTCTGACGTCACATAGCCTGCGAAACAACAATGGAAGCCCCTACGGATGCATTTCCAAATATACAAATACCGTAAAATAAAAGGTATAACAGCTTCTCTTGCCTTATGCTCCATTTTTCCTCCTCCGTTTCATTCAAATAAGCAAGGAGTCAGCACAGAAGATGTGCAATAGCGCCCCTAGCGTATAACAATGAAAACACGGATTCTCAGAGCACTCAAATATATAGTATAGCTCAAACTTACTTACTTACTGAAAGTATACATTCCTATTTTTTAGTTTAAAAGAAGTATACTAATGGCACACTTGAATAAACGTCTAGGTTATGAATGTAACCTCTGAAGGGAGAATGGAGATGTTACGTCGAGTGACGTAATGGGATCATACTTGAGAGACCTATCACCTCTGAACTAAAGAGAAAAGGCCAATGAACACTGGGGAGTGGAATTTGCAGCGCCACTCTCCCGTACATCCGGGTATATACGTTTTTGCTGAGGAGCTGAGCCGCAACCCGGCATTCAGCGCAGTCCAGGGTTGTGGCAGGGGGACCCCCTTAGTCATTCACTACGACGTTACGTTGAGTGACATAATAGGATAAACCCATGGAAGACGCCACAAACCTGAACCGCGTACGTAGTTGAGGTTCAAATGATGACAGGCAAGCGTGTCAGAACAAATTAACTCAACACGTAACCTTTGCCATATGCCCCAGGAGCCTCTGGAAAATTTGAGAGGCACTGCTGTCTTGTGCCTGAAAAAATTTCAAGCAGTTTTCAAAATTTCAAGCTGTGCACACTCGTTCGTGAGGCGCACTGTCATGTTGACCGAATCCAGCTCCATACCAAGAATAGAGATGTTCTGCACAGGGGAGAGCTTGCTCTTCTCTTGGTTGACCCGAAGCCCCAGATGGCTGAGGTAACAAAGCACCAGGTGCTCGCACAACAGATCTCGCGAGTGAGTTATAATGAGCCAGTCATCAAGATAACTGAAGATCCGGATGCCCTTCTTCCAAAGTGGAGTCAGGGCGCCCTCCACAAGTTTGGTGAAGACGTGGGGAGACAGGGACAGGCCAAAGGGGAGGACCTTGTACTGATACGCCCGACCCTCAAAAGCAAACCGAAGAAACGGTCTGTGTCAAGGAAAAATCGATACCTGAAAGTATGCAGTTGATTGGCTGCAAACCAATCCTGGTGACAAATGCATGAAAGAATGCACTTCGAAGTAAGCATCTTGAACAGTAGCCTGTGAAGGGACCGGTTCAAAACTCGAAGGTCTAGGATTGGTCATACATGGGGAGGGTGACTCAACCCAGGAACTTTGTGTCCTGGAGGAAAGTCAAGCTGTCCCCTTGTTCCTGCGGTGGTGAATGTGCTGGTGACATCTTCAAACGCAGAGTCTGAATGAGAGGAAGCAAGCATTACTCATCAACTGACCTGGCCGCGACACCCAGAGACAGAGAAATTTGCTCTTTTTTGAAAGGGTGGGTACCGCTAACCTGGAGGTCAGTGGCGGCAGTCCCAGATATCACCCGAAAAGCCAAACTCAGCAGAATCAACAACGTCTGCAGACGATCACCCCTTCTCTGATGCAGCGATAGAAATCCTGTCTTTCTCTAGAGTACCAAGAGAGATGCAGGGTTCATCCGTAGAACAAGCGGGCGCCATCTGTCGGAAGCTCCACAGGGCTACGAATGAGAAATCTAACTTTCGTGGGGGGTTACCCGGCGGAATAATCCGACTGTGAACCTCAGGTTTTGCTTGCTTCTAACCAGGGCAACCGAAGAGCTCGTAGAGCTCGCCAAACTGGCGTGGGTATCAGACAAGAGAAGCCTCATCACGAATGAGAGGTGTGACCGATGTGTAGCCATGGTTATGCATTCACAATGAACGCATAAACCATCCACGAACACAATCTCAGCTTGTTCACGGCCCAGGCATGAGAGACAGCGATTGTGTCCGTGTCGTAAGTCAGGAAAACTACCGCATCCAGAAACACATGATCGGAGAGACATCCCGAAAGACACTCTCAACAACCATGTAAGAAATGAGCTCTTTTAGGCTGGTTGCCCAGGGAAGGACCACGGCACAACGGTGCACACAGGCAGGAACTTTGCTGGAGAAACCTCTTCTTTCTCCACACAACCGAGAGCAGATTTCTTCTGCTCAGCAGCAGATTGGCTCTGAAGCAGAAATCTGAATGAGTGGATGCACGTCGCCATCTTATATATCCGTATGTGCAGGGGAGTGGTGCACTGGTGCTGCATGCAAATTCCACTCACCAATGTCCATTAGGCTTTTCTCTTTAGCTCAGAGGTGATAGGTCTCTCAAGTATGATCCCATTACGTCACTCGACATAACGTCATAGTGGACGACTGAGGGGGAACTTCTTTTTTGTACACACCCTTACGAAAAAGAAGTTTATTCAAGTGTGCTATTAGTATACTTCTTCACAAGTTTTACTGCCTCTAGTGTTCATTTCTGCAAAAAAAAAAAAATCTAAATATTGAGAAGATCACCTTTAAAGTTCCAAATAAAATTCTTAGCAATGCATTTTTAATCAAAAATTAAGTTTAAATGTATTTACGGTAGGAAACTTACAAAATATCTTCATGGAACATGATCTTGAACATGATACAATACTTAATATCGTAATGATTTTTGGCATGAAAGAAAAAACAATACTTTTGACTCTTTTGACAATACCTTTTGTCTATTGTTACAAATACCTGTGCTACTTATGACTGGTTTAGTGGTTCAGGGTCACATTTGGGTTTTATTTCACATCATAAGTTGTTTACTTAATGTTTATTGCATTATTTTAGTATTATCATGTGTTACCATGATATATTTCACCATATATTTCATACCAACTGTCATTAACTGTGGTAGCAATAGTTGTGCAGGGAAACCACAGATTACCAAAATTGTCCACACCTCCACCTCCTCATCTTCTCCATGACCAGCCTCATGCCTGTGGGCAGAGCCTCAGGGTGGGTGAGCGCTGCTCAGGCCACCCACGATGTGCCCACCCAGAGCCTGGCTGCGGCGCCAGGGAGGCCATATGGGCTCAGGCTGGCACACGGCCCCTCAGCTGGGGAAGAGCCAGTCTGTCGGAGTGGATGACTTAGCCGTTCTCCACTGGACCTCTGGAGAGGGGTGGCCATCTGTTGTCCCACCCCTCCCAAAACAACTCCCCCCACCCTAAATGTTTGAAATGGAACAAGAGCGTAATGAAAGAATGGACAACAAACTTGTGCAGGTGCCATATCAGTATGAAGGGGAGGGGACTGCTAGCAGCTACATGAGGCCTATGGGGCGCCAGAGCAATTACGTTTATTAAAGAGCATGGTGTATTATTGAGGTCAATCCTTTTGCGCAAATGGGACCTTGGTTACCGTAGCAGGAATGTAATTTCTGGTTCCATATGTGGAAGTGGTATTAAAATACATTTCTATGTACAATAACTGTATGACGGAGGGTATGTATGAAATTGCTTTGATAATAATATGTGCACATCGTGTCATGTTCTACAAAAATGAAGCTGAAGAGATGTTAAATACAATGTCTAAAAGTTTATTTTACCAGGAAGATGAAAGAAAAATGAATAAAAAGAACATGCAATGGCACCTTAAAACAAAACAGATTTACCAGAAAGTTTCTCGTGTAAACTCACCCGCAGACTGTTTGTCATGCTTATTTGGCAGGAGACAGGAATGAACAAGAATCAACAGTTCAGCTACTGAGCCTTCCCTGCAATCTGGATACAAGCCTCCCACTATGCAATCTGCCTGTCATTTAACCAATTTAACTTTTACATTTAAACAAGACACGTGAATTTCCCACACAATAATCTGTCATCATCACGCACAGTTATCAAATATAGATCTGGAGTGCACTGAGAACAATCACACAGGACATAAAATAGTCATTTTTCCGGTTCCTCATTCTTTCTTTTTTTTCATCTTAAAATTTCTGTATCAGAAGCAAATTAGACTAGAGGATTTTGAATCCAACTGGATTACAAAAAAAATAGATAATACATCAGATGCAAAATTCACATTTACATGGTGTTTGCATATAAATGTGTCTCAGCAGTGTGTGGACACAACATCCTACAATGATAAAAATCCATTCAACAACAATGTCTTGTAAGCAATGTAGGCGTTTAGTAGTTGGATGTAAAAGTGAACATAAAAGTATTTTCTCCTGACATCAGAGCAACTGAGGACACAGTGGATTAGTTTTGTTTTGATGGTAATGTGCCACTAAATACACAAAAAAAAGGAAGAGAGGGTTGGAGTAAGCAGCAGGTCATTATCATTTAAAGAGACATGCATTAAACAGGTTGATGTGAACAGAGCTGTTTTTGACAAGGTAAAAAAATGTTGTTTTACATGACTATTGAGGAATTTTGTATGTTGCAGACATTTCATGAAGACCCTAAAGAATCATATCAACTTTAAAATGTCAAAGCATTGTCTTCCATACAATGAAAATGCATGATCACTGTCTTTCAAAATTACTTGTATATTAGGTTAGATTAGATACTGTCTTACATTTAATTATAACACTTAAAAATGATTATATTTACATTTTATTACACCTAACTATAAAGTGTAATACATGCAAGCACACTTAGACTGCTACTGGTGCCCTTCATAAAAAGGTGCACAATGACCCCCATCCGTATGGTCACTTTTATGGTCCTTCATATAAATTCGGGAACTTTCTTGTGTAATTGTTACCTTTTCTTTTCATAACTTCCTGATTTCCCTCTTTAACCCTCTACTTCTCTATCTCTTTCATATACACACATTCTCTGAGCTTTAATAATGCTTTAGATCCTCTCAGGTCTCTCTTGTTCCCTGAGCACCTGTGCAATAAAGCCTGAATCTCTGAACTACAACGCTATTTAACGCAAACGGCTGTCAGAGGTCATTCAGTAGGGAGCTTTCCAGCAGAGCTATATTTACATTCATCTTTCCTCTGCCCCGTTCCTTCTATCTCAGAAAGCCACCAGCTTCGCACACAAAGTCTGACACCACGTGACCCTGCAATCTGCATAGAAAAAACACCAAGTCTTTACTGAATCAGCAATGGATAACAGACAGGGTCCAAAATCAGCACTCACAAAATGTGTTAAAAGTTGGATGAAAAAATGTGTTAGGTAATGCAACTTCACACTTATTAAAGGGACAGTTCACCCAAAAATGTCAATTCTGTCATTAATTACTAATTTCGTTCCAAACCCGTAAAACTTTTGTTCTTCTTCAGAACACAAATTAAGATATTTTTGATTAAACCCAAGAGGCCCAGAAAGGTAGTAAGGCCCAGAAATGTAGTAAGAACATTGATAAAATAGTCCATGTGACATCAGTGGTTCGATTGTTATGTTATGAAGCTATGAGAATACTTTTTGTGTGCAAAGAAAACAAAAATCCTAATTTCATCTGCCACCGGTTCATTTTGAACCCAGCTAACATTATGAAGTAACAAATCTTAATTTATCTAAAATAAAAGAAGCCAGTGAAAAGAAGAAAGGTGACAGACCAGCAATGCTAGCCAAGCATCTTATAACTTCAAATAGTGGCATGTTTGAGAATTATAAACAAGTTCACCCAGGTTTCTGTCAAAGGCAGAGTTGCATCACAATCTCAGCACTAATTACCAATGGACATCTCTGCCACTCCTTTAATTTGTTTATTTGCCATGGTTGTTGTTTCAGGAGAAGTGTGTTTTTTGTTTTTTTTTTGCGATCTCCAGTTCTTTCTGTTTCACCATCATTAATTTGCACCATCTGTCTCACACTGATGTCAGAGTGAGGTGACACGACGAGGTGTCTGTTGTCTATTTTTACCTCCATAACGAGAAATCGTCGCAGAGAGTCTGCATGCCATTCAGACACCTCCGCCCAGCCGCTACTGGACCATATGGCTGGGAGGTGGGGGACCCGGTGCTTTACTGGACACTGAGGCAGAGGGTAGACAAGTTCACTGGACTGCTAGCTTTAGCCCCATATAATGCCATGGGACAGTCATGAATAGGATATTAAAAAGGAAAACTTCCATTGACTACTGTTGCAGACTGAACACAATACTAAAATACTAAAATACTTACTCATTCAATAGCTCTGAAATACCACTTCTGAATTTAAAAAGAAAGCACAATCAATATAGTCCAATTCCCAAACAAATGACTATTATGAGACATTTGGGTCCAGTTCTTGGATGGCTGACTCTAATGAGCAGGTTCTTGTTAATTAATCAAAAACATATAGCACAACCAGTGTAGTATGAAAAACTGTAGTCTCATCCTTAGTAGTCACACCCCAAGTTTGATGCATATGGCACACAAATTGGAAACACTTCGGGAGTTTCGAAGTCGTCATTGTGTTGGTTGAAATCTACAGGATTTCCGGGAGACGTGTGTGTCACATTCTTTAACGTTCCGCCTGGAAACAAAGATCCCACGACACCAAACTAAAAGGAGACTAGAAGGATTGTAATTGGCCTGTTCTTAATGACGTTCGGGGCAGCAACAGTGTGTTGCAGAGTTTCGCAAATGTGTTTGATTGTTCCAATTGTTTTGGTGACGAATGAAATTATAAACAAGGCCCAGTTAGATGCTAGATTTGCACATCATTTGATACTGAAAGACAGAGACTTCCTAGTGATAAAGGATCCAGGTCATGGTTCAGAACTGCAGGCGGTAAGTGAAACTGCATCGAATTTCTGTGTTTTGTTAGCAGTCTGCGCGCAAGTGCTTGTGACTCTTTAGCTCAGTCCACGGCACACTTCCAGGAGCTCGGCTGGAGAGAATCGTAGACCTGTATCTTTCTTTGTGTGTTTGTGTGTTATGCCCCCTTTAATGACTCAAGAACATACAGACAATCAGTGTAGACTGATTCCTGAATGACTGACTGTATTGAACAGGTTCTTTTTAATTAATCAAAAACATACAACACACATAGTTTTTTTAAGTGGTATTTTATATAAAAAATAAATAAATAAATGAAATAGCAACAATTATTTTACGTATTTCTTCACGCCTCAAATTACATATAAAGATGTAAACACACTTTTTGTAATTGCTTTAAATGATAATAAGTTGGAAACTTCTTTCCTTCAGTTTCTTCTTTCAAATGTTTTGAAATCTTTTTTTCTTAAAATAATCATTAATGGATCCATAAAGCAACCAGAATCATTCTATCTTTATGAGTTTTTTTTTCTTTTCCCTTAATTTCCCTTCAATTCCATTCATGATGCTCTTGACAATCACTTCAAAAACTTCTGGATCCCTAAATAAAAGCCTATATGTTTGGCCCTTAGCAAAGCATAACATAATTGAGAGAGTTTTGGTATTGTAAAAAAAAATAATCATAATGCACAAACCTGGAGTATCCTCACTGGACCTCAGACTGGTTCATTAGCTTTTCATAAGATACTACATCAAAAGGAAATGATCTGCTTCATGCAGTGCCTTCTTAACATTAGACATGCGGTACTTGTGATGTTGATGCAATCTGCCTCAATTTCACTTGTAATGAGAGGGGTCTTTGGTCTCCGAGCACTTAACAGAATAGCCAGAGTCTCAGAAGCTACAGGAAATTAGAAATATGAGCCAAATCATCTGTTGAGAGCCCTGCGCTGCGGTTTGACTGGCAAGTGAATGGAAGCACAGAAAGTGAGGGAGGAAGACAATGATGTTCTCATGGCCAGCTGCTTCAGGAGTGCTCGACGAAGGTAGCGATACATCACTCGCTCAGACCACTTCATCCATGTGTTAATCCAGTTCGCTCTATGTGTCTCAGCTTGTGTGGGTATGTGTGTGATATGTAAACGAGTTCCTCGCACAGCATGACTAATTAAACGCTTATGGAATGTTAGGAGAAATGCGCAGATTGGTGCTGGCGTACACGCCATGCTTAATTCAGCATCACTGCACAAAGGGCTTCTAATCTGATGTCAGACCCATTCGCAAACAGCGGGACCTGGCAGAGGAAAGACCCACTGGAAAGCATTTCCTCTCTCACACAGCACACATACAAACACAGAAGTAGTGACACTAGCTTGTTTCATACACTGTAGAAAATGATTTCATCAATAAGTCTTTAACATATTGTATGTTTTACATACTGTAACTCATCAAAATTATTTAACCAATTTCAAATAAAGTTATTCGAGATTCAACTAGAAATTAGTTTTGAAAAACTCAATTGAAATTACTTGTATAGCCAGTTAGATTATACTTATATCATATCTTACTGAACAGGCCCTTGACGGACTATCCTGTATTAGCATATTTCCACCCTCAGCCAATTGTTTGATGTCCTCTGTTTTCTCCACGCTCGACAACAATGTCTCATAAGCAGTGCAGGTGTTTTGTAGTTGGATGTCAAAGTGAACATAAGAGTCTTCATTGCATCAGCGCCACTGGGGGCGAGGTGGATTCGTTTAGTTTTTTTTTTTAATGTGACACCAAATACACAAAAAATCGGAAGAGAGGGGTGGAGTGAGCAGTAGCTCATTATCATTTAAAGAGACATGCATCAAACTGAGTTGTTGTGAACAGAGCTGTTTTTAACAAGATAAAAAGGGTTTTGTTTTACATGACCATTAAGAAATTTTAACCAAAGTATGTTACAGACATTACATGAAGATCCTAAAGAATCAAACCAATTGGTGGAAAATAGTCATCTGATGTCCCCTTTAATCTTTGTTTAATTTACTTCAAAAAAATCTCTTTTTTTTTACAGTGTAGAGGAATAAAGCTACAATAATAAGGCTAGTTCATACTTGATGTTTCATATATAAATATTTTAGTGCACATTTTTTGCACTAGCAAATTTAAGATAAACTGATTAAATCTACAAGTATGTCTCCCATAGGAAAGCAAGCAAAAGGTAATGCTTAAAGATGATGTGTGTAATATTTAATACCCAAATACTATTTGCCATTTTAAACACATTGCTCAATTTGTGTGAGTCTGACATGTCAGCTTCTGGCTTACCCAATGCTGTAATCTTGTGCTGTTTCTCCAAACAAAGGCGTTTTGAGTATGAGTGTCTTTGGAAACCAGTTTGAAAACATTTATAATGTTTTTGCAGTTCCATTCTACCTAATTTCTAGTTTCACTTTTGAAAGGGATAGTTCAACAAAAAAAATGTTCAGTGTATAGTACATCATGTCATTTCTTTCTTTCTTTCTTTCTTCTACAGTATAGATCAAAAGAAAATATTCTGAAAATGTCGATAAAAGTGTTCAGACGCAAAATTTATAGGAGGAGAGTATTAAAATTAATTATGCAACGCATACTAACGTTTACTTACATTTGAGCTTATCAAATTACTGGTATTTGCGCCATTATTTAAACCCCATCATGTTTTAAAGCAGTCGGTAATTTGCGCTGCTCTTGGTAGATTGCGCTGATTATTATGGAAATTATCTGTCTGTGTCTGTGTTCTTTAATGTGTGCATTGTCAGTAAATCACACACAGAATTTCCCCCTTCCATCGACCCTTTTATGGAATTGCGATCTAACACTAATTTGATTAGAATATCTGGCTCTTAAATTTTAATCAAAATGTCTTAACTCAATTTTCTGTTACAATACTCAAAATGACTAAAAAAATGTTGTTACAATAAGGATCCAATCTGTCACTCCATCTGTTAGCTCATGACATAAGGATGAGCCAAGTGCACACACTACGAGGCAGAGGTAAAGAAGAAGGCAAATAAATTATTAGTGCACAGGTAGAGAGTGAGAGTCTTATTTACAAAATCAACTCTTGCATTGCAATGAACTTGTGGGGAATGCATTTTGGGATCACATCTGTCTCCTACTCCAAACTGTTCCTAAATTTTCCAAGAAACAAAAATCTGTGATTAAAAATCAATATGAACTCAAAGTTTCTAAACAAAAATTAAAATTTCTATTCAAAATTAACAGCTTTAGGTCAACAGTCTTCTGATTTGCTTCTGTTTTTATTTCTTCTAAGGACTAGTGGGAAATCTGAGATACTTAAAAGACATGTAACTGATGCCATTATGTCTCCTGTGCTATAAAACAGTAACCTTTGAGCAATAACATTTCCTGTGGGCTGTTTTAGGGACGCAGCGCAGTGGAAAGGGGAAGTGTGTGTGTCTGTATGCTGGTTGTGCAACGGTTGCCCTGTGAGGCAGTCAGGTGAAATAGGTGGGTAATTGAAAGCTACATCATTACATCCAGCTTTGTCTTCCCTCCTGCCTCTATTTCCCTCACCTCCTCCCTCTAGCACTTCTATCTATCCGCCCCATTGTCCACAGTCCAGTCCCGGCACACAAAAAACCTTCCCTCTTTCCTGGACGGGCTTCTACAACAACTGATCCAATGTCTCAATACTGATGTGAACTCGTTCCCTCATCTGCCTTTGTTCTCCGTCCGCTTCTTTTACCTTCTGCCCGTCACTATCCACAAACATTTAAAAGCTGCTTTTCTTTGAAACTGTGGAGGTTTTGTGCAGGACTGTGATTTGAATTGTAGCGGGATTATGTGTGTGGCAAAGAGTTGGATTTAAAAAAGACTACACTTATGCACACACACACACACAGTCACACTCAAAAACACTGTTTATTTTGTCCCTTTCTCCATGTCTTCTCTTTTACTGTCTCTCACTCTGCCACCTCTCTCTGCCAAACCTCTCACACACACTTCTTTGTCTGAACCAAAACAGAGCGGTATTGTGAATGGTTTAATGAAAGTGGGAGGCTTATTTGCAAAAGAGAGTTCACTTCGGTTGCTAGCACTGAGCCCTGAGAAAATACAGGAATTATACAGATTTCATGCTGGAGGGTGACATGCTACAGAAACTAATACCTTTATGTAGCAGATATTTAGAGGGCAGAGGTCCAACAACAATTTCGTACATTTACAAAATAAAAACAAGGAACTGAGAGACACATGCCAGGGGAAAAACTAAAAGCTTTTGTACTGAAGGAGTGGAATCTGGATCCCTGGCGGCCTTCACGTATATTCATCTACAGTCAAACCCAAAAATTATTAAGACATATATATATATATATATATATATATATATATATATTTATTTATTTATTTTATTATTATTTTTTTTTTTAATGAACTGTTGACATATTATACCCAAAAATGCTTCATACAGTAGACTACCAGTAAAACTTAAAATTTTGGACCAAAAATTGGATTTGACACTTTGACCAGACCATGTTTTGGTACATGACTTTCTATCAAAGCTATCTGACAATTTGCTATCAAGATGAATTTGTTCTAACACACTTTAACTCTTAAGTTCCTGTCATATTTTATAACATTTTTTAAACTATAGCAAATAAACTGTGACAATGTGAGACATTTTAAAGGTGTCTGAATAAATTTTTGTTTGACTGTAATTCATTTGTGATTATTAAGATGAATTTGTTCTGAGGCCGTTTAACTCTTGAGTCCTTGTCATGTTTTATTATCATTTTCTAAACGATAGTGAATAAACTGTGAAAATGCGAGAAATGTTGAAGGTGTCTGAATAATTTTTGGTTTGACTCTATATTTGTCATGAATCGCTCCCCGCTGCAACTCCCTCCTCTTTCCGCTAGAGGGAGCCTTCCCCTGTATGAACTCTATCACCCACAACCCCTTTCTGTGACTCATGACCTGTTACCTTCTCTCCTTTCGTCCATCTTGCTCATTACCCCTGTACTATAAATAGCCGGTCATTTCCCTGTACACGTTGCAAAGTCTTGATTTGATAGTCTGTCAGTTCCGAGCGTATTTTCCTGTGTTTGCTCTTACTGTTATTGACCTTAGTTTGTTCCTTGTTTCTGATCCTGTTCCGCCTGCCTTGTGACCCCCTAGCCTGTCTTCTGGATTATTCTGTTTGCTCACTGCCGGCCTAAGACCCCTTGCTTGGACATTGACTACTGTCTGGCATTTTCTACGTTGTTCCTGTTTTGCTCCCGTTTGACCCTGCCTGTCTGACCATGATTAATTTAATAAAGTTGCACTTGGATCCCCACTCCACTGACTCATTTGTAACAATATCCTTTTTTGATTATTAATTGAGTTATTTATCAGCATTTAATCTCCTATATTTTAAGTGATTGAATAGTCATGAGTTATTCTATACTAGAAGTAGACATTAAGAAGTATTTTGTAATTGAAAAGTACTTTCTCTTATTTGTGAAATTTCTCTCCATATGCTCAACTTCTATTTACTCCTCTCAGGCTCACCATGACAGCTTAGTTCAAAGAGGTAATCTGGGCCTCTCGGCAATGGGACCACCTTATATACAGAACACTGATATATTCGATATATATGATATATAATGGCACGCAGGGTGGACTGGTCATCTGTGCACCTCCTGTATGCATTTGTGACAGATATACACCTAGGAGGTAGAGATAGGATATGACTTCTAATCTTCTGCTACCTAACATCCTTTGGAGATATGTTTTGGACTTCATGTACATCTTTTAAGATTTTTCCTTTTTTTTCTGCAATTTTAACCAATCAGGATCATTTTTACCTAAGTAACAACGTAGTTACTGACCTCTGTTAGAGTATAACTGCTACCGCAGAGCAGCCTATGAACTCTGTTGAGAGTGTTAAAGCTCACTTCTGCTGAGAAAACTGCTAATTATCTTCTTTATTTATTTATTTTGATTGATTGCAATCTGACTTCTGGTCTTCTTTCATCATACCTGGTCCTTGTGTTTAACTGTGAAGACCCCAACAGTACTATATAGTAAAACATGACTGAATTGTCAGAGTTAACCACAGACTGACACTAACAGTCATAGTTCTTCGTCTCTGTACTTCAGTTTAAAAAGGGAAGGTAGGGTGAAATACACAAATTAATTTTTTTGAAGTTGGACTTCAAAATTGTCCAACATCATTGTTTTCGCTTTTTTGTAAAGAGCGTTTGACTTTCCTTGCATGTTCACTTTGTAAACACGGGGTCGGTACTTGTCACATGTGACCTTTACAACGTAACTACGTAATGATGCAAGATGAGCATTTGTGGTTAAAAGGTATATACCTTTTTATATTTTTTAGAAAATGACCTTTTCACTAGATAAGACCCTTATTCCCTGGGTGGAATCGCGTAGAGCCCTTTGAAGCTGCATTGAACCTGCCATTTGGACCTTTAGCCCATGGATGCCCACTGAAGTCCACTATATGGAGAAAATCCTGGAATGCTTTCCTCAAAAACCTTTATTTCTTTTTGACTGAAGAAAGAAAGTCATAAACATGGCATGAGAGTGAGTAAATTAGAAATGGAACTTAAACATCAATATTTCTTTTGATATAGACGTTGGACTGGCCCAACAGTCTAGCTAACACAGGTTTTTTAAACGTAATTTATGCTAAAGAACTAAACTTATGGTACCATTGTTCTCAGAAAGTATTAATGAGTAAAAATATGCAATTGAAACATAACCCTGACAAACAGGGTTTTGGAAATTTTAGTCTTTCCAGAGCTGTACTTGCCTTTTACCTACTGTACCATACAGTTGGTAACAATTGCCCTTTACCAAGATGATTGGCGACTGAATTGTCTTGCCTTAAAAGGGCTTTGTTTCCATACAAGTCAGTCAAGTAAGTCATGACCTGCTTCTACTTATTCCCTCTTATTTTAGTCCACAAATTTGTAGCCAGAGTCTGATTAATAAGGGGTTATTTTCTCCGGTAAAGCCCAGGAAGGTTTCCGGCTGTGTTTCTCGGCAGGTGCCCAGACCTGCTGGGTTTTGGACTAGGTCAGGTTGGAGGACTCATCGCATGGGAAGGAGGGTGAGAGTGCAGTCAGCAGAGCACAGTGTCATACTACAGTCTTCCCACTGTCTTTTCAGTTAAAGAAATGTCAGAGAAGTAGGACTCTGGAGCTTTATTTTAGGATAGAGTCTTTGGCAATGACTAAAAAGCCTTAAAATATGTACTGACAAAAAAAAATGCCTTGAATAACAGTACAGGTTCAGTATGGAGAGACCTGAAAATCAAAAATTGATGCTGCTAAAATCTCTGAGAGCTTCTGAACCATTCATGTGCATCAGTACAGCAGCCATAAAAAGCTTTACACGTTTCATTAATGCATTACGCTTGATACTGTCCAGACTGCATAACTAGTAAAACTAGTCAACCTCAAGGGATATGCTTGGAACAAAAGGTTACAAATGACTGTTCAAGCAATAAAATCACTCAATATACTGTATGTGCAACCATGTAAAAAAGATGCTGCTCAATAGCCTTTGTTACAGCAACAACAATATCCATTTACACAATTCATTTCCCTAGGCCCTTCAAAAAATAACCTGCATAATTCCCAAATTTAAAGCATATTAAAGAGACAGTGTTGTCCGCTGGTCCTGGTTATGCTAGAGGCAGGCCAGGACGATCTTGTAAGAGACTCTAGTTAGAGCTCAGAGGGGGTATTTAATGTCATAATTTACTCACAATCGAGATTTGCACCCCTACAGCTGCTCGCTTTGGAGACTTCATATCTCCTGCTGAGTTACAGCCCCAGGGAGAGAGAGACAGAGACAGAGAGACAGAGAAGGACAATTTAGCTATGATGGCCCATGAGTCAGCCTCTCTCTAGGTAAACATGCTGCAAGTCAACTTACCTATAGCCTATAGCCTTTACAGGTTTACATTTGTGGAAGTAGTGCAAGTCCCAGGTGAGAATTTTGTATCACCATTTAAATGTGCAAAAGTACAAAAAATATATGAATGTACTGTGAATATTTATTTTAAACAATTACTTTATGACTTCAGTCAGAGAAAATGCTATATTCACAGGTTATTTATTTAATGAAAAGAAAATTAAGAAAAAGGAAAGGAAAACTGTATGCTCACACAAAAGTGTACAGCATCAGAAACCAAACAAAATAAATTGTATTTAACTAGTTGCCTCTTTGGGGCTGGCCTGTTAATTATATAACCAGCTAAATATGACTTATAGTTTATCTTGGTAACTATCCTTTTTTTGAAAGCCTGTTACCACTTGGAAGTAAAAAATAAAAATGATGATTTTTGTATAATAGAATTACACCTCTTTTTCACAATTGTGACTTTATATAATACCATTCAGAAGTCTGGGGTCAGTGAGTCTCTTATTCTTAAGGCTATGTTTATTCAATTTAAAATATAGCTATAATAATAAATAAAATATATAAAAATATTCGTTTAAAATAAATTATTTTCTATTTTATGTACATTTTAAAATATCTATTTCACCCTACATCATCTGCTGGAATGCCACTCTCTCATGAACATGTGTACAACAGTTAGCAGAAGATAGAGATTACGGTTTATAAAGTATTAAATATGGATATGGATATTTTTACACAAACGCATCGATTTGCTTCAGAAGTCCTTCATTAAACCCTGGAGCCATGTAGAGTACTTTTTATGATGGATGGATGCACTTTATTGGACATCAAAATGGCCATCAGCCATTCACTGCCATTATAAAGCTTGGAAGGGCCAGGACATTTATTAATTTAACTCTGATTGTATTTGTCTGACAGAAGAAAGTCATGTACACCTAGGATGGCTTGAGGGTGAGTAAATCATGGGGTAATTTTCATTTTTGGTTGAACTATCCCTTTAACATATATTTAATAAGTATATTTACAAAGAGAAACAGAAAACAACTGAAAATTGTTGCAACACATGCACTTGTCATTGACTGTAGCACAAAAAAAAAAAAAAAACTGTGCACCTTTAATTTGATCCAAATGCAAGTGAGGGATGAAAGTCCAGTCCATTTAGTATGATATATTTTCCAGAAAAAAATTCCAGAAAACAAAAAACACTGTTTGTAAAAATTACAAACTGGCACAGCAGACTGTGTACATTTCTAACTATCCTTGCTTTTTATCTAGTTAATATAGTATCCACTCTGAATGTCTGCTTAATGCTTGTTTCAGATCACATTCTCAAACCTGCTGTCCCCGTTTAAAGTTCCTGTAGTTTTAATCCTCCCAGTCTCTCTATATTTGGAGCAGGTGCTCATGGGAGGAGTAGAAATGCATTTACTCCCTCTGTGAGAATATTAACCCCTCAGAACAGCAGGTTTAGTGAATGTCAGAGCTAGAACTCAGAGGCTGGATGCTTTTCCCTCTGCGCTGTCTGTCTGAATTTATGGACTCTATTCATTTCCTCTGCCGGAATTCCTTCACACAGGAAATGAATCATAGATTCTGACATAGAGTCATAGGAGGGTTTCTGCAATAAGAGCAGCTTCGGGTGATAAATGGAGGAGCGATTGTCCCCCAAAATCCGTTGCATTCTTTCTATGTCACTGTGGGGCCGACACATTGTGACATTGACCACCACTGGACAGCGTTTATACCTTACAGTTTTAAACCTGTTGCCTGCATTTTTTTATAAATGATACGATAGAAACTGTAAGACCAAAAAGCTACATATTTAACATCAGTTATAGTGAGTCATTTTCCAAAAATGCAAGGCTTTACCCAAATTTCTATCCACATTTCTTGACTTTGCTGTCATTTTTTATAGTTTGCTATCTCTGTCTCGTCTTTCTCACTCTCCTCCTCGCCATCCTTCCCCGTCTCCTGTCGCTTTCCCTTAATCACAAATGGCAGGTTATTGATTTGTGGTCGGGGCATTTTTCAGAAAATAGCACCTGACTGACAGTGCGTCCATGACCAAAACATCATTCTCTTTACAGAGGCATGGTGTGTGTGTGAGAGTGTGTGTCAGCTAAGTGCAAGCATTATTTATTTCTTTTTTTGATGCATTTCTCACGTTGGGGCAAGGTTGAGGAATCAGACCTTCCCTGAATATAAAAAAAGGAAAGAGGCCACTTCGCACACAATCGTGATTAATTAGCTGCCCATCAGGGCGGTTGTGGGTTCTGTGAATGGATGGATTGGCTATTAGAGCTGAATGGAGAAGAAAGAGGCCAGCAAGGTAAGCTGTCTGGGGCCTGACGGCTGGAGAGAGAGCATGTTTGCCCAGTCAGTCTGAAATCTATGCTACTGGCACACAAAACATGCACAGACCTATACATGCACATCAGTAGCCCCATTTTCATGAAGTTACTTATAGACTCAATTTCTAGAATCAAAACTAATACACAGCAAGTATACATACACTGTATATACAGTACAGTGACTCCAAAAATTGTTACATACATACAGTGGAGGTCAAAAGTTTACAGAATCTGCAAAATGTTAATTATTTTACCAGAATAAGAGGGATCATACAAAATGCATGCTATTTTTTCTATTTAGTACTGATCTGAAAAAGATATTTAACTTAAAAGATGTCGACATATAGTCCACAAGAGAAAATAATAGATGAATTTATAAAAATGACCCCGTTCAAAAGTTTACATTACCTTGATTCTTAATACTGTGTTGTTACCTGAATGATTCACAGCTGTTTTTTTTATTTTGTTTGTTTTGTTTTTGTTTAGTGATAGTTGTTTATGAGTCCCTTTTTATGTCCTGAACAGTTAAACTGCCTGCTGTTGTTTAGAAAAATCCTTCAGGGGGTGAAAACTTTTGAACATAATGGAGATGTGTACATTTTTCTTATTTAGTCTAAATATATATATATATATATATATATATATATATTTTTTTTTTTTTTTGTATTGCCCTTCAGAGGCTTCAGAAGGTTACATGTTAAATTTAAGTTAATTAAATTTACCCTGATCTTCAAATTTTTCTGAAGAACAGCAGGCAGTTTAACTGTTCAGGACAAACAAGGGACTATCAACTATCACAAAAAAAAAAAAAACACACAGCTGTCATTCAGATAACAATACAGTATTAAGAATCAATAAACTTTTGAACAGGGTCATTTTTCATTCAATTCAACTATTTTTTTCTTTTTGACTATTTGTAAACATCTTTTACATGAAATACATTCAGGTCAGCATTAAATAACAATAAAATCCATTTGTATGATCCATCTTACTTTTTTAAATAATTAACATTTTGCAGATTCTAAAAGGGGGGATGTTTAAAAGTTTGGGACTGGACAGATATTTTTATGTTTTTGAAGTCTCTTACGCTAACCAAGGCTGCATTTGTTTTAAAAAATACATTATTATTGTTATTATTCTAGAATAATACAATTAAAAAAAACTATTTTCTCTTTTTTTCAGTATAAATCAAATTAAAAGCTTTTTTTTTTCAAAGACAGTACAACCACACATTAGGGCAAAACATTTCACAACAAGAATTGTGTTTGCAGGTACCACTTGCAATGCAACAACATAGAGACATTGTACACTTTTGTCACCAAAAGTGCCCATCAAATAGTTTTTTGGGCTGCTGTAAATTTTTTTTTAGGAAAAAATCTTGAAGTTTCAGCCTAGCATTATATTAGAAAGTACGGCTCCTCAAACACGTACCTTTGCAAATCTGTCATAATTAGCATAATTAGCTTACCTATGTCTGAACTCAGACTCAGAGTGAGCTCCTCTGGTATGACTCCTATCTTTCTTTCTTCTGACATATCCCACACAGCGAGCTCTGTCTAAAGCACTGGTTATTGCTAACAGTGCTCCGAACCGCTAATTATTCAGTAACCTAACTCTCACGCTCACAAACAACACCTGAGCTTTATTTAAACTTTGCTTCCTGACACTCAGATACTGTGACTTCACAAGTCCTAGTGCTAGTAAGAGCGGGCGCAACTATTTGTAAATTTTATGTGTGAGGCTTCCGGCCTCATCTGCTTCCATCTATTTATAGCTAATATTGATATTGCAAAATAGTGTGTCTTACCGTATTATTTTAATGTATTATCTTAAGTATGAACACAGTGGTTTGTAGCGCACAGTTTTACTGTTTACTGGGCGCTGTTGTTCTTTTTGTTGTTCTCTTGCTATTTCAGGGACTAATGAACCAAAATAGTATATCAGATATACTAAACTTACTATACTAAATGTAACCTAACCATAAAGTTACTTTAACTTCAATCTATAACCTTCATAGAGAATTCAGACACAGCGGGACTTGACATTTCGAAGTTTGCAAACAAATTTGTTTTATCAATATTTGTTATAATTGACACTTTGTCTTACACAGTGAAGTGAAGCGCTTGAGGCAATGTCACACAGTACATCTCATGGCATCATCAAATCCTTATGCTTCCTGGTTACAATGTTACACCACATGACACTGTATTTTGTGGACAGGTTACATTTTGCATGTCCACCTCTGCTGCTGTCTGTCAGTCAGTGTCCAGCTTTTTACTGGATGAGATTCTCTGGATGTATGTTTTTTCATCATATCAGACTGTGGAGAGAAACATCACCTCTTTTAATTCCCGCATGTATCTACATGTTAGTTTAGTATTACATACTTTTTTAAATTATAGTGTTTATTTTTATCTTTTCAGTTTTAATTGTAATTCTTTTTTAATGTGATTTTTATATTATTACTATTAGTAGTAGCAGTAGTAGTAATTTAAATGTTTCAACCTACACATTTAACTTATTTCAGTGGCCAAGTTTTAATTTCAACTTAATTTCAACCAGAAACAAAAATCAACCCATGATTTACTCACCCTCAAGCCATCCTGAGTGTATATGACTTTCTTCTTTCAGACGAATACAGTCGAAGTTATACAAAAAAATGTCCTGGCTCTTCCAAGCTTCATAATAGCGAATAGCTGTTGAGATTTGGAAGTTCAATATAGTGCATCCATCCATTATAAAAAGTACTCCACACGGCTCCGGGGAGTTAATAAAAGCCTTCTGAAGCAAATCGATGCATTTGTGTAAGAAAAATATCTATATTTACAACTTCATAAACTGTAATCTCTAGCGCCCTCTCTCGAGAAAATGCATACAACAGTTAGCGGAACTAGAGATTACAGTTTATAAAGTTGTAAATATGTATTTATTTATGACACAAATGCATTGCTTTACTTCAAAAGGCCTTTATTAATCCTCTGGAGCCATGTGGAGTATTTTTATGATGAATGGGTGCACTTAATTGGACTTAAAAATTTCAACACCCATTCACTGCAATTATAAAGCTTGGAAGAGCCAGGACATTTTATATATATATATATATATATATATATATATAACTCAGATTGTATTCATCTGAAAGGAAAAGTCACATACACCTAGCATTCCTTGAGGGTGAGTAAATCATGGGGTAATTTTCATTATCCCATTTATCCCTTTAATTAAGCAACTGCTCTTTCTGCCAAATTAAGATGCAGTTCTACTCTGTAAAAAAAGTGGTAACCTGCAACCTAAAAGAGCAATGTCTATCTAATTAAACCCATGAAAATTATAATTGATGGTATAAATTATTATTATTAATAATATTCTGGAGTTGAATAAAACTAGTTAATTAAGATGTTACCATTTTTAGGTTACCACTTTTTTCTATTCTTTTTTTTTTCTTGCACCTTTGACCTTTTGTGCTTTAATTACAACATTTTAGTTTGCATTGTAAATTTCCTTTAAACTACCTGCACACACACACACTCTCTCAAGCGTACACAAATATAAACACATCCACACAACAAAGATATTTTGAGGGTGCCATCTGCGATCGTGCCAACACAGACTGAAGTTCCTGTAGATGTCTCTCTTGTTGATCAATCCTTAATTATTCCCCCGACTCCTCTTCTGGCTCACTGCCCTTCAATCCCACACTCTTAATTACTTTTTTTAAAGAGAAACAAACAATTATGCAAAGATCTTCACTCCTTTTATTTATGGAGGAGTACCTCTGGGAGGAGGAGTGGGGCAAGAGGGAAGTTAATAAGTGCTCATCCTTCTCTCTTTTGTAAGATAAATGAATTGATAAACAAAGCGCTCCCTCCCCAAAACTTGCGGCTTGACAGCAGGCACAGTCCCAGAAGGCATTGCAGCATCGGTGGATTTTTGTCTCAGTGCAGAGATTGGATAGATCCTGTGCTGCGATGTGGCCGCGAGGCACAATAGGACGCGGCACTGCTGGAATCTCTCAGCCGGTCGATTGTAGCTGTATTTAATAGCTGCTGTTGTTTCCTGCTTGTACACGATAGTGTTGAATGAATTAGATTTGTGGCCTCTGCGGCTCACAGATCATCCATGAATAAATATTACAGCATATATTTATGATGTATTGATTTGGCTCCGTGCTCAGGCGGAGCGCTGATTATGTACAGCGGGCGGTTTGTGAGTCGAGGGAGTGTGTGGTGCCCCTGCTCTGCTCTGAAGGAGAACGGTAACTATTAGCTGAAGTCAGTGTGACTTTGGTTAGGTCATCTCTCATTAATATGGGAGGATTTCAACAAGCCACCTCTTATACCTCAAATGACCACACTAATTAAAACAAGACTCTCTGTCTTTCTCTCTCTCACAGCTCTTCCCCCACCCGCCCTCTAATAGACCATCTCTTACAAACTCTTTTGCAGTCCTTTTCCTTAATGCCTATTACTTACATTCCATTTAAAAACTCAGTCAGGAGGGAGGAAACCCTAATAGGTTTTTAACATATATATTGTTTGCAAGCAGTTTAAACTAACTCCCATGCTGCGTGTTTAATTTTAGGCATACCTTTCCCTAATGTTTCCTACTTAGCGCGGTTGTGTACCCTATTAAAAGATCCTGGACTGCCGAGAACAAATTCAATCAGACTCTCCACGACCCCCTTTCACATTTACACACCAGGGCTGTGCGTTATTCAAAATTGAATTGAGAATGCTTATTAATTTCCTATTCAATTCTTGAATCTGAATCGACAGCTAGCAAACAGGAACTAGAATTTAATTTGAATTGGGGAAGTTACAGTTAAAGTCGAAAGTTTTGATACACCTTGCAGAATCCACAAAATAGTAATTATTTTACCAAAACAAGAGGGATCATACAAAATGCATGTTATTTTTTTTGTTTAGTACTGACCTGAATAAGATATTTCACATAAAATATGTTTTGATATAGTTTACATATAGTCCACAAGAGACTTTTTCCAGCATTTTTGTGTATTTGAACCTTTTCCAACAATGACTGTATGAGTTTGAGATCCATCCTTTCACACTGAGAACAACTGAGGGACACATATGCAACTATTACAGAAGGTTCAAATGCTCACTGATGCTTCAGAAGGAAACACAATGCATTAAGAGCCAGGGGTGTAAACTTTTGAACAGAATGAAGATGTGTACATTTTTCTTATTTTGCCTAAATATCTTTTTTTTTTTTTTTTTTTTTACTGCCCTTCAGAAGCTACAGAAGATACTTTAATGTTTCCCAGAAGACATAATAAATTACATTTACCATGATCTTCAAATTCAAAAAGTTTTGACCCCCCCGGCCCTTAATGCATTGTTTCCTTCTGAAGCATCAGTGAACGTTTGAATCTTCTGTAATAGTTGCATATGAGTCCCTCAGTTGTCCTCAGTGTGAAAAGATGGATCTCAAAATCATACAGTCTTTGTTGGAAAGGGTTCAAACTTAAACAAATAAATCCACTAACTTATTCTATTTTATTCAGTAAATCCCACACCCTGACATTCCTATTCAACTTCCTGTTCAGTCTTCAAACAACTCTAAAAACATCTCTTCATTCTAAAAAAGAAAACTTTCTTTAATGGTTTCTCTGAACAGTTCCCTCTGCTCTCTGTCCAAACCAGATTATTAATAGCTGCTTGATATCAGGCAACATTTGACAATGACCACCCAATTACTCAGGATGAACAAAAATGTTTTTGTTTGTACACTACATGCATAATATATCTGCAACAGTTTGGGGCCCCCAAGTGGTGACAGACCCCTGGCCACTGTGTCCCATTGAATTGTGTGTGTTTTTGTTTCTCTGTGATGTCTAAAGTGTCCAGTGTATAACAATGTTAATGAAAATAAATGTGTGCATAGAGAGGGGGCGTGGAACAAATCAATAGGTTACCATTACCAGGACTGAGAAGAGGGTGATTATTGCTGATCGGGACCCACAGGAGATCAATGACTCTCACTCCGAGGCTTATCCTCTGATGGATGCTCTTTTGCATATAATTTGTCTACAGAGAATAGGGCTATAAGACATGTTCATTTAATGTCATACTGGTGGCACATGACTCTTAAAGGGACAGTTCCCAAAACAGAAAGTTCTGTCATCATTTACTCACTATAATGTCATTCCAGAACTATACACTGATTCTTTTTTTCTGTGAAACACAGAGGAATGTGTTTTGTAAAATATTTGTTTTGTTTTGTTTTGTTTATACAAAATAAAAGTCAATTGGGTCCAGAGTTGCTTTTTGGGTGAGCTATCGCTTTAAAAGTGAAGCTTGTAACTTACACCACTAGTACCATCAAATAGAACTGAAAGAATAATGATTGTTTTCAAATTCAAACACATTTCCTAAATGCTCACCCTGCCTGCCATTGGTCAGTAAAAGAGCTAACCCCTTCCCCAAACTCACACCATTGGTTGATGTCAGGCTAGTCAGGATTCTCAAACAGGACAATGTTTTCATGCCATCATAGAGGCACAGCCAACCTATGTCTTACTTACAGACTAAGCTGAGAAAAGTAGAAGTATTTAAACAGCTAAAAAATAACACATCACCTTTAACCTTTAAAAAAGTTGATGGTAATGCAATTCCCAGAGCAGCCCCACATTTTCACATCTGATTTAGTCTAACGGGGGGGAAAAAATCTGCCTGGATCTACAGTGACTACGACTAAGCCTTTACATCAATGGTCTATTACAGAGAACATTGCATACTCTCAAATCAATTAGAAATTAATAACAACTAACAGCATAAAATACCAAATATATGGAGAAACCATTATATACATGCAGGCTGAGTACACTGAAGAGGCTGAATACAAAAAAAAAGCCTTTAAGAAGGGCTTGGTTGCATCTATGTGTGTGTGTGTGTGTGTGTGTGTGTGTGTGTGTGAGAGTTTGTGTTATTCTGATTCTGCACACAGTGATTCTTTCAAGTGCACTTGACATTTCATGTGTTGCCAGGCACAGTGGGTCACATCTGTTCCCTTTGCATTATTGTTTTCAGAGAGCACTGACTCCTGCCATGATACTAACATAATCCTCTAATAACAAACAAGGCAACAGAGTTCCGCTAGTGTTTACTTCAGTCCATACTATCTATACAAAGCCTTTGATCTGCGCTTGTGATCACCAGCCTTCGCGCAGAAGGAAATTCTGTCATGCTGTTCCAATAAAAGCTGTTAATTCATGAACACTGTGGTTCTTGATTATTCTTGTGAATTGTGTTTTCATGCTATTGGTCAAAGCACCCAGCCAGCACTCTTTCAGGATCAGGGGCCGGAAACATTTTTAAGTATAACTCTTCTTCTCTATTATTTCCATTTCATTTTCTGAGTCACACTGAAATGGAAATAGGAACTTATGGTTTCATTTGTATTCCATTATGAAAAAGAAGTTTATTCAAGTGCTATTAGTATACTACTTTTAAATTAAAAATAGGAAAGTCTACTTTTTATGTACTTCTCAGAAATGTGCTTTAAATACTTCTCAGAAATACACTTAAAATCACATTTAGGTACACTTGACTTATACTTATATAAAAAGTTTAACCCTTTAATTGTCACTCTCTATTGTGAACATAGACATAAAAATGCACTATCCAAATGTAATTTTTGTATAATTCATGAACAAAAACATTTTATAATATGATTTTTATGTACAATTTCCATGATAATGCAATGTCTGATTTTAAAATGGTTTCCAAAGGATGAATTTTGAAATTTTAAGTCTTCAAGTGATCTATAATTTCTTATGATTTCTAAAGCATGATAGAAAAAAAGGCAACAAAGAAAGTCTTTTTGTGAAAAAGGTCTGAACTCCTGTTATGAAGTACATTTTTTGAGGTGCACTCTTGTCATAAATTAATCTATTACTTTTCCTACATAATTTGTAACACAAATCAGTGGTAAAATATCAATTTAGGAGTCTTAGACCTTTCCAACGATATATAGTTTGTCATGATTAGATCGATTTTTCTTTGAAATATGGTGAAGTAAACGTAGGCGTCCCGGTGACGGGACAGTGACAGTTAAAGGGTTAAGTATATTTAAGTTATACTTGTGCTCTGAGAGTCCGTGTTTTCATTGTTATACGCTGGGGCGCTATTACACATCATATGTACAGAATTTCCAAAACACAAGTAAAGAAGAAACCGAAACAACAGATGCTTCCACATGTAATCTAACACAAAACAGCATCATAAAACACCATCAAAACCATAGATATGTAAAACTGTGTTACATTATGGAATAAAATGTTGACACATGAAGAGGTAATAATGACTGTCAAGCTTTGGGGTTGTTGATCAACTCCATCTACGGTCTTTTTTTTTTAGCTTTTTGTTCAAAATGTTTATTTATTTATTTATTTATTTATTAAACTTACCCACATTCAGGTGTTTAGAAAAAATAATGCATGATACTAGAATAAAATGTTTTTGTTTACAAGCAGATACCCTGTGGTTTTGTTGTTGTTGTTGTTGTTGTTGTTTTTTATGTTTTGTATGTTCAGATATTCATATACCAAAATATATACAAATTAACATTTAAATAGGGCCATAGTAGGATACTTAAAGTATGCTGTAAAGTTAACTTATATATATAATAGTATATTTACAGTATAAAACGGCTATACTAGTAGTTTTCCAAGGCTGCCAACTCTCACACAGTCAGTGTGAAACTCACGCAATTGACAAAGCATCTGTTGTTTTGGTTTGGAAATTCTGTACAGAGGATGTGCAATAAAGCCCCTAGCATATAACAATGAAAACATGGATTCTCAGGGCACAAGTATAGCTCAAATATATTTTTCTAAGTATAAATCAGGCATAGTTAAATGTCATTTTCCTATTTTTTAGTTTAAAATAAGTATACTAATAGCACACTTGAATAAACTTCTTTTTTGTAAGGGTAGTTCACTTCCAGAATCAAAATTTCCTGATTATTAACTCACCATGCTCATGTTCATTTCTTTCTTCAGTCAAAAATAGGTTTTTAAGGAAAACATTCCAGGATTTTTCTCCATATATTGGCCTTTTGGGGGATCAACAGGTTGAAGGTGTGGTTTCAGTGCAACTTCAAAGGGCTCGTTACGATCCCAGCAATTGCAATTTAGACCTTCAACCCATTGATCCCCATTCAAATCCACTATATGGAGAAAAATCCTAGAATGTTTTCCTCAAAAATCTTCATTTCTTTTTGACTGAATAAAGAAAAACATGAACGTCTAGATGACATGGGGGGTAAGTAAATTATCAGGAAATTTTATTTCAGGAGTGAACCAATCCTTTAATGTTAAATCCTTACATTTTATTGTTCAACACACCTGGCTGTTATTTTTCAAATGATCCTGAAGACTTTGATTAGCTATGTGATTAGCAGGTGTGTTGGGAGCTAAACTCTGCATACTGGGTCTCCAGGGCCCCATCTGGTCAATACATTTCTAAAGTGGCGGTACATGTCTCCATACACTTCTGGTTCCTGTATTGAATATCAACATGGGCTTACATGTGGTCTTGTGCCTACAACCAAATCACAGCTGTGCAGATATTAAGTGCAACAGCACCCTTGCTCGTGTGATATGTCTTAATTGAAGCAAACATATTATGCTCATTTCCACTTGCTCCTCTATTACACAGGGAAACAAATGAGGCTGTGCCAGGTCTTGAGTGGGCCGAGCGAACCCTTGAGTGTTAATGAGCACACACCTGATGACATCGCGATGACACCCCCAGTGGGCTTTAATTGGGGACATACAGATTAACAATCACAGTGGAAGCCAAAGGTGTGTAAGCCGCGTACGTGAGGATTGAGAGGCTCTGTCATGCGTCCAACACCCACTAGAAACCAATTCTCATTTTCACTTATGCAGAGTTAATTAGTCTCCACAGTGAGAGTAATGGGATAAATGCGCATCGAGGAGAAAGAGAGCGAGAGACAGAGAGAAGACAATGGACGAGAGAGAGCGAGCGAGGGATTGTGTTTCCGTGACAGCTCGGTGTGGAGGACTGAAAAAGATCATTTGGTATGAGTGAGTGCCATCCCCAATTACTCCTTATTGCTTTTAGAGGACAGAGAGTAGGAGGCCGTAAATGAAATTCACGTGGCATGATGGCCGTTTTTATAAGACTGCCGAAGTGAAGGTCACCGTGTGCAAGTCTGAATTAAATTTTGATTGATTTATTTACTGATAGGGTGTGGACTTTCATTTTCCTCGCCGGGGTCATTGGAGATGAGCACGATTTGTCTCTGTGTTCAACAATATCCACACCGCTTAATACGGATCAGGATTTCATATTTCAGACGTGTGTCAAAACGTGAAAGTTCCAATTCCCTCATGTTTTCACTGTTGTTTAGGGCCTGGTTTACAACTTACCGAGCCTACGTTCACACACAGACGGACTACAGTTGTCAGTCCAGTTTTAGAGCACTAAATACAGATAAGTTCACAGTTTGGTTAGAAACAGGAGTGACGTCGCTTTCAATAACCCAAACTGACTTCATTAAAATGTAAAGGGATAGTTCAGCCACAATTTAAACATCTGTACATTTTTGATTTTGAGAGTGAGTTTGAGAGTGTCCTGTGTGAACAGAATCACAGTGGACAACTGGTTATCCACAGTCATAAAGTTGCTTTAAAACAGTAGTTATTGTGAAAGAAAATTATACAAACAAAATGAACTCATGGGGTGTTAGGTATCTCTCCCATAACCTTCCTCTTGTCTGCAGGCTTCTTATTACATCGAGATGCGCACCGAGGGAGCATGTACACTTTCGGTTTTATTGACCCATAAACTGATGGTCAGTTCCACATAAGTTGTTACAAGTAAGTGGTTAGCCTAAAGAGAACTTAAATACTGGGGAGATTTGTACTGTACATTTCTCTCACAATGAGTCATTGCCTTACTGTTTTTTCTCTGTGGGGCCTGACAATGATCCATACAACACTCACAAACAGCCATTACACAAATCCAGCATCTGCTCCCCGGGGTTTTCTCAGGAGGGTGCTGAGGTGGATTCAAGTTCACAGTGTATTTTGTAACTGTTATCCTGGAGGTTCAGTGGCCTGACAGTTCACTGAAACAGCAAAAGTCACTGTACTTCCAAATGGATATAAATTGTGAGTGCGACCGATGTTTTTGTACAAGCATTTCTGCCTGAAATCAGATGATGAAAACTAATTTGTTTCAAAGGCTAAACGTGTGTGTGTGTGTGTGTGTGTGTGTGTGTGTGTGTGCGTGTGTGTGTATATTTCAGGGGCATTTCCTCTGAGGAGGCAATGGTGCCTTCTTTAAATATTGGACAAGAAAAAAATTGTAGTACAAAAATACAACAACACAATTAAATATAACATTTAAAAAGCGTATAAATCAGTCATTTTTCTAAAGAAACATTGTCCATCAGTGACAACAGCAGGTAAAATTATTACAGTGGGAATCTGCGTCTCTCATGCCTCCCCTAAGCCCATTGAGTTTTAACAGACTTGCTTTGTATCTGTGACCAATATTTTCCAAGCTTTGATGACTGATGATCCGAAAAATTAAAGTAGTTAAAAGTTAACTATTAAAAAGAATAGCTGAACAGTTCACAAATATATACATAAAATATATTGTTTAAATTGTTACTGCCTTTGCTTTTATTTTGGAATAAATGTAAAATGCTTAAAAGACTAATTTGATGAGATTCACACTTGGCTTTGCAAGAAAACCAGCAAGACTTTTAGCATCACTAAAATTGTTTTTATTTTAACTTTACATTTATGTACAATGTCATTCATACCGACACCACACATTTATGCTTGAGCAGATGTTTGGCCGTGTGTGTGTGTGTGTGTGTGTGTGTGAACAAAGAGTGACAGTGGTTGAACTGTGGGAATGGATGAACTTCTCCTGGGAAGTGTGTGTCAGCTCATTGTGCTGCAGAGTGTAAAGGCTTTTCTTCACGTTGTCAGAGGAGTTTCAGGACTTGCTGAACTGATGTCACTAATCTGAGGGAGAAGTCTGAGACATGATGTGAAAAAGGAATTTTCAAGGAGACTGGGTAAAAGTGACACTTTCTTTTTCATAGAATTTTTGGCGCTTATGGCACTCTTTATTGAAATGACAGTAGAGACAAAGGTATGAAATTATTGGGGGGGGGGGGGGGGGCAGAATAAAAACCCTGTCTTATATTTGTGCAACACCACTCAATGATCTGCTACACCACAGATCTGACAAAAATATAAGATTTTAATTTCAAATTCATTGTGTGGGCCAAGGTTCTCTCTATTCTATCAGCATTGAGCAAACTGGCGTCTCTTTGAGTGTAACCTTGTGACCAGTGTGAGCCACATAATTCCATATTTTGATTAATACCCCGTAATATTCCCCTAGTAGAGATAAATCACGCCTCTCCGGTCCCTTGACCTTTGGAGATCTGTGAAAAGACCCTGCAGGAGCAGCATATAAAAACACTTGTATATAATTGACAATAATAACATTTAGAAAAAGTATGACTTCTGTCATACTAGCTACATTATCAGTGTCATGATTAATTTGGAGACCTGAATGGGTTTGAGTCAAAAGCAGGCCACTCTTAAAGCTTGCACTGAGCATCTAAAGTGCTCACACACTTTGACAGCAAACTGAATAATATATTACCTTTTTATTGATCTTTTCAGTTTTTGCCACTCTTTTTTGTATTACATAATTCATTATTGTATCTAATATTAACGAATTAATAAGCTTAGATGCACAATAAAATGGTAAAATATGGAAAAAGATAGACAGAATGATGGACCGATAGATAGATAGATAGATAGATAGAATGACAGTACGATAGATAGATAGATAGATAGATAGATAGATAGATAGATAGATAGATAGATAGAATGACAGTACGATAGATAGATAGGTAGATAGATAGAATGTCAGAATGATAGAATGATAGATGGATAGAATGATAGAATGATAGAACGATAGATAGAACGATAGATAGTAGGGGTGTAGCGAAACACGTATTCGTATTAAACCGTTCGGTACGAGGCTTTCGGTTCGGTACGCATTACAAACTGAACGATTCAATTCGTTGGACTAATCCTATTACATTTGGAAAATAAAAGAACTTAGAGTGTGTGAAATATAATCATTATAATGTTCTCAGTGCCACTACGAAACAAGGCAGCCCAAACGACGTAACAGACAAATTGATGTCTGCCCCTCCCACTCCCAAAGAAAAACACAATACTCCAGGATGGTTGTAGTCTCGCGTAGCCAGACCTTCAGACTGACGGCTGAAGGTCTGGAATCTTTGGCCGCTTTGAATGGCCAAGGCCCGCCCATTGGGCCATATGACTGACAGGTAAAACAACCAATCTCGTTTCATTTTGTGCCGCGTCATGTTTACGGGCGTGGAAATGTTGCCACAATAACAGACCGATGTGTGAAACTCTCGGACATATTTTAAAGATTCTATGCCGTGAACTTGACATTTTTCACTTTCTTTTCAAAAATAACATAACAAATAACTTATAAAAAGTTTAAATATAAAACACTGGAGATCAGCGAACGGTGGAAGCTTTCAAAATCATCTTAGATAAATAGCAAAAGTCTAAAATATTTTTAAAGCAGGCGCTATTGTACTTCGTTTTAAAACAAAAATATTTCGCCAACTAGCCTACTTGTTTTTCTCACCTCACTGGTCAGCTGGACTCATTCTCCTCATGTGATAAATGAAATCCGACCCCTGCCGCTGATCTGAGATGCATAGCCTTCTTTATTTATTTATTTATTTATTTGTATTTATTTTTTTTTTATTTTTTTTGCTGTATCGAAAACGTACCGAACCGTGACACCACTGTATCGTATCGAATTGAACCGCAAATTTTGTGAACCGTTACACCCCTAATAGATAGATAGATAGATAGATATGTCTGTATTCACAAAGAAAACAGTTCTTCTGAACTGTAGTAATATTTCCCAATATTACAGTTTTTTGTATTTCGCATATGTAAATAGGATATGTAAATGAATGTGAACAACTGTGTACAATGAAACACAAAGCTGGGCAGTCTCATGTGTCCCTCTTCTCACATACACACACAGGACTCATGTACAGTGACAGAGACAGAGTAAAAAGCTGTGTGGTGGCCTTTTAAAGTGTCAGCTGATGATTTAGGATCAGTCTGAGGAAAGGAAAGGACTCGGCTCTCTTTAAGGCCATGGCCTGTCACACCACACACTCTCACACTCCGCAGAGATATGCGTACTCTTAAACACTTGCACACGCTGCAACGGGAGCGACGGACGAGAGAGAGTGGAAACGGGGCAAAAATCCATAACCAGATTTGCACTGGTCCGTGTGTGCCATCGCTCCACATTCATCTGCAGTCAAAAGAGAACTGTCGCACCTTTGATCCCCTCGTCCACTGAGCACAACGCTTAATTGCACTGGTGGGAGTGAGAGGAATCGAACAAAATGTGCACGTACGCACACACACGTGGGCGTTCATGCCCTCGGTCGACACCGGGATGACGTGTGCGCGTGTTGGAGATGAGGGGTGACAAGACAGGAAGGCAATAAGACTTATAATTGATTCTAAGCCACTCAGGATCTCAGAAGTCAAATATAGAACACGTGCACACACAACTTACAGTAATCACCACACACACACACACACACACACACACACACACCTGTCATGAATTCCCAATAGAGTCCCGGGCCTCCTATTGAACGGCTATGTGTTTACAGAGAAAGGCTTCCCATTGGTTTTCTGATCAATAGGATTATATTTCTTATAAAGGAGGGATGAGAGGATATGTCTGCGAAGGAAAAGCGAGAGAGCGAATGAGGGATGAAGGAGCAGAGAGGCATGAGAGAACATATAAGGTGAGGAAATGTCCCATGTATGCACGCTGACTGGAGTGCAAGACAAGAAAGTATCGATTTATCTTCCTCTCTTCACTTTCCTTTCTGTCTCCTTTCACTCAACACTTTTTTTTCCTTTTCTCATTATGGTTCTATTTTTCATCTTTTCTGACAATTCTGTCATCATTTACTGATGCTCGTAGGGTTCAGACAACAGAAGGTGACTGAAATGGTCATGCATGCAGCAAAAAAAAAACACAAGAAGAATGATTTGACTCTAATTTGAAATCTTTAATAAAATCTATACAAAATGAATGACTGAAATTCTAGTCATCACTAGTGACAGTCTGGAAAACGTTAGCTGAACAAAGCACAAGCCATGTGAAAACTAATAAAAGGGCCTTATGGAGAGCTATACTCTTTTTTTTTTTCATTGTTAGTCATCACTGCTAATTACCATCTGTTATGTGACTTTTGCTCAGAAAGTTTTGTGTGACATTTTGTATGTCGCTTGACCTTTTGCTCTCTCTTCTAAAAAATATGATTTTAAGAACCACTTATGAATCACAAGCTATGTTTTTTTACCCAAGATAATATTTCCTTGAAATGTATATTACTTGAGAACCATGGTATGCAACGAGTCTACCTTCAATAAACTTTGAAGTCTCTTGAAGACTTTGAAGGACACCATCTCTGTAAGGAATTCCTCCCATGATTACAAGAAACCATAATTGAACACAATTCTCTTATGAAGAAGTTTTTTGTAGTAAATCACTCAAAAACGATTCTTGAAATCAACTCTATTACTAAAACATTTTTGTGCTATGTCAGATTCAGAATGAACGGGAACCATTACTGCTTCAGGTTAGGAGACATGAGATTTTATATTTACTGGTTGTTGATATGACACTGACACTTAATTTCTGACAATATTATTGGCTTGGTGGCACAGATACTATTTTAACTGAACTGAGCTGGACAATGATATCACTGAATCAATGATGAATTGACTTTAATCTGACTTTAAAACATTAAGTGTTTACTATTCTGCCCTACAAAGACAAAATACTTAACTCGCTAGAGTGTGAAACTGAGAAAAAATACTTTAAAATTTTTTATTTGTCCAGCCAAATTAATTATAGGTAAGACACACAAAAAATTGGCAATTAGATGTTTTAGTAATTAAAGTTATCTACATTAAAAAAATTGTGAGCTCAGAGTTTATTTTTACCCCTATTTTGAAGTTACTGTATTCTGCCTTTGCAGTGTCTGCAAAATGTGAGAAGTCAGTATTGTCTTCTTGCATTACCAACATAATACATTCCTATTTAATACTATAAAGCTCCTTTAACGCAATCTGTATTGTAAAAAGTGCAATATAAATAAAAGTGTCTTGATACAGTATTAAACATAGGCTACATATTTACAGAGGTTTTTGTAATAAAGTAATTCATTTTAAAATTTGAAACTATTTAAAAATACAGTTGAAGACAAAATTATTAGCCCTTAATAAAATATTTCATTATTTTTCAAATAACTCCCAAATGTTGTTTAACAGAAAGAAGATTTTATCAACACAGCATTTTTAAACATAATACTTTATTCAGGAAGCTTTTAGGGTTTGTAATACAAATAGAAATAAATGTATAACCAAGAATTTTAAAAAGGCTACTGGTCAAAATTATTAGCCCTGATGTTAATAGTCAATAGTGTATCCCTTTTGCTTGATAACAACCTTTAGTCGTTTGCTGTAGTTTTCAACAAGTTTCAAGCATGTCTCCTGAGGAATGACAGCCCATTCTTCCTTAGCAAATCTCTCAAGCTCCTCCAGATTTGTTGTTCTTCTGGCACAAACTCTGGACTTTAGTGTGCCCCACAGATTTTCTGTTGGATTCAAGTCTGGGCTTTGTGCAGGCCAGTCAAGTACACTCACTTTGCTCATTTGGAGGTATTTCTTCACCAGAAGTGAGGTATGCTTTGGGTCGTTATCATGCTGGAATACAAAATGACGACCCAAAAGTTTTCATGCAGACTGTCTGAGGTTGTCTTTCAAAATCTTCTTATAGTCTTCCTTTTTCATGTTTCCTTCAACCCTGACAAGATTCTCAGTTCCAAACGCACTGAAACATCCCCACAGCATTATACTCCCACCACCATGTTTCACTGCGGGAACGCTGTTCTTGGGGTTGAATGCCACTCCCTTCATTCTTCAAACATAGGCAACATCTCTATGGCCAAAAAGCTCTAGTTTTGTCTCATCTGACCAAAGGACACATTTCCAGTATGCATCACATTCCCCCAGGTTGTCCTTAGCAAACTTCATTCTAGCTTGGAGGTGTCTCTTCTTCAGAGTCTTTCTTGGTCGGCAACCTCGCAGTTCATTCCTGTGCAGGGCTCTAGTGACTGTCTTCGTTGAGACATCAATTCCAGACTTGGCTAGGTTATTCACTAGTGTCCTGGCAGTTGTTCTTGGGTCTTTAGAAACCTCTCTCACTAGTTTTCTTTCCAAAGTTTTTGAAATCTTTCACTTCCTGCCTCTGCCCGTCTTGTTCTCCACTGTGTTGGTCTCTTTAAACTTCTTGATAATGCATCTCACTGCAGTTCTTGACACTTGAAAATGCTTTGATAAACGTGTGTATCCTTCTCCATCTTTATGAGCATTAACAATTCTTTCTCTCAAGTCCAAACTAATTTCTTTTGTCTTTGCCATGATGACAGTGCATATTATTTTACTAGTTGTTTCGCAAGATACTAATCCTCATCTTAAAGAGCAATTTAAAGGCTTAACTAGGTTAATCAGGCAAATTAGGTTAATTTGGCAAGTCATTGGACAACAGTGGTTTGTTCTATAGCTAATCAAACTAATAATTTCTTAAGGGGGCTAATAATATTGACCTTAGCAGTTTTTTATTTATTTATTTTTTAATTCTTTTAATCAAGCAACTATAAGAAATCAGACTTTTTCTAGAAGAAAAAAATTATATAAAATAATGTGAAAACATTCTCTTGCTAATAATTTTGTTTTCAACTGTATATATATATATATATATATATATATATATATATATATATATATATATATATATATATATATATATATTGATTGATTGTTGTTTAGCATATGAGTTCCAGCTGTAATGTCGAACTGTAAGGTCATCAACACAACATTATACATTTCATTTTAAATATGCAGAAAAAAAAATCTTGCTATAAAATACACATTAATACGAATAGTACTAAATTTATATACATAAAATCTCATTACTGAGTGATTCTGTAATTTGTCAGCTAAACAAAATCATTTAACTGCTAATTTTTATTTTAATACACTAAAAAAATGCTGTGATAAAAAAAACAGCGTTGGGTGAAATATTTAACTCAACTATTGCTCAAAAATTTCTTGTTTAAAAAAAGAACCCAAAAAAGGTTGGAAATTAACATTTATTAATATGTTCAATAAATTAACATTTATGCATGAGTTGAATAATAGTAATTAAATAATAAACATTTTTAAATGGATTATTAATAAATGTTCACCTTTTGATTTCTGCTAATGCCTCTAGTAATTATGTGTCAGATTTTTCATTTCCAAGTTATCTTGGGTTCATTTTAAGCCAGCCATATAGTCATTTTTAAATTAAATAAAACTACTTTAGAAGGTCTGGTTTAAATGTCAAAACAACCCAGTCACTGAGTTTGATATTTCACCAAGTGCTGGGTTGTACTTAACCCAGCATTTTTAAGAGTGTACAAAAAGAGATACAGTCAAACCAAAAATTATTCAGACACCAGATATAATTTTTGATATTTTTTTACTAGTTGGTGCAGAACACTAGTTCATTTATGTAAGTGAGGATAGCAAAATAAAGTAAACCATGATATATTATACCCAAAATTCTTCATACGGTGGACTAGGAGTAAAACTGAGAAAAATTTGTGACCAAAAATTTGATTTGACACTTTGACCTGACCATGTTTTGTTATCTGACAGATGAATTTGTTCTGACACAGATTAATTCTTGAGTTCTTGTCATATTTTATTACCATTTTCTAAACTGTTGCGAATAAACTGTGATAATGAGAGAAATTTTAAAGGTGTCTGAATCAGTTTTGGTTTGACTGTAATTCATTTGTGATTATCAAGATGAATTTGTTCTGACACAGTTTAACTCTGAGTTCTTGTCATATTTTATTACCATTTTCTAAACTACAGCGAATAAACTGATAATGCGATAAATGTTGAAGGTGTCTTAATAAATTTTGGTTTGACTGTATTTAGCAAAATGTGTATAGACCAGTGACAGCTGACACTTTAATTGTATGGAAAAGAGCAGCTTGGACATTTTGCTAGATAAGTCCTTTGTGTTCCAAGAAACAATGAGGGTGAATAAATGATGACAATTTTTTTCATTTTTAGTTGAACTATCCCTTTAAGTAAAGTTTTAGTGTTTACTTTATAAATGCTGTAGAGGACAGCATAATAGCCACGGCAACACAAAGGAACTGTCCTCCTGACAAACCAAGAGGAGCAACACTGACAGAAGAACAAAAGGAAGAGACGAATAGGATGGAAACAATGGTATGATAACTGCCCTGGCTTTAAAGAATAGAGAAACTAGAGCCAATTTTTGGGGAGCAATCAGAGGTAGCGGAGCCAAAACATGACAGAATCTTACAGAAAGAGAGAATGAGAAGACAAACAGGAACTTTTTTTTAAAGATAAATGGAATGAGGGAGATAGGGAATTGAGAAACCAGACAGAAAGGGAAAAGACGGTTGTCCTAAATATGACAACTAAACTACACAAACAGTAAACATGAGCAAGCATGATTAGTACAGAATTATTTTCACACCAAAAGAAAGAAAGAAAGACAGAAAGAAAGAAAGAAAGACCATATGTGGAGTGGCTGTCGCTTCATGATGCAGAATACAAAACGTCTGAAAATGTTTGTTGGGAAAATTAGCATTTTACCGAATTAAACGGATACATTTCTGAAGCAATAGATACCACAGGAGTTATAAATTTTTCATTATAGAGCTAATAAAAAATTAAGATATATTGAAATCACACACGGCAACCTCATATTATAATTCTTGGTGCATATTTGACACATGCTTTAACCTTTCTATCAGTTTTACAGTTTGGTTTATTCAGATAAATGACTCAACTTTAACCCTTTATTTATTTATTCATATGATGACACATTTTATAGATCAGAACATCATGATTTTCTCGCACTCTCAGCAGGATCTGAACCAGTTAGACCACAATTGCGCAAGTTCTTAACTATCCAATAAAATTCTGCATACCTTCAAGGACAACACTATCTTCTCAGTCTTCTGTCTGTTTGACAAGTGAGTTTAAATAATTCCTGCAGGTTGCAGCCTCCCTCTTGCTACCTGGAGAAGACGCAAATGTATTCATGTCGCACGCCACCCTATCGATTACTGGGCTGCAGAGGAATTAAAGGGCACATCGCACAAATCATCATTAAATAAAAGATAAATATTCACACATTCCCAGCCCCAGACCCTCACTGAATCTCTGGAAACACTCTTTATCTCGGCTAATTTGAATTTGGGGATGCGGTAACATGCCCGGTCAAATTAAAGCATCAGAGACACACGACACACGACACACAAAACACCCACACACACCTCAAGTGCTCTCAAAATGTGATTAATGCCTGAGATTTGGTCCTTGTGGAGAATAAACAGAAAAACATTAGTCGGGCGTGAAATACGTAGCTTGAGCACCTGTCCTTTTTTCTATTACATTTTCCTCTCATCCCCGCATCACTGTCTTTTTTCTCCCTCGTTCGCCTCTCATCTGCGGAGTGGCAGCATATATAATCCCGCCGTAATGGACGTTTAATATTTACACGTTTGGTGTAATCACTTAAATGCCTGTTTTACCACGGCCTTGTTTGGGTAGTTGGAGGGCATCTGACAGCCTATTCATCACAAAGTGAGCGTGCGGAACCTCTCGCCCCCCTTAACAATCAATCAACCGACAACTCCAACCCCCTACACACACACACACACCTCAGCCTGACTGTGTGTAATCACTTCTGTTTGCATAACCCCCCACCACACACACACACGCTTACACACAAACCCAAGAACGATACCTATTAGTCCATCATCTGAAAGGCCCTACCTGTGAATAGCTCCATAGGCTCCAGGGATTAATCTTTAGCCCTTCAGACGCACGGCAGCTCTATGCATTTAGAGAGCCTCCATTGGCTCAGGTAATGGGATGTGGACTTTACACTGAAATACATCTAATCATAAGGTTAGCTTTTGATTTCCTTTGAATGGATTCAGCCGATGCTGAATTACCTCGGCTGGTGGAGAGAATGTGAATCAAGCGTTTTATTGGATAGCTTTAGTTGCACTACTTCCAAAAAGTCGCTTTGAGCTTTTCTAGGCAACTGTAAAGACAGGAAAAATAAATCAATGGCTACATAGTAGTCACAATAAATTAGTGACTACTATGCAAGAGCATTTATAAACACATTGATTCATAAGAAGTCATATTAACGCATTTAAATATACTCAGTGGCTACAATAAATCTTTAAATGTACTTCTAGCAAATCTTAAAGAGGTCATGAACTGAAAAATCTAAATTCCTTTGATCTTTCGACATATGAGAGGTCACTATACTATTAAAACATCATGTAAGTTTCAGAACTCAAAACTTACTTGTCAGACTGAAAACAGCTTATCTGCCAAAGGACAGGTTGTGGAATGACCAATTTGGAGTTTGCAAACACTGATGATGTTTTTTTTGTGGGCGGAGCTTATCTGGTGGCAGAAAATTACAGTTTTCAAGTAGCGGTCTATGGAATCCACGAAGTAAAATAATTTCAAAAGGTACATTTGAGTTTATATTTCACAATTTCCAGATTATATCTCACAATTCTGGTAAGACTAAGAATCATGTGTTTATATCCCACACTTCTGGGTTTTTCCCCTCAGAATAGACAAACTCACTATTGTTAAGTTAAATTGAGTTATAAAGTCCAAATTAGGAGGTATAAACTTGCATTTGCACAGGAAAAAAAAGTCTGAATTGTGAGATAAAATAGGTTAATGTTATGTAGACTGTTATAGGTTCAAATAGTATTTCACGCTGTAACTGTAATGGAATATGTCCCCATATGAACTGCATATGTGAATATTATGTTGCTAAATTGTTTCCATGGTCTGTCTACAAGGGACTTGGTTTCCTTTTGACAATAGTAGGGACATAAACTCAAGTGACCCCCAAACACACACTTGTCATGTTTGGTTCGATTAAAGGTGCTGTATGTAGGATTGACACCCAGTGGTTGAACTAGGTATTGCAGTCCAAATTCAAAATATTGAACGCGCAGGTTGCCAGACAGCTGACACCAACAGGAACGAGCATAACCTGACCATGGAAAGCGTCGAGCTAATTTATACATTTGTAATATTTGAATTGTTTGCAAATAATAAACCACCTCGTGTAGATTTTTATAAATCTGAATCTGCGTTTAATTATGGAGGCTGCAGAGGTCGCATTTGTTGGCCGTATACATTGAGGCGACCCGGTTGTAATCGCAATCAAGTTGACTGTTATTCATTGTGACGTTTAAAATACTATAATTTATTTCTTACTTTGAAATCTAAAGGTTAATTTTCTCAAACGAGACTGCCTCAATGACTTATGCATAAAACATACACAGACAGTTAAGCCTTTATGCCGAAAACCTAAGCCCTCTACTCCAGTTACAATTGTTACTTTTTTCCTTGCCCCGACGACAACACATTGCTGAAGAAAATTAATAAATAGCTTCACATTCATGTCAAAATAGTAGTAGCCTTGTGTTCTTTCTCAATCACTCAATAGCTAAAAAATAATATGTAGCAATGTATGTTAGAATAATTTCACCACATCAATTAATTCAGTTGCATTTGTATTGGTAAACGAAATAAAATTTTGTATTTGTATTTCGTAGTTTTCATAGTTTTCTTTCACAGTTGTTACCGATGTGATAAACAGCCATGGCCCGTCTGCACCTCCGCTGTAGTCGGCCACACTGTCTCGAATACACGCTGTCTGAGGTACCACGAAACACAGTGTAAATGTGAGTACTGTCTTAATATTACATTTATTTAAAATGCTAACTAACTTTAGCCTATTATTACCTGTCAAGGAGAAAATTAGCCAAATCAGCATTTGTTTTGAAACCTTTGTCTGTTTAAGCTCTCTCCATCTCTCAAAAACATCTCCAATATTTATACGGCTTTTATTATACCGTTGATCATACACTTTTTTTGGATGGATGCCGAGACTTTGACCCCCTTTCCTTTAGCAGCTTCCATGACTGAAATGAAATACGTTGTGTTTTTCGACAACTGGCAACCCGGGGTGCTGAAATACAATTAGGTAAACTGGCAGTGGGCGGGTTACACAAACCAAAACAGAGACAGGATTCCGGCACAGAACGCACATTTTCAAAGGAGAATAACTAACTGTAGCATTGTTTTTCAGATAAACAAGTATGTTAACTTAGCATGTTTCTTAAATATCTGCAAACATATTATGGTATTTTTATGCTTTAGTAGAGTCAAAATCTTACATACAGCACCTTTAAAACGAACTCTGGTGTGATTGCTCTGTTAGTGCAGTTCATTTAAGTGTGAATGCTGCCATGCGAACCCTGGTGGTCACCAAACAAGTGACCCGAATATGAACACAACAAGGACCAATATTTCTAAACGAACCAAAAACAGGAAGTAATGGCAAGATGCGATGCAATGCGACATTATTTCACGAAGGGAACAAGCAGTGTATTCAAAACAAAATAAGCAGAAGGCAAACGTGGAGCAACACGCAGTCCAACACACGGTATAAGGTGTATTCAACTTATAGCGGCACTGAGCAGACCTCCTTTTGTTTGGAGTGTTTGGTGAGTTCCGTCACAAAATACATTGAACATATCACTATGCCTTTAAATTCGGTATCTTTAGGTTTGCTGTCAAAAATGCCAGTGTGAACACTAAGGGGACCAGGGCCGAATGTATCATTTTACTTTTTGGTGCGGACCAAATGAACCAAATCAACCAAACTACAAGTGTGAACACACCCTTTCTCACACTCATGTTGATCCAAACCTGCATGCCTATCTTTCTTCTACAGAAAAAAGGAAAAAAGTCTATGAAAGTCAGTGTCTCATAATGTAATCTTTGTGTGTGTATGGGGGTGTGTGTGTGTGTGTTCCACAGAAAGATTAAAGTCATACAGGTTTGGAATAAGGGTGAGTAAATTATTGAGAGAATTTTCATTTTTAGATGAACTATCCCTTTAAAGGAAAACATAGCATAGCCCACTAACCTTTTGTTCTGTTAATACTGATGTATAATTAATTAATATTAATGAATATTAATTAACATCTCCAGGAATGTTAAATGTTTCTTAGATTAAGGATTTCAAAATTAGAAAAGGATTAATGAGGTGAATAGGTGTACATCTGCTGCCCCCTGTTGGAAAATGAATGAGGCCCCTGAACTTTCAGTCAGACTTGAGTGCATCCTGAATGTACTTCTGCACACTACCAAGTCTCTAGGTGTGTAAGTGTGTTAGAAATGTGCTGGAATGAAGGGGAAATGCCTGTACATGCAGCAGGACTCTCAACGCTCAGTTCTGTCAGCAGTAAGGGAGCGGCTGTGTGCTTTCGCTCTCTTGCTTCATCGGACCATGACATGTTCAATCACACACTGTCACTCTTAGGAAAGAGAGGATCTAACATGCATTAATAATATAAAGTGTAGTGCAAATATTACACAAGTAATGCACACTGTTTTTATCATCCCTCATCACTTTACACAAAGGTTTTGGGGCGTTGGTGGATTAGGTACTTTTAAGTGATTTTAATTTCAATATTTGCACTGCAACCAACAAGGCATTTCATAACCTGTCATGTTTTCGTGCATAATCTACCTACTAAAATATGAATTTCTGCAGAATTAGTCAGATTTCTTTTTTGTTTGTTTTTGTTAAAAACGCCTTTTGACAAGATATTTGTTTTGTATTTTTATTGGCTGTGTGCCCATGAAGCTTCTAAATGAATCTTTGTGGATGAAGATTTATGAAAGCAGTTAGTCAATCTAACTGCGTCAACTCCCATCAAACTCTCCCACAAATGTTTCTGCAGGTTTTTTTTTCCTGTCAGCATTGGAGGGGAAAGCAGGGGACACGCCTGTGTTTGTCAAGCAGCTGTTTGTGCGTCTACGAGTGTTTCTGTCATTCACCCACCACTTTCTTCATCTACGCTGAAACAGAGGAGCAGCAAACCCTCAATTCTCTCAGCAGCAGCAACCTCTCTTACTAGCAGGTACTTATTAACCAGTTTGTGAAGGTAAAAAACTTACAGAATACAGAAATGAGCATTAAACCTTAATTCATCTGCGCTGTAACGATGGTGAACAGCCACATTGCTTGTGTCTGCTGGTGCATGATTCTCAGCTCACCGCTTTGCTGTTCGTCTCTGCTAACAGTTTAGTTCTCTGAAGCCATATGGAGACCGCAAGTGGCTTTCTATATTCTGCCATGCTGTCAGGCCTGTTATTAGAGATCTTTTAGCGCCTGTGCTAAAACTGTAGAAAACCCTCACCTGCTGTCACATTTACCGGCTACTTTCTGACAAGAAGAGAGATTGGGCTTTGCCTTGATTTGTGTGTAAATGCTGAGCAGCATGTCAATCAAATTCATTTGATTAAAATGCTGTATGGTTTGCTATGCAGTTAATTTGCTTTAAAAGAATAATTATGTAGTAAAAGATCTAAGTTGCATATTTAAATATAATGTAAGTAAATAGTGATAACAGCCAGTCCCCATCCACTTTCATTGTATGGGGAAAAAAGGCAGCTTGGACTTTTTCTAAGTGTCTCCTTTTCCTTTTCACATGAACTGTCCTTTTAGCACTTTACTTTAGAATTTTACCAGTCTTTTCTTAAAATATTTTTCCTCTTTCATGACCCCACAGAAGCAGCGCCAACATGCAGAACGCAGAATCCGTGTCAGCAACTATAAACACTAACAGGAACTGTACAGTGGAAATCACCAATATTAGCAGCGTTTACTGCCTTATCAATCCAAAGTAAGGAGAAAATCATGTCTTAGGACGTACAAATATTTCACATTTACAATTATTTAAATTACGCTACTGACAAATCAGTTTAGTGAGTGATAAGAATTCCAGTGTACACTGTAAAAAATCTACTTGGAACTTAAAATGTAATTGTGCATATCTATAAAATGTTATTGACCAAAGTCAACTATAAACTTTTCTCAGGGTGTACATGTCCAGTGGGTTCAGTTACCATCCACCCCAACCCACCATCCGTACCACCAAGACCGAGGTTTGCTCATTCACTAAGGATGACAACACAGCCACCGGGGCTGTGGGCATCTTGACCTATGACCTCTTCCACATGCAGAACCGTATGTGCACTGAGCGCATGGCCATTCTGTTCTCTATCCCCTTCGACTACCACTTGTACAAGAATGTGATAGGCATTGGGTTGTTTGAGAGCAGCCGTGGATGTGACAAGGCCCTGTACAAGCACATGTATGAGGGGAAGGACTTCAGCCAGTTCACTCGTGCAGATGTAGGGGGATCTGGAATCATTCACAAAGGAAAGAAAATAGACTTGAGGGCCACCATGTCCAATGTGGGCAAGGCTATTATTAAGCTTGAGGTCTATGACAAGATGGGCTAAATCATAAAACATTTAGCCTGACAACAGTAACAGTGCGCATATGATTGAATTAAATGCACATGCCATTCAAAATGTTGATGTCACTTTTTTATATCTGTATGAATACTTGCAATTGTAAATTCTCAAAATAAGTCCAAATAAAAAAAAGACTGTTTTGAATGCTTATGTTTGCTTCTGTGTCTGCACCACATAAAATATGTGACCCTGGACAACAAAACCAGGCATAAGTGTTTTTTATTATTATTTATGTATATATTTTTTTAGATTTATGCATCATTAAGCACTAATAAGCTTTCCACTGATGTATGGTTTGTTAAAATGGGACAATATTTGGCTGAGATACAACTATTTGAAAATCTAGAATATGAGGGTGCAAAAAAAATCGAAATATTGAGAAAATTGCCTTTAAAGTTGTCCAAAGGAAGTTTTTAACAATGCATATTACTAATCAAAAATTAAGTTTTTATATATTTACGGTAGGAAATTATTTTCTTCATGGAACATGATCTTTATTTAATAACCTAATGATTTTTGACATTAAAGAAAAATCAATAATTTTAATGTATTGTTGGGTATTGCTACAAATATACCTGTGCTTCTTACTAGTCTTGTGTTCCAGGGTCACATATACAGTAAGGTGATATTTTGGACGATATTTAAAGACACTCATTGCATTCATAAATTATACAATTAATATCTATTGATTCATAACTATATCTCATAAAGTATCCATAAATGTATGCATTCCCTGGGATTCAAAACCCATGACCTTGTCATTGCTGTAGCATCAGTTTTTTAATGTTTTTAAAGAAGTATCTTCTGCTCACCAAGCCTGCATTTATTTGATCCAAAGTACAGCAAAAACATAAACATTTTGAAATATTTTTACTATTTAAAATAATTGTATTTGAATATATTTAAACATGTAATTTATTCCAGTGATTTCAAAGCTGAAATTTTTAGCATTACTACTCCAGCCACATGATCCTAAAGAAATTATTTTAATATTCTAATTTGCTACTCAAAAAAACATGTAATATTATGTTGTTTTATTATGTTGAAAACAACTGAGCAGAATTTTTCTTTCAGGTTTATTTGATGAATAGAAAGTTCAGAAGAACAGCATTTATCTGAAAACATTAACATTATAAATGTCTTTATCATCACTTTTAATGCTAAATAGCAGATAAATGCTGGCCTTTGAATCTTTATATTTATCAAAGAATCCTGAAAAAAGTGCTTAACTGTTCAAAATATTGATGATAATAATAATAATAAATGTTTCCTGAACAGCAAATCAGCATATTAGAATGATTTATGAAGAATCGTGTGACTGAAGAATGGAGTAATGATGCTAAAAATTTAGCTTTGATCACAGGAATAAATTATATTTTTAAATATATTCAAATTGAAAACAGTTATTTTAAATAAAAAAAAAAATAGAATAACAATATTTCAAAGTGTTACTGTTTTTGCTATATTTTAGATCAAATAAATGCAGGCTTGATGAGCAGAAGAGACTTCTTTAAATAACATTAGAAATCTTTTGACTGGAATTGTATGTCTGTTTTGTTTTTACCCCACTATGGTTCAAGCAGGAATGAAGTGAGAACATTTCATGGCTCAATATTCGCAACACATTACGAAATAAACATTCCTATCCAAATCGTTTCACAATGCTGTGATTGCTGAGCTAAACACTATAAAGACATATTATTATTATGTTTTTCGTTTCAGTAGTGTTTGTAAGAGTTTTTTCAATAATTATGGCCTATACGGCCCCTCATAGACCAACTCTTGACTCTAAGGCTAACGTTACCACTGGACACATCGAGGTCAATCCAGGTGGTTGGCAAAGTTTATTAAACAGTTACTTCATTACTCGCACATCCTAAATTAAACTGATATGCTTAAACATACAATCAAATGTTTAAGAATATGTTAAAGTAACGTTACTCACCTCTTTTTATTCCTCTTGGCTTCATGCCAGGCTCCAAACCGTTGTCGCGTCTCATAACGAGGTCCAGAGTTGGCTGGGCGAAAAGCATTTCTGATTTCATCCTCGACATTTGTGGAAACACGCCGATCATTCAAAGTCGAGGCAACAGAAGAAATCATACTTAGCGACTGTAAAATATTATTTAAAATACTAATCGCTTCAGACAGCTCGTTACGGCTAACCGCCATTTGCCTGTGGGACGCGCCAAATGGAAGCTTGAACGCGTCAAACGGAAGCTTGGACACAGCTTGCGCTTCGAGTGAAATTAGCTCTCATCAACTAATGAAATCTCTTCTCGCTTCAGTAACGCTTATGAATGAATTTCACTACGGTTGATCAATGTTTTCACTCGTGTTTGTAAGAGGTTTTTCAGTAACGCTTATGAATGAATTTCGCTACGGTTGATCAATGTTTTCACTAGTGTTTGTAAGAGGTTTTTCAGTAACGCTTATGAATGAATTTTACTACGGTTGATCAATGTTTTCACTCTTGTCTGTAAGAGGTTTTTCAATAACGCTTATGAATGAATTTCGCAACGGTTGATCAATGTTTTCACTCGTGTTTGTAAGTTATTTTTAGTAATACATATGAATAAAAATCAATAAAGTTGATCAATGTTTTCACTCGTGTTTGTAAGTTATTTTTAGTAATACATATGAATAAAAATCAATAAAGTTGATCAATGTTTTTCGTTTCACTCATGTTTGCAAAAGTTTTTCTAGTTATGCATATTAAAGTATTTCAATAATGTTGATCAATGTGTTCATTTCAGTAGTGTTTGTAAGAGTTTTTTTTCAATAATTATGGCCTATACGGCCCCTCATAGATTATTATTCATTATCAGGAAACCTCACCTAAAACGTATTCCTGTAAAATGCATACTTGTTTACATCTGAGCTAACCTTGAAAATTAAGTCATTTCCGAGACAGATCTGTACATGCAAATCCACTGTTATGGTGTAAGAAATCTAACAACAAGTTTTGGGTGTGGAACTCTTCCAAGCATTTTCCCACCCATGTCAGTGATGGCTCTTGAGCTGATAAGTGTGCGAGCATGTCTGTGTGTAAAGTGGGTGTACACTAAATCTGAGTAGGCATGTTTTTTTTTTTCACGGGTAGGTATGCACTGTTCTTGTTGCTGATCATGAAGCCTGGGAAAGGGACAAAGTAAAAACGCAGTGACTCTTTCAGAACGCACTGTTACTGAGCAACACACACTCCAGAGTAGCACAGAGGTAAGCCTACATTCTCATCAATAATCAGAACTAATGCATTCCAATGTATTCTTTTAATTCCATAATAAAATTATTACTTAGCAAAACAGTTTTTTTCATTTCTGGACACTTGAGCAACTTATTTCACACTTTTTACGTTTCTTCTTAAAGAAAAGCATTATAAAATTAAAGATTGCTTTAGGCACAATGTTTTTTAACTGGGGTGTCGGTATGTAATTACTAAAATACTGAATTCACCACAACAGTTCAACTAGAGGACAATTAGCTAACTTTATATCACAGAAAAACAACAACAAAAACAACTGAAAAGTTATTTTATTTGCACTGCAGCCCTGCAGTGTAAACAAAACTGCATTTCCACTTCTTTTCACCGCAAGGTACAGACTTCTTTTCTCACACCATGCCTCTCCTCTCTACTTCCCTCTGTTTCAGCCGTCAATCAGATCTATCGTGCACCATCATGACTGAGTCTGCTGAGGCTGCCGCTGCCAACGTGAGCAGCAAGAGACACGCCACCATAGAGATCACCAACCTGACAAACAACTACTGCCTCCTCAACCCAAAGTGAGACTACAACCAGAAGCAAAACTAATGTTAAACCAAGCATTCAAAACTAAAAGTTTGTCTCTAAACTTCCATATGTGACCCTGGACCACAAAACCAGTCTTAAGTAGCACGTGTATATTTGTAGCAATAGCCAAAAATACATTGTATGGGTCAAAATTATGCATTTTCTTTTATGCCAAAAATCATTAGGATATTAAGTAAAGATCATGTTCCATTAAGATATTTTGTACATTTCCTACTGTAAATATATCAAAACTTAATTTTTGATTAGTAAAATGCATTGCTAAGAACTTCATCTAGACAACTTTAAAGGTGATTTTCTCAATATTCCGATTTTTTTGCACCCTCAGATTCCAAATTTTCAAAATCTCGGCCAAATATTGTCCTATCCTAACAAACTATACATCAATAGATTATGTATAAATCTCAGTTTCAAAAATTTTAACCGTATGACTGGTTTTGTGGTCCAGGGTCACATATGTGTAAATACAAATAGGCAAAAGTTAAAAAATATATTGAAAAATAAAATTAATTGTATATACAGTTGTGCTATAGATGATAGAAAACGATTATAATAGAATGAAATGCTGGGATGTACTAGGATGTAGGTGGTAACAAATAAATATAAGGTTATTGCATATATTTTATTGCATAATGGGGGAAACATTTAGCTGTTCATAGGTAGATTGCCTGGGGGAAGAAACTGTTTTTGTGCCTGGCTGTCCTTGTATTTGGGGCTCTGTAACACCAACCACATGGCAAAAGTTCAAAAAGCACACAAGATATTTTTTAAAAATATTTTAGTTTTTTTCATACAGTGATGTTTTGGACACAATTTACATTTAATTTTATGTTTGGAACAACGATAACAGTAAATGATAACAGAATTTGAATTTAGGCTGGTGAACTATATTTAAATGTGCATTTTGTGTAGCAAAAATATGTATGTTTGTGTATAATTCCTGCATCAATTCTACAGGGTCTATCTTGAGAGTGGTGAAACCTCCAACCCACCTCAGCCCACAGTGCACCCCCTCAAGGCCGAAGTATGCACTTTCAGCAAGACCAGCGCTCAGGCCACAGGCAGTGTGGGGGTTATGACCTATGACCTGTTCGAGCGGAGCAGAAATGACTACATTGAGACCATGGCCGTCATGTTTTCCGTCCCCTGGGACTACAATCTGTATAAGAATTGGTTTGCAGTAGGCATCTACCCGAAAGGAAAGGAGTGTGACCAGGCCCTTTATAAAGAAATGTACTATCAAAAGAACCCGCAGGGCTTTGTGAGGGAGGAGGCTAACGGGTCAGGCATTAACTTTGAGGGAAAATATCTGGACGTAAGGGCCACTATGTGTCCTTTAGGCAGGGCTATCATAAAACTGGAGGTGTGGGACAAGCTGCTGACTCCTGTGGGTCAGCAGACTTGCTAAACATATAAAGCAGTCAGCCATTTTACTGAATCAAAATAACATTGTTTTTACATGTGTATCAAAAATGTTTGCTTATACATTCACCAGTGAAGAACTATTTTAGCTTCCTTGTCAGCTCTTTAGGTTATTTGAACATGGTAAAAGGATCTGAGAGTGTTCAAACTGAATCTAATACCTCTGTAATATGCCACACTTTAAACTGTTTGCTTTTTCTGTCAGAAGAACGCCTCAGATGTGTGTTTACAGTCTGTTTATGCTTCCTGCAGGCTAAATCCGACCTCATATCAGGCAGCCATTGTATTGTTATTCAGTCAAACCATCTTCTTGGTGATTTTTTTTTACTCCCTCATCAGGGCAAAGATCCCTGTGAACAATACACACTGTCTGTACTGACTGCCACAGCTGAGGTATTTTCAAATAAATATTTATCTGCAATTTCGTAGTAATACCTTTGCCTTTTTACTGAGCCTGAAGGCTTGGTGCCATATGTATCGGTGTTTTCAAAATCTCAAATGAGAGTCGAGGCTGTTCGTCGTAAGCTGGAAATGGTCCTGTGTAAATATTGTGTAATATGTATTTGGAAATTCCTAATGCCTGAAGAGGGCAGCTGAACCATGGGAACTGAAAGACAGAGACGAGGATATAAAGAATGAATTACAGCATCAAAGAACTGGCAGAGCACATTTTACATCTTTAAACTCCTCTAGTCCTGAATAACTCCTTCAGCAGGCGCTGAATGATGTCTCTCCAGTTTACTCGATACTCACAATTCACAATCAGAAACATCAATGCTAATTTATCAGTAAGAAATGGAGCTGTAATTGGAAAACTAAAGGTTTAACAAGCAACTGTTACTACTTGCCCAAATCCGGAGGGAACCGATATCTCATTTAATGCACTAGCAAACCAGTCATCAAGGTCAAAGAGCACCATTTGCAGAGTGCACGACTCAGTAGGCTGCAGCACTATTACCAACATCAAAAATAAAAACAAGTCTGTTCTGAAATCTTAATTCAGTGGATGGAATTGCATCTTAATCCATTCTTAATACTACAACCCCAAATCAGCAAATAAGAGCATTGATCAAAGGTTTCATTCTCTATGTGCTGTGACATTTTCATGGAAAGCCCATACATAATACAGGATAAACGTCAGCTCTTTAACAGATATCTCTGGAGCATTGTTGCACAATGTAATAGGGTGGTGGAGAAATGCTGTAAACAGATGGCAAGTGCTTTTCTGATGCTACAGTGGCTATCTTGAGTCAGGTGTGTGGTTTTCCCCCACACTTGAGCTTGAAGCAGTATTCTTTTCTTTCCCTAGTGTATTTATTTGGCACTGTGAGGGAAATGTTTCCCATTTTGCTTACGCTGTTGTGTATTTGTGCATTTGAGTGTGTATGCATGTCTGTGCATGCCACAGGGAAATGGCAATTAATACTAACACACATTCCACTTAAAGTTTGCACCTGTACTTAAAGGTGTACAATCTTTGTACACTGAGCACAAAGTAAGATATTCACAGAGTTTGTACATTTTCCAACAAAGTCTAAATGCTACTGTTCTGTGCAAACATTGCTGTTTGTTTGTGCCAAGGAGTCAAAGTTTGGCTGGTGATCTAAAAACGAGTCTCTGCTGGTAGATGCCAAAAAGAATCTTTCTTTTATCCCATTGATGGCCATTCAAAAATAACATTTCAGAAAAATATGGACAGAAACAAGCAACACATAAATTGGAAATGTTCCATTATATTACAGTAGATATTTTTGGAGGGCTCTTAAAAGTGTGAGATTTTGTCTGTGATTATTTTTCTGTCTGCTCTGTCTGTGAACCAAAATCCTGAAAAAGATCTTTTTTTCCCATTTCTATTTTTGATTTTCATTTGGAGGACAAGCTGTTTAGTCGCTGGAGCTCTCACAAGGAGAAGTGGTAATTTGTGAAACAACACAAAGAAACACATAAAGAAAACCTCAGAGACGTCTGACGAGGGACTTGGGCAAAGGTTGTCCTAAAATGTGGGATCTGCACGAGTTAGAGCTAATTCGAGGGTTTTCACTTTTCAGATCAGTGCACAAGATCAGTAATGAACTGAGAGTGGCGAAGTTCAACTGCAGAAGGTGCAGTGATGTGAATTTAAGATCAAAGTAGTGTTGGGTCTTAGTCCATTTTGTTGAGTCAGAGTCAAGTCCAAGTCCTTGAAGGAGAAGTTTACTTCCAGAATCAACATTTCCTGATCATTTACTCACCCCCATGTCATCCAGGATGTTCATGTCTTTCTTTCTCCAGCTGCAAAGAAATTATGTTTTTTAGGAAAACATTCCAGGAATTTTCTCCATATAATAGACTTCAAATGGGATCAGCAGTTTGAATATCCAAATTGCAGTTTCAAGGCAGCTTTAAATGCTCTACACGATCCCAAGTGAAACGATCGTCCAACCACAAATGCTCATCTTGCACTAGCTGCGATGCAGAAGCACATCTTAAATTGGAAAAGTCACAAGGTAGGGCAAAAAAGACAATTTTATTTTGTACTCCAACTTCAAAATCATCCAAAATCATTGTTTTATCTTTTTTTTTTTTTTTTTGTAAATTGCGTTTGACTTTCTTTGCATGTTCACTTTATAAACACTGGGATGTTACTTCTGTCTACATTACGCATGTGTGATTATGTAATGTGTGAATTGAAGCTAGTGCAAGATGACCATTTGTGATTAAAAAGTATATCTTTTTTTTGTTTGTTTTTTTTTTTTTCACTAGAGCCTTTTGAAGCTGTACTGAAACTGCAATTTGGACCTTCAACCCACTGGCAACCATTGAAGTCCACTATATGGAGAAAAATCCTGGAATGTTTTCCTCAAAAAATTGCTGAAAAAAAAAATCTTGGATGACATGTAGGGGGGGGGGATTATCAGGAAATATTGATTCTGGAAGTGAACTTTTCCTTTAAATAATCGAGTTTGAGTGTGAGATGTTTATGCCATTAATGTTGTTAATTTATTTATTTTTTTATCTCTCATGTTATAAATAACATGGACTCAGAGTCGATATCAAGTTTGAGTACAAATTTACCAGGGAGCATGACAAGTCTAATGTTGTTCAACAGTTGGAAAAAAATGTTCTGTAAGTGATTCCGTTGATATAATTTCTCTATGCTGTTATTATTATAGCTGTGGTTTGGATTCACAGTGAGATGGATTAATAAAAACTTTATAGGCATAGACAACGTCCTATAAACAGGCCTTTACACTGCATTCAAGATACACATTTTAACAATTATTGCATTTCCTGGACACTAAACTCAAAAATGGATAAACACAATCTTAAAAAAAAAAAAAAAAAAAGAATTCAGTCTTTGTCTTAAATACAGTGATGGTGCTAATGTCCATACATGTACATAACAACTGTGATCACAAGTAGGAATTGTCTTTGCATGCATTGTGAATTCTTTTCTTCAACATTTTCTACCAGAAATATCCACAAGACCAGTTGTACAAAAAAAATATATTTCATTTCAAGTCTGAAAATAGATTTATGTTGGTAAATCACAATTCAAGGGGGTTTACTGCTGCTATTTGCTGTGTGAGAGTGCCACTGTGTGGAGGGATGAGGTGCAGTATGTAGTGTATATATTATGAGTATTAGGACGCTATGAGCTATTAAGAGTCATATATAAGATAAAACAGGTAACACATATGACTAGATCTCATATAAATAAAAAGGATAAGAAAGCTTTCAGTCTAACATTCAACCATCTGTCTCTGACAAAAGGCACGAGTAAGAGAGAAAAAGACAGAAACGAGTGTGTGTACTTGTGTCTGCTTCTAAAATTATTTACCCCATATTTGAACTGTGCTTCAGTTTTTCAGTGTTTCTTGGGCAGCAGGCCTTCATACTGTTCTCTGATCTCAGCGATGGCAGCATTCAGACGCGCTGTAGGTGCTGTGTCAACCCCCACCAGCAGACGCCCACTCGCTTGTGTCCAGAATGACAGCATCTCCTGCACAAACAACAAGAATATCAACAAATCCAGCAGAGTACCATCTACCATGTTCCAGATATGCATGCGCTGTACAATGCAGTAAAAGAAATGATCTGTTCCATTACTTCATAAACATATCTTGTTTTATCTTTTGAATGTTTTCAGCATTTATCAGAGCTTGAACCACAGATGAACTTTCATCTAACACAAATTATACGTGCAGAGTACTAAATGCAATTCATTATACCTTTTAAGATGAGAAAGACAAACAATGTTGTAAAACATTAACTGTTGTAAACATTATGGTGAACAATTGGAAAAACTGTCGAAAAATAAAGTCTCTTTTCAAGAGTCATAGGAAATTAAATAGTTGTATACACATACTAAATAATACTGTTATTAAAAGATTAGTAAAAGGAAGAAAAAAAAAACAGCATTACTTGTGGGTTAAGCATTTACCAACAGATTTTGGCACGTCTTCAGAGTAAGCTACTTCATACCATGAAACGTAATAATTTGCAAGTGTTATTTAATATATTAAATTACAGTGTTTATTTATTTATTTGGGGTTTTTGTTTTTTTTTATTTAAAAACACTCTTTAATAAACAAGTTCCGAACGATGTCACGTCAGTTTAATTTTACATTGAGTGAAAATCTGATAAATAAATGTCTTACCTGAGCGCGAAAATTCCGTTTTTCATAACGCCAGTCGTTGACGTAATATTCAAGCGCCGATTGCTGTGTTTGGTAAACGCTATGCGTGCGACACGCCCACCTAGCATCTTTCAATGACATTTATCGATTTTTCTGTTATCAAAAATAACTGTAAACATGCACAGGTTTTTCAGACCTCGTCGTATGCTTCGTGATGCTAAACAGCCACTATTATGGACAGCGGGCCAACTTTGTTTAAATCACAAACGTAAGTATTACCGAAACAGTTTCATAACTGCCCTTATGACAATATATTACAGTATGACTACACATGACATTACATTTCTTTGTAGTGAAATTACACAAACCAAAAAATTCCGTAGTTTTCAGAATTGCTACTTGAAATGCAGGGCATATAATCAATAGGCTAAAGAATCTGCATGTTTACAATGGGTGTTATATTATGTATGCCAAATTGTGCAATATTTGGCAAATGCGTAATGTTTATCATGGTAGATATTTGTTCTTGTAATTGTATTTCTTATACATATAATATATTTAAGTACTCAGAGGCTTTGCATGTTAAAACAAACATGCATGTGTGTTTTTTCAGTGTTCTTTCTATGGTACTCATTTACCATTGCATGTTTGTGTGCTTTTCAGCTGTTGTGGCATGTGTAAGGGGATATATTGTATTGCCTCCCACCAATGATGAAGAAGAAAAAGCCATGCTTCACAGGATGATGAGAGTGGACCATGCGGGAGAATATGGTGCCAACCAAATCTATGCTGGTCAGATGGCTGTTCTTGGCCAGACACAAATAAGTCCACTCATTCAGGTATTAGTCTATAAATCAAAGCTGACAATTATTACACAAAGATTACTATTTCCCTAGATCACATTTGGGAGGATTAAGCTGCCATGTTAGTTTGTTTAGAAAGAACAGGGTTCAGTGAGGTCTGATGTAATATGCAATTAGGCATTCCGTGTGATGTTGAATGTGCTGATATATCAATTACTGTTTAAGGAAATGTGGGATCAAGAGAAGCAGCACCTGAGTAAATTTAATGAGATACTAGCTGAGAACAGAGTGCGTCCGACACTCCTGCTTCCTTTGTGGAACATAGCAGGATTTGCTCTTGGTGAGTGTGACCTTTACAGTATTTCCTTTCTATATATATATATATATATATATATATTAGGGTAGAAAAATGCTACTTTTAAAGCATGGGAAAGTTATAGAAGTAGTTCACCCAAAGATGAAAAATTGCTGAAAATGTACACACCCTTACTGGAGTCACGTGGATTACTTGTGGCTTATTGTAATGAAAGTGATGTAGTGCATTTTTTTTTAAAATGGGTTTCTATCCCTTAAAAAATAAATAGTAAAATGCTCAACTGAAATTGCTCTTTTTAAGTGGAGTTTCTATGCATTGATTTTTTAAAAAATCTTCTTTAAAAAATCATGGACAGCTAGAAAAGTCATGGAAAAAAATCATTGGTCAATGGATGTGGAAACTCTTGGGTTATTTGTAACTAAAAAAGAGTCTTTATTGTATTTAGAATAAAACCGCATATGTGAAAGTTACACATCTGGTACATGACATGTCTGTTTATTGGACAGGTGCTGGCTCTGCTCTATTGGGAAAGGAAGGGGCGATGGCCTGCACTGTGGCTGTAGAGGAGAGTATCTCAGAGCACTACAACAGTCAGATCAGAACTCTAATGGAGAAAGATCCTGAGAAGTATACAAAACTGCTGCAGGTGTGTACAAGTCTTAAAAAATTCCAGGCTTCAAACTTCACACATATGTGACCCTGAATCACAAAACTAGTCATAAGTGTCAATTTTTTAAAATGAGGTTTTATACATTATCTGAAAGCTGAATAAATAAGCATTGATTTATGGTTTGTTAGGATGGGACAATATTTGGCCGAGATACAGCTATTTGAAAATCTGGAAACTGAGGGTACAAAATAATCAAAATACTGAGAAACCTGCCTTTAAAGTTGTTCAAATGAAGTGCTTAACAATGCATATTACTAATCATATTAAATCAATTAAGTTTTGATAAATTTACGGTAGGAAATTTACAAAATAGCTTTACTTAATATCCCAATGATTTTTGGCATAATTTTGACCCATACAATGTATGGCTATTGTTACAAATATACCTGTGCTATTTATGACCAGTTTTGTGGTCCAGGGTCACAGTTTTTTCTTTAATATCACAAAAATACTGTCAGTTTAATTTTTTATTTATGCTGATTATGTAATTTTCAAAAAGTAGGGGTCATGATTCCTTGATTAAATTCGAATAGGCCTACTTGATTATGAAAAATCCTCAATTGGATTTTGCTTGTCGATTAACCAACAAAATACCAAAAGTGGTGCATTCCACAGATAAGAATCCATAAAAAAGCATTATTAGACTGTTTTTTAAAACTGCACAAAATATTAAAACCATTTGAAAATCATAACAAACCATAATACTAATGTGAGTTCCCTCTGTGAGCATTTAATATAATTCAGTCAGTTATGATTATATTGTTTTATTACTTTATGTATTTAAACTGTTTTGTGCAATAACACTGCATAAATACTTTCTTTTGATACTTTATTTGAAACAATTATTATTGCTTCATTGCTGTTACGCATTTTAAGTCATTTTAAAATCTATTATTGCTTAGGTCTATTTTTATTACCACAAAAAAATTATTAAATTACTCAATTAATCGTCAGAATAATCACCAATTACTCGATTACCAAAATATTCGTTAGTAACAGCCCTTCTAGTTTAAAAAGTATGAAATAATATTACATTTAAAAAGAAGCATTTTAGAAGCATGACCTGAGACTCAGAACCCCACCAAAAAATATATGGATATGAAATGTTACTCAGTAAAGTGATGTTTTTGTTTCTTTGTTTGTTTGTTAGCTGATTAAAGAATTTCGGGATGATGAAATGGAGCACCATGACACTGGACTGGAGCATGATGCTGAATCAGTAAGTCTGAATTATTGCCTTAGATTGTCTTGCATGAACTGCAGTATTAAACTATAAATCCTCAATAATGGTAATCATTTTAATTCTTGTTTTTCAAGAGCCACAAAGATGTTTTTGCTTTACCATTTATGCTTTACTGACACATGACATATCTTTATTGCAGGTTCCTGGATATCAACTGATGAAAGCAATTATACAGGCAGGCTGCAAAGCTGCAATCTATGTCTCAGAACGTCTCTAAATATTTTATTTAGCATTTGATATAGTATTTAAAATTGTAAATATGAATGCTACTTTGTCTATCTTTAAAGTGTTAAAATGTTTTCAGTTGCACCATCTTAATATGAAAAGCTCTTTTCCAAAACGAGATTAACGCCATTTAAAAAAAAAAAAAAAATGTCCGCAGTGTTATTCTGTCATGTTTTCTCCCAGTCTCCTTTCTCTGCAAAATGCGATAGATCCGCTCAACCAATCACAGCGCACCATTACACGCATTGTAAACAGTAAAGGGAGTTTGTAAATGAGATATTGATACAGTTAAATAAACAAGAAGGTAATATTAAGTTACTTACGTTGTTTTACTCTAACACTGTTGCCCGATTTTGCTCCATTTCTTTGTGAAAAATAGTTTGAAACAAAGTCACAACTGAGCCGCCGCGCATCTCAATTCAAACACTGCGGTGTTTTATGAACGAACATGCGTTTTTACACTAATATAGTGAGTCAATTTCCCATTCATAAAGACAGTCACGTGCTTTATTCCTCAATGAATCAGCCGTTCGAACGAAACAAATGAATATGATTCAGTAATTAAATAAGTGACTTGACGCCACCTACTGGTTTTTTTAAAGTATATTTTCAGTGATTTAAATCAAGTTTTTAACGGAAAGTAAGCATAGAGTCCTGCTGGATTTATTGCATTTGGGGGAAAAATATTCAGTTTTTATAATGAATCTTGATGAAAATCAAAATCTGGATTTGAATTTTTAATGTAATTATAACCTAAAGATGCTATGTGAAAGTTTGAAAATATTGTTTTTCATCTCGCCACTTTCTTGGTAAAGAAGACACATTTTTACTCAAATTAATCAAAATGGATTTATAGCGTTTTGGAAAAGTACTATAAGTAAGCCATTTTGGGTTGATTTCTCCAAAATGTGTAAACAATGTGGTTTTATCAAAACATTGCTGTGTTTGAGCATCCCATCATGCCCAACACAGTAATGTAACTCAACCAATAGCATACGTCTGAGCTGGGACTATCTCTTTGTGTGACCAGAGGAAGACCAAATGAATATTTATAAAACCTGTTTTTAAAAAATAAAGATTTTTGCAGTATCGATATTGTTGCAGAAATTACTCACTTCATCTATAATGACGTGTTCCCCACAGCAGTATAAATATATTTAAAATATATTTATTGTGATTTTATACATGGCCAAAGTTTTTGTCTCATTAATATACTGAAATATCTATCAATCACAACTGTGTTGCTATTAAAGTCATGTGTCTGTACAGGATGTGTGTTTGCAAAGACCCTCTGAACACAAGAGGGCAGTGTTTACGTGTTAAGTAAAAGGTAATTTGCGGCCACCAACACAACAGGGCGATCTGGGCTCAACGGTTAAAATGATCTTTTGTCACGAAAAAAAAAAAGACCACACACATATATAATATGCTAGAAACTTGCTAATTTGTTATCTTAGAATATGCATATACTATCAGAAACGTTTGCATAGAGTATTAGGGGAAGTTATCACACGGGTGGCTATGAAAACATGTAACATAATCTGTTGCAGAGACGCTGGACACAGCTGTCTCCATCTCCCTGTGGTTCCCATGACTTAATCTAGGAGGGCATGAAGTCATCCTGGACCGTCCACAGAGTGTGTGAGACCGTGGCTTTTGGGGTTTTTCCATTATGTTGCCAATCTGTGAATTTGGGTTGATAAGGAGAGAGCAGGCTAGGAGAAGTGCACAAATTACACTCCAGACCTCTTCCGTAACTTTGTCTGGAGTTTTTTATGCTGAGTGTACTGGATAAAAGTTCTTGAGAGGCCTGTTTAGTTTGGCAGGTTCTGTTTGGGGGCAGAGCTACTGTAAACTCGCATTCAGAGAGAAGGTGGCTGATGCAATCCCAGTGTAACTTCAAGTATTCCTCAGCTTTCAGTGTACCATCAACTGTGACCACATGTAACCCTTAACAGACTCAAAGTTTGTGAGGTTTTCAACTGCCCACTAGCCACACTCCTCTTTTCTTTCCTACTTTTGAAGGTTTTTATTTTTAAACATATCCCACCCTATATTTGCATTGCTTAATGTGATGCAGAAGCTGCCACACAAGCTTTTGTTCTCGTGATGTGTCAGAGGAAGCTGACCCATCTGGAAACGCTGCATGAGTTGCTCACTGTGAACAGATCACATGTCTTTAAGTCTTAATAGCACACTGTTTTCCAAGAGCGAAAGCTCTTTACATTGACTTAAATGGGTTAGATGCACACAAAATATCTTTTGTCAACTATACCAGTATTAAAGACATTAAAAGTAGTAAAGTTTTTAGGAATTTAGCCATTTTCCTCTTATTAGCACTTAGCATAGCTCTCTACAAACAAGTTTTGACAGTGCATGTCTCTTGCGCAAAGGCTTAGTGTTATGAATCATGTAATTGTGTGACTGTTTCTCAGAGCTTGTTTCCCTCAGGACACAGATGCTAACCGCAGAGAGCTGCACTCAGCTCAATGGTAAATGCAAATCACCAGTGCGTTTATCTGTTGTTTTGTAGTTGCTGATATCCTTCAGACAGCTTGATATTTTTAGAGGGGGCCACACTGATCAAAATAGCACAAGGAGTTTGATAAGAAGGTACAAAAAGCAGCAGTAATTGCCTCCTGTCTGTTGCCTTTTTAAGTTCCCTATCATGAACATCACTTCCTTCCTCAGTCATCTGCTTAGTCCCAACAGACCAGTTATACTATTATCTAAACCGTTCCGCCAGCCATGTTTAGCGAGCTGTCCCTGTGTTTATCCTCTGACGGGTCATACAGGTTTGTGTGACTTAGCCAGGTGCTGCTATGTTGTGCATCTCTGAGTGTCCTTACTTGATCCATGGCCAGTGTTTGTTTAAAAAATTCAGAGGACCTTGGTAGGAACATGCACTTTTTGTGGCCACCTCAGTGAAATACATACTGAATGTCTATTTGCTTAAATTCAAATTCTGTGCACAGGCCTTTATTCATTTGGGATAGTGTGATTAGGGTATTCAATTGTATTTGACTAAGTTTTGAATAAGCCATATTAAAACCTTATGTCCATAAAGCAAGATAATATTAAAAGTTTTATATCCTTACAGCCAGCAGTATAAAAGCACTTTGTGGACTGAATGAGAGAGATGACAGTGGTTTCTTGTTCAGTGTCACAGGGTCAGGGGTGACTGGGGGAGGGCTCGTGCTGAGGTTAGGGGTCAGTAACGGATCAACAAAGATACAGATTTCTTACTGTGTCACTCCCTTCACAGAATGCTGTGTGAAATACTTTGTGTGTGTGTGTGTACAGTATTTCTGTAAACTTTCTCAGTGACCTTCTGTGTAGTTTATAGGGGCCACACCCCTACTGACATCATTTTGTATAATTTATTCCTAGCATTTTACCGTTGTGTGATGATATTACTGAAGAATAATTTCCTTTTGTGTTTCACAGGAAAAAGGAACTCAGATTTGGGACCACGTGAAGGTGAGTTTTTGGATTAACTGTCCTTAACATTTGAAATGTTCATCATCTAGTTCATCTAATCCATGCTTGTATTTAAAGGTATACATGTTATCTAAATCTCCAATAAGGTCCCATTCTGTCAGTTAGCACTTCCTTTTTTGAGGTCTGTTTCTTTAAGAGAAGAGGGAGGAGGAATGTGGACAGGCTCTGAGTTTTGAACGCCTCTTTTTTCAAACAGAAATTCCTCTCTCAAGAGTTTGGCATTTCCTCTGAGCTCACACACTGAGAGCCCGCTCTCCCGTTTCACACAGTGTTCGCTTGCGACAAAAGGGGGGATTTTCAAACATCCTGAATGAGAGGACTCCTCTTGCCCTCGGCACACGCCGCATCTGCAAAGAAACTTCACAGGGTGAACTTCCCCTTACACAACAGTTTTTGCTCGAGAGGACGGAAAGAACATCAGCCTGGTCTTATTTTCAGCATCTGGGCAAGTGGTTCAGCATGGGCTAGCCACAACTTTTCCCACAAGGCTGGAGTGGACTGGAAGAGAGCAAGAAGGAGGAGGATGAGCGTTTACACTCTTAACCTCCGGTTGTTTTGGCCGCTGGTCACTTGCATCCTCACTGCTCTGCTGCTTTTGCACCAGTATCTCTTTAGAGGATCCGAGGACCAGGGGAATGACTGCGCTGACCAGGGACCCGGAGCTGTCACGCTCTTCAAGTACATTCTAGCTTTTATCCTATGTTACTTCTTCATAAAGTACTGCTCAACTCAACCTGGCTCTGCCAGGAGTGCTTTCCACAAAGTCCCAGAGGTACATGGAAAATCAGGAGTCTCCAAGAGAGAGCTACTGAACGATCACTATGAGAGGCATGTGCGGCTTTCTCCACACGTGCTGGGCCACAGCAAAGCCCATGTTGCCAAACTGGTGAGCGAACTTGTCAGAGTGGGTCGCACGGATGTCCCGCCAGAGTCTTCTCTGGCCTTCCGAGGGGACTTCATCCAGATCGGAAGCTCCTATGAGGAGCACAAAGTAGGCTCACCTGACTGCTTTGACATCCTCGTGCCTCTGAGAGCACCTCGTGGGCTAAAACTTGAGGTCGGTGTTTGCACTGACAAACCTGGCGGGCCACCGCTTTGCACGCTAAATACACCTCGCAAGGGAGAATGGACACGCCGTCACAAGGCCTTCATGGACACATTTATGCACTTGCACAATGCTCAAAATCTCTATAGGATGAGTCCAGATTCTGTCCAGCGCTGGTTTTACACAGCCACCCAGCGGTGCCTCGCTGCTGTCCGTTATCCGTTTGAGCAGCGCTGCTCCCTCAGCCTGTCTCTCAGTGAGGAGCAGCAGGTGCTTCTCCGTCTGACCCCACGCTCCGATTACGTTTGCTGCCACATCTCCATGGGCATTCGGCTGATCCCCGCCTTTCCTCTAGGCGATGGTGCCTTCTTGGTAGCATCCCGGCAGGGTCAGCATGGAGAAGACCTTTGGACGGTGTACTTCCCCAGACAGGAGCAGAGACTGCTGGCCTGGCTAAAAGGCAGACTACCCCCGAACTCGTGTCATCTGAAGTGCCTTCAGCTTCTGAAAGAGGTACGGAACCTCAGTGGGGAGACTCTGGACCAGCAGTCTGGAGCTGAGTGGGGAGGAGTGCTTTCATCCTATGCTTTGAAGACTGCATGGCTTCGTCTGCTGCTCAGTACACCCCCTGAATGCTGGGACGAGTGCAACCTTGTGGACCGGCTGGATGATCTTCTTCGCAGTCTAAGGGAGAGCCTACAGTCTCGGGCTCTCTGCCATTTACTCCTCGGAGGTGTAAATGGGTTCCTGCCAGACTCTGTCGTTCTGCCCAAACTCGTAAAGGAGATGGTACCCTCCAACCTGTGGGCAGAATTCAGAAACGTCACTCTCGATATGGTCTCCGCCCGACTGGCCTACTCTTGGAACCACCTCCCTCGCCTAATTCGCCTCGGGCGACCACAGAGAACCAGCCTTGGCAGAGGTGTCCGCTGCAAATATATTGATGCAGAGTAAAGGTCAACTATAACTGCCTGGTCGCTACATCCTAGTTGTTTATTTTTAAGTAATTTAACTTAAGTTGGGAATTTTATTCTAGTAATATTTTCACCAGCTAAAAAATGGTTTTTAGTCAGTTGTTTCAATCTTTTGCTGTAGTGTGTCAGTAGGAAATATCAGTTTACATTTCCAAACATTCATTTTGCCATTAATTGTAATAATCCAGTGAGATTTTTGTTTGCACAAGGAGTGTGACAACAGTGCTCCACACAGAGATCTATTCTCAACATCATCCAGTCTGTCTGGAATGACATAACAGAACAGAACAAACTAAGACAGACCAAATCCAGAAGAACTGTGGTAACTCCAAGATGCATCAAGCTGCAAAGCTACAGTACTGTTCAACATTTTAGGCACTTGTGTAAAAATGCTGTAAAATGAGTATGTTGTCAAAAATAATGTCATAAATAGATTTTCTTTATCAATTATCTTCTATTAACTAAATTGAATCAACATTTGGTGTGACTATCCTTTGCATTTAAAGCAGCTTTTGCCCTAGGTGTACTTGCACATAGTTCTTCAGGTAGCTTTGCAAGTAGGTCTCTTGAAGCATCTTGGAGACGTTGCCACAGTTCTTCTGTATTTAGTCTGTCTCAGTTTGTTTAGGTTTTTCATGTGATTCCAGACAGACTGAATCATGATAAGCTCAGATCTCTGTGTGGAGCACTGGCTGTCAACAGACTCCTTGTGCAAACAGAAATCTTTCTGGATTATTACAATTAATGGCAAAATGAATGTTTGGAAATGCAAACTGATATTTCCTACTGACACACTACAGCAAAAGACAGAAATAACTGACTTAAAACCATGTTTTAGCTGGTGAAAATACTAGTGTTCTAAAAATTTTGGCCGCCACTGTAAATGGCAGTAGTAGGTACAGCAATACTTTTATCAAATCAGTCTTTGTACTGTACAAATCAGTATTACAGTGCGTACTTTAAAAAGCAAGGTCGCTTGAAGTTTGTGTTGATTTTCTGCTCATACAAATGTATTTCTACAGAATCTAATGTTAAAACCTGCTGTGCTGTAACAGTCCCCGTTTTATATGTTTAGTTCACTCCAGGCGTTAGTTTACAGATAAAACTCGTGTCTGAGAGCTGCTAGACTTTTGTTGACTCAGGGTGACCATGATGTCATGTTTCTAAGCAGTCAAAACAGCACACCAAAGTTTTTTCCACACCCACACAGTATTAGTAATGCCAGCCTAAATAGATGAACATCCTGTTTTGAAGGGAAGAACTACAGTGTGACCACATTTTGATCAAGCAATGCAAAATTGATGGCTTGATCATTGCAAAACACCATACAGACCCAAATATAATATTGTTAATATTGTTTCATAGCTGCAGCAATTTAAGTACTGCTTAATTGATTGCTTAAGCATAATTGGTGCTTTAGTTCACCTTGGTTCATTACCTTAATTGGCCCTTTTAAGAATAAGGCACTGATGGCATGCCCTTTGCTTCACTTCATCTTACTTGTCCACAGGGACCCCAACATGCGTGCACATGATCTTCTCCCTCAGAGACATGCTTCTATGGGCTGTCACCATGGAGACACGCTGCCTCAGCCCAGGGTCACATATTCACGCTGTAGCTTTAGTCTTAACGCCTGATTGCATTGCATTTACCTTCACAAAGGAAGCAGGGATTTGTATTAATCTCTTGCAGGTACTGAGTGCCACAGGGTTAATTTGTTAGTACCTTTCCTGTTCGTACCTTGTTCTTGAACAAAGCATTCACGGTCACATATGTCAGACATATCTTAGTTTCTTCAGCTTCACAGGGAAATGTTAGTGGTACCTAAGCAAAAGTTTGAGGCTTATTTGTGTCTGTTGCCTGAAAGCAGAACAGAAAATGAAATAAGGAAATGAAACAGGGCACGCTCTGAAAACAATGCTTAAATGTAGTCCAAAACAACTGATATGAAATACAGACTAACTAATGTTGAATGTATATGTATATTAATGTATTTGACATTTAATGTATATTTGGTACTGTATGTGAATGTAAGTTTATTGTAAAGCACATTGTACTTGATGTACATACTAGAGAAAGCAATCTGTATATATATATATATAGTAGATATAATTTATGTACTTTAATACATGACCTGAAATAAATATCTATATTTTGGACTGCACACCGTTTTGTTGAATATTTGCTTATTGTAGCACCTGAAACAATTGTTTTCTTTTTTTTAACAGTGATAGAGAAAACAGGGCTTGAAAGCAGAAGTGAAAGACTACACATCATGTCAGTTCATTTTATTTTATTTGCCATATTTTTTCCATAAACAGGTGTTGCGTTGGTCTTCAGTGAAAAGAAATATACATGCTTCAGGTACACAATATCACTTCTAAAAAAAAAAAAAGTTATTGTTTAGATCACCTAAATTCACATGACACAGTGAAACTAAATACTAAACTTATTTTTATTTTATTTCATTTATTTTCACTCAGACACAGACACCGTAATTATCTTCTGTATAGTCTTGTTTGTCAGTGTTTATTCTCGTTTGAGTGTTATGTTTAGAGCATTGTGGCTCAGTGTAAATTATAGTGTGGGATAAAGCTAGTGCTCTTTAACTCTTTAAATCTTGCAGTTTTTGATTTGTTGGCAAAGTAGACCACATCTGCAGTCATGGACCCATGATTGTATGAGAATTTGGGTGCCACAAGAGGTCAGTATGTGTTTGTGTGACAAATGATTACAAAAGATTTCAACCGAAAACACAGTCCACTGTTTTTGTAATCAATCAGTCTCACAGTATGCAATGCAAAATGCTCTGTATCTTTAGTTTATGGCTCCCTAAATTTAACTGTGACAGATGTCTTGGCTGTAGGTGGGCCATTGACTCAAATATTCTCTATGAACCCAGTCATTTGGAACTTGGAGTGGGTATTTGTGCACCTACATTTAAAGGAATAGTTCACTCGACATTTCTGTAATCATTTTCTTTATATGCTTCATGTTTACCCTGAATGCTCAAATGACTTACAATAGAGAAACATTAGCAAAGCCCCAAAAAAGACAAAAAGCATCAAAGTTTGTGTGACCAATTATCAGTTTGTAAACATTCGAAATGCGTGCGCAGCATGGTTGCAGAAAACCCGGGAGAGAGAGCCTTTACGGCTAGAGAATTACACCGACACGGCACAAAATACTTAGATTTAAAAAGATTAGAGATTATATTGATTAGATGTAATTTTCAAAACGTTCTCTGCATATTACAAGAACGTGTCACCCAGTGATAAGCACTGTTATTCACTGTTATTCAGTCTTACAGATCTACAACAGGGATGACGTTTTTTTGTGGGCGGTTCAATGACAGTATATGGAGCCATGGATTAAAAGGTAAATTTGATTTTATATTTCAAAATTCTGACTTTATTTTCGCAATTCCCAAATTATATCTCACAACTCTAATAAGGAAAAACAACTCGTCATTCTCTCGTGCCCTCTCGGTTCAGAGTTTATATCTTTCTTGCTTTTATTTCCTCAGAATACACACTCACTAGTTTTGTTAAATCGAGTTATAAAGTCCAAATTAGGATATATAAACTTGCATTTGCGAGAAAAACAAATCAGAATTTTGTGATTAAATAAATGTTATGTAAAAATGTTAATAGGTTTAAATAATATTTCATGCTGTAACTGTAAGACTAATACAATACGTCCCCTATGGACAGCATATGTAAATATTATTGAAGACCTATTGTTTAAATCAAATTTATACTTTAAAAGTATAATCATAGTATTTTTCATCCATAGTATGTCCGTCTAAACGTCTGCGTTTAGTTTCAAATGGCGTCTTTGACTACAGTATTCTATTAAAATAATTTGCATTCCGCTTTTTGACATCAAAAGGCACAAAAATATTTTTTTTCTCTTATTCCATGGACTTTACCTTTTTACCACCACTTGTTCCCAGCGTTTTTTCTGCAACCACTATGCGCGCAGCTGCAAGTGACGTCACTGTGACGTCTACTGATAATTGGTCTATATTCCAAGCTTTCTAAAGTCAAATTATAGTTTTGCATCTGGAACAGACTGAAAATAAAGTCATGAATTATTTATTTAGTTGAAATCTTGCTTGCCAGCTGTGGTCATCATCTATTTTCCCTGTACAGAAAAGAGCAGCGTGGACATTCTGCTATAAGTAACCCTTTTGTGGAAGTCATATAGGTCAAAACAGTGAGAAAATGACAGAATTGTCCTATTTGGGTGAACTGTGTCTTTAAAACATAGCAGAAAGATGCCTGATATGACAGCAGAGGTCACTGTAAGTCCACATTTGATTTTTATTGGACATGCCTTCAAGTTCTCAGGAACTGAAGCAAATGAAGCCTGAATTCACAATCTCTCTCCCTCTCAGTATTTTTATATCTTCATTCAACTGTTTATCATGTGATTCTTCCATCATAAAAATATAAATGTTTTCCCTCATTCATACACTTGCATTATAACAATGAGGTTTACACCTGAAATCTGTCTTAAATTTCTTAATAATTTCTTAAAGGGGTAGTTCACAACGCAGCAGCACCATGCACATGTGTCGTGGTACTGTCAGTAATGGCGGCAGATGGGTACACCGGATTAATTTTTGTTTTCTTTGCACACAAAATACATTCTCGTAGCTTCGTAAAATTACATTTGAACCACTGATATCACATAGACTATTTTATAAATTTTCTTACTACCTTTCTGGGCCTGGGAACATTTCGGTTACTTTGCTGTCTATGCAGGGTCAGAAAGATTTCATGAAAAACATCTTAATTTTGTTCTTAAGATAAACAAAGGTCTTACGAGTTTGAAATGACACAAGGGTGAGTAATTGATGACAAAATAAACAAAAAAAAAAAAAAAAATTGGGGGTGAACTATCCCTTTAAGTCTTATCTATTTCGAATGTTGTGGTTTAATGGAACACCTAAGTTCTGTTCTATTCTATTCTCTTCCATGTGCCAACTTGACACTTCCCAAGTCTTAGTTACTCCTAAAGCTCCTTCCTCATTATTTAAACATCCTAGTTTTTTTTCTTGTCCATGTTACTCTTTGACTTCCTTACTAGTTAGTTTGTAAGCAGTAATTTATTACATTTATTTTAACATTTAGCCATTTAGCAGATACTTTTATCCAAAGCAACTTACAAATGAGTATAATAGAAACAACCAAAACAAACAAAAGAGCAATGTAAGTGCTATGACAAGTCTCAGTTATTCTAACACAGTAGATGTAGCAAGTTTATATACATTGATTGAAATTAACTTTTTCACTAACCAGCCAATTTGGCTACTAAATTTTTAAGTTACCAGCCATTCATAACTTCTACTAGCCAAAAACAAACAAATAAACCAACAGCTTGAGGCTGGATTTTGTGTCAGTACTAGGAGTGTGTGATATTGACAAAAAAAAAAAACATTTAATCTCAATATTTTCTTGGATTGTATCGATAAAGATTTATTTTGCTGAGTGTGTTATTGTACTAATATCTTAAGGACTACCTTGTACAGCTGACTCCTAAAGTTTTGATATTCTATATATTCTGTGTGGTCAGTTCACAGCAGTGATATAAATTAATATTTTCCAATAAGTTTAAATGGATTTTTACCTTTTATGGACATTTTTACCATTATAAAAGCCTTTTTTTTCTAAAAGTGTGCATCATCTTTTGAGTCAATTTTTTACATTTAATCAGTCAATTATGATGATAATAATAATAATACATTTAGGGTGTTACTAAACAAATGAAATCACTATCAACAAAATTCATCTTTGCAGAATTTGCATATGAAGTGGCATTTAGATGTATTTCCACATGTTAATGCAGTTTAGGGTGAGATGGAATGCTTTAACCTGCAGTCACAAATGCATAAATAATATGCATTTTGATATTTTAAACATAAAACACTGAATACTGATATTTGAAGTTATTTTAAAAAATGAAAAGATACTTTAAATGTGAAATTAAAACCGCCAATAGGTGGCAGTAAGTCACTCTTAAGTGAGTCACTGCAATTGATCCGAATCATTTTAACGACTGATTCATCCAGGGACGAAACACAGTCATTTGTTGCCCAGAGACGCAAAACAATGTTGGCTGTTTGAAATGATTTTTGTTGGCGAGATAAAGTAAAAACAACCAATACGGTGTCTAAAACGTAAGTCTCTTGATATTAACTTGTTTTTTAAACTATGAAATCAATATCACATTTGTAACCATGCTGATTTTTAAGAAAGAAAACGACAGTCTTCGTGTGATACTGATTGTGAAATTATATAAATATATACATTTTCTGCCCCCTTATACTGAATTATGTGATCATTCTTAATGCATAATAATAGACTCAATCATGCAGTGAAAGAACGCACTCTAAACGCGTATGCGCACTAACTTAGTCTAACCAGACTTTATTTGCGAATTGCGAATGACAGCTTATAAAAACGTATTTCTGTGTTTTTTAGCTTGTTTACTGTACACCTTGTCACATAGCAGCTTTTAAACATTGTTCTGTTTTTTGATATAAGTCATAAACGACACGGAGGCAGCTTCCCGCAATACAAAGTCAATGGAGAGCCTTGGATTGTTTTCCCCCCGGTGGGCGTGGTTTTTAGATTATGACGCGTGTCGCTCTGTCTCTACAGTCTATGGGGAAAATGCAACGCTCATTATGGCCGCGAAGCCCCGTCTTCTTGCTTTGTTACAACCGAGAATCGCTAATATGGGCGCCCATCCGGGTAACTGACCAGATCGTGATTTAAGTGCAAACCCTCTATACAGAACGCTAGTGTTACTTTTTTAATAAATAAAAGAAAACAAGTAGAATAGAAAATGAATAGAGAACACTAGTGTTAGGGGGTCATTTTTTTAATAATAAATGAAAAGAAAACAAGTAGATAGAAACGAAATAGAACAGAGAGTGCAAGTGTTAGAGGATCAAGGTTTTGTTTATTTAATAAATAAAAGGAACAAATATTATATACACATTAGTTTTAGTTCAAAATGTACACAATTTATTTGAAAAGCTTTGTAGGAATGTTTAAAATACTGTGGCTAAGACATTGTCTTATGCTCACAGAGGCTGCATTTATTTGATTACAAATATAGTAAAAACAGTAATATAGTGAAATATTACTACAATTTCAAAGAAATTCTTCTATATTAATATATTTTTAAAGTGTAATTTATTCCTGTGATGGCAAAGCTAAATTTTCAGTGTCTTCAGTGTCACATGATCATTCAGAAATCATTTTAATATGCTGATTTGCTGCTCAACATTTCTTTAAAAAATTATGTAAAAAATGCATTATCATTGTTGAAAGCAGTTGCCCTTTATTTTTTGTTGAAAACCATAATACAATTTTTTATTCAGGATTCATGATGAAAAGAAAACGCAAAAGCTCAAAATAGCATTTATTTGAGAAATAAATATTTTAATCAACCTAATGTTTGCTTACTGTGTAAAACAATTCATTTCTTTTAAAAATAAAATCTTACTGAGGCCAAACTTTTGAACTGTAGTATGTTTTTTAGCTGCTGTAGTTCAGTCAAACACTCTTTCGACCCCACAACCTGCTATGCTCCATACATGCCTAGTTTCAGCTGGTGAGCGAGGCCTTTTTTTTTTCAGCAACAGGTCATGTGCCCCTGCCGTTTCCAAGGAAACTTACTTTAAAGTTCCTTGTGATCTCCCCACTCAGGTTACAAAGCTGCACCACACATGACCATCCTGTCATATACAGATAACACAACTCACAAGTCACCAAACCCTTTCCACAGCCATGTTTTAAAGACGGCAGCACATCGGCGTACCTCAGTCACAGAGCAGCAGCAGCAGGTGGCCACACAGACCCCATCTCTCGTAAACTCCCTGTGTAACGTGTTGCCGTAGCAGCAATTAGCCCTTTCACCTGCCCGTCTCTCCTCAGCCTCTCTCCACTCTGTCTGCGGCGGAGGGAACAACAAGTGGTTGCAGCCAGCGAGGTGCTGTAAAAGCGGGCTGGAGGAGGCGGGGAGGGATGCACATAACAGATTTGATATCCATCAGTGCTTCTGCAAACCTGGATGAGTCACTGGTCTCTGAAAGAAACACAGAGCAGGAGGAGGGGGAAGGAGGGGAGGAGGGCGCTGCTCTCTCCAGGGAGAGGAGAGCTGGCTGTCTTGCATGTCATTTGTGAGGACTAGGCACGACCGGAGAGGGAGGCAGGAAAGAGAGGGAGATTAGGAGTGTCTGGGTGGGTGGGATTGAAGATGATGGGGAGGAAGAGGAGATAGAGAGATAGATAGATAGAGAGGGAGAGGGGGTTTGTTTGTTGTTTTCTATTTGGCTCATCATCACTCTTCAAGTAGATTTTGAAAGGATGGATGGAGGAACCAAGTCCACAGAGACCTGAATTCATTACTCGATTTATATCTACAGATATTCTCTCTCTCTTTCACTCTTTCTCTCTGTTTTGTTGAGTCAAATCTGGATCCGGAGAGTGGCATGTTGCGCTGGATGGGAAGTGAGACAGTGGGGCGAGAGTAAGAGGAGGATGGCGTACACACAGGTGAGTGCACTGTCAGTCACTACACTCTTTCCCATCTGGATCCTTCTGGATTACTCTTTCCTTTGGACATTTGTTTTTTTTATCTCATGATTGTTTCTGGTCAAGGCCTTGAACCATTTAAGTTGTGTATGTATATGTATATGTATATTATTTGTAAATTTTTATTCACTTTAATGTCTTATTAATTATGAAATAGAAGGATTTGATGATATCGTATTCAAGCTTTCTATGGACACAGTTTTTTCTACATTATGTGTGTTTAAAAACTAAATGTCTATTGGTTTCTGTGATGTTCAGGAGTCTTTTTAGCAGAATCAGTTTCTTGTAATGAATCTCTTTACTCGTATGTGACCCTGGAACACAAAACCAGTCATGAGGGTACATTTGAAATGAAATGAAATGTAAGCTTTCGATTGATGTATGGTTTGTTAGGATGGGACAATATTTGGCTGAGATACAACTATTTTAAATAATCAAGAAAAAATATTGAGAAAATCGCCTTTAAAGTTGTCCAAAATAAGTTCTTAGCAATGCATATTACTAATCAAAAATTACGTTTTGAAATATTTACTGTAGGAAATGTACAAAATATCTCCATGGAGCATGATCTTTACTTAATATTCGAGACAATCGACAATTTTGACCCATACGATGTATTATTGACTATTGCTACAAATATAGCTGTGCTACTTAAGACTGGTTTTGTGGTCCAGGGTCACATATGAGTAAAACCACCACTTATATTTTCCCATCAAAACAGAATCAGTGATGTTTTTTGTCATTTTAAGTATGAATGCAGTTTGTTTTTGATGTTGAAACTCTCTGGCTGTGTATTTGTGTCTGTATGCTGTATTGTGATTCACGGTACTGTGCTGAAGACGCCTGGCATGGGAATATCAGTTGCAGGAACTGGTCGTTCTGACCAGTGAGAACTATGGACAGTCGCCCCCTCCTCATTTTAGTGACCCTAGTGCGTCATCTGTGCCTGAGCCAGCGGCAGCAAGGTGCGGGCTGGGAGCGCCAGGAGCTCGTATCACTGTTGCCATGGTTACAGCCACAGCTAATTGCTTAGACAACATTGGGCCGCTGATGAGGAGCAAGAGAGCCGGACTGAGGTTGAGAGCAGGAACAGGGGGTGGGGAACCGGAGTGAAATCAACCTGTAGATGTTCACAAGTATTGAGAGGAAGGGGTAAATAGCTGGGCTGGGGGTGCGTGAGTGGATAAGCAATCTAGTTGGATAAGTTGATAGTGGATAAGTTGATCTTATAAGATTCTATGTGTTTTAGACCCTGTCTCTGATAGTCAGACCAATATGTAGTAGTGGTGCCATTATCATTACAACCATTTTTTTTTATATACATGTGACTTAGCAACGTATAGTACTTTTCAAATGTTCGGGGTTATAATTGAATATATTTTAAAAAGCTATTTGTTCCTGTGATGACAAAGCAGTTGTACTGCTTGATATTATTGTGTAATACTTTTTTTCAGAATTCTTTGATGAATAGAAAGGTCAAAATAACAGCATTTATTTAAAATGGAAAACTATATAAAAGAAAATATAAAATAACAAAGTTTTAAAATATTTAAAAATACTCTTACCCCTGGTTTCACAGACATAGGCTTAACCCTAGTCCTAGACTAAATGTAAGCCTGAGCTGTTTCAACTGAAAGAAACTTCCACTGACTGATCTTAAAATATATCAGTGCCTTTGTTTTGTCTCAAGATGCACACCAGTAATGTTTTTTTTCTAAACGCATTTATAAAAATTACGTAAATGTCTAAACTGAACTATGGCCTAATCTTATATTACAGCCCCTTAAAGGGTTAGTTCACCCAAAAATGAAAATTAGCCCATTATTTGCTCACCCTCCAGGCATTCTAGGTGTATATGACTTTCTTCTTTTAGATGAATCCAATCAGAGTTATATTTCCAAGCTTTAAAATTGCATAAGCAGGTGTTTCTCTTCATCAGTCCAAAACAAGTCCAATAAAGTGTATCCATCCATATTAAAAATTGCCTCCCACAGAGGGTGAATAAAGGCCTTCTGTAGCGAATCAATGCATTTATATTTAGACTTGTTTTGGACTGTTGAAGAGAAACACTCACGCATACAATTCAAAAGCTTGGAAATGCCAGGATATTTTTTTTATCTGAAAGAAGGAAGTCATATACACCTAGGATGCTTGGAGGTTGAGTAAATAATGGGCTAATTTTCATTTTTGGGTGAACTAACCCTCTAATCTGCGTGTTTCCACCCAGAGCGCCACCATTTTGCTTTCGCAAGTGACAACGGTGTACCAGGTCTAACACCATAGGCAAAAGTTTGAGCAACACATGCTAACTGTTCTGTCATTGGCTGCACAGACGAGCACGAAACACTATTTAAAATCCCAGCCTCAGAGGAGACAAGAGAGCAGTGGATTTATTTACTGTTATTACGCTGCTGCAAAACAGATCTAATATAAACGTGGTTTCTTTCCAAATGTTTACTTTCACAGGCATAACTGTTTTTGTAACTTATGTGTGTTTTTAACATTAACTTGTGTGTATTTGACAGTTTAAGTGTAATAAGACACGAAAGAGAACATAGTTTAGTACTCACATGTCGTTTGACAGCCACTTTTTGTGCACATACTTAGGATGTGTGTGTTCAGAAAACCTTATATCAGAAATTTAAACTGATATGGCATGATTTCAGCACGACAGACATGATAATCAAAACTGGAAAAGGGAAAAGGGGGCAGGGAGCAGCAGCACATTTGCATTTAAAGAGACATGCATGAAAACAGCGTTTTTCTGCTTCCACTTAAAATAGGCAGTTTTTAAATGATATGATAAATTATTTGTGGGAGATTTTGAGATGAAACTTCACAGACACATTCTGGGGACACCTGAGACTTTATTATATTTATACTTTATTATTATATATTACATCTTTTAAAGAAGGGCATAATAGGAGTCCTTTAAAAAAGAAAAGATTTTACTGACCCCAGACATTTGAATGATATTGTATGTCTTGGAAAACATGAGCATGAGGAAAGATGTTTAAAATAAAATAAGGCAAAAGATTGCTAACAGGTTTCATCAATGATAATTATTAAAACGTTATTTTTATTTGACTACAAAAGTGAAAGTTAAGTAAAGACATCTGTCCACTCACTAAACATTTTTTTTTCTTATTCCTGTATGTGACCTTGACCCTCTGCTGTACTCAACCTTTGAAAAAGGGCAGTTGGAACCCATCAATGAGGTATGTAGAGAAAATTAATTAATTAGTCTACTATTTTCTGTTCATTTATTTGTTCATTATTGATGATATAGGAGGAAAAGTGTATTATAAAATGTTTTTAAAGCAGCTCCAAGATTCTGTTTCACAATTTATTCTGACATGCATAACCTTAATTTCATGCATGTGAAACAATGAGAAACTTAGTAGGAAGCTTCACTCCCACAGACCTTTCAGACCATTGAATGCGTTCAAACATACACTTTCTATATAAAATTGTTTTCAGAGCTGTATCTTGACCTTTTTCTTCTTTTCTCGTTTTTTTTTTTTACCATCAACATCCTGTCTCAAGTCATTCATTATTTAACCAACTAGGCACATATTCAGCCTCAGTGGAAGTGAGAGTGACTTGGTTTTTGGAGCGAGTAATCTTCATGATTTTGTTGTGTTCTTCTGTCTCTTTGGAGTCAGTCAGTCTAAATCCAAGAGTAGCAAATTCTGTTGTAAAAAGACTAATATCTTTTATATGAAGGACCTCTATCCAAACATCTGGCCTCAGTTCTGGTCTATAGTAACGGTCACACTGAGTGACTAATTGATGTTTATCCCGCCCAACTTCCTGTTTCATTTGAAAACATGTCACCATGGGAAAGAAAATTGTGCTCACACTACCATTCAAAATTATTTTTTTTCCTCCCAGAAAGAAGTTACGTATTCTCACAAAGACTTGTTTGATTTATTTGATCAAACATGCAGTATTGTGAAATATTATACTATTTTAATATACAGTTGAGGTCAAATTTTTTTATTTTTTTCATATTTACAGCAGAATATAATTAGAAAAGGTGTAAAGAATTATGGGCTCATGCGCTCACAAGACTATTATCTTTTAAACTTTCCTAAAGTCCGTACTAATATGGGTCAACAGGCATTTAGTTATGCTGCTCCATTTGATTGGAATCAATTACAAGATAAGTTATGTTTAAAGAGTTGGGATCACTAAATGATTTTAAATGTATTTTAAATGATTTAGCTTTAGAGTCATTTGATTGTAATTGTTTTGAGTGATTGTGTATAATTCTGTTTATGTAAACTAATGTATTCTGTTTAATGTGTAACTAAATGTGCTGCCTATCTTGGCCAGGACCCTCTTGTAAATGAGATTGTAAATCTCAAGAGTTTTAATTCCTGGTTAAATAAAGGTAAATGATATTTACATATAGTCCACAAGAGAAAATAATAGTTGAATTTTTAGTGATAGTTCATGAGTCCCTTGTTTGGCAAAATAAGAAAAATGTACACATCTTCATTCTGTTCAAAAGTTTACATCCCTGGCGCTTAATGCATGGTTTTTCCTTCTGAAGCATTGTTGAGCGTTTGAACCTCCTGTAATAGTTGCATATGAGTCTCTCATTTGTCCTCAGTGTGAAAAGAGGAATAAAAAAAAAGAATTTTTGGGACCTGAAGGGTTTTTCTGAAATGTTTAACTGTTCAGGACAAACAAGGGACTCATGAACAACTTTCACTAAAAAAAACAAAGCTGTAGATCAAACATTTATGTCAGCTTTAGAAATGGGGTAGTCTCTTGTGAACTATATGAAGAGTTCAGATGCAAAAGCCTCTAAATCCATCTGATGTCTTTCTTTAAAAAATACAGGTCCCACTTTATATTAAGTGGCCTTAACTACTATGTACTTACATTTTAATTAATCATTTGTTACACTGTACTTATTGTGTTCATGTTTTTACTTTGTACTTATATTTTAAAAATACCTGCATGTAATTACATCTGTAATTAATTACTTTATTTACATTTGTAATTACACTGTTGGCCCATCCCTTACACCTTAACCCAGTCCTAAACCTACCCATACCACCAAACCTGTCCCTAACCTTACCTGTATCCCACCTCAATAGCAGCAAAAGTGTTTTGCAATACAATATGAACACAATAAGTACATTGTACTTATATTTGATGCAAGTGCATAGTAGTTAAGGCCACTTAATATAAAGTGGGACCAAAATGCATTTTTATCAGGCTCCAATGTATAAGTTTCTACCTAAGTGCTGGTACTTCTGATTGGGCTGAGGCTGAAATTTTAGTTTGAAGTAGAAGTATTTGATGGACATATAAAATGTGTCGAGGGCATTCACTCACTATCATTATCTCATTTTTGACCGAGATGGCTTTTAGTGAGGTTTGCAACTGAACTCTTCATATGTAAACGTCTTTTATGTGAAATATCTTATTCAGGTCAGTACTGGGAAAAAACAAAACAAAAAAAACATAAATTTTGTATGATCCCTCTTACTTTGGTAAAATAATTAACATTTTGTAGATTCTGCAAGGTGTATGTAAACTTTTGACCTGTATTTTAAAATCGTTTTCATTTGTGTGATGGAAAAGCTGAATTTTTTTTTGGTCATTACACTAGTCTTCAGTGTCACATGATCCTTCAGAAATCATTCTAATATGCTGATTTGTTGCTCACAACAATTTGTTGCACATTTCTCATAATTATCAATGCTGAAAACATTTGTGCTGCTTACTATTTTTGTTGAAACTGTGATGCATTGTTTTAAGGATTCTTTCACGAATAGAAAGTTCAAAAGAACAGCATTTATTTGAAACAGTAGTTTCATTATAGATTGTACATTATAGATGTACTACTTGCTGTCACTTTTGATCAGTTCAGAGCATCCATGCAGAATAAATGTATTAATTCTCCTTAAAAAACTAATTTGGTAATATATATCTTTAACTAAATCACTTTAGTTACTTTAGTACTTTAGTACAGTTCAGTTCAGTTTACTACATAGTCCCACTAGAATAGTTAGAATAGCTAGTCTCACTATAGAGATGTAAAAAAAATTGCTGGGGCTGCATTTTGAATTTTTGGCCTCAAGCTGACTAGACAATTACAAAAAAAAACAAAAAAAACACTTTAAACACTTATCATTCATTACCATATTATCGTCATAATATGCATACTCTGCTTCCGGTGCAGGTCAGTCAGTCACTTTCTTTGTGTCTCTTTGTGGTCTTGTTCTCAGGGTTTTCTGTCCAGACTGTCTGACTTCCTGTTGTGTCGCTGGTCGTGCCGCTCCTGTTGGCAGTGGTGCTGGGAGTGCAGCTGCTGTGAACCCACTGATGAGGAGGTGGAGATTCTGGGGCCTTTTCCAGCTCAGACTCCATCATGGCTGTAAGTACACACCCATACAACCCTCATACAACCCACAAACAACGCTCACACTTCACAAATAACCCAGAACAATTAATCATTTATCTCATCTGTCTACTCTGTCATCATGACTGTCATGCTCATATTGAGACAGACTGAGATTGAATACACAGTGTTAGTGAACAAATCTCTAGACAATCCCAAAGGCACCCTCTGTCAAAGGCTCATTTTTGATGATGGATGATGTGTTGTGGTTATGTTTGGAATGAAATGGTCTCCTGCTTATTGAATAGTTCACAGTATAAACTGCAATATCTACCTACTATTATTTATTACTATACTACACACTACCCACTGTTTGGGGTTTGTAATATTTTAAGCCTTTCATGCTTATTAAGGCCAGAAAGGTAGTAAGGATATCATTAAAATAGTTAATGTGACATCAGTGGTTCAAAGAAAACAACTTTATTCAACAATTTCTTCTCTTCCGTGTCACGAGAGTACCACGACGCTTGGTACTCTCATAATATTTTTCATCAAAAAATATATTAATTTGTGTTCCAAAGATGAACGAAGGACTTACGGTTTTTGACATGACATGAGGGTGAGTAATTAATGACAGAATTTTCATTTTTGGGTGAACTATCCTTTTAAGATTGCCGTAAATCAGGTATCTCTAGTTGTAGTCATTGGTTTTGTGGGCTTATGAAAGTGATATTGATGCAACAGATGGCTTTCCTGAGACATTCTAGGAAAGTGTTTTTTTTTTTATTCTCTGTTAACTCAAGCTCTTAATGTCTGGGGTGTGGAGCTATTTGTGTTCCCATGCAGGAACTGCAAGGGTAATATGATTTTAATGGAGACGTGATTCATATATTAGCAGGGATAATTTGTTATTTGAATGCAAACAGTCATCACAGGCTGTCAAGCTTTTTTAAGCATCTTATTAATGACATCATTCAATGACTTTTACCAGGAGTAAACAAAGGTGGCTGTAGATGTCTATTTTTCCATTTTGCAATACACATTATTACCAATGAGCAGTTTCCTCTCATCAAACGTCATTCACGCTTGTTTAAAGAATGGCGTAGATGTGGTCACCAGAGACTACTGACTTATGCTGGTTTGACTGAGATCATGCTGAGTGGGAATTGATTGTTTGTTTAAACCCGAAAACAGACCAAATGGCTGGATGCGTTGCAAGACTTTTGATTATGAGCTCTTAGGAACAATGTAATTATAGCAAGGGATGCATCTTTAGCTGAATAGAACATGTTCTTGAAGACTGCGATGGTACAGTCATGACATATACCTCACCCTATAAGTCCGGCCGCTCTCATTGCCTCAGATTGCTCCTAAGGCCATTTGTTTTAGAATCGTCCGTTGCTATGACAACTATCTCCCTCTGAGCTGTAGTCATGGACACAAAGGGTCCTTGATGATCCCCAAGGGATGACTCGGAATCAGGCCTGCACAAAGATATCCCAAGCAGAATATTTACCTCTGTAGTTGGAAAACAACTAGATTAGAACAGGATGTTGCAACAAATATTACACAATGTTGGGCAATAATGTGATTGCACATTCATTAAGAAGTGGACTTAGTCAGAGTGTCTGATATCCACAACAAATTTGAGTGCTGGATTGCAAGATGTTTTTTACATATATATTTTATTTTTTAGCCATTGATTTTTAGCCCACAATTTATTTGCCTGCTTATATTTATTATCAGGCTATGTTGGTCAAGAAACCCTGCTGTTTGTCATATTTAGCAGCACATAAATTAATATCCCAGTAGTATTGCTATGCAAAAGTTTTTTCCCTCTTCTAATATGGTAGCTTTGCAGCAGAGAGCATTTGTTTGAATAATAGGTTAGCATGAATTTGATGGTTACTTTAAAAATTCATGCAAACACATAATGTTTCATAAACATCATACAGCTTAAATAACCTTAGTCTTTTTGTTGCAGCTGGTTGACCAAGAAAGTTTTGTTTGTTAAGATGCTAACATAGCCTGTAGCTCAAACAGTAGAACATGGTGCTGGCTATGCTAAGGTTATGGGTTCGATTCCAAAGTAATTTATAAGCTAAAAAAAATGCATACAGTACATTGAATAAACTAGTTGTTTTGGATAAAATGCATATATACCCTTTAAAAGTTTTGGGTTAGTAAGATTTTGTTTCCTTTTATGGTAACACTTTATTTAAAGGACCAATTCTCACTGTTAACTAGTTGTTTATTACTAGAACAAACTGACAACTGAACTGACGAAAGTGTTAATTACTTCTGAAGCACATATTAATGCCTATTTGTGTATTAACTATATTCTAAATCCCTTAAACCTACACAATACCTAAACATACTAACTGCCTTACTAACTATTAGTAAGCAGCAAATGAGGAGTGAATATGTGTTCTCTAATCTAAAGTGTTACCATAAAAACATTTATATTGTTGCAAAGTATTTTAATTTCAGGTAGATTCCTTTTGTAGCCATTTGGACACGACCTGGTGTCTGACTCGAATGAGCTGGTATTGACTAATCATAGAAAAATATGGTCTTGGGCTCGACTTGAGATGGAATTGGGTCAAAGTTTGTTTTGTACGAACTTGTGTATTACAGCACTGTTCAATGCATCAAAGAATCCTCAAAAAACACTAAGAAATGTTTTGTTTTTGTTGCAGCAAATCAGCATATTAGAATGATTTCTGACAGATTATGTGACACTGAAGACTGGAGTAATGGCTGCTGAAAATTCAGCTTTGCATCACAGGAATTTATAAAAGACCATTTTTTTATGATTAGTCAATACAACTTCAGTCTACAAAGCTGGAAAAGAAGTTCAAAAGAACAGCATCTATCTGAAATTGAAATATTTTGCAACAAATGTAAATGTTTTTACTGTAATTTGTGACCAATTCAGTGCATCCTCACTGAATAAAAAAGCAATCCTAAAATTGTCATTAGGAAAATACAGAAAAATTATTATAGAATATAAATTATTATCGTCCAGCAGCGTATTTGATTTGAAGCCTGTTAATTTGACAAAAGTCAGGGTGAGTTTCAGGAGTCACAACCGTATTTAAATACACGAGTAAGTCCCATAAATTATTGTTCCATGTATGTAAGGAACAGCAGTCACTCCCTCATTTGTAACCATAGCAACATTTTGTGTGAATAAGAATTTATCCGTTTGGTATCTGCAATTTTTTAGCTAAAGACTATTTTTGTCCAGCGATTTTAACTAAACTACCACTGATAAACGTGCTGTCTTTTGTTTATGCTCGGGAGGCTGCTTTAGAGAGTGATGTATTGCAGTGTTGCCATGTCCTAGTATTAACAAGCGTTTTTAGGCATGTAGTTTGGTCTTAACTAATAAAGCTAGGCACTTTATGGAGTTAATAAAGTGGTTTGTGGCAGATATGGGATACATGATTTTTATAAAATGGTTATAAAACATAAAGCATTTGGGTGTTTTACTGTTTTTCTGCGCTTGTCCTTGTTTGTTGTTGTTGTTGTTTTTTATGAAGATCTGGCAACACTGACACTTCACTGCAGTGCTTGTGAATTCAACTATCCTAGCCCTATGTCCAAATCAGCTAAGGATAAGACTTCTTTCACCGCTATTTTCTTGCATCTCACATACAGATGAAGACACACTCCACTTTAGTGGCGTCATGTGCCGGTCACATTGGAAGTTACCTAGCTGGGGACTACATTCAGGCACTGCGTAATAGGGCTGGGCGATATATTTATATCGATATTATGTGCATCTCATCAGTAAAGCCGGTTCTTTGATTAGCGGTAAATCTCCATCACCTGTTTTCAAATGGAGCACCAGTGAATACACAGAGCCATAGATCACTGACAAGCTACGCAATATTGGGTTCAGTTTCGCGGGTGATTCATTGGGGTAGCTTTTCAGTGATCTACGGCTCTGTGAATAAACTGGCGCTCCATTTGAAAACATTTGAAATCCATGTCAACCCAGAAAATCACAACTTTTCATTTTCAGTTGGTCTTAGTACACAATGTAACTACAGAAGAGTCAAGTTTTAAATAGGAAAAATATCGAAACTCTTTGATAATTTTTGAGCAAGATGCCAACGGACTAATCTGATTCAATGATTTATGCTAAGCTATGCTAAAAGTGCTACCGCCAGACCTGGAGATTGGCTGAATGGGTTTGAAAAAGGTAAAATTCATCTGTTTAACTCTCAGGGAGTTGGAAAATGAGCCTATTTTCAAAAAGTTCCTTTAAGTAGCAATACTTTTACTTTTACTTTTACTAGTACAATTTCTTAGTACTCTTTCCACCACTGTTAAAAATAAAAGTTCATCCACTCTTTCATAATGTTGGGATCAAAAGGAAGGCAATGCAAAGGCTGTGTTTTTCCACAACATCACATCTTGCTGTCTTCAAAATTGCTTGGTTTCTGCATAGACCTGCAACTCTCTCTTTATTTACGCTACATGCGCATATTGGTGGGCAGGTCTAAACAGGCAGTGATGTAGAAGCAGGTGTTGATCTTTTTCTGTGGAGGCGATGTTTAGTCACACTATTAGGTCATAAAGTGACACATTCTACAACCTGTCATTTTGACAGATTGGCTTCATCATAAGATGTTTTTAGACTAACACGAATGTTTTGAGTTCTAAAACTTATAGGATGTTTTTTATCATGACCTTCTAAATGTGAAAATATCAAGGGAATTTTGATTTCTCAGTTCGTGACCACTTTAACAAACTCATCTCTTCCAGTGTCAATGAATGCAATGATGTGAAAGGCACAAATTCTCACATCATGGCCGAGAACCACGCTTCACCTGCTCAATCTGACACCACTACAAACTGCAGGCCTCCCACCTCAGAAGCATCCCGATCCACCTTCACCCTGGCAGGCCAGCTCTCCAGTGAGTCCAGACTTAACTCGCAATTTATACAGAATTGCATTAAAATAATTGCTTGAATTGCACTTAATGGAATTTCACTTCCCATTTTGCAGGTCTGAATGCCCGACGGCCAAGCTCCCCCATGGTGGATGTAAAGCCGATTGAATTTTGGGCCATGGGACCCCGGAAGGAAGTGGTGCAGCCTCTGCGTAAGCCCCAGACACCACCAGATGACTATTTCCGCAAACTGGAGCCTCGTCTGTACTCTCTGGACTCATGCAGCGATGATGTTGACTCTCTGACGGATGAAGAGATCCTGGTGCGATACCAACTGGGCATGCTGCACTTCAGCACACAGTACGACCTCATCAATGCCCACCTTATTGTGCGAGTCATCGAGGCCCGGGACCTGCCCCCTCCTGTAACATGCGATGGTGCTCGCCAAGACATGGCCCACTCGAACCCCTACGTGAAGATGAGCCTACTGCCCGACCACAAGAACTCCAGGCAGACCGGTGTTAAACGCAAGACCCAGAACCCAGTTTTTGAGGAGCGCTTTACTTTTGAGGTCCCCTTCCTGGAGGCCCAGAGACGCACCCTACTTCTGTCTGTGGTCGACTTTGACAAGTTTTCACGGCACTGTGTCATTGGTAAAGTGTCTCTTCCTCTTAGCGAGGTTGATCTAGTAAAGGGAGGACATTGGTGGAAGGCCCTGGTGCCCAGCTCTCAGGTAATCACAATATTATTTTTTTTAGTCATTTTAGATGTGGCACTTGCACAGTAACTGAGAAGTCAAACAGAACTAAATTAAGTTATTTAGTAAAATCTTTTTTAACATTATAAAAGTTTTTACTGTCACTTAAAGGGAACCCCGGGTATTAAGACTTGTATGGCTTAAAATAACGTAAATTATGTTTTTGATATATTTCATATTTTGGATTTATTTATGGGTGGAGCTAGTATTTTGATGACGTGAAATGACTTGTGTTGCGGTTAAAATAGCCACAGGCAGTGCCAGTAGCACATGGAGTGCAACCATTTTGCATCATCGAAATAATAGTCCAAAATATGTATGGAACAATGTGGATAATGTAAGTCTTTCAAGTGTTTTCTACTACATCATTTACATTATATTAAGCCATACAGGTCTACATTGGGTTCCCTTTATTGCGTCATTGCTTAATTAAAAGCACAGACAAAACCAGATACCTTTTCATGCCTTTTGATACTTAAAAACATGCACAAAGTGTTAATTAACTGACATCATTATCAAGACATTAATTTCTCAATGTGATGTTTTTCAGAATGAGGTTGAGCTTGGTGAGCTTCTTCTGTCCTTAAACTACCTGCCCAGTGCAGGCAGGTTAAATGTGGACATCATTCGAGCAAAGCAGCTGCTTCAGACAGACATGTGCCAAGGTTCAGGTAAATGTATTTCAGTGTGTTTTCCTCACTCCACTCACTAAATTTCAAAGCTTCAATGCTAATCTGTGCAGACGTATGCAAAGTAATTGTCTTAGTCATGAAATAACTTTCTCTCTGAAACAACTTTTATTCTGACATCACTTTGGCCATACATGCCATGTGATGAAGTCAAATAGTCAAATAGTCTATGTTTTAGTAAATTTACCATTGGTGTTGTTCATTTTGGTATGTAACGCACACTTTCATGATGTAATCAGTTCCTGATGGATAAGATCAAGTCCTGCCCAGATTTTTCCCCACTGAGTATTCTGTTTCACTGAGAAATATGCTTTGTACATAAACTTTACATATGCTTTACATTACAAAAATGAAATTTGTTTTAGAAAGCAATTCATGTTAACTTTAACCCAGTTGTTTCTTCTCTGTATCCAGATCCTTTTGTTAAGGTGCAGTTGGTGACAGGTCTTAAGTTGATGAAGACTAAGAAAACATCCTTTATGAAGGGCACCATTGACCCCTGCTACAACGAGTCCTTTAGCTTCCGTGTACCCCAAGAGGAACTGTGTGAAGTCAGTCTTGTGTTCACAGGTATTGTTTTGAACATGCACACACAAACGAATGTATGTACTGAATGTACAGACCTATATATTATGGAAAAGCCACTTTTGTAACTTTTTGAATTTGAAGATCAGGGTAAATTGAACTTATTTTGTCTTTTGCGAGACATTTAAGTATGTTCTGTAGCTTCTGAAGGGCAGTACTAAATGAAAAAAAAAAGATATTTAGGCAAAATAAGAAAAATGTAGACATCTTTATTCTTATTAAAAGTTTACACCCCTGGCTCTTAGTGCATCATGTTTAATTCTGAAGCATCAGTGAGCATTTAAACCTTCTGTAATAGTTGCTTATGAGTCCCTCAGTTGTCCTCAGTGTGAAAAGATGGATCTCAAAATCATGCAGTCATTGTTGAAAAGGGTTTAAACACATAAACATGGTGAAAAAAAAACAAAGAATTTGTGGGACCTGAAGGATTTTTCTGAAGAACAGCAGGCAGTTTAACTGTTCAGGACAAACAAGGGACTCATCTATCACTAAACAAAAAAACAGCTGTGGGTCATTCAGGTAATAACACAGTATTAAGAATCAAGGGGATGTTAACTTGAACAGGGTCATTTTTATAAATTCAACTATTATTTTGTCTTGTGGACTATATGTAAACATCTTCTATGTAAAATATCTTATTCAGGTCCGTAATAAATAAAGAATAACATGCATTTTGTATGATCCCTCTTATTTTGGTAAAATAATAAGAATTTTGTAGAAACTTTTGACTTCAACTGTTGATAGGAAATGTAAACAAATTAATTAAAGTGACATTATTATTATTAGGTTTTTTTATAATATATTTTTTATTTTATATGCATTACCATTCAGAAGTTTGGAATCAGTAAGATTAGTTTTTTAAGACATTGATTAAATTGATCAAAAGTGACAGCAAACTAATTTATAATGTTATATGTATTTTGTGGAAACCATGATATATTGATGTATCATATGATACAGTTTTTTTTAAACAGCATTTATTTGAGAAGTTTCTATTTAAAAAAAATCCTGAATTATAATGTATCATGGTTTCCACAAAATTATTAAGCAATACAGCTGTTTTTATCATTGGTAATAATAAGAATGTTCCTTAAGCAGCAAAGCAGCATATTAGAATGATTTATGAAGGATCATTTCACAATATTTCACAATATGTCCTGTTTTTTTCCAAATAAATGTAGCCTTGATGATAATATTTTTAATGGCACTAAATTAATCCATTATTCCAAATTCATGGCCCTGTTCATAACAGTTGAAACTGTCTTGTTGGATACCTAATAAGGTGAAAAGCCACATCTCCAGGCCAATTTTTAACCAGTTGATATGTAACAATTGACCCTTCGCTGGGAGTTTGATTAACAGGTGGTCTGACCAATCATTTTGCATTTTGTCCAGCAAACAAACCAGACAAGAGAGTAGATTAACGTCAATAGACTTTAACTTGAAAAATGGTGTGTATTGACATCTTTGCGTGGTTGAAACAAGATGGCTTCTGTTGTTCTTGTTTATTTTGTGCTATAACTAGTAGGAAGAAATTATCAGTTCACGTATCGCTTAAACGAAGGTGCCACAGCGATCTGACCCGACACATTGAAAAGCCACAAAATGGTATTTATTGTTGAAATTTCTTACAAAATGACAAAATTTGAAAGCTGACACTTTGTTTCATACCAGAAATAACCTCTTCTGTCTTGTCTGTCGGCGTGTTGTCAGTTTCAGTTGTCAGAGGGCCATTACTTGTCAGACATAGCAACAGTAACAAAAAGGGGTGGGTCTTTGCGAGGGTCAATTCCTCACAATTAGTGTACTCAAGCTTGTGACCAATGGCTGCCATGGGGCACCTCATTAAGGTTAATTTAAATTCCAAAAGGATTTATTCAATTACAGATGCTGCCAGTCAGAAGCTGACCCGGACAGTTGCTCATGCTGAGATTTTATGCACTGGTACACACTGACATTTAATATTTGCACTCGTCACCCAGGTGCAGCCATGCACTGTGATTGCATAGGGCTGATGGTGGCCTGTGCTCATAACCTGCCATTTGAAAACATACAGAGCGGCAAGCCCAGCCCAACGTGTAGTTTATGCTGGTTTACTCTGGTTTAATCAGTGCTGTCAACAGTGATATTTACAGACAGGTGTATCTCACGCTAAAGGCTGAGTATAGCCTGTACCTCATCTAGGCTGGTCAGCATGTGTCTCCTCCTGGTTGTACCATCCAGGGCTGCTTGCCCACTGTTTCTCTCTGATGTTTCAGACTACAAAGACCTGCAATCAAACACTGCCTGCAATCCCACCCCTGCTGGGCCTCTGTCTCTCACTCCTGGTCTGTTTGATGAGACTCTCATTCTGTATCCCTTTCTCCTCTTTAGCTCATTTCTTTTATCAGTTATTTAGTCATTTTTCACATGTATCAGGATCCCTGAAGGATCCCTCTAACAGGGCAGGTAATGGGAGTTAGGTAATGGTGGTGTTATGTCCATATGCTATCCATAAGCAGTGAGTGGAAACAGATCTTCTGGCTCTGTTCAGCATGAATCCCATCAGGCAACTATGCACACTTCAAGGGGTCAAAATTGTGCCCAGTACCCATAATCATAGGTGGAGTGCTTTCACTAGTGAACTGAGACTTCTTAACTGCTCTGTGTATTTCATGATGTGTTTACACAAACAATATGATCAGTGATATTAAAGGAATAGTTCACTTTCAGAATTGAAATTCCCTGATAATTTGCTCACCTCCATGTCATCCAAGATGCCCATGTCTGTCTTTCTGCAGTTGAAAAGAAATTTAGGTTTTTGATGAAAACACTACAGGATTTTTCTCTATATAGTGGACTATATGGATTAAAGGTCTAAAATTGTAGTTTCAGTGCTTCTTCTTCACGATCCCAGCTGAAGAATAATGGTCTTATCTAGTGAAACAATCAGTCATTTTCTAAAAAAAATTTATATACTTTTCAACCACAAATGTTTCTCTTGCACTGAACGTAGGCGGAAGTACCAGTGTTTACAAAGCAAACGTGCAAATAAAGTTAAAACAATGATGTCAAACGATTCTCAAATTGGAGAAGAAAACGAGTTTTTTACCCTACCCTACCTTTTTGAACTGGATTACACAGACCAAGAACTAACCGCGCATGAACTTTCTAACATGATTACAAAATGCGTGAAGTCATAGACACATATCACAGAGCTAGTGCATGATGTGCATTTGTGGTTCAAAAGTAAAGAAATTTCACTAGATAGGACCCTTATTGCTGAGCTGGAATTGTGTAGAGCCCTTTCAGGCTGCTTTGAAACTGCAGTTTGGACCTTCAATCCATTGATCCCCATTGAAGTCCACAATATGAGGAAAAATCCTGAAATGTTTTGTTCAAAAACCTTAATTTCTTTTTTTGACTGAAGAAAGAAAGATGTGAACATCTTGGATGATGTGGGAGTGAGTAAATTATCAGGAAATTTAAATTGAGGAGTGAAATAATCCTTTAAAATATAATACTAACATCCAGCATTTTTAAATGAAGTAATCAGATATTTAGAGGGGTAAATGATAATGTTATGTTTTAAGCTGGAGACTTCCCTAACTTTAATTTACAAATATGCTTCTTTTGATGCATTTGGAGTAGATATTCATGCATTATTAGATAACCCTTGATGCCTTTGTTTCCTCAGCTTTGGTATTTCCCATTCTAAACCAGCAGTAATGATCTGTACCTCATCAGAATTGTGGTTTTATCAAATATGAACAAGCCCAGAGCAGTGGAGTTCCCTCAGGACCATTGACTGTGACATAGCTGGTGATGTCATCAGCTCAACATAGCTAGTCCAGCGGATGTGTCTGCGCCAAACATGCACCACGCCTGTTCTTTAACTTTCAGCCGATGATGTCAGCCATCCCAACAGCTCCAACCGTTTGTCTCCTAACTGACATATATTTTGCAAAGCATGAAACAGGATGAATATGGTTTAACAAACTCTTTTATTTGAATTGTAGGATTAAACATTCGTTATACATTATACAAATTCATTGACAGGGATTATTTCAATTATTCCTGTTTTAAGGATTGCTCAGAAATGGTAAAAAAAAAAAATACATAAGTGAAACCTAGAATCATGATCTTTCAGACATTAATTGAGTCATAGTTTTATGAATTGAATCAACTGATTCATTGAAGATATTAAACTCACTTGGGTTAAAATACAGCCCAAGAAATTTACATTTCTGGTTTCTCAAAGAAACATCTGCTGATCCAACCTCAAGGTACTCGAAGCAGCTCTCCACTATAAATAGGAGTGTCTCCCATCCTTTTTATGTGGTGTTACTCACACCTTGGAATTATAATGTTCTATCTGCATTCTGAGCACTTTTGAGATATTGAGCTTCAAGTTTTTGCGTTCCATAGACTTCTGTAGATAGAACCTTTTTTGATTTTTTACAAAAGGCCCAAAAATGTACACAACTTACAAAAGAAACTTCACATGATGTAAATAAGTTGTCACAGAATAAGAATGTGAAATAACTCAATTTTGACAAAAATGTCAGATAGAACCTTATAATTCCAAGGTGGCGTAGTGATGAGAAAAAGGAGTAGCTGAGATAAATACTGCTTTTCTCCCGTAGGCTGTAATGACAGCTTTAGCTGTAAACTTGAGCCACGCCAAGGTGAAGGAGTCCTTGGTATGCAGTAGGATAAAGCTCTTCTCAAGAGCTGATGTTGCTTGGTGATGGCGTATCACTAGCTCTGGTCTGCAGCTGGAGTCGTGATGCTGTGAGACCCTTGTCTGGAGTGTGGCTGCATCGTTGACTGCCACCTCTGGGCTTTGTGACAATTTTATATGCGCTTCCTGCTATTTTCCCAGCACTCCACTGCCAGTTACAGGAAAGCGGGGAAAATCACAGAGAAGGAAAGTCTTCAATCTTGTTTATGAGCAATGATGAAATTAACAGGGCCTCGTACTCTGACCCGACTCCATTAACTAAATTGGATTGAGGCGGAGAAAAACAGATTGACAGAAACGATGAATAAGCCAAAGACTAGTACAGCCCAAAACATGACAATAATTGGCCATTTTCAATAATCAGCTAAATATGCAAGTAAATATGCAACTTCATATTGCAACACTTTGCAGCTTGGTGTAGACACGGTGTCAGGGAGCTGAAATAAAAACAGAATAGGAACTCTTCTCATCATGTGACATTTATTTTTTTAACACCATATAAGATATTCTTTCACACATACATTAGTTTATCTCTCAGCCTGAGAAAATGTCTCTTTTCTGTCTTTTTGTTTAAAACAGACCGATTTGTGAGCATCATTACAGTGTAAATAATTTCGGAAACTGTGGGCTTCCAAACAGATGTGCTCTCATATAGGATAATATAATTTAGTTTAATAAAAATATAAAAATCTTTCACGGATTTAAGATGCTGATGACCATTAAATGCGTTATCACAGTCTTGTGAAAAGGTCCATACATGGAACAGTTTTGATGCTATATCAATGATTGTTTATGTTGCTAAGCGTGGTTGCTAAGGGTGTTGCACAGTGATACACAGAACTGTTGGATGAAACCATAGTTATATATACATAGATGCCTTTAGATTATTTATACATTACAGTTTTAAAGGAGCTTTACAGTAATAACAGGGTTCCCACGGGTCATGGAATTTCTGGAAAATCATGGAATTTTAAAAGGTCTATTCCAGTCATTGAAAGTCAGGGAATTTAATATTTTTTGGTCCAAGTCATGGAATATCAGGGATTTTTGTTTGTTGCTTTAAATTTTTTAGTTTCCATTTAGCAAAATGTAATTTTTCTATTTGTGTTTTACCATTTTATTCCCTTCCCCCACGTCAACTAGCAATCACTTACGTCAAATACAGGCACCAGGCTGTACCTGATAACTAAGGCAAACATGCCTGGAAAATGTAAATTTCAAGAGCTACATAATGTCCACTTCAAAGACTGGGCGTGAAAAGTAGATGATAGAGAAGCAAAATTAAATGTGAAGAAATAAAAAAAAACTGAATGATGAACTTGATTACAAAGAGAAAATCCCTGTTTAACCCCTGAGATCATAAAAAACATAAATGAATTTCTGTAGAAATAGTACAGAAAAAGCCAGTTTCCGCCACTAAATAAAAAATAAAAAAAGGTTATTGCGACTGATCTCACAATTCTGACTTATTTTCTCACAATTGCGTGATACAAACTCGCAATTCTGACTTTTTTCTCAAAATTGTGAGATATAAAAATTTGCAATTGCGAGTTATAAAGTCAGAATTGCATGATATAAACTTGCAATTGCGAGAAAAAAGTCAGAATTGTGAGATAAAAAGTCGCAATTGTGAGTTAAGTCAGAATTGCATGATATAAATTTGCAATTGTGAGTTATTAAGTCAGAATTGCATGATATAAATTCACAATTGAGAGTTAAGTCAGAATTGTGTGATATAAACTCGCAATTCTGTGAATATATCAGTATTTTTTCTCCTCAGAAATGAGCTTATATCTCACAATTCTGAGAAAAAAAAAGTCAGAATTGCAAGTTTTAACTTTAGCATTTTTTCCATTTAGTGACACAAACGAGCTTCCATAGTTTTGCACTAACAACGTTTGTAAACAAGTAAATAAAGCTTGCAAATGGATGGATCCGTTCATTATTGATCATGGAAATTTAGCTTTTTAGTCAGTGAAAGTCAGGGAAAAGTCAGGGAATTTGACATTTGGCTTACAGTGGGAACCCTGTAATAAACAGGAGAATAATGATTCAATAAAACAAACAGAGACCAATTTGTAAAGCAGCTCTACAAAGACCATAGTAAACAGTCATTATTCATCTGAAAGCAGTTCATTGTTGATTCAGTTCATTTCAGTAACTGAAGTTAATCAATCTATCCACCTTATTCTTTAACGCTGAAGTAAGGGCTAGACTTCCGGTTCATTAGCCACTAAAACGGTAGTAAGCTGTAAAACTGTTTGCACTACAAACCAGTGTGTTCATAATTAAGATAATACATGAAAATAATATGGTAAGACACACCATTTTGCAATATCATGCAGCAAAACGAGCTGTTTTGTGCAGATAAAAATAGCTGGACGTGGATGAGACCGGAAGCCAGACCCATAAAATTTACAAATGTCCACACCCACTCTTACAGGTAGAATCAGGTGGATAAAGAAGCTCTGGAGAAAACAGACTTAATCTGACTGATTTAACATTGATTTTTTTGTCTTTTCCTTCTTAGTTTACGGGCATAACGTGAAGAGTAGCAACGATTTTGTTGGTCGCATTGTGATTGGCCAGTTCTCCACCGGCCCACAGGAAACCACACATTGGCGCCGGCTCCTGGGCTCCCAGCGCACTCCGGTGGAACAGTGGCACAGTCTGCGCTCCCGTGCAGAGTGTGACCGCGTCTCTCCAGCTTCTCTCGAGGTCACATAATACTAACACAGGACAGTCATTGAAGGTGGGATAGAGATCTATGGAAAAAGAACTTTAACCTATAATTTATAACACAAACATTTGGGAGTGTCCCGAAATTTCTGTGAGTAATTTTTAATGGTTTGACACATAAACTAATAGATCTATTCTTTATAGAATAGTGGGCTCTGTCTTGGTGTTATTTGTGTTCACTCTCCCTTACCATTATTATAATGGGGAGATGTAGACTGTAGAAAAGACCTCAGAGAGTTTTTCCGTTTATGATGACGAGCAGAAGCCTGCTGTCCATGATTTCTTTTTATCACATTGATACTATCTTACATGGGAGCTCAATAATCTCATCATCATCTGATCCTCGGCGGCATTCAGGCTGCTCAGGTGTCCAGAGGAAAGGGCAGCTGTGAGGCTCAGGCAGTGAAACCACACCTAACCACTGGTTTGGTCTGCAGTGTTTTAATAATCATATTGTTTCTTTTTTCAGATTTCAATATGATTGCAGTTTTTAAAGTAGTTGGAAATCTGTGGCAACACAGTTGATCATTTTGAATGTTTAAAGTTCGATTTTACACCAAAGCTTGGTTTGGTCGTGTTTTGTGACCCGTATCACTGTTCTCCATGCACATATTGATCTTTGATTGTTTAAGTGTTTGTGAGTGTGCGTTTGGTAAATGTTTGCACTTACGGCAGCTGAGGTCTACAGAAACCCTAAGAGGCCAAGCATTATTTTATGTATATCCTAAAGGAAAAGTTCACTTACAGAATAAAAATGTCTTGATAATTTACTCACCCACATGTCATCCAAGATGTTCATGTCTTTCTTTCTTAAGACGAAACGAAATTAGGGTTTTTGAGGAAAACACTCGAGGATTTTTCTCCATATAGTGGACTTCAGTGGTGGCCAGTGGTTTTAAAAGGTCTAAATTACAGTTTCAGTGCAGCTTCAAAAGGCTCTACACAATCCCAGCTGAGGAATAAGGGTCTTATCTAACAAAATGTAATTTTCTAAAAACAATAAAAATGTATATACTTTTTAACCACAAATGCTCATCTGGCACCAAACAAATGTGATATACACTCTTAAAAATAAAGGTGCTTTAAAAGGTTCTTCACAGCGATGTCATAGAAGAACCATTTTTGCTTCCACAAAGAACCATTCAGTCAAAAGTTCTTTAAAGAACCATCTCTTTCTTACCTTTTTATAATCTGAAGAACCTTCTTTCACCACAAAGAACCTTTTATGAAACAGAAAGGTTCTTCAGATGTTAAAGGTACCTTATGGAACCATTTAGACAAAAAGGTTCTTCTATGGCATTGTGAAGCACATTTACTTTTAAGAGTGTAGGCAGAAGTATTGACCCAGTGTTTACAAAGCGAACGTGGAAAAAAGTCAAACACCCCTTACAAAAAAAAAGGTTAAACAAAAAGGTTACACAGATCTTTCCAATATGATTCCACAATGCGTAAAGATGCGCATACGCTTTACAGAGCTTGTGCAAGAAGAGCATTTGTGGTTAAAAATTATATAATCTTTCACTAGATCAAACCCTTATTCCTTGGCTGGGATTGTGTAGAGTCCTTTGAACCTGCATTGAAACTGCAATTTGGACTTTCAGCCCGCTGATCCTCTTTGAAGTCCACTATATGGAGAAAAATCCTGGAATGTTTTCCTCAAAAACCTTAATTTTTTTGAGACTTAAGACATGACTGAAAGACATGAACATCTTGGATGACATGAGTAAACTAACACCTTTAAGGCTTCTGTAGAGGTCTGTATCACCTTGTAAATGCATTAGTGTTAGTGTCTGCACAATAGTGAACATGTTTTCACCGCTTGAGCAATATAATGCCATGCTGGGAAGGTGCAGATACATGCATTTCTCTTCGCTCTGTTACCTTCACTCAATGCTTTTGCCAAGTTCAGTTCGTTTACTGTATTATCAACATCTTGGAGCTGTGTTTTGTCTCAACTTCTTAGTCAGTCTATGAAGTATGGGGAAAAAATATGTACTTAGCATAGAATCGAAGTGCAATCAGAAACATTACTGTATCTGTCTTATACAGTAATCTTTAATCTTTCTTCTGTGTGACCTGTGCGAGATAAGTGTTTGTTTCAGGCTAACTGTTTGTTTCCACCAATGTCAATGTTAATGTAGATGATTACAAATGATTAGAGTGGTAATATTATCACATAATAATAATAACACTGTGCCAGTGAAGATATGTATCTATTTATTTATTTAGATAAAAAAAAAGCATATAATAATAGCTATATAATTATCCCTAAAACATATATGTATATATTTATAACTTAAATTGTGTACAGAGAATTGAACAAAGCATGTTGCAAAATAGATGAAAAAAAGATATATAGATACATCATGATTTAAAAAAAAAAAAGAAATTTGAAGAATTTTGATTTCAAAGGTGACTGTTTTAACTGTCTTCATTATATTCTAAACAAAAATGTTCAGTCCACTGTCTCCCCGTCTGCTCGTAATCTTCTGAGAGTTTGTTCCACTGATGCTGTCTATGTAATGGTTTATTAAGTGTAAGTAGAAATGAAGCAGACCTCTGATTAGCAGAATCCCTTTAAAGGTCTCCTCCACAGAGATTGTTATGTGTGAATCAATCAGAGAGATGTATTAAATGAGGAAAGTGTATTTTGGATGTAATGCATTAAAGTGATGTTTATTACTGGGCTTCTCCTTTTTCATTTTATAGAAGGAATTTTCATAGGATCTTCTTATACCTTTCATATTTCATATACCTGCACTTTGGTCCAGATTGGACATCAGTAACATTGGACCTCTGTTATTCATTTCAAACCATTTCAACCATTTTCCAATTGCAGGGACGACCTTGGCAATACACTAATTAAATCACAGCAAAAATGATTCAGGCTTGTTTGTGTAAAAATGTTCTCTCTGCAGGCTTTATGAGGGAGATAATTACTCTGAGGTTTACAAGAGGGTCAATTAATTACTCTCTTTGGCAACAGGGGAACAGCTTAACCCCACTGTCCACATGAGTCCTAGGTCAGGCACATAATCATCAAAACTACCTTGTTTACAAATCTACAAACTGGAATATTCCTCTTGACATAATTCAAAACTCCCATCAAGAAAAGCAATTAAAGTTGAGGTTTTACAATAAAAACTTTCAAATCTTATAACTAAAGCTCTGAATTTTATAGTTCCCACTTCGATGAACTATTCATTTCATCGCCACATTTTTTAAGGAGTGTGCCATGCGTGAGACAATGCAAAACACAGGACAATAGACAAAGTCATCCATCTATCAAGTTTGCATAGAAAAACTATTGAAAAAGCACAGTGGGATACACAAATGTGTTCTGTGTGAACAGCCCCTAATATAAAATGTTTAATAAATAAGCAATTATTATTAAACTAATAAATTGCGTGACAGTGTTGATTTTTTTTAAAGGGATAGTTCACCCAAAAATGAAAATTCTGGCATTACTTATTTACTCTCATGTCGTTCCAAACCAGTAAGACCTTCGTTCATCTACGGAGCACAAATAAAGATATTTTGGATTAAATCTGAGAGCTTTCTGATCCTGCATAGAGATCGATGCAACTGACACGTTCAAGGCCCAGAAAGGTAGTAAGGACATTGTTAAAATAGTCCATGTGACATCAGTGGTTTAACCTTAATTTTCTAAAGCTATGAGAATCCTTTTTGTAATACCTTTCTAGGCCTTAAATGTGGTAGTTGCATTGCTGTCTATGCAGGGTCAGAAAGCTCTCGTATTTCATAAAAAAAAAAATCTCAATTTGTGTTCTTAAGATGAACAAAGATCTTACGGGTTTGGAACGACACAAGGGTGAGTAATTAATGACAGAATTTCATTTTTGGGTGAACTGTCTCTTTAAAGTGTAATGTAGTATATTCCAATTCAGATTTCAATTCAACATCCTTAAAAATCCAGATCAGCTAATGAATTAAAAAGAAGCCAGTCAGAATTTTTGGTGAAAGTTTAGGTGCATTACCAGCATTTTTTCTTTTTTGGTCACTAATTGGCCCAGCACATAAACTAGAGAGAAAAGCAGACAAGGTCATCTGCCTGGCTAAGGTTAAGCTTTTTGTCTTTTGAAGCTCTGCAGTCAACAGAGGCTTAAATGCCTCCTCTTTTAGAATCTCACCTTCTAGGTCAGTGACAGATAAATGTGCACAGATGGACACTGACAGTGTTTGGGATTCCAGACCAAGACTCGGGAGCCATTATATGGACACACATTCCTGTTTTAAGGTCTGCAGGAAATGTAAAATATCCTTTCTATCAAAACTAAGAGACATTTTCTGACATTTTATAAAATCCTGGTCTCTCCAGCAAAAGTACCCTGTTTGAAAAGAAGGAAATAATGTCTCAGATAATTGGGTGGGGACCTCCGTTTTTCTTTAAAAAAAAAAAAAAACATCCATGAACGGACCAAGTGTTTGGTCTAGTTCAGTTTAAAATACACTAAAAATATTTCTTTATTGCTTCTATGGTTCCATGAAGAATTACCATTTAACATTTATGGAAGCTTTCCATTGCACAAAAGGTTCTTTATTGACCTTATTCTCCAGAGAAACAAGCGCCTCACCATCTTTAGAATTTTAGTAATTTAGTAATTTAGCTGGTAAAGTGGATTTATGTATTCTAGAGTTAACTAAAGTTATTGTGAGCATTGTAGTGTTTAAAGAAAATGTCTTAACAAATGTCAGTAGACCAGGAAGATTTAAAACGAGCAGTTCATTCATAAATCCATCAGATTATTGTGGAAATACAGCCCGGAAGACAGAAGACAGCAAACGCAGTGCTTAAAAGGGTGAAGCTAAGGAAGGTCAATAGATAATCTTTAGATTATTAAAATGTTTGCCACAGAAAAAAAATGGTCACTTAAAGGTTCTTTGGGAAACCAAAAATGCTTCTTCCATGGTATCACTTCTAAAATATAAGTGATGGGTCGACGATGGGGGCAGGGAATTGAAGTAAAGAGGAGAGAAATGCAAATAAAGTGCCTATAGCAGGTTGGAGGGAGCCCTTCATCACTGCACGGATGGAGATGAGCGGACATCTTGTTGCTACACTGTGATTGAGTGATGTTGGGGTGTCAGTGTCGACGATAAAGATCTGGATAAACAATCTTAGATCTGAGGTTAGTTTTCCAGTGTAGGAATCTTACAGACGAATGGAAAGGCCTTATCACAACTGTTGTCGTTCCAAGACCTCAGTGCTGCAAAAGATGGAAAGATGCAAATCATTTCTTTAGTTTGTAATGTCCTGTCTTATTAATGTTATATAATTAGTGGGGTTGTCAGTCAACTATATATATATCTCTATTATTACTGGTTCTACAAAAATATTTAGCATATTCAACACTGACAATGATAGGAAATGTTATTTAAGCACCAAATCTGCATATTAGAATGATTTCTGAAGGATCATGTAACACTGAAGACTGTAATAATGATTCTGAAAATATAGCTTTGCCATCACAGGATTAAATTACATTTGAAAATATATTAAAATATAGGAAAATGTTTTTTAAAATGTAATAATATTTGACAATATTAATGTTTTTACTGTATTGATCAAATACAAATTGCAGCTTTGGATCTTAATTGTACTAAATTCATTTCTCTCATATGATTCCAAAAATTGTGAACTCACCACTGTTTTGTCTGTACCAGATCTCCACACAGTCCTCCTCCACAGGAATGCGATGGATGCCATCATCTGGTTGATTTCCATCCCAGTAATTGTATTCATAGGGTGACCCGTCTGTCCACTCCATAGTGCCCTCCTACCAACAAACTATGATTAACAACGCTATCACACTTGCTTGCTCCTTGCCCTTAGACCCTGAAGTGATAACTAAAACTTTCTGCCAGACATGAGTTCACAGCTTTGGGGCTTTTTGGATCATTTGATGCAGGATCTCCAAGAAACTTTTAATTTACAGATCCGGGGGTTTGTTACAACATCATCTATAAACTATCTACCTCAGCTTGGGGCTAGACCAAAGTGTTGGTCTGGAAATGATTAAACGTCACTTGGAGAAACTATATTTTCCATTCATGGGATTATTAGTGGGAGGTTTGACATACTGGGCTTGGCCTTTTACAGCACACACAAGCTATGTCAGTCATGTTGTTTATGTTTTTCATGGGTAACTAGGAATCACGACTGCTTCACATTGCATCCTAGTAAATAAAATATTAGTCAAAAGTGTACATCCCCCTTTCAGAATCTGCAAAATGTTAATTATTTTACCAAAATAAGAGGGATCATACAAAATGCATGTTATTGATTATTTACTGACCTGAATAAGATATTTGATATTTGATATTTGTGTTGTTACCTGAATGATCCACAGCTGTGTTTTTTTTTTGTTGTTGTTTTTTTTGTTTAGTGATAGCTGTTCATGAGTCCCTTGTTTGTCTTGAGCAGTTAAACTGTCCGCTGTTCTTCCAAAAAATTCCTTCAGGTCCCACAAATTCTTTGGTTTTCCAGCTATTTAAACCATTTCCAGCAATGACTCTATGATTTTGAGAACCGTCTTTTCACACTGAGGACAGCTAAGGGTCTCATATGCTACTATTACAGAAGGTTCAAATGTTCACTGATTGCTCCAGAAGGAAAAACCATGCATTAAGCTTTTTGAATTTAAAGAGCAGGGTAATTTAAATTAATTCTGGGAAATATGCAACTATCTTCTGTAGCCTCTGAAGGGCAGTACTAAATGAAAAAAATATGATATTTAGACAAAATAAGAAAAATGTACACATCCCCATTCTGTTCAAAAGTTTTCACTCCAAGGCTCTTAATGCATCGTTTTTCTTTCCCGAGCATCAGTGAGCGTTTGAACCTTCTGTAATACTTGCATGTGAGTCCTTCAGTTGTCCTCAGTGTGAAAATATGGATCTCAAAATCATACAGTCATTGTTGGAAATGTTTCAAATACACAAAAATGCTGGAAAAACAAAGAATTTGTGGAACACTGAAGGATTTTTCTGAAGAACAGCAGGCAGTTAAACTGTTCAGGACAAAAAAGGGACTCATGAACAACTATCACTAAACAAAAAAACACAGCTGTGGATCATTCAGGTAACAACACAGTATTAAGAATCAAGTGTATGTAAACTTTTGAACAGGGTCATTTTTATAAATTCAACTATTATTTTCTCTTGTGGACTATATGTAAACATCTTTAATGTGAAATATCTTATAACATGCATTTTGTATAGTCCCTCTTATTTTGGTAAAATAGTTAACATTTTGAGGATTTTGAAAGGGGGATGTAAATTTTTGACCTCAATTGTATATTCTGTTGTTCTTAATGTTATTGTGTTTACCTGTCTTCTATCATGAAGGCCAATCCAAATATCTGTTGGAATTCCTGGTACTCGGCTGTTCACAAGATCATAGACAAACACATTTTCTTCCCAGCTATGAATAAAGTTGTAAGAAAGTATACATTTTAATAGAAGGTCCAACCAAATCATGTACTGAAAGACAATTTGTGGCATCTCAGCACTGCCATTGCAGTCATACCTGTGAATGGAGGTGAGTTTGGCAGATCTGTGTCCATTTGAGAACTCAGCACAGTACAGATCTGCCTCAGCCCAGGTGCGGTTCAAGGGGAAGAAGCGGTAACAGTAACCCTCAAATTCGGTCCAGAAAAGCGGACATGTCACAGGCTGGTTGGAGTCTGACAGCTGCATGGGCAGTGCTAGAGGAAGTGACAAATCTGTTTTAATTTATCAGTTTCATACAGTATGATTGTAGTATAGGTCAAACACTTACAAACACCACAAAAACAAATGATTACGTTATTTATAACACCATCTGGAAAGTGTCTAGCTGATTTCAAAATATATTGTCAGTGTTTCCTTTTCACAGCACAAGCCTGCTTTTAATTTCGTTTGAGCCGTGAAAGAGCTAAAGTTCTAATATGCAACAAAAACAATTACAAGTTACACTTTCCACCAAAAAGTATGATATTACAGTATTTAAATATTACATTAAAATAATACAAGACAGCTAAATGTACAAAACAAATTTAATTTAAAATGCTTTCTAATTTAAATAATAAAGAAATTGCAATGTTAAGGTATTTGTAGGTAGGAAAACAAGCAAATTATTTAGTACTATGGCATTTTTTCCAACGTAATATGTTGCAAGAAAACTTTTCTTGTCTTTAAAATCTTTTAAGTCATACTCAACCTTTACAGATGGTTTCTCTGCTAGTCTGAGCTCTTGTACATCAATAAAACATTGCAAGCACTGTCTGCAAAATACATGTTAAAACTACATTATAAGCACAAGCATCTATAACTTGGCAAAGCATCTTTGGTTTAGTTTGAGACTGTCTATTCGCCATGTAAAGAAGCAAATTAGAGCATAATAGCTGTGTCTGTGTGGCACTCACCTTGTGTGATCTTGATGTTTGTTGAAGGCAGAGCCCACACTGGGAAGCCGGTGATCAGTAGGGCTAAACACAATTCCCAACAGAGCATGTTTAGTGCAAGAGAGAGAAGATTGAGATCTGGAGTGTGTGTGTGTTTGTGTGTGTGTATGTGTGTTTGTGAGCATGTGTGCTGCAGGACAGTGTGGAGAGTTGGAGAGATTAGAGGGTGTGTGAGCTTCTCTCAGCCCCTGCCTTTTTCTTGGACTCTTCCTACTTGGTCAAGTCCAAAATACTGACATCAGACTGTGTAAGGGAGAAAGAGAGAACCCAAGGGCCTAAAATTTATATTTTGTGTCATTAACTCAATAAAAAGCTCCCTACATACACTATCCTTCAAACGTTTGGGGTCAGTATAATTTTTTATACTGATTTTTTTTTTTTTTAACAAAATAATACTCTTATTCAAAAGGGTTCATTAAACTAAAGGGTGACAGCAAAGACATTTATAATGTTATAATGTCTGTTTGAAATATTAACACAGTTTTTTTCTAAATAGAAATAGAACTTTCTATTGCTCCAAATCAGTATGAATGATTTCTGAAGGATCATGTGATACTGAAGAATGGAGTAAATGCTGCTGAAAATTCAGTTTTGCCATTACAGGAATAAATTACATTTGAAAATACTAAATTAGAATTTACATTTACTGTCTTTACAAATAAATGCAGCATTAGGGATCATAAACCAACCCTCTAACCAGCTCTATTTTTGAATTATTGCTTTTTAATTACTGCTTTTATTTCAGATTTAATTAAATAATGATCTTTCATAAATGTAACTTAATTTATTAATTAAAATCAATATAGTTTTTTTAGTGTTCCAAGTCAGAATTACTTATGTTAGAGGTTAATAACATTTTGCTATTTTAATTTTTAGATAAATTTTTAAACACTGTAAACATTTTTACTATTTAAAATAACTGTTTTCTATTTGAATTTATTTTAAAAAGTAATTTATTCCTGTGATCAAAGCTGAATTCTGATCATTACTCCAGTCTTCAGTGTCACATGATCCTTCAGAAATGATTTGCTGTTCAAGAAACATTTATAATTATTATTATTATTATTATTATTATTATTATTATTATCAATATTTAAAACAGTTAGAATTGTTCAACAATTAATAATTAATGTTTTTTGAGCAGCAAATAAGAACATTGGAATGATTTTTAAAGGATCATGTGACTGGATTAATGATGCTAAATATTCAGCTTTAAAATCACAGGAATAAATTACATTTTAAAATATATTCAAATAGAAAAATCTTACTGTTTAAAAACTTTTGACTGGTAGTGTAGTTTTACATAACCAGATGGAAAGCACCAATTTCATATTGTTGAAGAAACATCAAACACAACTGACCTGTGATTCCTCGTTAACTTTTAACTTGTGAAATTCAATCTCCAAACACTACAATATGGCCATGACCTGGAGTGAGTAAAGATAAATACTTCAGAAGTACCAATAACTAGAATAAAGCAAGAAAACAACCAACCGTTAAATGGTTTACCTTCAAATCTATGAAAACATTTTAACTTGTAATAATTTGCTGAAAATATCATGACATCCAAGTTGAACAGAGTTATTAAACACCCACTGCACACTACTTGCTTAGTTCCATTAGTCTCCCCTGACACCGTCTTCCATTTGATAGCATGTCTGCTTTATCTCATGGCCTACAGAGCCCATGCTATTAAAGGCCCAGAATTCCTCTTATCTTTGTGAGGGCTGCCACCTATAAGAGCTAAGGGCAGGAGCATGGTGATATGACTCATTCTTATACTGAAGAAGGACTCCATTTAAGATTTTCAAATGGGATTGTTGCTAAATATGGTCTCTAAATGAATTGTTTTGTATGTCATGTTGCTGCATCCTGCCAGGTGTAGAAAAATAATATCTAACATGCAATACAGACAAGAAGAACAGGCCTAAAAACAATTCAAACAGCAAATAAATTCTATACAGAAAGTGAAAAAAGGTAATTCTGTAACTCACAATTACAAGTTCTACATTCGCAATTCTGACTTTTTTTCTTGCAATTCCGAGTTTACATCTCACAATTCTGACTTTTTTTTCTCAGAAATGCAGGAAACGTTATTTCTTACTTTTTTTTTTTTTTTTTGCAATTTTGAGCTGGCTCACAAGAAAGCCCACAAACAGTTTGCTGAAGACAACCTGTCCAAGAGCATGAGTTACTGGAACCATGTCCTGTGGTCTGATGAGACTAAGATAAACTTGTTTGGCTCAGATGGTGTCCAGCATGTACCAAGTACCAAGAAAATTGTGTCTTGCCTACAGTCAAACATGGTGCTGGTAGCATCATGGTCTGATCCCAGCAACAGCCTGTGCAGCTCTGGTCAATTCCATGCCTAGAATGATTAAGGCAGTGCTAGATAACAATGGTGCCAACACAAAATACTGACACTTTGGACACAGTTTGGACAAGTTCATTTAGGGTGTACTCACTTTTGTTGCCAGCTATTTTGACAAGAATGGCTGTCTGTTGAGTTATTTGAGGACAGTAAATCTAGACTGCTATACAAGCTGCATATTGACTAATTTAAAATATATCCAAGTATTATTTTTATAGAATTGACCCTTAAGAAGATATACTAAATACTAAAATGGTTGCTGAAATGTGAGGGGTGTACTCACTTTTGTGAGATACTTTATATATTCAGAACTGTTCAATACAAACTTACAATTCTGACTTTTTTTCTCGCAATTGCAAGTTTACATCTAACAATTCTGACTTTTTTCTCAGAAATGCATGATACAAATGCATAATTCTGCCTTTTTTTCTCAGAATTGTGAGATATAAACACAATTATGAGTTATACATTCAGAGCTGTACGATATAAACTCACAATTCTGACTTTTTCTCTCGCAATTTTGAGTTTACATCTCACAATTCCGACTTTTTTCTCAGAAATGCATGATACAAACTTGTAATTCTGACTTATTTTTTCTCAGAATTGCAAAATACAAACTTGTAGGAAAAAAGTCAGAATTCATCTGGCAATTCTGACTTTTCACGCAAATGTAAATTTATATCACACAATTATAAACTTTTTTTCTCATAATTGCATGACAGAAACTATAACCAGCCCAATAACACGTAATTGCTAGTTTATATCTCACAATTCCGAGATAAGTCAAAATTGCGAGTTTGTATCACACAGTTCTGAGAAAAAACGTCATAACTGCGAGATGTAAATCTGCAATTGCGAGGAAAAAAGACATAATTGTAAGATAAAAAGTTGCAATTTATTGCAATTAGTTGCAATTCATTTTTTATTCAATGGTGGAAATGTGCTTCCATAGTCTACACTGTGAAATGAATCTTTTACTTTGTACGTACATCTGCGCTTTGTTGTTTATGATGAGATAATTCAGGAGAGTTCAGAATTCAGTCATGATGACTCATCTGAACAACTCTGATTGGCCATTGTGTTCCTAAGATCAACGGAATCGTGTGTGATTGGTTATAATGTGCAGCGCTGTAAAAACGTGTAAAAAGAAATATGGTGCAACATGAGCAGATCTTAATTTAATGCTACAATCAACACTTTTTATTATTTTATTTTTTTTACTTTGTTAGCAACAGATGTAATAGACACACTCTGCCTATGGTGGCTTATTTTAACATAAGTCTTTAGCTACTGTAATTTTACTTAGGTCAAAAATAGTGCTCTTCCATACACACATGAAGCGATAATTTAGGGGATTCACTCCTGTTTTTAGCATGCAATGCTATTGTCACTCTTTAAACTTTACAGTGTATACGTGGCCACAGGCTCTTCAAAACCATCTTTATAGAGCAACATTCCTAAATTAATTCCCTGAATCACTGAACTTTCGATCAAGCCAACAATGAGAACGTAGTTCAGACATTTCCGGTGCATCACTGGGCGTAGCCACGACCTGTTTGAGGAAGATGAACTGAGATGTGAGCTATCTAAAAATACCCTTTTTGAGTCTGGTATTGATTTTAAGTCAGTTCAAAGCCAGCTGATGTGCAGAGATGAGATAAAACATAGCACCCCCTATTTTATTGGTAGAATTCACAAAAATATGTTCTTGTACAATTTACATTGAAAAGGGATGATTCATTCTAGAAAAATGTCTCTGCTTACCTATTCTTACATTTTCCTACATTGCTTGTAATCCCTCAGGTGTAGTGCAGATGGTGGTGCACATTTAGATAAGCAACAGCTGTGACATTCAGCACTTCCTGTTGCAGGACAATCGAACAGCTGCACATACTGTTAATTATGAGAGCTTTCTGCTGACCTCCGATGAGCATTTTCCATGAAATTATGCTTTCTGCAGTGCTTAGGGTTTTTCCCCCCTCACAAAACACAAAAAAATTTGGCCAATAATGGTTTGCAGTATAATTATATAGTTTTAATTAACAGTCATAGTTACCTCAAAGGGTGCAATAACAAACTGTTAGCCGGATAATCTCCTTAAGTTACCAGCTGTCATCTCTGTTTACTGCGACAGTGTTTATTGTGCACATTGTTGCTTAGCAACTTCAAATCCATGCATTGAGGTGGGCAAGGGTGCCACAAAAACATAATATCACAGCAAGACTCTGTGAAAGAAAATGGGACGTTTTCAGTGGACCATCTATTTCCAATTGCTGGGAACAAGTGTAATGGCTTGAGCATTACTGGATATTACTGCAAGACACGACTGAAAATTAGAAGGAAAAAAATTTGAGCTGATGAATTCTGCTTTAGCTCCTTGCTGCCATCTTGTGGTGTAATTATGCAATGTGGGTGTGGTGAATGGACATGCAAACAATACTGTTTGTCCTCAAATAGTAGCCTTAAATTCTATACCAAACACATTTGCTACTTATTAACGTATTAATGTATTAATTATCGCAAAACAAACTTTGATGTTGGCTTGAGAAAGAAAATGAAATGCTTTCAGTATGAGTCAGTTAATGTTGACATGGTCACACCAACTGTAAACAATAAAGGTTCACAAAATCTGCTGAATATGTATACACCAGACATTCATGCTGCACCCAGTGTTTTTGTCTTTTTCAGTTAATAAATATCTATACATTCATAAACTGAAATGCAGTGACATGAGAAACAAATGATTCATAAATAAATGTGACCCTAAATCACAAAACCAGTGTGAAACTGAATAAATAAGCTTTCCACTGATGTATGGTTTGTTAGGATAGGACAATATTTGAGATACAACTATTTGAAAATCTGGAATCTGAGGGTGCAAAGAAATCCAAATATAGAGAAAATCGCCTTTACAGTTGTCCAAATTAAGTTCTTAGCAATGCGAAATTTTTGATATATTTTTGGTAGGAAATTTACAAAATATCTTATGGAACATGATCTTTACTTAATATCCTAATGATTTTTTGGCATAAAAGAAAAAACAATATTTTGACCTATACAATGTATTTTTGGCTATTGTTGCATATACCTGTGCTTCTTAAGACTGGTTTGTGGTCCAGGGTCACAGATATAAGCGAATGAATGAATGGGCAAGCGATTACACTCAAAACAAGAACAAAAAATAAACTTAATTCTTAAAATTTATTTCACTCACTACAAATATTTTTTTCTTGTTTTAAACCACTTGTTTTTATTTAATCGAAAAGGGTATCAACAAAATGAATTACTATTATTATTATTATCATTATTATTTATTTTATTTATTTATTTTTATTTTTTGCAATCCAGAGATGAATTGAAGAAACTGTGTTGTGAGCACACATAATTAATTAATCTGGATTATGTAATAAGATTCCAAAATACTCTTAATCAGACTACAAATATTTTTTTTTCTTATTACATGATTACATATTATTTACACAATAGCAAAACATTATTCATAATTTATTGATTCTACCTAATTCCTCTATCATCTTTTAAATGTTCCTTTCCAAAATTGCCTTCTATGTATATATATGTTCAGAAAGAAATTTTAAGAACTTTCAGGTTTTGTGGACATTCACACAAAGATCAGTCATTATTCAGGTGGTGACCGCATTTGATCCCTGTTTTATAAAAATCATTTTAGGTTAAGTGTTTTCTCAGCATTCAACACTGCATCAACTACTGATGAACACATTGATTTTAATATGAATCACTCTGTATCTTATTTATGCAGTCATGTATTTCTATGTCTTTGGAAGGCTTTTGTCTTTCAAACACATTAAAATCCACAAATTCACCCTTTTGTCATCTGATCCTCTTTCACGTAATATATTTACTTGAAGATACATGAGATAGGTCAAATGTAATCTAAAAGTAATCCAAAAGTAGTCGGATTATATTAAGTAAAATGTGTAATGTAATAGATTACGTTACTAACGACAATTTTTGTCATGTAATTTGGAACCAGTAATGGATTACCATTTGTATGTACCTCCCTACTAAACATTGTACTAAACATAAAACCAAACATAATGTGCCTCCCTAAATCCAATGGTGAATGTGAAACTTTAACAAAATGTGTTTAAATAAACAGCACTGAATTTTTGATTTGCATCGTTTTCTTTTCTCTGTGGTTGAAGCTCTTCGTTTTTCTCCATGTCATACACATCTCGTTGTCACTAGGCAACCACGCGGTAAATCGGGCTACCTCAACAGATTTTTCTGTTTTCTGCTCAGGTGAAGTTTACATGAAATCTCACATTTCAAATAATTACATTTTCCTGCTTAACCTACACTTGCCACTTCCCTCGCTAAGCTTCAACTGAACGAACAACCTTGGGAGTTATTTTAAGTAAGTCTGTATTTCTGCCATTGTGCGTGTAGGCACCATGGGAAATGTATTTGCCTCGGCATTTGCACTAATAACAATAGAGCTGCAGTTATTTCTATCCACCGACAGGTGGAGAAGCCGCCGTGTGAACCTCGGTGAAGGAAAGAGTAGAGAAATAGATGGGAGGGTCAGGCCGCTGCCTCTCAGTTTCAAACACACTCAGTGCATTTCAAACCTGTGCATGGACATAAACTGAACGCTGAAATTAGGGTTTGTTTGCGGACTCTTCCCGTGTTAGACGGGTCATGCTGTCTTCGCGAAGGTAATGAGCCGCAAAGCCCTCGGGTCTCGGCTGAGCAGCGCCCACAAACTGCAGCGAAACTGGAATGACTGGCAGCCCAGGTTAGTAGCGCACCACACGGCTGAGCGCTCGCACTACAGACCGAGGCTTCAGCGAGACCTCACTCTCATGCGCCTCTGTATGAAACACAGCAGCGGTCTATTTCCACGTGAGGAGGCTTTTCTAAGCTTTCATCTCACATCATATCGCACGATAATGACATTGAGCTCTGGTTTATAGGAATAACAACGCCGCACAGTTAAACTGACAAATGTCATACGCTCATGTTCATTTTTTCAGGTTGGTTAGCAGATGTTAGCATAAGCTAACTCACAAACAATCGGCGAACACTGGTGATATTTAACACGTTTTTGTTTATTCGCTAGCTTTGGTGTGTAGACCAAGCAACAATGTGAGTATAACAGTGTTGAAACCCCTAATTTGTGTGTTTTGACGGACACGCGGATGCGACCAGAGTGTCGTGGCGTTCATTTGTGGTTTGTGTGGAGAAACGCGTGTGGTCTGACACGTTTAGCCACAAACTACGTAAGGTTAATATTTCAGCATTTGCGATAAAGTCAGTGAGTCCATTCATGTTGTATTATGTATATTGAAGACATGCGGGATAATATTCGTCTCGCACTGATTTAATGCTTTTTTTAACTCCCATAAATCGCGACGTTCATGTCAGTTTGCTAACCAGCTCCATTATTTTCGTTGTGCCCCTGAATGTGAAGCGGGTTCATCATTTCTAACCTTACAAGTTCATTTGTAATTACAAACCGCTTTAATTTGGACATTTTCAAGCCAGCTGAAGCATGAACTGAATGTCAAAGTCAGCCGAGTGTGCCTGTGTTTTTGTCTGGAATTGGCAGCGAGTACATTGAACTTCAAACGTGAATGTTTGAATTTCGTCTTCAGCTTGTCTGCTAGTCAAACAGTCTATGTCCTATCAGTAGTTTTGAAACAACTACTTGATGTATTTATTTAGGATGCGCATTCACAGTTTTCAGATGAGTTGCATTATTTGAAACCATGTGGAAAATTGAAATCTCAGCTGGACTGTCAAATGACGCCTCGTCCATAAGTCCCGGATGCACATGCAATTTTATGAATAGCCAGGGTACATTTATGAATCGTGTTTACGATTTGATGGTTCAGATTGTGAGTACTAATACTTTAAACCAGGTTAGGAAAGTTTGCAACTAAATGTTTGGCAGGTGAGGTAATTAATCACCTTTGTATTTATTTGAAACGTTAGAATTCAGTATCTTGTTCAATTAGGATTATTAAAGTTATAGTTCACTCATAAAAGGCAGTTTAAGTGATCTTGTTCAGTCAGTTCACATATTCCAAACCTGTGTGACTTACATTCTTCATTGGAACACAAAATACACATATTTTGTTAAATAATATCCTAGTCAAATTTTTCCCCAATATAATGAAAGTAATGAGAATTGATGTTAGGTTGCAAATTTGAGACTCTGCTTTCATTGATATCCGAGTTCATTGATGTTATTAGTGTATTGACTGATCCACTTCATTCGTCTGAATGATCCATTTGCAAACCGGACTGATCCAGTTTATCATTTGGGTGTTCCATAAAAGAAAGGTTTATGGATTTGGCATGATATGGTGGTGAGTAAACATAACTTGGCAGATACCTGTTGATTTATTGTTTATTCCACTGGCAACTATTAAAGTTTGTATAGATCCAACTGAACATTCACATTTGTTTAGAAGCAATGTGTGTTCTTATGTAGAAGTTCCTTTTGTACATGAGCAATGGATATGTACACTAATCTATGAAACTTTGAGGTCAGTACGACAAATATATATATATATATATATATATATATATATATATATATATATATATATATATATATGTATGTATGTATATGTACAGTTGAAGTCAAAAGTTTACATACACCTTGCAGAATCTGCAAAATGGTAATTGTCTTTTCATTTATAAAAATGGCCCAGTTCAAAAGTTTAAAGTTGATTCTTAATACTGTGTTGTTACCTGAATGATCCACAGCTGTGTTTTTTGTTTGTTTGTTTGTTTGTTTAGTGATAGTTGTTCATGCTGAACAGTTAAACTGGCTGCTGTTCTTCAGGAAGCCCTTCATTCGTAGGTTTTCAGCATTTTTGTATATTTAAACCCTTTCCAACAATGACTGATTTTGAGTAGGGCTGTGCCGATATTCTGATATTCTGATCTTATTCACCTGTTCATTCATGCAGCCGCGTTTACTACACAGAGCCGTAGTTCGCTGACAAGCTACGCAGTTTCACGTGCAGAATCGATATGTATCGCCTGCGATACTGAAGGCGATACTTGCGTAGCTTGTCAGTGAACTACGGCTCTGTGTAGTAAACGCGGCTGCATGAATGAACAGGTGAATGAGATTTGCGACTAATCAGAGAACCGGCATTACTGACGAGATGCGCATGATATCGCGTCTGAAAATCGGCATAGCCCTAATTTTGAGATCCACCTTTTCAGACTGAGGAAAACTGGGACTCATATGCAACTATTACAGAAGGTTCAAACACTCACTGATGCTTCAGAAGGAATTAAGAAAATAAGAAGTTTACACCCTTGGATCTTAATGCATTGTTTTCCTTCTGGAGAATCAGTGAGCCTTTGAATTTTCTGTAATAGTTGCATATGAGTCCCTCAGTTGTCCTCAGTGTGAAAAGATGGATCTCAAAATTATACAGTCATTGTTGGAAAGGGCTCAAATGCACAAATGTTAAACCAAAGATTTTTGAGACCTGAAGGATTTTTCTGAGGAACAGTACGCAGTTTGTAACTGTTGTAACTGTTGAGGACAAACAAGGGACTCATAAACAACTCACTAAACAAACAAACACAAAAACGCATAGCTGTGGATCATTCATTCATTCAACACATTTGTATTTGTATTAAGAATCAAGTGTATGCAAACTTTTGAACAGGGTCGTTTTTATAAATTCAACTATTATTTTCTCTTGTGGACTATATGTAAACATCTTTTATATGAAATATTTATTCAGGTGAGTACTACATATAAAATAATATGCATTTTGTATGATCCTTCTTATTTTGGTAAAATAATAATAAAAAAAATCCAGCATATTAGAATGATTTCTGAAGCATCATGTGACACTAAAGACTGGAATAATGGCTTCTGAAAATTCAGCTTTGCCACACATTAATAATTTACATTTGAAAATATCTTCAAATAAACAACAGGTGTTTTAATAATATTTCACAAGCGTATTGTTTTTGCTCTACTTTTGGTATTTTTTTGTAAATGTAGTCTTGCTGAGCAGAAGAGACGTCTTTCAAAAACATTACAAGACTCTTACTGATGATACTGAAAGGATGTGTAAACAAATTGAGATGTTTGTTTTTTTGTGCATATGATGTCATGAATGTGTAAAGGCCAACCCCTTTTTGTCCAGTTGCACAATAAGTGGTCACCCCTGGTCAACCTTTAGCATACTGACATCAGCTTCAACACGGACGGTTAAGCTGGGGTAGTCGCTGATAGTATATTGAATGTTTTTCAGAGGCGACAGTCTGTCAGCCAGCCAGGACGGTGTGAAGAGCAGCGTCTCTAGAGACCGCGGTTCAGAAGTTCTTTTCGACATTCTGCCCTCTGACCAGCCTGGCACCCCACCACTGCACAATGACGCCTTCACTGCCGCAGACATACACGAAGAAGGAGGTGTGTGCTTCATTTGGCACTTTGTTTAGCTTAGATTTAATCAGCTGGATTACTTTCGCCAGTGTTTTTCACCTGCATTATTGTGGTTTTCAACGTCAGTACCATGTGTCATTCTGCTGGTCTGGTATCTGAGAGTTTGATGATTGTTCTTCTGTGTGTCACCCTGGTTAATGTTTCTGTTTATAGAAATAGAAAGAGAAAGTAACATCAGCAAGGGTTTTTTTTTCTTTTTTTGGAAGATCCCAGAGGTTCCTTGTGCAAATAAATCTTTTTTTTTTTCTTTTTTTTTTAAAATCTAGATCTGGACAGCATGATTTTGTTACACTGTGTATATAGTTGAATGTGAATGTATTTGATCTATTCTGTTATTGGCTTCTTTTTTTATTTTTAATAGAGAAAAACAAAACTATAAAATAATTATGCTGTATATATTGAAATATATAGTGAAATATGATGTTATTGGTTATATCGCCTACACCATACCAATTTCTTTTTGCTCTGCCACTTATAAGGTGTAGAACCTACTTCAGTGGTACAATGTTCTAACATGCAATTTATGCTTTTAATGTCTCTTGTGGTGGTGTTGTTTTTTTTTTTTTCAGGAATTTCCGATTTACAAATGTTATTCCATTAGAGAGCGGAACTGACCGTATTATTGCTTTCTAGGTGGATATGACGCTGATGGAGGCCTCTCTGAAAATACTTATGGTTGGAAGTCGCTGGGGCAAGAGTTGAGAGTCAATGATGTGACTACAGATATAACCACTTTTCAGCATGGAAACCGTGCTTTAGCTACAAAGGACATGAGGAAATCACAGGGTATGTTCACCTTTCAGTGCTCATACATGGTTTCAAGGTGCACTGAAGTGCATTGCTTCGTGTGTTATTCTGTGTGTTGACGTAATTTAAACTGAAACAGGAAGACTGGGTGAGACATATCAAACAGTCCCACCCCCTTATTTAAAGAGCCAATAGCATTTTGTTTATATCACAGCTTGGCCAGAGGCGGTGAGCTCAGTAAAGCTGTGTTTGACAGCCACATTCTGTGTAGAATTTAAATGGGTTTGATACGTTTTATGGTCTTCGCTAATAGAAAGTAAATTTAAACTGTCTGAATCATTCCCTATCCCCTATATAGTGCACTACATGCCATTCACCAAAAAAAAATTTAATTTTGTGAAAAAGTGAGCAAATTCAGCCGCAGCTTCAGCGTTTATTTATAGAGTAAAGGCGGGATGCTTTGGATTCTAGAGAGCATTTGATTTGACAAAGTTTGATGAGAACCTGAAGTGCAGGGTGATATCATCAAAATCGTTGATCCATTTTGGCGGAAGTTAGAGACTAAGTTTTGAATGTGTATATCTTGTAAATGTGCATTTTGTCTTTTTGAAACGCACTAGCTTATAAATAACCTCAAGGCTAACATATTCATTCTAAAAGCCAAAATAACTTACATTTTGATTTCATGGGGACTTTAAATGGGGCTGTTGAGTTAATTTGTTTACTAGAATTACTTTGTCTTATGTACCAGACCGACCGCTGGCTCACTCTGAGGAGTCTCGTCTGGCCAATCTTCTGCGGAGAGCGTCACGGGAAGATGACCGGGAACGCAGACTGGCCACTATGAAACAAATGAGGGAGTTCATTGTGCACTCTGAAAATAAAGTGGTACGATCTCATTAACAAGTGGATTTATGTGTGTCCCTAGAATTAAACTGTTTTTAATCTGTGTTTTTTGTATTCGTACATTACAGGTCCTCGTGAAACAGTTGGATTCCATTTTGAGTACCCTGAATGACATTTTGAATGAGAGGTATGACTGCACAGCCTATTTTTAACACAATGGGGGGTTATCAGAATTCACTCCATTGAGGATATATTTAGCACTTCATTGTTTATAAAGTGTTATGAACATCTCACTAAATCCTAGTCATAAACAGTTTAACCCAACATTACATTTTGCCGCACATGAGATAAGTTAGCCCACCAGTCTGGGAGTTTTTGGAAGTTTGTAAAAAAGACTGGGTGTTAGACACCCCACTCCACAAGTGCAAGTCATCAGTTATTTACAAGTTATAAGTTTTTTTGTTTTTTTTTGTATGCTTTTATACAGTTATGATAGCAAACCTCTCTGTCTCCTGGCAGTTGTATTTTGAGTGTGAGAGAAAATGCATAAGCAAAGTTAAATATGTAATTTAACATGGCTTTTTCTAAATTTCTATACAGCGGTGGCCAAAATTATTAGAACACTAGTATTTTTACCAGCTAAAAAAGGTTTTAAGTCGGCCATCTCTATCTTTTGCTGTAGTGTGTCAGTAGGAAATATCAGTTTACATTTTCAAACATTCATTTAGCCATTAAATGTAATAATCCATCTGATCCAGATGTGTCTCATCATCATCCAGTCTGTCTGGAATGACATGAAGCAACAGAACAAACTGAGACAGAGTACATCCAGAAGAACTGTGGCAATGTCTCCAAGATGCTTCAAGAGACCTACCTGCAAAGCTACCTGAAAAACTATGCACAAATGCACCTAGGGCGAAAGCTGCTTTAAACGCAAAGGATGGTCACACCAAATGTTTATTTAATTTGGTTAATAGAAGTTAACTGATAAAGAAATTCTATTTTTGTCATTATTTTTGACAGCATACTTATTTTACTGCATTTTTACACAAGTGCCTAAAACTTTTAATAGTACTGTAGCTCTGCAGGTAGGTTTCTTGAAGCATCTTGGAGGCGTTGCCACAGTCCTTCTGGATTTGGTCTGTCTCAGTTTATTCTGTTTCTTCATGTCATTCCAGACAGACTGGCTGTTGTCACTGGATTATTACAATTAACGGCAAAATGAATGTGTGTAATAATTTTGGCCACCACTGTAGATATTGCAATAATACATAGACCCTATCCCAAATGCTCAGCTCCGTTTGGCCTCAGCAGTGGTGCAAACGGGGCACTCAGAAGCATAGCTCTGAACCCTAAAATGATGACTGAGGAACCATACGGTCTTAATGGATGCACACATTTTAAGTTTACAAGACCATAAGTTCACATGAAGTGCCATTTGGGTCAGAGCCATTGTTATCCTGAATTATTTGTTAATCGTGCAGTGAAAATCTGATATTACCTAACTTTAACACATCAATTTTTCATATCAATTTTTCATTAGTTTATTTATATATTGGTAAATAAACTAACAAGCAGGCTAGTGTGCAGTCAGCTGGTCTTTATTGCTAAATAAACCTGCGCAATACCTGATCTCACAGTTCTGTGCGTTTCTGTTTGGCCTTACAGTAGTAAGCTCCTGCAGGAGCTCAGGCAGGAGGCAGCATGCTGCCTGGGATTGCTGTGTGCTGCCCTCAGTTATGAAGCTGAGAGGATCTTCAAGTGGATGTTCCTCAAGTTCAGTGTGTCCACAAAGGATGAGGTGAAGCTTCTGTATCTGGTGGCAGTGCACAAGGCACTTGAAACAGCAGGAGAGAAAAAGGCTTTTTCAACTGTAATGCAGGTATTTATTCAGCTCCGTTGCTAAATCTTAAATTACCCTTCTTTATAATAATTTTCTGTGCCTGAAATGTTACCATTTTGTCATTCAGTTGGTGATGAGCAGCCTTCAGTCTATCTTGGAGAACCTGGACACACCAGAGCTGTTGTGCCAAAGTGTAAAATGTATTTTGCTGGTGGCCCGTTGCTATCCACACATATTCAGCACCAACTTCAGAGTAAGCGGCACAAGCGGTCTTAAATTCAAAATATGGAAATCTGAAAGGAAGAGATTTGTAAATTATCTACTACTTTTGTTTTCCAGGACACAGTGGATATCTTAGTAGGTTGGCATATAGACCACACACAGAAGCAGTCTCTTACTCAACAAGTGTCTGGTGAGATTTGTTTTATATTTAGTTTCATTTCCCTTTTTTGGGAAATAACCTGTCTAACCTGTCTCAATTATTTTTTTTTTAGGCTGGCTGCAGAGTCTGGAGCAGTTTTGGGTGGCAGATTTGGCCTTTTCAACTACGCTACTGGGTCAGTTTTTGGAAGATATGGAGGCATATGCTGAGGTACGCGAATTGAAGTTGTTTCTCATTGTCCCTTATGAAATTTCTAAGGTTCTAATCCTATCTTTTCTTGATAGGATTTGAGTCATGTTGTATCTGGGGAATCAGGAGACGAGGACATTCCCCCTCCCACAGTATCCCTGCCAAAACTGGCAGCCCTGTTGAGAGTTTTTAGCACCGTTGTGCACAGCATCGGCGAGCGATTCAACCCTATCAGAGGGCCTCCGATCACAGAAGCATATGTCACTGATGTTAGTATCCAACATGCATGGCTTCTGCAATACAAATAGATCATCTATAATAACCCGCTGTCATTTCTATATCAACAAACAGTTTTGAACAAGTTGCACGCAATCTTATGATCTGACGTTAATTGTTTGCTTTTTCTCGCTTGCAGGTTTTGAACCGTGTTTTGGCCTGCGTCACCACAGCCAAGCAGGTGTTCTTCTCGGAGGCGGTGCTGACAGCAGGAAATGAGTGTGTGTGCGTCCTGCTGGTGAGCCTGGACTTGGGCAGCCAGCTGATTGAAGCTGTAATCTCGTATGGCCTAGACCAGCTGGAGAGCTGCCAGTGCTGCGGACCAGAATACAGCATGTCCGTTCTCACCCTACTTACGCTGGTAGGACTTGACTTGATTAATCCAATAATCGACAGACTGGAGTACAATTTATGAGATTTACGTAAATGTGGTACAACTGGTCACACTTTGGTTTTGTCACTGTTTGTCTTTGCTTGAAATTCTTTTCACATGTTTAATCCGTTTTTATTGTGTGCTTGAAGATTGTTGATCAGATAAGCACCAAACTCCCGGCTGCTTTTGTGGAGAAGTTGCTAGCGCCAAATTCCCAACTCTTGGAGCTGCGCTTCCATAGAGAAAGAGAGGTATGATCAGTAATCTCAGTTATGAATTCAACACACACACAACAGCAATGAGTTAACGCATGTTTGTTTGTGTCACAGGTGATGGCAGCAGCACATGGAGTGTATCATGCTGTGCTGAGCCTAAAGAACATCCCTACCCTGGAGGCTGCTTATAAATTAGTCTTGGGCGAGATGGGCTGTGCGTTGACCAGTTTGCTGAGCCCTCTGGGTTTGCCTGCTGCCTGTCCTAACATACAACATCCTGTCTTCAGCCAGCTCCAGTTCAGCCCAGAGAGGGCAGAGTTTATCCTCATCTTCAACCTCAGTGCTCTCACCACCATTGGCAACACTAAGAACTCCCTCATCGGGGTCAGCATTAATTCACACCTAGTCATACAAGAAAATGTGTAAAAGAGAAGAGAGTAATAATGCTTATGTTTTCTGTGTTGCAGATGTGGGCTTTGTCCCCTACGGTGTTTGCCCTGCTCAGTCAGAATCTGGTTGTAGTTCACTCTGATCTGGCAGTTCATCATCCTGCTGTCCAGTATGCAGTGCTCTACACTCTCTATTCACACTGCACCAGGTAATAATGCAATGTTTGGTTTAATTATCTAGATGATGATGCTTGAAAAATGCACAGGGTTTCCACGGTCATAGTGTTTTCCAGACCAGGAAGAGTAAGAAATTTATATAGATTGTATATTTTATGTCATAATTATACACTTATTCATCTTCAGGTGAGTAAGATGTAAAAAAAAAAAGAAAAAAAAACTTTCGTTTAGGAAGGATGCATTAAATTGGTCAGTAATGTTACAAATGTTTTTATATTTCAAATAAATGTGGTACTTTTCAAGTTTCTATTCCTCAAGGAACCCTAAAGGAGTTTTTAAGCAGTCTCTTCTGCTGACCAAGCCTCCTTTTATTTGATCCAAAATACAGCAAAAGTAATAATATTTTTTAAAGAAATTATAGAAATTAATACTTTTACTTGGCTAGGATCTAGGATGCTTTAAATTGATCAAAAGTGATTAAGACATTTTATAATGTTCCAAAAGATTTCAATTTAATTTTCTGATCTTTCTATTCATCAAAGAAATTCTGCTCAGCTGTTTTCAACGTTTGTGAGTCAGAATATTAGATTAATTTCTGAAGGATCATGTAACTGGAGTAATGATGCTAAAAATTCAGCTTTGAAATCACAGGAGTAAATTACATTTTAAAATATATTCAAATAGAAAATTGTATACAGTAAATTTGTTACTGTTTTTGCTGTACTTTGGGTTAAATAAATGCAGGCTTGGTGAGCAGAAGAGACTTATTTAGAAAGCATTACAGGTCTTACTGATTAGAAACTTTTGTCTGGTATTGTGTGTATATTTAAGCAGAAAAACTGTTCGACTTTGATAATAAGCAGTATTTCTTGAGCACCAAACCATATTAGAATAATTTCTAAAGTTTTAAGTGACAATTTCAGTATGCATTAAAATAGAAAAACATATTATATTGAATTGAAATTGTAGAACTTTTGACACAATATTACTGTATTTTTGATCCAATGAAAGCACAAATTTAGTGAGCAATTAAATGATAAAATAACATCACAAATGTATTTGGTCAAAAAGTGTGAATTTAATGCAGAACAACACTGAAGTGTTTAGTAAGTGGCTGTGTGTGGTTTCATGAATTATGCAGTGCTATATGGTTTTATCATAGATTTGTTTTATTCAGTGTATATAAAACTGTCAGAAAACAGTCATTTGACGCACACACAAGCTTTAATTAAGCCTCACTCACTCCAGGCGTGATGACTGATAGACTGCTGCCTTTTTTTCTTTATTTCTCCCAAGGCATGATCACTTTATCTCAAGCAGCCTGAGCTCTTCGTCTCCATCCCTTTTCGACGGTGCCGTCATCAGCACAGTTACCACGGCAACCAAAAGGCATTTCAGCACACTCCTTAATTTGCTGGGTATGCTGCTCAGCAAGGATCATCTCAACCCTGAGGCGAGGTACAGAGCTCACACTGCCTGTCTATAATGAGGCCTGTTGTGATTAATTAATCTGAACCACTTGCTCTTTCAGCTGCTATAATCACTTACACAGTGACAAGTGTAATTACACCTTTGTTTAATTCCTTCCTTGTATGCATGGGGCAACAGGTTAGTATCTATGGGAATCAGAGGATCCAGCAATGCAAAACAGAAGTATTTTCAATATTCAAATTTAAAGCCGTAATGAGAACCTTTACATTAATTGGAAAATGTATTTATATTAGGGATTTCTTGCATAATTAAACATTTCTAGTTTTACTCGATGTCAAATGTTGTTTTTTATATGTGATAGTGGTCTTATGTAATTCCCCTTGATTAACATTAAACAATAACATTTATTCTATCTCTTTAACCTTTTTTTTTTAGGCGCCTGTTACTCACCTGGTCATTAGAGGTCTCTCTGATGATGAAGAAATCTGAAACCTACGCCCCTCTGTTCTCACTCCCATCCTTCATCAAATTCTGCAAAGGGTTACTGGCAAATTGTGAGTTAATATCCCTGTTATTAATTATGCAGTTTAATTTCTAACCATTTTCCAGATCATTAGGGGTTTTATCAAATAATGAGTTGGGATAAAAAACTGGTAACCAAGTGAATGGACTTTTAACATGTTGTCGGTTTTCCTCTATGCAGCCTTGAATGAAGACCCCACCATATGTCTGCAGGCATGTAATAGTCTACAGGTTCTGTCATCTTCCTTGACCACAGAGCTGCTCCAGAGGTAATCACACATCCTCTGCTTGTTAGACGCTGTCTTCCTGCAGGAACATTCATTAGTGTTGCAACTCTACCTCCTGCTCTCGGGGGCGGAGGTAAAAACATCTTGTTTGATCAGCACTGATTCTGTCTCCGTTCTCTGTGCAGGTGTGTGGACGTGTGCCGAGTTCAGCTAGTGCACTCAGCAGTCCGAGTCCGGCAGGCCTTTGGGAAATTGCTGAGATCTGTTCCCATGCACGTTGCATTGAGGTTCGCAAGACTTTTTTTCATCTGTCTTGATTTCACACAATAGAAACCAGAGGGGGAGAACTAAAATCTAGCTTGTAGTTTTACCTCCAGCTGTAGTTGATGTGGTGGTAATTGTCAGCTTGTCTCCCAGCAGTGCCCGTAGTCACTCTGAGATTAAGGAGATTTCTCTGGCTATCCGCCGACACATGAGCAAAGTGCCTAGCAACACATTCCACCCACAGGACTTCTCCGACCTTATTGGGTTTATTCTATATGGAACGGTCCACCGTGGGGGGTAAGCAGATTTATGTCTCTAGTCTCACCTTTGTGAAAACACATGGATACATTTTTGTTCATTTGAATACGTTTTACATTTGTAAACTGATCAAACTCCAGCTAAAATAAAAGCAATTTGTGCGAGCACTTGGAGTCATTTGCAGTTGTTAATTAGATATTCATCGTTTCATGCGCAGTAAGGAGCCCTGGTTGGAGCGGCTGTACCACAGCTGTCAGCGACTGGAGAAGAAAGACTCTGCCATGGTGCCTCGTGCCCTGCTGAAGACTGAGGCAGTGCTGTGGCAGTGGGCGGTGTGGGAGGCCGCTCAGTTCACTGTTCTCTCTAAACTCCGGACCCCTCTGGGACGAGCCCAGGATACTTTCCAGACAATAGAGGGTTAGTGAATTATCCTACGATTAGGACCTAAGATTTATTAAAGGAATAGTACGTTTTAACACTATTTGCTCACCTTCATGTCATTCGGAAGACTTCCATTTGTCATTCTAGACATTTGTGAATACATTTTGTAGACTGCTGGGGAGCATTTCCCAAAAGTATCGTTAGCCAACTATGGTTGCAAGTTTTGTTAAACTCTATAGTTAACGGTGACACTTGCGATCCTAGTTGATTTTAGGAGGTCACCGGTTTCTCAGTTTAATGCAATTGTAAATTAATTACAATTAATTTAATAAGCAATCCAAAAGCATCCTCATTAAAAAGAATTAAAGCTGGAACACTTATGGGGTTTGAGGTCACAGCAAATAAATGGTTTGCCACCATTTCCTATTTGTTTGCAATATAGTTATTTCTATCATTGCAAATCTGAATTTTCAGTGAACTTTAGTGTCAAATGATCCTTCAGAAATCATTCTAATTGGTGCTCAAGAAACATTTCTTATTAATGCTGAAAAAGGTTGTGCTGCTTAAAGGGATAGTTCACCCAAAAATAAAAAATTCTGTCATTAATTACTTACCCTCATGTTGTTCCAAACCCGTAAGACCCTTTGTTTATCTTCTGTACGCAAATTAAGATATTTTTGATGAAATCCGAGAGTACAGAAAGTTCAAACACTCACCGATGCTTCAGAAGGAAAATCGATGCATTAAGAGCCGGGTGGGGGCTATTTTAGTTTCTGGGTTCGGGGTAACTATCTTCTGTAGCTTCTGAAGGGCAGTACTAAATGGAAAAATATGATATTTAGGCAAAATAATAAAAATATACATCTCATTCCATTCAAAAGTTTTAGACCCCTGGCTCATAATGCAGCGTTTTTCCTTCTGAAACATTAGTAAGCATTTGTACTTTTGAACTTTCTGTACTCTTGGATTTCATCAAAAATATCTTAATTTGTGTACAGAAGATAAACAAAGGTCTTACAGGTTTGGAATTACATGAGGGTGAGTCCCTCTTATGTTGGTAAAATGATTCACTTTTTTTTTTTTTTGGTGCAGATTTTGCAAGGTGTATGTAAACTTTGACTTCAGCTGTTTGTGTAAACTAATACATTTTTAGGATTCTTTGCTGAATAGACGACAAAACTTACTTGAAATTATAAATATTAATCAACATTATAAATGTATTCAGCATCACTTAATATTAATGCATCCTTGAAAGTATTTATATCACAAGTTACTGACCCCAAACTTTTGAATGGTGTTGTGTGTCATGCATTTATGAATCAATATTTTATCCCTGTGCTGGTGTAGGTATGATCCGCAGCCTGGCGGCTCACAGTCTGAACACCGAGCAGGAGTTGAGTCAGTGGAGTGGAGGAGAGAGTGATGAGGGTCACCACACCAATCAGCTGCGCCTGGCTCTGCTTCTGCAGTTCCTAGAAAACCTGGAGAAACTTATGTACAATGCTTATGAAGGCTGCGCTAGCGCTCTTACTGCACCACCAAAGGTTTGTTCACCGTATATGCACAAACAGCCTTGACGTTAACAATATGAAGTGCTAGCTTGATCCTTCCAAGGACTATTAATGGGCTTACCATTGACATTCCATGTTTTCATCTTAGTTTTTAACTCTCTTTACTCCTTTATTCAGGGCATCAGAACATTTTTCTACACAAACAGGCAGACGTGCCAGGACTGGCTAACCAGAATTCGTTTGGCACTGATGAGGGTGGGCCTTCTCTCAGGTCAGCCAGCAGTCACAGTCCGTCATGGCTTTGACCTTCTCACTGAGATTAAGAACAGCAGTGCACAGGTAAGACTTAAACCATTGTTTTTCAGAAGTGAAATATTACTCCATAAACTTCTCGACATTGCTCCTTTTTGAGATGTCAGTTATTGTAAGGCACTGGCTGTACACTATGTGGATTTTAATATCCAAAAGCCTTACTTCATTGTTTTCGCTCTGTGCTTTGCCCTATAGGGTCCAGAAATGGAGGTGCCAATCACCATGCTGGTGGAGGCGTTGTGTGAGCTGCGCTGCCCTGAAGCCATACAAGGTCTGGCAGCCTGGAGTCTGGCCAACACTGGCAAGAGCCTAGGCTGGCTGGGATCAGTGGCACTGCAGGCCGAGGGAAAGTAAGTGTTTCGTGTTCTGAAAAAAATTACTCTACTTTACATCATGCAAATTTGTTTAGTCACTCTGTTCTCATGAAATGTTGATGTTGCATTGTTCCCAAGGTTTGAGAAGGCAGCATTGGAGTACCAAGAGCAGCTGTGTGCTGTCACAGGGATGGACTGCTCGATTAAAGGTTTTGATCGCTCCCTGTTAAAACTCACTGGCTCCAATACCTCCAGCCCAAAACACACCAGCAGTGGTGAGTACAAGATTTGCACTAAATGTCTCACAAATAACAAATCTGACAAAGTTCAGGATATGAATATCCTGATTTGTATATTCAACTGATTCAAATTGAGCTGCTGCACATTTTAAAGAAGCAGTCATTGATGTTTCATTAATGAATGAATTCATATTTTAATGAATCGTATGAGTGAATGATTTAGTAGTGACACTGACTTGCTTTGTTTCTGAATTAATCAGCCATTTTGTGAATGAACAAAAAGGACTTGCCACCACCTGTTGGTTGTTCTAGTTTCATAAGTGTAATTTCAATGTAATTTAGTATGTTTTGTTTTTGAAACATTAATCTCATAACAGGGTCATTTAGAAAAGGGGCATGTCCAAATTTACCTAAATCCTAGGAAAATTCAAAACCTCTGAAACCTGCTGAGCACATGAAACGGTGATTCTAAACAAGCATGCATAGTTTTAAGGAGATCCGACTACTCCGACTGGTGCTATAACATAATATTTCTATGCCAAATTTCCTGGATTTGCCAAAAATGCTTTTTTAAATCATTGATTTAAGTGGTTAAAGCAATTGAACCCTGGTAATCGCTGCTTGCAGCTATAGTTCAAATTGAATTGGTGTAAATGTAAGAATGGACAAAAAAGAATAAAGTAAAAAAAATAAAATAAAATAAAGTCACTATCCATCAGAAATGAGAACAAAAACCTCCAGAATTGTTTTGATTTTTCTAAAAAAAAAAAAAAAAAAAAAAAAACAATTGTGAGATTACAAAGGATTGCCATCTCTAGCATTTAATGATATCAGAGGTTATTTTCCTCATGATCTGTTTTTATGCAAAAGTGGCCTTGTTTCTTATTTTATCTGTCATTACTGTTTTAATAGGAGATGGAAGGAAAACGGTGTTGTTGAAGTCCAGTGAGTGTTCTCCAGAAGTGCTCAACTTCCTGGCTAATAAGGCCTGTGAGTGTTACGTGGCCCTGAGCGACTGGGAGTCTGTGCAGGAGTGGCAAGCCAGCATGATGAACCTTAAAAAGAACAGCAGCAGTTCCAATGTCAACCTCAAGACAGACTTTAACTACATCAGGTGTGTAGGAGCAGAACTGTTGACTCTGACTAAACTTCTCCTGACTTTAGAAATGTGAGTTGTTCATTTAAATAATTGTGTTTCGGATTGTATGTCCTCCAGAGCTCTGAGCAGGTTTGAGGAGGGGGATTTCACAGAGTGCTGTGCCCAGCTAGAGTTGCTTCCTGGGGATGATTATGGCCTTCTCAACTCTACAACTAAGGACAAGATTGGTATGATTATAGACCCTACTATCCACAAACAATTCTGCCTTTTGTAAGCATAATCTTTATAAATCCTTTTAATCATTTATTTTACATTTTTAGAACTTGTGGAATCCATTTTCTATGTTCAGCTTTGATCAGCAATTTGGTGTGGTATGAATTAATGTTTGTTTCTGTTGACAGACCTGAAGAGGCTTCTTCCTGCTGTGTTGAGTCCTGACCCATCAGAGCTCCAGAAGGCCATTGAGGTACAGCTACTCAGAAGTGCTGTGGGAGCCATCACTGCAACCAATCACGAACAGGACCAGAAGGTTCTTACATCGTCTGAGTGAGTAAATGATCTGAACAGTCAATATTTATTTTTCTTTGTATTTTGTACTTTATGTATTAATGTTGATTCAACTTCTGGGTTTTCATCTTTAGCACCCTAGTGAAGTACCTCAAACAGACGGGTCGCATCTCTCTGGGTCCCCTGCGTCTCTCCACTCTCACCCTGTCTGACTCCTTGCCCACCCTCAGCACCCTGCAGCTGCATTGTGCAAACTCCCTAGAAAACTCCCTCTGCAACCAGCACCCAGAGGTTTGAGCCACCGCGTCAACCCTGTGAACGTGCAAGTACATTATCATGTGTCTTTTATTTTTTAAGAAATCCCTGTTCTTTGTTTTTATCTCTGTAGGACTGTCTAATTCCACTCTTCAGTGAAGCTTTGACCACCTGCAAGCAGCAGGATGTTCAGCCATGGCTACATGCTCTCCGATACACCACTTTCCAGCGGCAGCTTTTCCAAAAAGTCAAAGGTAAGGTCTCCTCTTATCTAAACTACCAGTCAAAAGAATTTTAACGTTTTATAAAAGAAGTCTCTTCTGCTCACCAAGCCTGCATTTGATGATAAAGAGATTTATTATGTTACAGAAGAGTTCTATTTCAGATAAATGCTGTTCTTCTGAACTTTCTATTCATCAAAGAAATAAGAAAATTCTGCTCAGCTGAATTTGACATTTATAATAACATTTTTGAGCAGTGAATCAGAATATTCAAATTATTTTTGAATGATCATGTGACTGGAGTAATAATGCTAAAAATCAGTAATAAATTGCATTTTAAAATGTATTCAAATAGAAAAGTTATTTTTATTTCAAATAAACACAGGCTTGGTGAGCAGAAGAGACTTCTTTAAAAAAAACAAAAAAACAATGAAATCTTAGTTTAAATACTTTTCACTGGTAGAGTGCAAGTATGACTTAAGGATGTAAAGTGACGCTCCGGTTGACTCTTTAGTGATTCTTTCAGGTTCATCCGCTCCAGTGGATTCTCATCTGATGGAGCTTTGTCTGACTGCTGTGAAATTTGCTCGTAAGCAAGGAAATATCGCTCTGGCCACACGTCTGCTGAGCCTGTGCAACAAGCCATCAGTGGGCGAATCTGAAGGTCAGGACCTGGTGCAAAGCTTCAGGCAGCTGTCACTAGAGGGCACTGTTGGAGAGAAGTGGGGACCAGAACTAGAGATCGAGAAGGCTAAAGTTCTGTTTGCTGCTGGTGAGTTTTATAACTTATTGGACCAGTTCACTTGGTCTTGGTGTGTTGTAGTGTGAATGTCTAAGCACTGCTTCTCTCTGCCTTTTAGGTCAGTCTGTATCTGCTATGGAAATGCTGAGCTCCTGTGCACTGTCATACTGTCACTCTGGAAAGTGTGAGCGTGCAGCTTGTCGTTCTGTGCTTACTCTGTGCAAATGGCTTTTGGCTGACTGGAAAGATCTGACTCCACAACTCAAGATGGTGGTGAAGAGGAACTCTGGTTCTACCAGCCTCTCAACTCTCGCCAAAAACATCTCTGGTCTGTTGGAGCTGCCGCTGGAAGATCAGGGAATGCCACATATTACGACAGAGACTACAGGTAAGCATAATGTCAATGCATTAAACTAGAGGTGCCTCTCTCGAAACTATTCTGAGCTTAGTTTTTAACAACAGATAGCACTGTGTTCTTTAGAAACAGCTGAACTCTGCTTGTGTTTAGTTGCTTACACACCCAAACCTAAAATAATCATTTATAAAGTTTGAAAAGGTTAAAGCAAATTACAAGAGTGTTCACAGTGGGCTGTGTTTACATTAATCTTGCGTCATAAAAGCTGATGTTCAAGTACATTTAACCACTTATATTACTCAGCTGTAAGCGCTCTTCTTAGTGAGCATTTAAGTGTGTGGTTAAAAACTAGCCTAGAGGGCCATCTGCTGTTAAAGACTAAGCTCAGAATCGATTCCAGAAAGAATCACAATGTATTTGGAAAATCTAATTGATTGATTTATATATTATTTCTGTTGTGACCAATCTGATGATGGCATTGCATTCTACAGTGTGATTTATTGTGTGTATTAGTGTTTGGTTGATATTGACTTTGTTTCTTTGTAATGATCATGAAGGTTTGTTTATTTTGTCTACAGTCAGTGTTGGTGTTGGGGAGCCAGACTTCGTCCTTGGACAACTGTACCAGCTCTCGACTACTCAGGCTCCTGAAGTGGCCAAATCATGGGCTGCTCTGGCCAGCTGGGCGTACAGATGGGGCAGGAAGGTTGTGGACAATGCCAGGTATTTTGTAACTATGAAAACTGTTATTGTTAGTTTAAAAAAAAAAAAAAATTATATGCTGATATTGATGATTTATTTTGATCATTCTGTCTGTTGATAGTCAAGGAGAAGGGGTTCCTTTGCTCCTTGGAGAGAAGAAAGAAATAGAAGAGCTACTCCCAGCAGGCACCAGCGATGAGGACAAGGAAACCATTTTCGGCATTTTGGGTCAAGCCATGTGTCGCCCAGCAGGAATTCAGGTTATGGAGTTCACAGTTTGTGTAAATGAGTCTAGATCAGTGGTTTTCATACTGTGGTACACCACACACTTTGGAACTATGGAAATTGACTGACTTTAATATACTACCATGTAAAAGTTTGGGGCTGGTGCTTTTTTTTTTTTGTTTTTTGTTTTTTTTTCTCTCCACCAAAGCATTTCTTAAAGTAAAAACTGTAATACTGTGAAATGATACCATTTAAAAATTACTGTTTTCTATTTTAATATAATTTAAAATTAATTTCTAAGTGAAGGAATTATTACTTAGTCCAGTCTTTAGTGTCACGTGATCCTTCAGAAATCATTGTAGTATGTTGATTTGGTGCTCAAACATTATATCAATGTTGATAGTTTTATATTTTTGTGGAAACCGTTTTTTCAAGATTGAAGGATGGTCAAAGCACGAAGTTTAAAAACCTTTAAAATTTGAGGAAGTTACTTTTAAAAGTAATACATTACAATATTGCGCTACTCCCTAAAAGAGTAACTAATTACGTTTTGGAAAGTAATGCGTTACGTTACTTTTCGTTACTTTTTAAATCTGGGCAGGGCTGGGTTGTTTGTTTTTAATATAAAAAGTTATATTTTTGGTAAATGTAAAAGCCATTTCACACCAAAAAGTGAAGTGAAGCAGAAGGAAAAGTAAATTCATGACTGTACAGCAGAATGCTAGAAAATAAATTGCTCTTCAGCAATTAGAAAAAAAAATTAAGCACAAAGTAATTTTTGCTTATTAGTACGATTGAATTTGATGATCGAAGCTCAGCAGCAAAGACATTAGTTAATAAACTGGGGTATTTGTGTTATTTACCATTTAATTATTGCAGATTTGCATCATATTCTGAGTTTGCATTTCATTGTTTTTTATTTATTTGGAGGAATACTGAATCTGGTTTTGTGCAAGAGAGCTGAGTAAATGCATGTTCACATTTAGTCTAAAACTAACCATACACAGGCCACACAAAACCTGATTTACTCCAGATTTTTCTCAACATGGAGACAGGAGAGTTGACAGTAAATAAATGGGAAAACAAAGAGACCGGAGGTTCTTATCTGAAAAAGTAACAATGATATTTTCTTGTAAATTAAAAAAGTAATGTTACTTTACTAGTTACTTGAAAAAGTAATCTGATTACATAACTTGTGTTACTTGTAATTGCGTTACTTCCAACACTTTACTGCCACTTTTAAAGGATTTAAACTGTACTTGTGGAATAAAGTTTCTTAAAGATATTTTATCTGTATAAACATATAGATTTCTGCCTTAAGGTTAATGCTGATGTTCATTTATTCTGCAATGTGGGTTGCGAATAGATCTTATTTTGTGTATTCATGTCTCATCGTGTTCCTACAGGATGAGGACATGGCCTTGCAGAACGAAGAGGATGAGGAGGATGACATGGTGGATGTAATCGGTCGACAGCTATTGGGTGCCTGTCCGTGGCTGTCTGAGGTGGAGGATACTGTGACCGATGGGCTGATTGGGGTGTGGAGGAGAGTGGTTGACCGAATCTTCAGCCTGTACCGGGTCTCCTGCAGAGCATACTTTACCTTCCTCAAACTCAACGCTGGGCAGGTCAGAGGATTTCTCCTCTTATCTTTACACAGTGATTGGACAAATTTTTAAAATGCAAATCGATCAAATTTTTTGGTGTGTTGATCGTCAGGTGCCCATAGATGAAGACGACCCCAAGCTGCTCCTGAACAACCAGAGCAGCAAACAGAGCAGTGATGATGTCATTGTCATGGCAACCCTTCGTCTGCTGCGCTTGCTTGTGAAGCATGCTGGTGAGTTAAGAGAGGGTCTGGAGCATGGTCTGGCATCCACTCCCACTGCACCCTGGAGAGGTAAGAACTTAAACATCACCTTCCTCTGCTATCATGTAGATAGTTTTATTTTGATTTTTTTTTTTCAATCCATGCAATATTAATGTCTTTTTTTTTTCTCTCTAGGTATCATCCCTCAGTTATTCTCCAGACTAAATCACCCTGAGGCTTACATCCGCCAAAGCATCTGCAGCCTTCTGTGCAGAGTGGCCCAAGATTCACCCCACCTTATCCTCTACCCTGCCATTGTGGGATCGATCTCTCTTGGCGGAGAGGCTCAGGCAGCAGGTACATACTGTAGTTCCAGGCTGGGACATACTGTCTAACTTAGGCCATGTGTCCACCAAAGTGTTTTTAGCCCGTTGAAAATGCCAGACACTCTTCTGAAAACCAGGGGTGTTTAAGTGCTTAGTAGCTGCCTACCTGGTAGACCCATGGTGAAGGAAATGTTTTTCCAAGCATCTCAACATCATCCAGTCTGTCTGGAGTGACATGAAGAAACTGAGACAGACTAAATCCAGAAGAACTGTGGCAACATCTCCAAGATGCTTCAAGAAACCTACCTGCAAAGCTACAGTACTGTTAAACATTTTAGGCACTTAAAACTGTAAAATGAGGATGCTGTCAAAATAAAGTCATAAATAGATTTTCTTTATCAGTTACCTTCTATAAACTAAATCAACATTTGGTGTGACCATTCTTTGCGTGTAAAGCAGCTTTTGCCCTAGTTGCACTTGTCACTAGTTTTTCAGGTAGCTTTGCAGGTAGGTCTCTTGAAACATCTTGCATCTTCGTTGCTACAGTTCTTCTGGATTTAGTCTGTCTCAGTTTGTTCTGTTCTGTTATGTCATTCCAGACAGACTGGATGATGATGAGATCAGATCTCTGTGTGAAGCACTGGCTGTTGTCAGACTTCTTGTGCTAACAAAAATCTCACTGCATTATTACAATTAATGGCTAAATAAATGTTTGGAAATGTAAACTGATATTTCCTACTGACACTACAGCAAAAGATAGAAATAACTGACTTAAAATCATTTTTAGCTGGTAAAAATACTACTGTTCTAATAATTTTGGCCGCCACTGTATATAAGTTTAGCTGCTTTGGTGAAAAACTAAATGTTTTCATCTCTGCCAGGTAACAAGCTGCCGTCGTCCCTGCCAACCCTGCTTGGAAACATGCAGGGAGAGGCTCTTTGTGGAGGTGAGAGTGAGACAGGGAGCGGGCCAACTTCTCAAGAGAGCAGCCGTGGAGAAGAGATGGTGATGTATTCTAGTGAGGACCAAGCCATGATGCAGGACTGCTACAGCAAGATTGTAGACAAGCTCTCTTCCGCCAACCCCACCATGGTGCTGCAGGTATTACAGAATGGACTTTACTGTTCTATAAGAGTCTGATTGTGTTAAAGGCCATTGTGTTGAAGAGTTGTTTTGTTGGTCCTTGTGTGTGCAGGTGCAGTTGTTGGTGGGCGAGCTGAGGAGGGTCACTCTGCTCTGGGACGAGCTCTGGCTGGGGGTCTTGCAGCAGCAACACATGCACGTTTTGCGCAGGATTCAACAGCTGGAGGACGAGGTGAAACGAGTTCAGAACAACAACACACTGCGCAAGTAAGTCACGACCCTGGAAATCAATATAGAAGGAGAAACTTCATTAGCGAGTGACTCATGCCTCTTCGAAAATCATTTAAATTCCCTATCTCTTGTGCTTTAGGGATGAGAAAGTGGCTATTATGAGAGAGAAGCACTCTGCTCTGATGAAGCCTGTGGTTTTCGCACTGGATCACGTACGCAGCATCACGGCTGCTCCAGCAGAGACTCCTCACGAGGCGTGGTTTCAGGAGACATACGGAGAGGCCATCCACAACGCTCTAGAGAGACTGAGGAACCCTCTTAATCCAGCTAATCCTGCGAGCAGCTGGGTGCCCTTTAAACAGGTATGTACAGATGTGTGTGTGTGTGTTCTGAGGAAATGCTGTTATGCACGCTATGCATTTTACATTTTGTAATTCTACCCCGTCCTGTCGCAGATCATGCTGAGCTTGCAGCAGAGGGCACAGAAACGGGCCAGTTACCTCCTGCGTCTAGACGAAATCAGCCCCCGTCTGACTGGCATGACCAACACGGAGATGGCGCTGCCAGGTGAGGTGTCTGCTACAGATGCAGTCACCATCCAGAGTGTGGGCAACACCATCACCATCCTGCCAACTAAAACCAAACCCAAGAAGCTCTACTTCCTAGGCTCTGATGGCAAAAACTATCCTTATCTATTCAAAGGTATGAGTTTTAAACGTGGCTAAAACACCACCAAAAATGAAATTCCATTATTTACTCACTTTCATGTGGTTCCAAACCCATAAGTCTTTTGCTCATCTTTAAACACACAAATATTATTACCTGAGAGAGGCTTCTGTCCCTCCTTTTAGTCCATTCAACCAAAATAACAAAGACATTTAGCGACTACATCGCTAAAATTAAGCGAATCCCCCATCTCGTCCCTACCATTCGAATTTCCGTAGGCAGGATTTATTTTATGACATCGTAACATTCGGAAAAACATGAGCCGTTCATTGTAGCTCTTGAAAATGATTTTTTTTTTTAAACGAAATATCTCTCTTTGGAGTGGACTTTAAGATTTGTAACTTTGTAGATCCTTTTTATGCACAAACATATGCATCACACACTGACAAATTCAAAAAATGAAAGCATAATAGGACCCCTTTTAAAAACGCATTTTTATCAGACTCCAATGTATTGGTTTCTACCCAAGTACCAGTACTTCTGATTGGGCTGAGGCCTGGATTTTGACAGTAAAAAAATCGCCAAATATCAAAGCTTAAGTGGACATTTGAATTAAATGTTTAATCAGTATTAAACAAGGATTAGATTGCGCAGTACATCTTGGGTCTATTTTTATTACCACAAAAAAACTTAAGTTATCTGATTACATGATTAATTGTCAGAACAATGGCCGATTATTCATTTACCAAAATAATTGTTAGTGACTGCCCTAAAGACAAAGTAATCCATATAAATTGAGCAGTTTAGTCTAAGTCTTCTCAAGAGATTAGCACTCTATATGATGATGGTTTGGAACGACGTGAGGGTAAGTAAATGACAGAATTTTCATTTCTGGGTGAATTATCCCTTTAATACATGCCATTTGCTCATGTAAACATTGTCTTTGTGATTTAGGATTGGAGGACTTGCATTTGGATGAGAGGATCATGCAGTTCTTGTCTATCGTCAACACAATGTTCACTAAAGTGAATCAACAGGAGAGTCCGAGGTTTCACGCCCGTCATTATTCTGTCACACCGCTGGGCACCAGATCAGGCCTCATCCAGTGGGTGGATGGAGCCACTCCACTATTTGGCCTCTACAAACGCTGGCAGCAGCGCGAGGCTGTGGTCCAAGCCCAGAAGGTGAGAGAAAATTAGCATAGAACGCTTCTGGAAAAATTTGTATTATTTTGCATAACGTGGTTCTACAGGATTATTGTAGTTAACTCAGACCATGACAATTTGACATTTTTCATTTAACTTGGATGTAAATTGTGCAGGCCTATTGACTGGCTTCACGTTCAGTGAAGGAGAATACACCAGATTACTATGAACTACATAATATATTTAAACAATTTTACCAAATCTTGTACCACTTTTTAAATGTAGGCACAGGACTCCTTCCAGCAGCCTCAGAATCTTCCTATGGTTCCACGGCCAAGTGAGCTCTATTACAGTAAGATCAGTCCTGCCTTAAAGGCTGTCGGGCTCAGTTTGGATGTGTCACGCAGAGACTGGCCATTGAGTGTCATGAGAGATGTTCTCCGAGAGCTAATGGAGGCTACGCCCCCTAACCTCTTGGCAAAGGAGCTCTGGTGCTCCTGTACCACTCCCAGTGAGTGGTGGAGTGTGACTCAGGTAAGAGGAACCACTATTCACTATTCTAACCATGTATTAGACTCAATGCATTTCACTATAATTAAACAATCTTGGGTGTCATTTAGTCTTATGCCAGATCCACTGCTGTGATGTCAATGGTGGGATACATTATTGGATTAGGGGATCGTCATCTTGACAACGTGCTGATTGATATGACAACAGGCGAGGTGGTGCACATTGACTACAACGTCTGTTTTGAGAAGGGTGAGTGCCTGTTCATTTGAGAACGAGTCCAAACGTACTTCATTCGCATAGACGTTTAAATACTGATCGTCATTATCCTGACAGGAAAAAGCTTGAGAGTACCAGAGAAGGTTCCTTTCCGTATGACGCACAACATTGAGACCGCTCTGGGGGTCACAGGAGTGGAGGGCATCTTTAGACTGTCCTGTGAACAGGTGAGAATAGGATGATTCATTGATTTAGTTAATGTTTATTCAATTTAGAACATGCAAACAAATTTGTATGGTGTCCTTTCCTTTCAGGTGGTTCAGATAATGCGACGCGGTAGAGAGACCCTCTTGACTCTTCTGGAAGCGTTTGTCTATGACCCCCTGGTGGACTGGACAGCAGGTGGTGAGGTGGGCTTTGCAGGGGCTGTGTACGGAGGAGGTGGTCAGCAAGCGGAGAACAAGCAGAGCAAGAGAGAGATGGAGCGAGACATCACACGTAGCCTCTTCTCTTCCCGCGTGGCTGAGATTAAGGTGAGAATTTTTCAAGAGCAAATAGTACAGAAATGCACATTGGCTACTTAAATATGAGGTATGGGATGATAGTTTGGTAGTTCAAAGCAAAGCATGCACTTCCTTCAGGAATGACTCGGTTCACAGTGAACTCGTTTATTGCATGTCCTGTGAATTTAGTATGATTACAGCATTTTACTAGATTTGTAGTTAGACATGTTTTTGTAAGCATGTTTTCACTGAAGCTGGAGTGTTCTGTCAAAATAAAAGTTTAAAAGTGCAGTATGATTTGCTGACAGCTAGCGGTTTAAATGGGTAACATTGCAGTCCAAATTCAAAATATCCCTTTCAAGTTTAGACATTTGGAAAGTATTGTAATTTCCCTACTGTGATGTAAAGCAAAAGTTATTTATCTATGAAATATTCATTTTCATTTGTTTTACAGTGCAGTTGTTATATAGGGCAATTAATAACAGAAATAACAATTAAATAAAATTATTTCTATTATATTTTAATTTGTTTGGCTTCCTAAAACACCAGTGCTCTCAGTTCACATTGTTATAATTTAGAGACATTATAACACAATTATAAAGAGGGTTGAATCACCTTTAAAGTTCAGGTACCAGTCAATTCACTGACATAAGTTCTTAGTTAGAAAAGCTCTTAATTTTGAACTGTATTAAATTGAACTGTGTATTAGAATAGTTTCTTTATATTTATATATATATATATATATATTTTTTATATATATATATATATATATATATAAAAAACCACAATAAATAGTGTATCATGGACTTCATATTGAGATATTATCAATATCTTGTGAGATTTTGACATTTTTACATCTCTATTATCCCAAAATTTTCTTCTCATTTCTCAGGTGAACTGGTTCAAGAACCGCGATGAGATGATCGGTGTGCTGCCGCAGGTGGAGGAAGGAGTGGATGAGTACCTAAACCTGCAGGAGCAGCTCACACAGGTGGAGAAAGTGCAGGGCAAGCTGTTGGAGGAGATGGAGTTCTTGGAGGGAGCCGACACCAGAGCGGATCATCCCATTCACTCCCTGGAGCACAGGTCAGCAGATGAGACCGCCAAAGAGTTTTTAGAAGAAATGACATTCAACTGGTCACAATTATTGCTTGATCCTTAAATATTAGTCATTCATTCTTCCATCCCTTTCCAGATACTCTGAGCACACTCAGTTGCAGTCCAGGCAGAGGACTGTACAGGATGCCATTCAGGGAAAATTATCAGATCTGGATCAGTGCATCTCTCAGTATCAAGCTGCCTTTGCCAGTCTAGAGGCCACACAGCTTGCCAGCCTCCTTCAGGAGATCAGTAGCCCTATTGATTTAGGTGCAAATAATTTTTTAACAGAAGTTTTAATGAGAAGTTGAAGGACCACATGCAAACTTTTAATTTGTTCCTTTGGTCCTAAACTGCAGGTCCACCCAGCTATGTGCCAGCAACATCTTTCTTGCAGAATGCAGGCCAGGCACATCTGATTAGCCAGTGTGAGGCACTGGAGGCGGAGGTGAGCGCTCTGTTACAGCAGCGGCGCTCTCAGCTGCGTGGCTGTCTTGAACATCTGCACAGCTATGCCACCGTGGCCTTGCTGTACCCCCGTGCAGTGCTGCTCCGGCACAGAGTTCACACGTGGAAACAGTGGATGGAGGAGCTGGTGTGTGACATGACCGTCGATCACTGCCAGACCATCTATCACCAGTAAGTGCAACTACTGATTGTGTCTCCAGTTCACTCCAGTCTTTAGTTTCACATGAACCTCCAGAAACCATTCTAATATGCTGATTAGGTGCTGGAGAAGTTCTGAATGCACAACTCTGAAAATAAAATACTGGTACGATGACCACAGCTACTGAAAGAGCTTACAGGTGGCAATGGATGTAAACCAAATGTCGTACCATCGATTTTCCCCTCGAGCTCCAGATATCAAGTGAAATCCGTGCTGAGAAACTCCATCAGTGGCTGCAGCGTCATGACAAGTGTCTGCATGTTTACATTCTGCCAGGATGGCATCTAGCGTTTTTTGTCTCTGCCGTTTGTAAACTCTTTCAGTAGCTGTGGTCTACTAAAAAACTAGTAGAGAACAAAGACGCGGGTCTTTAGGAAGTTTTATTCATCCACAGTCGTCTTCCCATTCTGTGCTCCTCTACTTATCACTAGGAAAAACAGTTCAGGCTTACTTCACTTCTCTTGTTGCCCTTCGACTGAAAATTACTATCAAAAGCTGCACAATGTGGCGTTGTGTCAGTATTTTATTTTCTGAGTTGTGTTGCGATTTTAAAAATGGCAATATTCACTTTCACCTCATTGAAGCAATGGCACCATACGTAATGTTATAATATGTATAAAAAGATGTGGATTTTTTTAAATATCGCAAGTCTTTTTGGGTTTTCTGCTACATTTCAGCAAGAGACATAATTTGTGTTATATTAAGACATAAGTCTTAATACCTGAGGTTTCCTTTATTAATTGTAATCACAAAGGTTTCCTTGACTTTCATGTCTTTTAATTAATTGGATATCCAAATCCCTTTTTTTTTTTTTTTCAGGTATGAAATGCAGTTTGCACCACAGCCCCCCCCTGCCACATGTCAGTTCCTGTCTAGCATCGAGATGGCGTTGCAGCACCACGCAGCAGAAACCAACACTCGGCTGATGCGGCAGGTAGAGCGTCTGAAGGCAGAGGGCGCTGGTGTGCCTGTTTGTGAGGAGCAGCTGCAGGAGATAGAGCGCTGTATCAAAGTCTTCCTGCACGAGGACGCTGAGATCGGGTCCTTCAGCCTGGCCGGCATCATTGTCTCTGCCCTCTGTGCCCTCACCAGGTCTGAATCTGTGGCTAAAAGAAAATAATTGTGAAAACCTCATACATTTCTGGTCCTCTGTGCCCAAACTTTTATTTTCCATGATCTTAGAGTATTAGAGGGTTCAGTGTTTCTGTGCCTTGCAGGCGTAACCTGGTGATGGAGGGAGCTGCGGCCAGTGCTGGAGAGCAGCTGGTGGAGCTAACGTCTCGTGATGGTGCCTGGTTTCTGGAAGAGCTCTGCAGCATGAGTGGAAACATCACGTGCCTTGTGCAACTGTTGCAGCAGTGCCAGCTTCTGTCACATGACCTGGACATCCTCAGTCTTGCTGAGACTTCGCAAGTTGTCTACCTGGCCAATGGGGTCTACACCTGCCTTCAGGTAACATTGTCAATGTTTAACGGTATTCAGTAATTTTAGTAATGTTTTCCACCTCTCAAGCATTTTTTAATTCATTTTTCAAGGAGCTCAACACAAACTTCCGTCAGATCATCTTCCCAGAGGCTCTTCGCTGCATGCTAAAAGGAGAAAATACATTAGAGACAATGCTAGCAGAGCTCGACACGCTGATCGATCAGTGCGCAGATGGAGTTTCGCTGCAGGGGCTGGGGGAGGTTTTGCAGGCTCATCTTCGTAACACCGCCATGGGCCTGGAGGAGGATCCAGATGACCACTATCTGGATATCACCAGGTAACATAGATATGAGAAATGTTACGAAACAGTCCATAATGAAGCAGTGTCATTGTTTTTGGATGGACTCAACTGAACTGTTTTTTTTTTTCTGTTATGTCAGGGTTCTACGGGCTCAGTACTCCGAACTGATCCAGCCACGCAGCATGGAGAGCTCCGTGCAGGAAACTCCCAAAATGAGTGCCGGTCAGATGTTGTTGGTAGCTTTTGATGGCATGTTTGCACAACTGGAGACTGCTTTTGGACTTCTGATTGATAAGGTAAAAATACTAGGGATGTAACATTATCAATACCTTGATCATTTTATTTCTATATCATTATGGTCAATGAAGATATGAAACGATAGGTCTTCCAGGCAAAAAGTGTAAAGTGTAAAAAGCACAATATGCCTTAATCCCTTTCTTCAAGTCTGTTTTCGCTGCATGTTTCAAAGCAAAGCGCACACTTTGTTCAGGCAGTTAGCTCTCAGTTTACATTGTATGCAATGAACTTGTTTATTGCATGTGCTGTGAGTTTAAGCGCACGTAAAAAAAAATAAAAGCTATACTGTTGATTTTGGCCAAATAAAAGCTTAAAAATGTAGTATAAACTGACTTCTAGCAGTTTAAATGGGTAACGTTACTGCAGTCCAAATTTAAAATATCTCTTAAGTGTAGAACGTGGGAAATAAGTATTGTATTTCCCTACTATAGTGTAAAGCAAAATAATACATCTATGAAACATTCCTTTTCATTCTTTTTGCAGTGCAGTTGTTTTACAATGTGTGACTATTACTCATTGTCATTGTTGTTGTTTTTATTATTATTATTATATTCTTATTTGTTTGGCTTCCTAAAACACCAGTGTGAATGTAATTTAGACTAAGACCGTATATCACAAATAAAAAGAGAGTCCCCTTTAAAGTTCAGGTACAAGGCAATTCACTTTTTTTGTGACTTAAGTTTTCTTACTTAAGAACATGGGTTAGAGCTCCTAATTTTAAACTCAAAGTGCATTAGAATAATTTAACTTTAAAAAGTACAATTGTTGTTTTGTTTTTTTAATACCACTTCGTGGTATAATCTTATTGTGATATTTGATATCATTACTTCCCTAATAAATGGATTTGTAAAATATGGTAGTTTGTAATTCCTGTTTGTATAGAGGTGTAATATCTAATAATTGACCACCTGAGTGACTGATGGATGGCTTAGATGCTCTGTATCTTTACATAGTGCAAGTGTACAGATGTCCTTGACCAACTGACACTAGCACTTTCCTACTCCTTTCAGTTTTTCTATATACTTATTTAAAAAAAAAAAAAAAAACCTTGCAAGACTTATCATGTTTATCTGAAATTTGCCTCAGCACTTATACACTGTATACAAGAGCTTTCTGACCCTGCATAGACAGCAATCCAACTCACATTTTCAAGGCCCAGAAAGGTAGTAAGGACATTGATAAAATAGTCTGAGACTTGACACTGAAGAGAAGAATGTGTCAGTTGGGTTAATGTCTATGGAGGGTCAGAAAGCTCACAGATTTTCTAAAAAAAAAAAAAAAATCCTAATTTGTGTTCTGAAGATGAACAAAGGTCTTACAGGTTTAGAATAAAATGAGGTTGAGTAATTAAGTGACAGGATTTTTTAATTTTCCTTTAACAGAAAACATTTTGAATGTTTATTATTACTGTGTATTCATATTGAATGGGCTTTATGAAAGCAAACAGATTGTGACCACAAATAGCTAGATAAATAACTGGAGAGAGATTAAAGGAAAAAGAGCATATGACTATGATCACATGCCTGAGATGTGTTTATTAGATTAGAGTGGTGTCTAAATGAATCCTGTTCTCCCCTTTAGCTGAACTCCATGGATGTGCCTGCTGCCTGGAGAAAGGTGGATGTGATCCGGGAGTCCAGAGCTACGCAGGTCCATTTCTTTGATAATGTGCAGACCAGGCAGGTCTTGGAGGAGATTTTCTTCCTGAAGAGACTCCAGACTATCCGAGATTTCTTCCGTCTGTGTGGATCATTTGCTCAGACGCTGTCTGGTAAACATTTATTAGATAATTTCTCAATATTAGGTATGACACATGAAGAAAGTAATGCAAGAGTATTACGTGTAGAATCAGGCTTTTTATTCAACACCCTTCTCATTTTTTCTAACAGGAACGTGTCCTACACCTACTGATGAGCCTCCACCCTCTAATGGGCCAGTACCCATAGGGAAACCCATGTATCGAGGCTCCGCTGTAGTGAGCGAGGACCAGATGATGCGGCCCATCAAAGCCTTCACAGCAGATTTTGTGAGACAGATGCTAATGGGGCTCCCCACCCAGGCTCTAGGCCTGGCCATCTGCAGCGCTCTCAGTGCCCTCGGCATGGATCTCATCGCCCAGGTGGAGGCCAAGGACTTTGGCGCTGAGGGGAAAGTTTCTCTGGATGACCTATGTAAGAAAGCAGTAGAGCAAGGGGTGCAGGCAGGACGGATATCCCAGCTGTTGCTCAACAGGGCCACAGTGCTGGCCAGCTCCTATGACACAGCCTGGAAAAAACTGGACCTGGTACGACGTCTAGAAGTCAGCATTGAAGCCTGCAAGGTCAGCCTGCAGAGGAATCAGCTTCATATTGCCATGTTCCAGGTAAGAACTAGTGCTCCATTTACAAACAATTGTCAGTGAGAGAATTTGGCCAAAAAAACTTAACCCTTTGATCGCTCTCAACAGTGGCAGCATGAGGACATTCTCGGTGCGAGAACGCAGCCCATGACCGTCAGTCCCCCGCCTCGTTCCATCATCCTCAGCAACATGAAGAAGAAGCTTTACAAACTCAGTCAGGATGAAGCTTCTATTGGCAGTGTCCAGGTTAACGCTGTTAAATGTATTTGAGAACATGTCAGAGTGAAATAGAAACCTTTTTTTTTTAAACTAAACTCTCTGGGTTTTGTTTTTTGCAGGATAAGTTGGCAAGTCTTGAGGGCAGCATAGAGCAGAGGCTGAAGTGGGCCGGTGGCGCAAACCCTGCACTCGCCCCAGTGCTGCAGGACTTTGAGGCCACTATAGCAGAACGCCGTGCCTTGGTGATGAAGGAGAGTCAGCGTGCCAACCAGGTCACTTTTCTCTGCAGCACCATTCTCAACTTCGAAGGTCTGCGTACCCGCACTGCAGAAGCCTTGAACATGGATGCAGCACTTTTTGAACTTGTGAAACGATGCCAGGCCACATGCTCCTACGCTGCCCAGTTCAGCACCTCTGTTTCCTCTCTGGAACTTCAGCTGTTGCATAGACTGGTGAGTCTTGCTGGTTTTTCAAATGTGTTTTTTTCCAGTCTATATACACAACCATTCAAAAGATGGAGTTGGAAAAGGTTTTTTTTTTGTTATTGTTGCTTTTCAAAGTATAATGAAAAAATACAGTAAAAATAGTAATATTGTGAATATTGCATTTAAAAAACAAAACAAAACTGTTTTCTAGTTGAATATTTAAAAATGTACCACATTGACCCGAATATAAGACTATAAGTTTTTTTTTTCTTGGAAATGCATCTAAAAAAATAAAAAAGTGTTCATCTTATATTCAGGGTTTAGACTTTGTGTATACAGCGTGGGCGTGGTTAACTCATGTGCATCATGCACAAAATGGAGACACTGCCTGTCAAACACTTTTGTCAAAGAAACATGAAGAAAGACGAACTAGCAGATCAGAAGGATGATTACATTTTTTTAAAGGTTTGTTAATAACGTGATATTGTCGGATATTGAAAGGTGCAGCAGCCAACCGCAATATAGCAGTGCAGCACCCGGACAGGCTCACAACGGAGGAAGCATTAGGAATCAAATGGACTACAACAGTTCATAAATCAAAGTCGTAACAAATAGAAATAACCTTTAATAATGTAAAGTTATTGACGCCTCTTATGTGTATTCTTTACACACAAGAAACATATTCAGCATGGACGCGCAAGCTGTTTCTGTGGTAATGAACAAACAGCTTGTTAAAGCGAATCTATTCTGATTCTGAGGCAAAAATAGTAATTATTGAGAATGGAGCAGTGCGTATAGTATCCAAACAATCGAACACTGATCGAAACCAGCTGATAATAACCTCATGTGATTCGATACATCTGTCAACATGACGCTCAAATGATGAAATGATGCAGCATATATATATATATATATATATATATATATATATATATATATATAAAATAAAATAAAATAAAATATGAATTTACTCTTTCTTGTATAACAATATGCCTGAATTCACTTGACTGATATAAAACTGTTTTAGTTTCTGGCATTTTGTTAATTTATCGCCACAAATCACTTTAAAGGGGTCGTATGATGTTGCTAAAAAGAACATCAAGAACATGAAATGTTGCGCATATCTTACCACACAGTGTTTGAATGGCGTGGTCTTAACTTTTATAAAGAATATCTCTTTGGGTTTGAAACTTTAATCTTTGCAACTTTACAGATCTTATATATACACAAACAGCTTGTAACAAAGACAAGAGAAAACATAAAATCGCATCATATGGCCCCTGTAACTACTTCTAAATTTGATGAACCATTTCACTGTAATCTTGTTGTTGTCCGTTTCTAATTGAAAAGCATTGGGTTGTGTCTTTGCAGAGTCCTGCTATGGATCTGTCCATTGGTGGGCCTGAGTGGCTTGTGTACGCACAGAATCACCTCACGCAGGAGATGTCCAGTCAGAGAGCCATGCAGGAGGAAAGAGAGCAGCAGCTGGAGAGAGTGACTGAAACCCTTCAGCTGCTGGTGGACACCATTAAAGGCATCCTGTCCAATCACAACCGCCAACTTGCTGATGTTAAACACCTCCTGCGTGCCATGGCAAAGGTATTTAATACTCTGATGCAAAACGGAACATGTTTAGTTTATTGGCCACCTCTAATTGTTGACAAACTAGCTTCGAATGTTGTGAATACTCTAATGTTAGCTGCTTTTCAATTTGGCAGGATGAGGAAAACGCCCTTTCAGAGGGAGAGGAAGTGACTTATGAGGGCAGCGTGCGTCAGTTCCTGTCAGAATACAAGGCATGGCAGGATAATGTGCAGATAGTGCTTTTCACTGTGGTGCAAGCTACAGGTCAACCACGCAGCCAGGAGCAGGTTGAGCTGCTGCAGGAGATCCCTGCCACCCTGAAGGAGCTAAAGGGTCAGAGCCAGAGGTGAGCACTTGTTCTGGATTTAGATCACAACTTGTAAGTCTTTAAGTGTTTTTTTTGTTTGTTTTAAATTGTTTTTATTTAATTTGTTAGCATCTACAATGGCTTGGTGAGCTTTGCCTCACCTCTTGTCACTGAGAGAGGAACTGACTGTGCAAGTCCCACTTCTACAGTCCAGACCAGCTTTGCTGCTGGTAAGTTTTGCTCATCTAAGATGTTGCTTTGTGGTTTATTTTGTGGTGTTTCTTCTGTAGGAGATTTGAGTTTGATCTCTCTCTCTCTCTCTCTCTCTCTCTCTCTCTCTCTCTCTCTCTCTCTCTCTCTCTCTGTCTCTCTCTCTCTGTCTCTCTCTCTCTGTCTCTCTCTCTCTCTCTCTCTCTCTCTCTCTCTCTCTCTCTCTCTCTCTCTCTCTCTCTCTCTCTCTCTCTCTCTCTCTCTGTCTCTCTCTCTCTCTGTCTCTCTCTCTCTCTGCACTATAGCAGTGCGCTGCAGTGGAGTGAAAACCCAGCCTGACAGCATGTCTCAGAATGCCCGCAAAGCTCTTCCTCGAAACTTTGGGACTCCGGTAGACACTCCCCCGAGCACTCTGATGATTAACAGTAAAGGACTGGCCCCAAGCCCCAAAAGAGCCGTGCGGGATCCCAAAACTGGGAGAGGTTAGTTGTGACACAAATGCCCTCCCATAGATCAGTCCATGTAAAATGTAGGGATTTTACATATGCATGTTTGACCAGAATATTTTTAAAGGGATAGTTAAGCAAAAATTGAAAATTCTTTCTTTAATTACTCACCCTCATGTCATTCCAAACCTGTAAGACCTTCGTACATCTTCAAAACACAAATTATATTTTTGATGAAGCTTTTTTTGACCCTGCGTAGACAGCAATGTAATTACCACATTCAAGGGCCAGAAAGGTAGTAAGGACATCATCATTTTTATTTTGGGTGAACTATCCCTTTAACAGATGAGTGTGAAAAAGGCACTATTCATCAAGTTAATGCTCATGCGTTTTTAACATTTTAATAAAAAAGATAAATTAAAAATGATAAATAACACTACCAGTCGAAAGTTTGGGGATGGATACTTTTGTTTGTTTGTTTGTTTGTTTGTTTGTTTGTTTGTTTGTCATTCTCAAGGCCATATTTATTTAAACATAGACGGCCATTTCTCCAGGCTTCAGTGTTTTAACATCCTTTAGAAATCATTTTAATATGTTGAAGAAACATTTCTTATCAATGTTAAAAACAGTTACACTTTATTTTTATTAAAATCGTGATACATGTTTTATCAGAAAACAGAAATATTTTGCAACATTATAAATATTTTTACTGTTGCTTGGTCAATTTAATAAGTCCTTGTTGAATTAAAGTATGAATTTTTTTTTAAAGACCCTGCACTTTCGAAAAAGTAGGGTAGAATCTTTAGATTGTTTGACCTACAAGGGCAATTAAAGGTATAATTCACTCAGAATTGAAATTCTGTCATTAATTACTCACCCTCATGTCGCTGCAAATCCGTAAGACCTTTGTTCATCTTCGGAACACAAATGAAGACATTTTTGATGAAATCCAAGAGATTTCTGTCACTGCATAGACAGCAACGCAACTGACAAGTTCAGGGCCCATGTGACAATAGTAAAATAGTCCATGTGACATCAGTGGTTCAACCGAATTTTAATTTTTGGCTGAACTATCCCTTTAAGTCCTTAAATAATAAAATCTTCAAAAGGAAAATACTGCCTTTCAATGAAGACATCCTATGAAAGCTCACTGATCAGCTGTTTTTCCCTCAGCTGTGCAAGAGAGGAATTCCTACGCTGTAAGTGTGTGGAAGAGGGTGAAGGCCAAACTGGAAGGGAGAGATGTGGACCCTAACAGAAGAATGAGTGTCACTGAGCAGGTGAGCATTCTTCCTTTAACTACACAACCCTACTGCTACTGCTGAGTGTGCGTTTCTTAATGCTGTGCATTTGTCGTCTCGTTCTTTTTAAGGTGGATTATGTCATCAAAGAGGCGACGAACTTGGACAACCTGGCACAGTTGTACGAAGGATGGACAGCATGGGTGTGAACGGGATCCTTGTAGATCACTTTGGTCCAGCGAGGGTAGAAATCCACCAAAATCCACTGGGTCTGGGGCAATGGAGCCACAGAGCACCATGCAGGAAAGGGGGGGGTGTAGAGACCCTCCCTCAGGCCCACACCGGATCCCCGTAGCACAGCTACACCCGGCGATCCAGCTAACACAACGAAATGGGTCTGCATCTGTCTCCCCAGGATGTGTGGGGAGCTCATCAAGATGGGGAGGCGGGGTGGGGGGGAAACAAGGCACACGCGGCTTGAACTACCCCCCCAACCAACCCCTGTATCAACAACAAATAAACGTCTGTCAACTATCAAAACAAATAGGATTTGCCACAGGGAAAATTTTGCAGGAGACAGTTTATCCACTCTTAGAGCAAAGGTCTGAGGTAATTAGCGAGTTTCTAGACTACGTTTGTGCAAGAGTGGAGGGAAAGGGTGATCCCGTCTCAGAGGGATCCTCTATTTTTGGATGGCTCGGGGTCAGGCACGACTTGCGGCTGAGCTGTCTCCTGCTGGAGCGGGTTTGGAGGGCTATGTGGCCAGAAGGCTCAAAGGACTCCATTCGAAGCCAGAAGGCCTTTGGCAGACCTTAAGAGTTTGTTCTTAACCACAAAAAAAGACCTTTCCCCCTCAAGTATATATAGGAAACGCTGCAAAAAATACTTTTTACACCTTCACCTATGTACTGCACAGATTTCACAATTAAAAGGCAAATCGCAAAGTGGCTTTGGGAACATTCACTGTCACGTGTTTCTGAATGTTTGGCACAATGAATGATGTGCTTGGAGCTGGTAAGTGCTCGGTCTGAGGTCTCTTTGATTTTGATCCTTGAGCGTGACCCAGGCTCGATGTGGTGAGATGTGCAAATCAGTTTCTAAATGCTTTTTTTCTTGGTATGCATCTCTGATCTTGTTTGTGTATTGTAGATTCTTTCTCCCTTTCCTTCTTTGCTATGGATTTAGTGTAGATTGCTCCTTTTTTTGACTTGCCTGTGGAAGTGTATCGTCGCTGATACATGTCCCCATTAAAGCTTGCGTTTTACTGATCTTGACCTAGTTTTACATTTTTAGTGGGAGAAATAGGTAATGGAATAGTGTGATGTGGTGATGGTTACAATTGTTGTCTCTTAATGGTTTTACTCCACTTTGTTGGTCAAATAAAACTATGATTAAACCTCTTTGGTCTTCATTAAAGCGTTTGCTGTATTTGTTCATGTTTGTCTGATTTTTACACTCTTGGGATTTCACTTTTCACAATTGGAGTGATCTTGTTTAGACTTACCACAGCAATTCACACTGCCTAGCTTTTATACTGCAATTCAACCCTATTCAGGAACTTAATTATCCAGTGTTAAAAGCAGTGCTGTGACCCCTATTATATTTACAGGTGTGGTTATGTTGTGTAACCTGGGGTTAATAGTAAACTGTTGAAAGGCTTTTTTTTTTGGAGCATGACACATTTTGCATTCAATTATTAGCAAATGTAGGTTTTGTATAGTCAGAGCTTTAACAGATAATGATAACTTGGACTTGACCTTCTCAACTCTCTTAAAATGAATGTTTTAAAAATATTTTTGATAGTATATTGAAATATTCAATTTTAGTGAACTGTATTAACTGTAACTGTAAACTACACTACCAGGAAGTTTTTGAAGAATTTTTAAACAAGATTTCTAATGTTCTTAAAAAAAGTCTCTACAGCTCATCAAGCCTGCATTTGATCAAAAATACAGAAGAAAAGTACATTTTTCTATTTGAATATATTTTAAAATGTCATTTATTCCTGTGATTACAAAGCTGAGTTTTTAGCGTCATTACTCCAGTCACATGATCCATCAGAAATCATTCTAATATTCTGATTTGCTGCTTAAAAAATAAAAAAAAACAGCAATGGTGTATAATGTTACAAAAGATTTATATTTCAGAAAAATGTTAATCTTTGAATCTCTCTATTTTATCATATATTCCTGAAAAAATGTACTTGACTGTTTTAAATATTGATAATGGTAATCAAATTGTTCTTGAACAGCAAATCAGTATATTAGAATGATTTCTGAAGGATCCTGTGACACTGAAGACTGGAGTAATGACGCTGAAAATGTAGTTTTGATCACAGGAATAAATTTCATTTTAAAATATATTTAAATAGAAAACATTTAAATTGTTTTAAATAGTACAAATATTTCAAAATTGTACTGTTTTTGCTGTACTTTAGATTAAATAAATGCAGGCTTGGTGAGCAGATGTTTCTTTAAAAATATTTTAAAATCTTACTGTTCAAAAACCTTTCACTGGTAGTGTGTATTATATATAAAATGCGGCTGTATTTGGCTTCCTCCATTTGTTTTCACATAATTGTCCACTACTACAAAAATGTACACCGGTAAAATACTAGGCTATTATCTGGATCCTTTCTATAGCATAGTTTGAAGAAAATCGTATTTGATTTTACACATTTTGTAGTTTTTAGGTAATGCATTCTTAAGATCAGCCATGTTATCCAAGTTATTGTAACGTGATTTTTGTTTTCCTTTTAATTTAGGGAAAATGTAATCTTTACAAATCAACTTTTGGCTCGATTCCAAACTAGACATTGTCTGAGCCCACAGCTTCATGTGTACATTTTTAACCCTGTTGTGCATTCTACCATTTTAAGTTTACACACCTTTCGTTACTTATTTGTTGGAGAAAATGTCTTTATCGGTCATATTTGTGACTGTTTTCCCTTTTCTTGTATAATAGTGAACTACATTTCCCATGAGTCCCTGTATTTCGAGATTCAGATAAAAACATCCTGAAAATAACGGTCGGTTGACAGACTGCCGCAGTACAGGGGAGGCGCGTTCATGTAATCGTGCTCTCCGAGGAATACAAATTCTGAAATACACCAAAATAAACCATGGCTGAGGGCGATAATAAAAGTGCAAATCTGTTGGTAAGTGGTCTGTCAATGTTATTTCGTACGGGCAGCTCACCTGCTATCGAAATGTAATGGTTATTGGTCTTTAGCAATATGCTACACGGACGTTTACATCTGTCACAATATTAAACGCATTAAATAAGACGTGACAGAGCACCATAAAGCTTAATCTGTCTCCTGTTTTTTATGTTGGTTGTGTAAATTCCGCGAATATACGGTAAACGCCATGAAAATGAACTGCGTGATCAGATATTAGCAAGCTAATTCAGTGCTAACGAAACGGATTTCGCTCTACATCTAGCGCTTTACTATATGGGTTTTATGGATGATGGATGTGTTTGTTACATGTCTGATATATCAAAATTTTAATGAACATTGTTTTTTGATAAATATTTGTGATTTAAAATTGCACGAACGTTGCTGGAGATAAGCTAACGTTAGATGAGTCTTTACATCCAGGTTTAAGTGCATTAGAGATTAGCTGTAAAGCCAACAAGAACTCTGGTTTAAGTTTATGCTTTAGCTTTTTAAAATACACTTTTTACTATCTGTGTTATAACGTGATGTATCACTAATATAGGAAGTGAGTGGGCTGGCCCTTTAAACTTGGCCTGGTAGTTAAACACAGGATTTCACAGTTCAAAGCCGTTTATGTTCTCATCTTTTAGCTTGTAACTTAAATGTAAACGACTAAATGATATATCTGATAAGCTAATATTTCTTGTTGGTTTTTATCTTAACATTCCTGACATTGCAGCTAGATGTGCCCATCCCATGACTTGACGACACTCCCATTGTACAGCAGTTTCCGATTATGCCATGTCATCTGTCGTAAGAGAAGTTATTGTTACTGACTAAAAGCATTTCTCTAGGCTCAAGAGACGAGTCAGCTGGAAGAGCAGCTGCAAGGATGGGGAGAGGTCATCCTGGCTGGAGATCAGGTCCTGCGCTGGGAGAAGCCGTGGTACCCGGGAGTATTAGTGGGCGCCACCACAATCCTGTTCATGTGAGTTTGTGGTTCATAGCATGCATTAGAGCTGCTTGTTGACTTGAGGCCTAATCTTTCACTTCAGTTAATCAGATAAGGTTACACGCTGAAAGTCCTTGGCTGTATCCGAAATCGCCCCCTATACCCTCATTCACTATTCCCTACATTAGTCCACTCATTTAGTTCACTTGAAGGAGTGAGTGAATTCGGACACTGAGTGCACCAGAAGGACTGCCGCTTGCATAGTTTGCACTTGCTGTTTATAGTAATAATTTGAAACTGGCAAACGAGCAGCTCCAGTATTAAGATGAAAGGATTTATCTTAAACTCTGCCATGAAAATGATGCATAAACCCTAGTTAAACAATCAATTTACAATTAATTCAGCTATACCTGTGTTGTATTGCGCTTGTATGCCGCGGAATGGATTATTCGGCTGCGAGCGTCATCTTCCGGCCAAAAGCGGCAATTCATTCGGCACGCAACTCTCACAGTGAATTATGGGTGTTCTCTAACCGGTGAGTGTAAATCTGTTTTTGCGGTGCATTGTGGGATTGAATGAGTGCACTCAAGAGCGTCCACTACGGTTTTGGACACCACTAAAAAAGGCTGTCCCCTCAAATAGTGCCCTATTTGAGGGTATAGGGGGTGTTTTCTTATACAGCCCTTGAGGTATTTAATGGTTTTTACCATTGCCATTAACACTTGCTTTCTTGAGCCTCAGATTATATCGGTTGTTACACATTGTAAACATATGCTCTTTTAATGATGTGATGTTGCCAGTGTAATTATTGCTTTTGTACTACAGTTAAAGTAATTTACATTTTGAAAAATAAGCATAATGTTGCCATTTATATATTATACTAATAAAGCCACATGCAAAGTACAATAGTAGTAATAATAGTTCAGCCAAAAATTAAAGTAATTACAGATGATTTACTCACCCTCAAGCCATCCTTGGTGTATATGGCTTTCTTCTTTCAGGCAATATTCAGTAATCAGAGTTATGTAAAAAGTAAAAAAAAAAAAAAAAGTTCTGACTCTTCCAGGCTTTATAATATCAGTGAATAGGGTTATTTTGAAGCCCAAAAAACTGCATCCATACGTCATAAAAAAAAAATGCTCCACACAACTCCGGGGGTTAATAAAGGCCTTCTGAAGGCCTTTGTGTAAGAAAAATATCTATATTTAAAACGTTATAAACCGTAATCTTTAGGGCTGCCCCCTAATAGCCAACTAACTTCTCAACGAGAAGAGGCTTGGTGACCAAAATAGTATTAGTCGCAGAATAAATAAATAAAAATGACAAACAGATTGTTAACGGCTGGTCTATGTGGTAATACAATACATCGGACAGGACACCCAAACGCTCACCTATTTTTCATCTACATCAAATATGGCTTATTATCTGAAATACTGTATGTAAGTAGTAACAACTTTACATGGCCGCTTCATCTTTTGAAAAATGTGCATTATTGAAATGTATGTGCAGAGTGTGGAAGCTGAACAGTAGCGCGCTCACTGCATGATGAAGGTGCCGGTGCGGTCACTTGCTCTTAAAATACTTATTCATTTTTGGTCATACAAATAAGAGTAATACACCCATTCAAAAATGCAAAAAAAGTGCTGCTGGGGTATAAAATCCGATGCGGGAATCATTTATTACATCAAAAATACTATTAAAAGTATAAAAAGCTTTTTAAATTTTTTCACACTTGAGTGCCTAAGAGTAATACACCTTTCGAGTCTGTAAAGACTCTGTTTATTTGTGTGCACTCACAATAACAAAACATTGCGCTTTTGTGAAATAATGACAGCAAACGGTCTCGGTCTCTGTGAACTTGAGTGCGTCAAGAAAAAAAAACAAAACTCTGCTTTACAGACATGAAAAATGTCTATAGAGAAGTATCTACCTTTTAAATTAAATTAAAAATAGAAAACAAATATTCTCAGATTTATGTAATCCGTATGAAACATGCGTATAGGCCCACCACGTACAGTTTAGTAGGAAAGTGTTTTGTTGTTGTTGTTGTTGTTGTTGTTTCCTCACTTTTTTCTTTGCAGATTGTATCTAGTTTTTAATTAATTGGCTGAGTAAATAATCCATTGACTCACCTATGAAGACAGTCACTTATTTTGTTGCCAAATGAAGATGTTTTAAAACAAATCAGTTTACACAGTTATTCAATGACTCACTCATACCCATCATTGTGATTTGTCACTTGTTGCCACTTAATGGCTTAAAGGATTAGTTCACTCTGAAATTAAATTATATTTACTCACCCCACGTCATCCAAGATGTTCATGTCTTTCTTCAGGCAAAAAGGAAATTAAGGTTTTTAAAGAAACATTCAAGGATTTTTCTCCATATAGGCATTTTACTGGAAACTGAAGTAACACCTGTGAAATTAGCATTTTGATAATCTAATGTTAAACCTATTAAAATGTTTTTAAAAAGCACATAGCTCCATAGCACTATCACTTTGCAGTGTCCCAATGACTGTCATTTGTCAGTGCCTCACTCCTCAAAGTGTGTAGATGACATAAAGCTACCGACGTTAAAAACAGTTGGGTGCTATTTGAATGGTTTCTCATGGAGTCCGGAACCGAAGAGCATCCAATATAAAGCCCTGTTCACAGGATTAGTATTACTTGGTGACCTTTAGTCATTTGTAATGATTGCAGAGGTTGTGTGTGATCTTAATCCTGTAAAAAAGTAAAATTCCCCCGCAAATGATATTTCTACCATATTTCGCCGAACACAGAGGTCTTGTCATAATATTAGTCCTGTGCCTATATATAATTTCTTCAAGATTTTTGTTTCCTTTTTATCCATCTTTTGTGAAGAATGGAGGCTGCAAAGTGTTTTGAAAGTATTTTGGGTGCTGGGTCATAACGCTATACACCATATATATACAGTTCATACTTATGCGTAAAGAGAAAGCTGAAAACCATCAGAAGAGCGAAAACAAGAATGATGCCGCATTCAATCTTCTGTTTATGATATATAATGTTGATAAGTCTTGACATCATATCCTAAAGATAAGTCAGCAAATTTGACTTTGTTTATCAAAATTCTAATTTTAAAGGTGTTTTCTAAATCACACGAGGTCCCCAGATAATACTAATCCCGTGCGAATAGGGCTTAAGGTTAGAATTCGAAATGGCAATGCTCATGGTTTACTCAGGAAAAAGATCTATAGGGGACTTCAGTGAGGATCAGCAGGTTGAAGGTCCAAATTTCAGTTTTAAGGCAGCTTCTAAGGGCTCTACACGATCCCAGCTGAGGAATACGGGTCTTATCTAGCAAAACAATTGGTCATTTAAAAAATAAATAAATAAACGTATATACTTTTTAACCACAAATGCTCGTCTTGCACTAGTTCTGCATCCGTGACTTTGCACTAGGGCTGCACGTCTAATCAAAGGCCATTGTCATGTGCATTTTGTAAGTAAAGCCGACTGCGTAATCGGTAGTAAATCTCCAGCACCTGCGTTCAGATAGAGCAGAATTTACTACACAGAGCCTTAGTTCACAGAAAAGCTACGCTTAATCTACTTCATTATCGAAGACTGTTTAATCACACGATTATGAAATCGAAAGAAGCTGTTTGCGATAATATCAGCTGTTTGGGTTGCTTCTCAGTGAACTACGGCTCTGTGTAGACATGCTGCTACATTTGAAATCACGTTTTTACTCTAAACTCACTTCAGTCGAGTGTTTGAAATAAATTCTTCTGTGAAATTGTGTAGCTTTTTACACAGAAAAAGGCACACATAGTATTCTAAGCAGTGATAAAGGCATTGCATTTTTATATGCTGTAATATAAGGAAAATTATAATAAGAACTCTGATAAACCATATGTTGTTGTAGTCATTGGTTTATTAGTCACATTGAATCAATGAAACCAGTTAAATCTTGCTTATTCAGCTGCAGCGATAGCAAAGATGCATTTCCTATGTTTCTTCTTCTGGCGTATTTGGCATTTCCGCGTGAGAATGAGAGAGCCCTCTGGCCCTCGGATGAAGATTGTAAGATGAACACTGTAAGATACGCATGACAAACGCAGCTTTTGATTAAACGCAATTTCGATTTCACTTCAATTGATCGTGCAGCCCCACTTCACACATTACAAAGGTTGCGTGTGATGTAGACGGAAGTAAAGATCTATTGCTTATAAAGAGAATGTGCAAAGAAAGTTAAACCCACTTTACAAAAAAGGTAAAACAATGTAAGAAGTTGGAGGAGAAAATTTGTTTTTACCCTACTTTTTTTTAACTGAAATACACAGATCTAATTGAGAGCTAAATAGCTAATTGCACATGATCTTTCCATTGTGATTGCATAATTTGTGAAAATATTGTTTAGAAAATGACTGATCGTTTCTCTACATAAGACCCCTGTTCCTTAGCTGGGACCATGTAAAGCATTTTGAAGCTGCATTGAAACTGTAGTTTGGACCTTCATCCCATTGGCTCCCATTGAAGTCCAATATTTAAAGAAAAATTGGAACGTTTTCCTCAAAAATCATATTTTTTTCGACTGAAGAAAGAAGGATATTGGATGACATGGGGTTGAGTGAGTTATCAGGAAATTTTAATTTAGGAGTGAACTAATCTCTCAGTAACAGTGTAACCTGCACAATGAGTCATTTAAAAAATATCCAGTACTAATAAACAGACCAAACGATCCAAGAGCGTACATTTAAAAACGAATGGTGTGTCACTCTGTTTTTTTGTGGTGACATCATTTGTGTACAGTCATCAACAAATGAAATGAATGCAAGAATTTAATGTCCTTTTTCATCATTGGCAGGTTGGTCTACTTCTTGGACCCCTCTGTGCTTACAGGTCTGTCCTGCACTGTCATGATCCTGTGCCTGGCTGATTACCTGGTACCCACTCTTGCCCCCCGTGTCTTTGGTTCTAACAAATGGTGAGTGAAGGAACATCAGCAAGTCCTTCCTTCTACCACAGGCTCTAAAGTAACACAATCTCTTCATCTGCTAGCGAGGTCAGTCAAATAGCATGTTTCTCTTCAGAACTCAAGTGTTTATCTCTTGATCCAATAAACTTGTGACACTTCAGATCCTCTGAGAAGACACCAAGGTATTTGCACAGCATGTATGTTCTTGCCTCTTCTGGTTTCATTATAGTCAGTCTCCCCTGGCAACTTCTCTTGCTCCAGTTGAGGAGCCGGGGTCTCTGGTGTCTTTGAGTGACAGGTTGCAGTTGCTGCTGAGTGTCCAGTGTCAAGCACAGTGTTGGTTTGACTCGGCACATTTCCCCTCTGCAGTGAGAGGTCTTGCTATGCACATCACATTCTGAAGAGCGAGTCGAGATCAGACCCCTGGCATTTATTTTAGTATCTGGCAGCTTCCTGTGGCACTAAGCTTTAAGCCTTCGATATGGTCATGTTTTATGCCCAGAAATAAAATGCAGTGGCTAAGCAGAAATGGAAACAGATTTCCTTTTGTTTATGATGTGTTTGTATGACCCATAAAGACACAATCATTAAAGTCATTGTTTTGTTCCTGCACAGGACCACAGAACAACAGCAGCGTTTCCATGAGATCTGTGGAAACCTTGTGAAGACTCAGCGTCGTGTGCTCGGCTGGTGGAAACGTCTGTTTGCCCTGAAGGAAGAAAAGCCAAAAATGGTATGATCTTTTGACAACTTGTTGAACAGCACCTTCCTTGTTTTATGTCTTACAATTTGCTAGTGACTCATAAGCATTTCACACTCAAAGCAGGCTGCCGTTTCACACCACTAAGCAGGCTTTATCACTGTTGCTCAGCAGTAAGAACAAACAAACATGAGCTTAGCCCTAGTACACAACTCTTATACATAATTAAGGAGCACTTGTGCCCCTAAGAGAACATTTTCAAGCGTCAGAAGCCTGAAATAAAATGCATGGCGTAGCCTATTAGAATGCAGCTATATGCCCCTGAAATACAAGGGATCAAGGAAAATGCCCTGTGTGGGTTTTTGTCTTATACTTACACTACCAGTCAAAAGTTTACTACTATTATTATTATTATTATTATTATTATTATTTTTATTATTTTTATTTATTTATTTTAAGATTTCTCATCTGCTTACCAAGCCTGCATTTATTGGATCCAAAATGAAGCAAAAGCAGAAATATTGTGAATATATATATATATATATATATATATATATATATATACAGGTCCTTCTCAAAAAATTAGCATATTGTGATAAAGTTCATTATTTTCTGTAATGTACTGATAAACATTAGACTTTCATATATTTTAGATTCATTACACACAACTCGAAGTAGTTCAAGCCTTTTATTGTTTTAATATTGATGATTTTGGCATACAGCTCATGAAAACCCAAAATTCCTATCTCAAAAAATTAGCATATCATGAAAAGGTTCTCTAAACGAGCTATTAACCTAATCATCTGAATCAACTAATTAACTCTAAACACCTGCAAAAGATTCCTGAGGCTTTTAAAAACTCCCAGCCTGGTTCATTACTCAAAACCGCAATCATGGGTAAGACTGCCGACCTGACTGCTGTCCAGAAGGCCATCATTGACACCCTCAAGCAAGAGGTCTGTGGGAAGGAAAAAGAACGAGAAGAGGTGACCGGACCCTGAGGAAGATTGTGGAGAAGGACCGATTCCAGACCTTGGGGGACCTGCGGAAGCAGTGGACTGAGTCTGGAGTAGAAACATCCAGAGCCACCGTGTACAGGCGTGTGCAGGAAATGGGCTACAGGTGCCGCATTCCCCAGGTCAAGCCACTTTTGAACCAGAAACGGCGGCAGAAGCACCTGACCTGGGCTACAGAGAAGCAGCACTGGACTGTTGCTCAGTGGTCCAAAGTACTTTTTTCGGATGAAAGCAAATTTTGCATGTCATTCGGAAATCAAGGTGCCAGAGTCTGGAGGAAGACTGGGGAGAGGGAAATGCCAAAATGCCTAAAGTCCAGTGTCAAGTACCCACAGTCAGTGATGGTCTGGGGTGCCATGTCAGCTGCTGGTGTTGGTCCACTGTGTTTTATCAAGGGCAGGGTCAATGCAGCTAGCTATCAGGAGATTTTGGAGCACTTCATGCTTCCATCTGCTGAAAAGCTTTATGGAGATGAAGATTTCATTTTTCAGCACGACCTGGCACCTGCTCACAGTGCCAAAACCACTGGTAAATGGTTTACTGACCATGATATTACTGTGCTCAATTGGCCTGCCAACTCTCCTGACTTGAACCCCATAGAGAATCTGGGGGATATTGTGAAGAGAAAGTTGAGAGACGCAAGACCCAACACTCTGGATGAGCTTAAGGCCGCTATCGAAGCATCCTGGGCCTCCATAACACCTCAGCAGTGCCACAGGCTGATTGCCTCCATGCCACGCCGCATTGAAGCAGTCATTTCTGCAAAAGGATTCCCGACCAAGTATTGAGTGCATAACTGAAAATAATTACTTGAAGGTTGACTTTTTTTGTATTAAAAACACTTTTCTTTTATTGGTCGGATGAAATATGCTAATTTTTTGAGATAGGAATTTTGGGTTTTCATGAGCTGTATGCCAAAATCATCAATATTAAAACAATAAAAGGCTTGAACTACTTCGAGTTGTGTGTAATGAATCTAAAATATATGAAAGTCTAATGTTTATCAGTACATTACAGAAAATAATGAACTTTATCACAATATGCTAATTTTTTGAGAAGGACCTGTATATAATTTTATTTTTTTATTCAAAAAAAAAAAAAAAATAATACTCTCTTTTTTTCTATTTAAATATATTTTAAATATTTTTAGCAATATTTAATTATGTAATATCAATATTTAAACGGTGGAGTAAATTTTTCTGGATTCTTTGAATGGAAAGATCTGAAGATCAGCATTTATAAAATAAAAAGCTTTTGTAACATTATACACTATACCATTCAAATAAAAAATAATCCAAATTTTAATGTCTTGTGATTTTGATCAAATAAATGCAGACTTGATGAGCAGAAGACTGGTAGTCGATATCATAATACGTAGTTCAGCAATATCACTCAAGCGAGAGTGCTGTTTTTTCCTAAATATCTGCATGACTGCAAATGTGATATTGATTTTGTACAACAGCCCAAATGAACAAAGTTAATATTGTTAGAATTTATCGTCTGTTTTGCTAAATTTCGCAAAGGAAAGTGGTTCCGAACAAAGCCACAGCAGAACTTGTTCACTTAAAGGAGACATCAGATGCACATTTTTCAAAAGTTAATGAAATGCCTGCAACATACTTTAAAAATTCCTCAGTGGTTGTGTAAAACAACACTCTTTTTACCTTGTCAAAAACAACTGTGTTCTCCACTCCCTCTGCCATTTATTGTCTATTCACTGGTGGGTTACCATTGAAAACAACTAATCCATTATGTCCTCAGTGGCTTGGACGTTGGGAGAAAATGACGACTGAACATAAGTTCACTTTTACATCCAACTACAAAACACCTTCATTGCTTACGAGACATTATCATTACAGCTGCTTGAGTGTGGAGAAAATGAAAGATCGCATACAACTGGCGGAGGGTGGAAATATGCTAATATGGAATAGTCCATCAGTGGTCATGGGGCTTGAGCAATATGACATCATACTGCTCAAAAAATCAAAATGGCTTAATAATTGAGACAGTTTTTTTTTTTTTTTGGATTAAAAAAGGAGTGAGTGGAATTTTATCATTGTAGGGTGGTTGTGTCCACACACTGCATTTAAAAGTGAATTTTTGTCCTCTTTAATGAATCCACATATTTAAACTCATCAAGTAAGGCCATTTTTTTAATGACCCATTCTTAAAAACAGTCATTTGTTGTTGTTTTTTTAATGGTTGAATGAATAACCCACTCAAGACAGTGATCAAAAAAATATACATTGAATGATTGGATGTTGTTCAAATCAAATGGTATATTATTGTTAAAAAAAAAAAAAAGGCTCCTCCCATCTGTACTTCTTGTAACATTTGTTTTACTTCTCTACAGTATTTCCTCTCCGTCATCAGCAGTCTTGTGGCTGTGGCCTGGATCGGACAACAAGTGCATAACCTCTTCCTCACTTACCTGATCGGTATGTACTGTTTATCTGGGCTAAAAGTTAACCGAGTTATGCAAACTACATGAAGAAATTTCCTGTGAAAGTCTGTCATGTAACATTAGAGCAATGCACTTCTCATTTCCTGCTTCTTACATCACAAATACATTCAGAAAATCACAAACTAGCACGAGAAAGGCTATAAGATCTATGAATCTGTGACACTCCACAGTGTGCAAACTGTAGAGAAGTCAGTGTCATTCATTAAAGCCTAGCTAATGCAAACAGTGACTAGGCTCTGCAACAAAGAGGCCATTGTATTTGGGTCATGGAAAGCCACAGTTTCAATCCAGAAATATGCTGCCACTTACCCTCCCCACACACAAGGTTTGGTAAATCTGTTTGCACTAATTAGATGAAAAGTCATTTTTCATTTGTTATTAAAAATGTTAATCGTTATGAAATGAATGGCACTTCTGAAAAATATGAAGAGGTGACTTGACTTTTATACCTTCACAGGGCTGTTGTATTAGTGATTGTCCGCTCATTTTCTGTTTTGTATTCACAGTGAGTTTCCTTCTGCTTCTGCCTGGCCTCAACCAGCATGGCATCATCACCAAATATGCTGGCATGGCGAAGAGAGAGATCAACAAACTTCTCAAACAGAAGGAGAAGAAGAATGAGTAAAAGATGAGGCTCAAGTGAAATTCTGATCAATTCAAGAGTTAAAACTGGTCATCTCCCCCTGTTTACCGTCAGATCTCCACAGACCAATGTAAAGCCTGAGCTGATAGTGAAAAGTAACATCTAGTAAACAGCTTACATGTACGCAGATATCTCGAGGTTCGTATGTAATATTTTGTTTTTAGGTTTCATTTCAAATTATGTATTTGTTTTCCATCAGAAGTATTTTTTTCCCAACACTGAAATGTTGCGTTCATTTCAGTTGTCTTACATCCGTGTATATTTGCATGTCATAGTAAATGTGTTAAGTCTGTGCAAAATATAAAGAGCGCTTAATTTCTTCTAATTCATTTTTTAAAATCGGTGAAGCAGCTGCCGAACATTTACTTTAGCCAATTAGATGCACAGAACACATCATCAGAAGTCTTGAAATGTAGCCTTTTGTTCCTCAGATGGCTTGGAATCATGCATTTCTGCACTGTTCTGAAAATTGCACTGGAAAAAAAACAGAACTGGAGTGTGTTTGTGTAGGGGAGCTATGCCCCGTACTGCTGTACTAGTGCTGTGTGGACCTCATTTACTGTCCTCTAGCTCTAGCCACTTCCCAATCCAACACCTGTTGCTGGGCTGTAAATACATCTTCATTTTCTCTCCTTGTATTTCTTTGTGTTTCTACTGGCTTGTCTTAAGTTTGTCTTCTCTCCTTGTTCTTTTACCTGTCATTTTGTGTTTGAGTGTGGTCAGCACAACAATAAACTGATTCAAAACTAGAGAACAATCTGTAAATACTTGATTTTTTTTTTCTTTTTTTTTTTGAAATCTTCATTGCTCAAAATTTAAAGGAATATCAGCTTGTAGGTATACCACTGTTCTACTAACATGTTTAACAAAATATCCAAGGCTTTTTAACAAAAACTGTGGAAAGTGATCAAAATTGTAGAACAGCAACCACTGTAGCATGAAACAAGATTACAAGAGGGTTACTTACAGCTGTCAAAAGTTAGTAGGAAGTGTAGAGGCCCTTTCTTAGAATGAATTCAGCACATCTGTGGCCGCAGGATATCACCATTTTCTCAGACTGCACTGGTGTGATCTTGGGCCATCCTCCTTCCATAGTTCAGTAACTAGTGTTTCTTAACCATCCATTTATTTCACCAAAAATTTTCCAGAGATTTTCAAACAGGTTTAGATCAGGACTCTGGCCCAGCCGGGGGGGATGAAAACTGCAAGCTGATTGGGCGATGCTTGCAGGGAAAGAACTGCATGTTGCTAAAGGAGGATTCACTCCTGCTGCAGAACACATCCCAAACCAGGACACTTCCTCTTCCACCTTTCACTGACTTTACGCACTTGAGCTTCAGTCAGAAACATAATGTTTCCCATTGGACCCAAATAAATGAAGCTTGTTCTCATCACTTAACCCTTTAACTTTCACCCCTAAAAGGAGCTTATGAAAAAATTATTTAACATTAAATTCTTATTAGTAGACATCTAATAAATAGCCTCAAGCACTTTTTTTTTTTATTTATGTTTTTTATAAAACTCTACCGTACGGTTGAGATGTCAGTCCATGGTAAATCTTGATTTAACTTCAGAGAACTATTTCATGAGTTATTTTGCAATAATAAACATTCTATTAACTTTATCAGTATCTTGGATTCATCTCTTAACACTCAGGGTCCACAAAGTTAAAAAAAAAATATTTTTAAGTGTCTGAATAATATCTATATTTTTATGGCAATATAAACGCAATACCATGTCTTTTACTGACCTGTCAACCGTGCGGTCACGCATGATGTGGATAATTATTATAAATAAACATTTCTGCATTTCTCGTATATTTTGCTATATTTATGTTCATTACCCTCTACCCTATTCACAACAACTTTATGGTTTCATCCCTGCATTCTTGGTTGCTTGTTTGACCCTATTATCTGATGACTGACCAGCACCAATCTCCCTTCTGTGTGACTGACTAAAGTTTGTAAACTGCTGCTGTCACTTGAAAACTGGAAATTTCCATCCCTCCATGGAAACAGCAGACACAGAGATGGGGCAGTACAGCTGTAAAAAGATTGCTCTCTCATCTTGTCCTTTTGATAGATTTATACCCTATCAAAGTTAGCTCAACCGTACGGTAGAGATATCAGTTAAAGGGTGAACTTTGGACCAGTTCTCCTCTCTCCAAACAACATGCTCCTCAGCAAAAGTGAGCTAAGCCTTTTGATTCTTTGTTGTCTTTAACATTTACTAATACATTATTCAAATCTTATTAACATTAGTTAATGTACTGTGAACTAACATGAATAAACTATGAACAACTGTATTTTCATTACTAACGTTAATGAAGATTAGTTAATGTTTAACTAATGAACTACGAATTATTGTGAAGTGTTACTAAAAAATGTTTGTCGCATAATATTGGTTCATGGAAACACTTTTTTTATCGACATTTATGAAATATAATATGCAAATCTGTAATGAAAACGCTCCTATTGTAAACCTGCAATATTTGAGAAATCATATATTTGGAATGACCATCTTCTCTTGCAATAGCTGAAAGGTTCATCCCTTTGGCCTTCATCTGGACAACCATCTGTTGCAGGGTTTCAGTCAATTTAGAATGGCCCATCATCTTGCAGTCTCTTGAAAATTGGAGGAATGCTGCCAGTTAAATAGGGTTTTGTTGTATAATTCAGGAAAATGGCAGCAGGTGCCAGATTAACGCCAATAACTTCAAAGTATCTGTAAGTTTTTTTTTAAATATCTCTTACGTTTTTTATACTATGCTTCAGAATACAAATAATTAATGAAATATGCTTTAAAAACAGCCCTACTCCTTTTAGGATAACTTCAAATTGGACTAAGCTTTATTTGATGTCTAACCAGGAAAAGTAAGTGTTTAGAGTCAGTTTTAGTACATTTTATTAGTTGTTTATTATTGTCATGTTTAATGCAAATGAAAAGGGTCGCTGTGCATCTCGCAACGCCGAGCTGCCCACAGAATGCTCTCCCCAGACTCTCTTCTGGCCTGTCCAGGCCCAGCTGCAGCCTTCTCCTCTCCTGTATCCCAAAAATAGCAAAATGGCTCTTTGCATGGTCATTTATGGGAGTCAATTGCATACTGCAACACAAACTGCCTCTGTCGAACTTTCGTTGAATGCCTTTTTGTGTGCATATGCGGTGGCTGAATTACCTGTGATAATATTATGCCTGTGCCAGGGGACTGGCTGTCCGCTTGCTTCATTTGTTTGATATCTGTCAGAAGTGGCGCAGTGCACTGTTTGATATGTGGTCTGGTACAGCGTGGCCTCAGCAGGGTTGGTGACCTCTTTCATCACACAACCCTCACGGTTCTGTGTCCTGTTCTGTACCCCCACCTTGTGTAGGATGTAATGCTGACACAACACTTAATTAGGTACTTTGAGTGGTTTATCAATGTTGTTTAAATGATTCCTGAACGATTAGTTCACTTCCAGAATGAAAATTTCCTGATTATTCAAGATGTTCATGTCTTTCTTTCTTCAGTTGTACAGACATTAAATTTTTCGAGGAAAACATTGCAGGATTTTTCTCCATATAGTGGACTTTTATGGGGATCAACAAGTTGAAGGTCCAAACTGTCGTTTCAATGCAGCTTCAAAGGGCTCTGCATGATCCCAGCTGAGAAATAAGGGTCTTATCTAGCGAAACGATCTGTAATTTTCTTAAAAAATAAAAGCTTGTATAATTTTAACCACAAATGCTCATCTTGCACCAGCCCAACTTCACGCATTACGTAATCACGTTGGAAAGATCACACATGACATAGGTGCCAACCCGGTGTTTACAAAGCGAACGTGCCAAAGAAGTCAAACGCACTTTACAAAAAAAAAGATAAAACAATGTCGGACGATTTTGAAGTTGGAGGAGAAAATGTGATTTTTTTTTTTTTTTGAACCAATGTAACCAGACAAGCATTTGTGGTCAATACATTTTTACTTTTTTTAAGAAATGACAGATTGTTTCACTAGATAAGACCCTTATTCCTCAGCTCAAACGTGTAGAGCTCTTTTAAGCTGCACTGAAGCTGCAATTTGGACCTTCCTATTGAAATCCATAATCATGGAATGTTTTCCTCAAAAGAATGAAGAAAGAAAAACATGAACATCTTGGATGACATGGGGGTGAATACATTTTAAGGATTTTTTTATTCTGGAAGTGTACTAAACCTTTAAAGAGTGGCTTATCAATATGTTGTTCGAATGATTTTTAGACAAACTCTGAGACAAAGACAAACTCTGAATAAACAGGTCGTGCTTACTGGTACGATGTCTTTCGGGGCATGTACATCTCTGGATTGTGTCTGTCCTCTTGACACATGGATGTTACTGAGGTCCAGCTTTCCATCATGCTGAGAGGGATAACATGGATCTCGGGGCAGAAAGACCAGAGCTTGACCATCACGTCCTCTCCCAGAAAAACTCTTTTAAGAAACAGAATTGAAACGTTAGTTTATACTTTCAAGTGGACTTATTAGTAATAAAGTTTTCCAATATAAAATTATGAAATAATATAATTATGAGTATATATTTTTCCAACAGTATTTGCAGACGTGTATGAATTAAACTCGACCTGAAATACATTTCAGACTTTATTTAATTTGTCTGCTATGTGCAAAGGGATACACATGCCTTCCAGAACATTTTTCCCCGTGAAGTGACGTGAGCAAGTATTCATTCATGGAACAAAATGGCTCTTTTGAATTACTCTTTTGAATTGCTAAGACTACTTTAATAGTATCAGTTATGTTTCTAAAGCTCACTGTTGAGCAATTATGTAATGTTAAACTGAGCGCTTACAGTTTGCTCTTACCTCTGCGTGTGTCGTAGAATAAATGGATTTAGTCTGATCGCCAAAAGTCAGTGTGCTCTGATGCATTGGCCGTTTGCCTCGTACGCACGGTGTCGGTGTGCAGGTTGGATGCTCTTTGATTGAGGTCATCTGATGATTGATTTTACCATATCCCAAAGAAACTACTGCAGTTCTTCTCCTCAGAGATGACACGACTCTATGAAACGAATTTGGAAACGACGGTATGATATGTGCTCTTCTCGTTGGCCGCCTTTACGCTATTCTGCGGTGATCCTCATACTCATTTTCTGTTGATTCACAACAGGCGCTGGTAGCAACGCCAAAACAAAAGACTTTGTTCTTAAAGTACTACAAGCGTAAGAACGTATTTACATGTCAGTAATAGTATATTTAAAAATAATAATACAATAATAATAACCTAGAAAAAATGTCTAAAGGGAAAAAAATGTAAGCCCTTCTGTGTGGAAAAAGTTGAGTAACAGATTTCGTTTACAGGTTTGTGTCGTTAGATTTAGTGACCTGCTGTATATCTGCAGCTATTCATATCAGTCCAAAATGCTGTATATAAAAAAGAGAAAGTTAGAAATATGTATAAATTTTCTTAATCACAAACTACATTTTGCAGATTTACACAATGTAACACTAAGGCTATCACTTGTAATCACATTCAAGAGCAGATAGATTTCATTGCTGTCATGCTTATTTCCAACCCCCACAAAAATAATATTCAAGTTTTACCACAAGTTTTACAACATTTTACTGAAAATCAGTGTTTACAGAAATCAGCACTATGTTTTCAGCATCAGTAATGGAACCGTTGACAATTGACAGTTGTTCATAACTGATCAGGTGTTTTTTTATTGTGTTGTTTGAACAGTGATCACAGATCGTTTCAACAAAATATTTGTATTTATAATGTACATTCAGCACACAAACATTAGTGACCTTGCTCAAAAGAAACGACTGGATTCAATAAACAACTTTAGAATGAATTACGGTATTGATTTAGTTACATAACTAAAATGGCCATATTTGATATATTCACTCACAGTACAAGTGAACTCATCTGACAAACTACTTCCACACTGAGGAAAAATGTACAGCTTCTTTTCTTTGTGACTTAATATGTGCCTCTTGAAGTTTCCTTTGTGGGAATCTCTTTCCACACTGAGAGCACGTGAAAACTCTCTCTCCAGTGTGAGTTCTCATGTGATCAATATGGTTTCCTTTTTGCGCAAATGTCTTTTCACACTGAGGACACGTGTGAGGGTTTCCTTCAGTGTGAATTATCATACAGTGGAGGTCAAAAGTTTACATCCCCCTTTCAGATTCGGCAAAATGTCATTTATTTTACCAAAATAAGAGGGATCATACAAAAATGCATGTTGTTGTTTATTTAGAACTGACCTGAATAATATATTTCACATTCATGGTGTACATATAGTCCACCAGAGAAAATAATAGTTGAATTTATAAAAATAAACCTGTACAAAAGTTTACATCCCCTTTATTCTTAATACTGTGTTGTTACCTGAATGATCCACAGCTGTGTTGTTGTTTTTTGTTTAGTGATAGTTGTTCATGAATCCCTTGTTTGTCCTGAACAGTTAGACTGCCTTCTGTTCTTCAGAAAAATCACTCAGTTCCCACAAATTCTTTGGTTTTCCAGCATTTTTGTGCATTTGAACCCTTTCCAACAATGACTGTATGATTTTGATATCCATTTTTTCACACTGAGGACAACTGAGGGACTCATATGCAACTATTACAGAAGATTCAAACGTTCACTGATGCTTCAGAGGGAAACACAATGCATAAAGTGCCAGGGCTGTAAACTTTTGAACAGAATGAAGATGTGTAATTTTTTCCTATGTTTCTTTTTATTGTTTGCTCAGGACAAACAATAGGCTCAAACACACACACACACACACACACACACACACACACAGCTGTGGATCATTCAGGTAACAACACAGTATTAAGAATCAAGGGGGTGTAAACTTTTGAATTAGGTAATTTTTATAAATTCAGCTCTTATTTTCTCTTGTGGATATTATTCAGGTCAGTAGTAAATAGAAAAGAATAATATTTTGTATGATCCCTCTTATTTTGGTAAAATAACATTTTGCAGATTCTGAAAGGGGGTGTAAACTTTTGACATCAGCTGTATGTTCAAGTTGTCTTTTATGTGTGTAACTCTTGTCAAAATGAAGGCAGCATTGTCACACATTGTGCAGATTTTTAATGCATTTTCAGGCTTCCTGACTGGGTGAAACTCTTCACAATAAGAGCACTTGTACAACAAATAGTCAATGCTGCAAAAGACTTTTCTACACCCTTGTGTTTTCTGGTGCTTTTTAAAAGAGTCAGTTCATACAAATCACTTTCCACAAGCAGAACAGTCATAAGACTTCTCTTTTGTATAAATGTTCAGGTGTTTCTTTAGATATGATGCCAAAGCATTTTTTTTACTGCAATGGTTGCAGTTAAATTCCTGTTGACCATGTGAAACTCTTTCCACATTGATTACACAAATATGATTCTCATGTGAATTTCAGCTTGAGTTTTATTTATGGAACTCTTTCCACAATGAGGGCAAATGAAAGACTTCTCTGCACAGTGACTTTGTATGTGACTCTTAAAGATTCCTTTACTTGTAAATCTCTTTCCGCACTGAGGGCAGGTGAAAGGTCTTTCACTAATTTGAGTTCTTGTATGTTCAGTAAAGTTTCTTTTATCTGTGAAAATGTTTCCATGCGGAGGACATGAGTAATGCCCTTTGACTTTTGCTTTCTGAGTGCTGCTTTGTCAGAAACTTTGGGAGCAAGTCAGTGATTTTTTTTCCATTTATGGAATCATGAGCTTTTTGATGCTGATGTTTTTCCACCGCTTCATTCAGATCCTGACTTTTCTGTTTAAATTCAATCAGGCCTAAAATTACAACATTAAAGTGATGGTTCACCCAAAAATGAAAATGCTGCCATTAATTACTCATGTCATTCCAAACCTGTAAGACTAACGTTCATCTTCGGAACACAAATGTAAATATTTTTTATGAAATCTAAGAGCTTTCTGACCCTGCATAGACAGCAAGGGTTCAACCACGGTCAAGGCACAGAAATGTAGTAATGACATTGTTAAAATTATAAAAGTACCATGACAGCACATAGTGCTGCTAATGTAGAACAGGCCGTTATTTTTGTTTTCTTTGTGCACAAAACACATTTCTCCTAGCTTTGTAAAATTACAGTTTTGTAAAGTTACACTTTTCTGGGCCTTGAACTTGTCAGTTGTGTTGCTGTCTTTGCAAGCTCTCAGATTTCATCAAAAATATCTTAATTTGTGTTCTGAAGATGCACAAAGGCCTTACAAGTTTGGAACAACATGAGGGTAAGTAATTAATGACAGAATTTTCATTTTGGGGTCAACTGTCCCTTTAATATAAAAACCAACTGTAACCAATTGAAGCATAAAATTAAATCAAACTGAACCCCAGTAGAAATTATTTAGATGCATTTTGAAGTGATGTATTTTCTAATTTCTAATCAGTTTCGATGATTTTATACATACAGCCACTAAATCTGGTGAACTTTGTACCAACAGTCAACAAAGCAAAATTAGGAATGGACACAAACCTGCTTGTTCCTCATTTTTTTATTCTCATCATGTGGGATTTGACCAGACTAAGGAGTAAAGTCCTCTTCTTTACAGAAAGAGGGACTGGCAAACTTAAAAACTTAAATAGCGCACTATCGCCACCTACTGTTAGCAAGAACCAGACACGCGATATCCATCATTCAGTTGTTTTTATTATAGTACATTGAACATTTACAAACACAATGAGCAATTCTGTGTAACATGCCTAAGAGTGTAGGTAATCATGTTTTGTAAATACATTAATTTGTACATTTAGTTCCAGAAAAGAGCAGCACCAAAAGAAAAGCAAAAAATTAAGGAAAAAAAGCATTAAAAACAAAAAATCAAATTGTAAGAGGAATAAAATGGAAGTACACAAAAAGAATGTCAAATTAAAATTGCATGGGTTTCATTTTTTGGATTCTTACATGCTTTAGAATCTTGTTTTAATGCAGAGTATATTATTTTCCATTCAACTAGCAGGGTCTTTGAATTTGTTTGATTGAAACAAGGATTATATACATTTTTGACTTTGGAATACAATTCCAATAAAATAAGATAAATAAAATAAAAAGCTTGTTTTTTTTATCTTTTCCTCTAGGCATCTGTACAGTGTGTGCAGAAGATGGTATGTTCATAAATTGATGCAAGCTGATATTCTGATCATATTTTTTTCCCAAGCACATCTTATTTTGTTGCATTTTACCCTGCTTAATAATTATGCACACCTGAATATAAGGCATTGTTAACAATTATACAGTGCATTATGAAAGTATTTGTTCACGTTTTTTATGTTGCTGCCTTGTTACATTTAAATTACTTTTTTCACATTAATTCACACTCCATACACCATAATAACAAAAGCAACTTCAAAAAATGTAAAACCTGAAATAAGTACCCTTGACCCTATTTAGCTGAAGCACCTTTACAGCCAGTCTTTTTGGGTATGATGCGACAAGTTTTGCACATCAGCATTTGGCAATTATCTGCCATTCTTCCCCTCACCTCTTTACCTCTCAAGCGTTGTTCAGCTTTGATGGGGGCAGATGCACAGTTTCAGGTTTCTCCAGAAATATTTGATTTAGTTCAATCCCAAATTGAGTCTTGCCACACTGCCATAAAGACTGAATTGGTGGAGTGTTGAAGTCTGCACATATGATCATGGAGCTCAACTAGAGTGACCATCAGCTTCTTGGTCACCACTCTAACCAAAGCCCTTCTCTATCAGTTGCTCAGTTTGGCTCTAGGAAGAATCCTGGTTGTTCCTAACTTCTTCCATTAAAGGTAATGAATATTACATGCTTCTGTGAACTTTCGATGTGGCAGATTTTCCCCCAGATCTGTACCTTGATGAAATCCTTGTTTTGACCTTAGGGCTTGTTTTTTGCTCTGATATGCATTTTCAGCTGTTAGACCTTTTATTAAGACATGTGGGCCTTTCCAAATCACACCCATTCAATTGAATTTGCCACAGGTTAACTCCACTCGAAGAGTAGTAACATCTACAAGCAATATGAGTGCTTCTGAGCTAAATTTCAACTGTCCCAGATAAGGGTATGAATACTTATGCAATGGAATCATTTAAGTTTTTTATTTTTAATAAATTTGTTTTTTGTTTTGCCATTAGGTGTATAGAGTGTAGATTGATGTGGATAAAAATAATTTAAAGCAGTTTAACATAAGGTAGCAACATAAAATGTGGAAAAAAGGGGTATGAATACTTTTGCAAGGCACTGCGTATCACTTATAAATGATTAAATACAAAATTAATAGAAGTTATTAAAATTGACTTGGTTTGGAATTGGTATAATGTGCTTGGAAAAAATATCAACTTGCCTAACAATTATGAACACACTGTATACGCTAAAAATACACTTTTGTTATTTTTTTGAAGAGGGATATCATAACAAATGTCAGTAGACCGGGAAGGTTTTAAAACCAGCGCCAGCAGTTCATTCATAAATTCATACGACCTTACCTGGACACTGCTGAAATACATACGGAAGACTGAAGAAAATAAGCACGAAAAAGGGGTGGAGCTACATGAGGTCTATAATGTAACATTTATGTATTATAAAAATTATACAGTGTCCAGACTCCACTCACTTCCTAGGTTTTCTGTTCATTTTTCATTTTTAGATGAACTATCCCTTTAAGTACTAGATGTACAAACTTTCTGCTGTCATTTACATTGAATAAGAGATTATTCACCACTACAGGTTGTAGATGTAATTGCTTTTTTGGTAGAAACACTACCTAGGGGCATATCTGGCTCTATCTGGATTTTAACCGAGCATGAATTCGGCATGCTGTGAGAACACTGTTTTTCTCTGTGATAGCTTAGTCCTTTTCTTGAGGTGAAACTCTTTCCACATTGGGCACAGGTGTACGGCTTCTCTCCAGTATGCAGTCTTACATGATCTACCAGGTTGGCTTTCTTACCAAAACACTTTCCGCAATATAAGCACAAGTACGGCCGTTCTCCGGTATGGACCCTTTGGTGTTTTATCAAATAGTCGGCTGTAGTAAAGGCCCTCCCGCACTCTGAGCACACATGGGTTTTCACACCCTCATGCATTTTCTGGTGCGCTTTGAAACACAGGAGCCATAGAAAACCTTTTCCGCAAACCGAACAGACATGAGGTTTCTCGTTCTGATGAATCTTTAAGTGTCTCTTTAGGTATGACTCTAAAACAAATGTTTTACTGCAGTGTTCACAGGCGAACTCTCTTTCATCAGAATGAGAGTGCCGCATGTGGATTTTCAGACAGCTTGCCCATGCAAAACCCTTTCCACACTGAAGGCATTTGAAAGGCTTCTCTTCAGTGTGAATTCTCATGTGAGACTTTACGTCTCGTTTACTGATGAAGCTCTTTCCGCACTGAGGGCAGGCGAAAGGTCGCTCTCCGGTGTGGATTTTTATGTGTTCCTTAAGGTGTCCTTTATTCAGGAAACTCTTTCCGCACTGAAGGCATGTGTGGAGACACTCTCCAGTGTGGATTTTAATGTGATCATTAAGGGTTCGTTTATAACTGAAACTCTTTCCACACTTAGAGCAGGTGAAGGGTTTGCCTCCATTGTGACTTAGTAAGTGACACTTAAAGTGTTCATTGCGTTTGTACCTCTTTCCACACTGAGGACAGACGAAAGGCTTCTCTCCATTGTGGATTAGTATGTGATCACTGAGGCTTCTTCTGCGTGAGAATCTCTTTCCGCACTGAGGGCAAGCGAACGGCTTCTCTCCGGTGTGAGTTAACATGTGATCGTTCAGGTGGCCTCTGTGGGCACATTGCTTTCCACACAGAGAGCAGGTGAAAGGCTTTTTGACTGTTGTTTGAGTGCTGCTTTGTGAGAAATTCTTTTCAGTTTGGGAGCAAGTTAGTGATTTTTCTCCGGTGAAGACGTCTTGAGCTTTCTGATGCTGATGTTTCTGACTTTCCTCTTTCACTTCCATCAGGCCTGAAATGACAACAATACGTTGTTGAAAATCAACATAACCAGAAGAAACAGAAAAAAAAGAAGAGTTTTGTGCATTTTATTTAGTCATTTATTTCTTCATCAGATTATTAGATTGTCCAATCAACTCTAAATGGTTACATTAATGCACCAAAAAATAGACACCAACCTTCTTCGTGCTCATTTTCTATTCTGCAATGTTCTGGATCACACGTGTCCTCAATCTCCTCCTTAATAAACATCATCTTTAAAATTGCGTATCACCTCGAGATATTCCTGCTTTTATGCTAAAAACAAAGATAACGGCAATATTGCTAGCGTTTTACTGAATTTAATCTTCATTCGTGTCTTTCTGCTATGAATTTAAAAGACGTCTAATGGTAAATTTTGTGTTGTGAAATCTGTATCCATAGACAAAACCTGCAATCCACTGGGTTGCGTTGTTGTCATCGTTCCTCTTGCGAGGTTGGCAAACCACTTTTTGGCGCATTGTTGCCACTAACTGGACTGGAGGATAGAGTGTCAGAATTCATTATTAATTCATTTATTCATTTATCGAAAGAAAGTCTATTCTACTCTTTATTTAAACAATATTTTAAACAATACATATTTTAAAAAAAATCCATTAATAACAAATTTGTGAAAATCATGTGCTCAGTAGTTTCACATGTACACCACCAGTCAAAAATGTTTTTTTTTTTTTTTTTAAAGAAGTCTCTTCTGGCTCAGCAAGCCTGTATTTATTTGATCCAAAATACAGCAAAAACAGTAACATTGTGAAATAGTTTTAATATTTAAAATAACTGCTTTCTATGTGAATATATATAAAAATTATAATGTATATAAAAATTATGTATATAAAAAAGTATTATTATTACTATTGTTATTATTATTATTATTACTACCAATATTTAAAACAGTTGAGTACATTATTTTTTAGGATTCTTTAATTTATTCTTGTTCTTTGAAAGATCCAAAGATCAGCATTTATTTGAAATACATTATACACTATAATTCAAAAGCTTGGAGTAAGTATAATTTATTTTAATTATTATTTTATTTTATTTTGGAAAGAAATTATAGAAATAAATACTTCTATTTAGCAAGGATGCTTTAAATTGATCAAAAGGGACATTTATAATATTACAAAAAAATGTATTTCAGATAAATGCTGTTCTTTTGAAATTTGAATTCATCAAAGAAACCTGAAAAAAATCTGTTTTCTAACATACAAATAATAATACAAATAAAATGTTCTAAGCAGCAAATCAGAATATTAGAAGGATTTCTGAAAGATCATGTGACTGGAGTAATGACGATAAAAATTCAGCTTTGAAATCACAGGAATAAATTAAATAATTTTTAAGTATTTAAGTATTTAAATGTATACTTATTTTTGCTTTCCTGTTTCTTACTGATATTATAGTATGAAGGTAGTGACCTATTTGTATTTTAAAATGAGTAAGTAGGTTTTTGTGATTTAAAATTTAAAATACACCAAAAAACCTGTTTTATACGTTACATTTCAGAGTTTGTAAAACCAAACAAATATGTTGAATCGCACCAACAAAAAAAAATCTCGTTTGTCGTTTCCTTAAGAAAGAAAGAAAGAAAGAAAAAGAAATAAAGAAAGAAAGAAAGAAAGAAAGGGCCGCTTGTGAACGTAACTGCAGTAACATATCAAGTCCGGTAGATGGCGGTAACACGTCTCTCAGTGAAAAACAGCATCCGGAAATACAAAACGCTCACAGTCGTTCGCTGTTGTTGCCCTATGCGACGAAACTGGTGAAATTGAATGGGGCAGTAACATAGTCTGTTAGAAAATGCCCGTTTGTTCAGCTTATAAATGCAAGAATCGCTCTGATGGATTATATAAAGAGGCATACAAAAGGGGCGATTTTTCTTTCCACACGTAAGTTTTAGATGTTTATTGCAAGTCTAGCAAGTTCCAACCAAGTTATCCTCAAATGTAAAGTCCCTTAATCAAAACATACACACGTGTATAACAGCTGTTTTAGTTTTGTGTAGCTGCTAATCAGACATGCTTCAGCTTTGCCAAACATACATTTACAGACGTGGGTGTATGTTTGTTAATAAATACGGCGTGTGTGAAGCAAACAAATCAGCAGTCATAAAAATTAAATAGTATTGATTGTGTTTACTTACGGGACTGTTGTCATCATAATGCTTTTGTGTGGGTTTTGAGGAGCTGTTAGTTAGAGGTAGCACGTTTATTTTATTCATTCCAGTGACTGGAATTATTTTTTTTTAACCCTTTCACCAAAGAGATTAGTTTGCTGATTTTTGCAGGTTATCGGTACATAGAGACAAATGTCTATTTTTCTCCGATTTATATAAAACACAAGTTGTTGACAACTTAAATCTTTTTGTAACATCTCTTTGTTCTGTATAAAATATTGTATTTTCTTAAGCAGTAAGATTTAATGTGTTTTTTTTTTGTTTTTTTTTAAAGTCTCTTCTGCTCACCAAGCCTGTATTTATTTGGTCCAAGATACAGCAAAAACAGTACCATAGTGAAATATGTATTCTATTTAAAGTAACTGCTTTCTATTTGAATATATTTCAAAATGTAATTTATTCCTATGGTCATTATTACTCTTCAGTCTTCAGTGTCACATGATCATTTAGAAATCATTATACTGTGCAGATTTGCTGTTCAATAAACATTTTGTCATTATTATTATTACTATTATTATTATCATCAATGTTTAAATCTGTTTTTTCAGTATTCTTTGATTAATACAAAGATGCAAAGATAAGCATTTATCTGAAATAAGCTGCTATTTAGCAAGGATGCTTTAAATTGATCAAAAGTGATGATAAAGACATTTATAATGTTAGAAAAGATTTGTGTTAGATTTATGTTAATGTTAGAAAAAATTCTATTTATCAAAGAAACCTGGAAAAAATCAACGTTTTCAACATAATAGTAATAATAATAATAATAATAATATATTTTGCAGCAAATAAGCATATTAGAATGTCATGATTCTAAAAAAATCAGCTTTGAAATCGCATAGAATTCAAATAGAAAATTCTGATTTTAAATGGGAATGGTTTTGGAGGGTGATTAAATGATGAGAGAATTTTCTTTTGAGGCAAACTTTCCTTTTGTTTACTATGTAGTATTACTTTGGGTTTCTCACAGTACGTTCTTTACCAATAATACTGTTTGTTTATCCTTTAATCAGAGCTGGAAAATAAGTAGAGCCAGAGAGATGTAGAAAAGAGCACTAAAGACAGCTCTCAGCAAAGAAGGCAATGAGGCTCCATTGCAGCAGAGATTATTAGAGGTGTCCTGTAGGTGGCAGTACTCCCAGTTTTCGATCTGCCGTTAAATTCCACCCGAAGAACAGTTTCCGGAAATACAAAATATGATGCAGTCTGTTTGATGTTTGAAATTGCACTGAAATTAAATAAAAAATGCCAGTGTGTTCAGCGTATAAGTGCAAGAAGCGTTCAGATAGAGAGTATAAAGAGGCATACAACAGAGGCGAGTTTTCTTTTCACAAGTAAGTTGTATATATATTTTATGTTCGTAAACTTTCAAACAAACCTATACAAAGACAATATAGCTTAAATTTTAAATAGACGCATATTTGTCCAACGTTGTTATAGTTTTGTCACGCATGCATTAACACGCTGTTTATGTAACGTTATGTGTCCATCACACAGATTCCCGCTAGCTGATGGTTTGAGAGTGAGAGAGTGGCTCCGTCGGATGAGATGGCAGAACTGGTGGCCAACTGGAAACTCAGTCCTGTGCTCAGATCATTTTGAGAAGGACTGCTTTGAACAAGTGGGCAGTCACAAACGACTGCGCAAAAATGCTGTCCCGACTATCTTTAATTTCCCTAAACATCTGCAGTGGAAGGCAAGTCAGAATTTGTGAATATCTTTAAAATGTTGTGCAAATGCGATAATGCTGTATAGTCCAGCAAATGTTCTTTTCATGAGTATTTTTTTATTTTAGCGTCTTATTTTATATTTTTACATTTATATTTTTAAATGTTCACACACAGGTACCAGCTGTCAAGAGACGATCTCTGGTATGTATAAAAGGTTTAGTTAATGCATGTCAGTGGTTTGTTATATCAAGGCAATTCCAAACAATGCAGAATTGTTGGTTTTCTTTTTTAGCTTTTGTAGTGTAAACAATTTTAGAATTGTTTTGCACATAAATTATGCAGTTTATGTTAATATTACTAAACTAGGCCTAAATGTTTGATTATATATCAATATTTGTGTTAGAATACAATCGTTTTCATGCTCTGTTGCGGGTTTGCAGTTTTTTCATGCTTTGTTGCAGGAGTTTGTGAGAGAGTTGTATATAAAGTTATTATATAAAGATAATACTGAATTGAATCAAAAATGGAAGAAAACACTTGTAATGAGACTATTAAGCAACATTAGAGAACTATGAATTTGCAAATGTGTTTTTAAAGTATTGAAAGCTTAACTTTATTGGGACATCACTTAATAGTCAGTGTAAAATCTGGGTCCTCAGATCAGCCAGTTGAGAACCACTGTTTTAAAGCTGTATTAGTAAGCCTTTTCATTTTTTATTATTATTTCTAAACCCATCATTAATTTATTTTGTGCGTTTCAGAATCGTAAGCCAGTTGAAGTGCCCATCAAACCGAAGCCAACTCCAGTGTCAGCATCATCAACACCGCAGTAATATGTTTGTTATACTATGTGCACTGCCGTTGAAACTTTTGGGATCTGTACAATTTAGTATTTTCTGCTCATCGAGGCTGCGTTTATTTGATTAAAATACAAAAAAAAGTACTTTTTTGAAATATTATTGCAATTTAAAATACGTTTTCTATTTAAGTATACTTTAAAATATAATTTATTCCTATTGCTACAAAGCCTAATTTTCAGCATCAGCAACAGTTTTGCTGCTTAATATTTTTTGGGACCTGTGATAAATTTTTTCAGGATTTCTTTTTTTAATGAAATAAGACTGCAGTTTAATGATTTAAGACTGCAGTAGAATGGCTGAAACTTCAGTGCTGCGTCACTGAAATAAATTATATTTTAAACTTATTTTACAGTAGAAAACCAATAATAGTTAACAATATTACTTTTGTGTTTTCGTACTAATCCCAAACTTATGAACAGCAGTGTATTTGTTACCATTTTTGCCAAATAAGTAATTTTCTCTCTTTGTTTTACTAAACATCTTCTGTTCGTGGGTTGGATAGGCTTGAGGGAAAGTTTGTTCGCGTGTCTGTGGATTCTGATGGTTCCAGCCTTGGCCCTTTGCACGCTGGCAGCTTCCATGATGACTACTGCAAACCACAGGTTAATAATTGTTTATTTGTTTTTTGACTTCCTTTTGTAGAGCATCTTATACACGTGAACACTATACACCACTTAATGTGTTTTCACAGAGCTTTCACTGGATGAAGCTGTCGGAGGGTGAAGATGAGGCTGATGATGACTCTAGTGTATGTAGTCCTTTACAATAATGGTCTCTTGCATGCTCTTTTAGTCTTATTTTATATTTTGTTCTTTGTATGTATGTACAGGATCCTGGAAATGATGTCGCCTATGATGATGCACCTCTTGAAACACCTGAAAATCCAAACACTCAGTTTATCAGGGTATGCCTTTTACAGATTTGTCTTTAGTACTCTTTTAGAGTGGTAATTTCTTTGCAAAGAGATGAAGTAGTAGTTATGAACATGAAATGTCATTTAATGTGTGGCTTTAGGTTTTACCTGTAACTTCGGATCTTCTTTTAACATAATGTTTCTACTTTCTAGGTGACAGAGAGATGGCAGTGGCTGAGTATAGATGTAACAGGGCCATTTCAAGAAAGCAAAGGCCCCTATAGCCACATCGTGGTCATTTGTGATTATTACACCAAGTGGATTGAAATCTTTCCATCAGAAAAGCCTAACTCTGATTCCATTGCTCTGCTTATGTGTGATGCCATTTCCCGATACGGTTTTCCCCTGGGATTTCTCACACCATGGGGTGCTAGAGGGATTCAGGTCAGAACGGTAAGTCCTGCATTATGATCCACTGCAGCAATTAGTTCAGGTTTAAATATTTAAAATTGTAGTTTTCTTCATTGAAATGTGCTGAAGGGAATGTCTTAATCCATTTTATTTTTCCCATAAGAGCAATTTTATGCGTCTGGCTTCCGGTCTTATCTGCATCTAGCTATTTATAGCTGTACAAAACAGCTTGTTTTGCTGCTTGATATTGCAAATAGGTGTGTCTATTATAATTTAATGTATTATCTTAATTATGAGCACACTGGTTTGTAGTGCAAACAGTTTTACAGTGTACTGCACGTTGTTACTCCTCTCGTTATTTCTCTATAGCTGCTAATGAACCGGAAGTATTGCCCATAGGCTTACCTCAGCGCTGAAGAATGACAAGGTGGATTCAGTGTCATTTTTGATCATCTCTCTGTTTGTTTGTTTTTTTGGTCAAGGTTAACAGAGCACTCAATAATATTCTGATGATTAAGGAGATTTCACTCGTCTCTCGGCATCACCAGGCTTCACAACTTGAACCTCACACACAATACCACATTGTTAAGTAAGTTTAGAATCGTTTGGACACACATCACAATTTTACAGAGCAGATAGTTATTTAGAAACATTTGTGGTGTTGTTTCTTTACAGTATGGTGGAAAATCTGGTGAAGAAGTATCCAGACAGTTGGCATGTTCATTTGCCTGTCAGCGTGCTGCGCTTCAACTGCAGTGTGCACCCAGAAACCAAACACAGACCTCTGTCCCTTCATCGCAGTGAGGGAATTAAACCTTATACGTCACTCAGAGAGCAACCAGTATGTACTGTGATATTGCAACAGCTTTGTTCACACTGGCAGCTATTAGCTATGATTGTGTCAAGAATCAGCAGCGGATTTGCTTTGTTATTAGTAATTTGTTATAATTTTATGTTATTTTGCACATTTTGTACACTACCAGTCAAAAGTTTTTTAACATTTATTTTAAAAAAGTCTCTACTGCTCACCAAGCCTGCATTTATTTGATCCAAAGTACAGCAAAAACAGTCAATTTTTGAAATATTTCTACTATTTAAAATAACTGTTTTCTATTTGAATATATTTTCATATGTGATTTATTCCTGTTGAGCACATTTTTTTTTACAGGATTCTTGATGAATAAAAAGATCCTAATAATACTTTTATTTAGCAAGCTTTAAAATGATCAAAAGTGACGATAAGGACATTTATAATGTTACAAAAGATTTCTATTTCAGATAAATGCTGTTCTTTGGAACTATCTATTTGTCAAAGAAACCTGAAAAAAATTCTACTCTGCTATTTTCAGCATGATGATAATAATAATAAATGTTTTTGACAAGAATGTTAAAATGATTTCTGAAGGATTGTGTGACTGGAGTAATCATGCTAAAAAATCAGCTTTAAAATAACAGGAATAAATTACATTTTAAGGTATATTTAAATAGAAAGCAGTTATTTTAAATAGTAAAAATATTTTAAAATATTACTGTTGTTGCTGTACTTTGGATTAAATAAATGCAGGTTTGGTGAGTAGAAGAGACTTCTTTGAAAACATCTAAAATCTTACTGTTAAAAACCTTGACTGGTAGTGTACAAAATAGTGTGTGTGTATATATACTACCATACTACCGTTGTGTTCGGGGTCAAAAAGGTTTTTTATGTTTTTGAACGAAGTATTTAATGCACACCAAGGTTGCATTTATTTGATCAAACATACAATAAATAGCAGTAATATTGTAAAATAATATTAGTTTAAAATAAGTTTCTATTTTGTAAAGAAATTTATTCCTGTGATGGCAAAGCGTGATTTTTAGCAGCCATTACTTGAGGTCTTGAGTGTTACATGATTCAGAATCCTTCTAATATTTCCGAAAATCAGGAAAAATCTTAATGACCTCAAACTTTTGATTGGAATTGTATGCATAAAGTATGTTATTAAATTTGAGTGTTTTGCTTTTGTCCAAATCAAGCTCAGTGAAGATGACCTTGCAAAATACACCTTCAAAATCCAGAAACCAAGCCCTTTAAAAGAAATCGAGGCACTAAAACGAATATTCAGTGAGTATGATCATCTCACGTCCAAATCTCAGTTTACCTGTGTCTGCATTTCTTTCACATCTGTGGTCACTATCATTTAAATTTTGTTAACACAGGAGATTCAGCAGACTGCATTGTCGTTTCATAAAGTGAAATACAGGTATTACTGTATAGTGCTATTATGTTGTTGTTGTTGTTGTTAATTATTATTATTATTATTATTATTATTATTATTTTAAATGCTGCTACTAAACCAACAGTGTTTTTGTTTCCTCTGTTGCAAGTGTGCCTAATGTAATCAATGAGTGACTTCGAACTGAAGGTCCAGTGAGGAGGACGCTTGGTACAGACTAAATGGGCGAACGGATGAAAAATAGCGAGCCGCTGGAGTCATAGAGACCCTGACTGAGATGTTATTTATTTGTGATTTTCATATTGAAATTGTTTGCAGCATTGTGAATACATACCATTAAAGGTATTAAAGTGTAGTACTAACTGTAAAATAAACTGTTTGGAAAGGAGTGGGAAAAGACAGTTTTCTTTGGTCATTAATAGTGTTTGTAAATGACTGATTCAAGCATATTGAGCCAGCAAAGATAATCTAATGTTAATAAATCCACAAATACTCCTCTTGAGTTGCAGGCAATCCTAAAGGATATTGTGGGGGCCTGAAATGAACTGTGCATGTATCATTACATTTTTTTGCAAATAAACATTTTATAATGTTGACTTAAAATAAACTGTATATATTCCTACTGACGTAATGTTATTGTTTATTTTGTATGTATTTGTATTTGCAAGTGACATAGTCCAAGATAGTCTACACTACCAGTCAAAAGTTTTAAAACAGTAAGAGTTTTAATGTTTTTTTTCTTCTGATCACCAAGCCTGCATTTATTTGATCCAAAGTATAGCAAAAACAGTAATATTGTGAAATATTTTTACTAAAATCTGTTTTCTATTTAAATACATTTTAAAATGTTTTTATTACAGCATAATTACTCCAGTCTTCAGTGTCACATGACCCTTAAGAAATCATTCAAATATTCTGATTTGCTTTTCAAGAAACACATTATTATTATTATTATCAATATTTAAAACAGTTGAGTATATTTTTTTCAGTATTTGATGAATAGAAAGATCCAAAGATCAGCATTTATCTGAAATAAAAAGCTTAGTATAATTTGATGATGGAAATTAGAAAATAATGCTTTAAATTGATCAAAAGTGATGATAAAGACATCTATAATGTTAGAATTGTTTCTATTTACGATAAATGCTGTTCTGAACTTTCTATTCATCAAAGAAACCTGATAAAAAAAAATCTACTCTGCTGTTTTCAACAATAATGTTTTTGAGCAGCAAATCAGAATATTAAGATGATTTCTAAAGAATCATGTGACTGGAGTAATAATGCTAAAAATTCAGCTTTGAAATCACAGGAATGAATTACACTTTTAAATATATTCAAATAGAAAACAGTTTAAACAGTAAGAATATTTCAAAATGTTACTGTTGTTGCTGTACTTTGGATCAAATAAAGGCAGGCTTGGTGAGCAGAAGAGACTTTAAAAAAAAAAAAAAAAAAAACATTAAAAATCCTACTGTTCAAAAACTTTTGACTGGTAGTGTCCATTGTACAATAAATTCTAATTAACGGGTTTTTCCATTGTAGAAATTCCAATGAAAACAATTGTTAATGCTACAGCTTACATTAAGCATAAATAATATATACACTAAGATATTTTTCACAGAAATAGCCAAAGCTGTATATTCAACGTATATTAAGCTGGTTTGTTCCAGAGCAACAAGTGCTGCTAGTTAAAAATGTATTGAATTATGTGAGGCCACTAGGGCGCGACCGTCTCCGGCACAGAAAGGAGTTCACGCTGTTCGCGCAAAGACATCTGGGATTGTGGAGGACTGGCTAGATCGCTTTGATTTCCGCAGTGCAGCGTGGGATAGTGGAAGAAGTCAGCGAAACAGTCGTAGAGAAATGGTGAGTGAGGAAGCAAATGAACCCCAGAACAAATGTATTTATTCGTTTTGTAGTTTGAAAATGTAACTGTGACGGATTATAAGCAAACTAGCTGCTGCTTGAAGCGGCTAGCGTGTGTAAACGTAGCCTTTACACAGTCCTCTTTGTTTCGCAATATTTTTAGCAGCCCGGCTAACATTCCCTGCTAAATCCGCCCAGTTTACTGTGTTACTAATTAGATTGGGAGTACATTGTGCTCGACGACCGGTTTGTTCAGTCAGTGTTAAAAACCGATGGGCAAACGGTTTTATATTGTTTATTTGTATATGAGCTGCGCACCCTCTGTGGCCGAAATGGTGCTGTTAATCGCGGTGTTGATTTCATGACAGCTCCATAATGTACGTTAGGAACAGGCTGGTCCTGTCATTGATCATTATGGGCTGTGCCTTTCAGATGCTCATTTAGTCATTTAATCTATCTGCGCAATAAATGTAAGTTAACTGAATAATACTAAGCTTACGGAGTCGAGCGCAGTTTGGTTGCTAACGTTACATGTTTCTGTCCTGCCGTCGTTCCTAGCTGCACTTTGCGCGTCCATTTTTAAAAGGTAACTTGTGCTAACCCGGCGTCATTATACTTTGTTTAGCCGCGTTTACGGTTAGTGTGACTGAATTTTAAGCCTTTCATAATATTAGTTAGTTGTTTGCAGTAAACAAACCGCACGGCAACGGGCTGCATTTCCTAGGTGTTGCCAGTAACCAAAGTCAACAACAACGTAACGTTAACACAACTGCAGCTGTCAGCGTTTTATTTGTATAGAGAGCGTTGCAGTTGTGACATGTTTCAGCTGTTCACCATCTGCTTTTCTCTTCATTATTTTAGTTGAAAAGACAGTTGTTGTTTCCTTCTGTAAATTACAACAAACTGCTTTAGAGTTGAGTTTTGGAAGTTAGATGTTTGTTATCCGTTCGGTGGACTTATACATCATTTGAATGCTGAAAATTGTTTGTTTGGATAGGACAGTATTTGGCCGAAAGACAAAATTTGAATCAGTCTGGAAACTGAGGGTGCAAAAATGTCAAAATATTGAGAAAATCACCTTTAAAGTTGTCCAAATGAAGTTTTTAGCAGTGCATATTACTAATCAAAAATTTAGTTTTGATGTATTTATGGTAGGAAATTTACAAAATATCTTAATGGATCCTAATAATTTTTGGCATGAAGAGAAATGTGCTAATTATGATGGGTTTTGTGGTCCAGGGTCACATTTTGTTGTGTGGAGGACGAGAAATGTTCTGTAAGGTTTAAATGAGCCTTGAGTTGAGGTTGTGGAGGGTTGAACTCGGTATAGATCAAGATGTGTTGATAATGAGTAACTGGTAACTGTTTTCCTTCAGGATGTCTTTTTGATGATCCGACGTCACAAGACAACCATCTTCACAGATGCCAAGGAGTCTACCACGGTCTATGAGCTGAAGCGGATTGTGGAGGGCATCCTAAAGCGAGCGCCAGAGGATCAGAGACTTTATAAGGTCAGCAAAGAAAGTTTTGATGATAATGACGATTATTAATTATATAGAAATTATTAGTACATCCTGAAGGTTGTATGTAGTTGGGTCATTCCTGTTATGTAGAAATAAAAGCGAATAAATGCAGTTTTATTTTAACTACATTAAATATAATAAAATAAAATATATATATCATAGCATTAAATATTAAGCAGCACAACTGTTTTCAGCATTGATAATTATGAGAAATGTTTCTTGAGCTGCAAATCAACATGTGACCCTGGACCACAAAACCAATCATAAGTAGCATAATAGTAATAGACCCAGTATGGGTCAATGTTTTTTTTTAATGCCAAAAACCATTAGGATATTAAGTAAAGATCATGTTCCATGAAGATATTTTGTAAAATTCCTACTGTAAATATATCAAATCTTAATTTTTAATTAGTAATATGGAATGCTAAGAACTTCATTTGGACAGCTTTAAAGGTGATTTTCTCAATTATTTATTTATTTTTTTATTATTTTGCGCACCCTCAAATTCCATATTTAAGTAGTTGTATCTCATCTTAAATTATAAAAAAAAAAAAAAGCCTCTTCAGTGTCACATGTTCCTTAAAAAATCATTCTAATGTGACTTTTATGACTGGTTTTGTGGTCCAGGGTCACATATTAGAATGATTTCTGAAGGATCATGTGACACTAAAGACTGGATTAATGTTGCTCAAATTTAGCATAGCCATCAGAATTGATCAAACCCTGTGAAAAAACTAGCTCAAACCCCTTAAACTAAGAAAACCTGCAAATTATATCTAAGGGGTTTATTAAAGGGATAGTTGACCCCAAAATGAACATTCTGTCATTAATTACTCACCCTCATGTCGTTCCAAACCTGTAAGACCTTTGTTCATCTTCGGAACACAAATTAAGATATTTTTGATTAAATCTGAGACCTTTCTGACCCTGCTTAGACGTGCGGAAGAGAAGTAATTGTTGAATAAAGTCGTTATGTTCGTTTTTTGTGCACAAAAAGTATTTTTGTAGCTTCATAACTTTACAAATGAACCATTAATGTCACAGGGGCTATTTTATCAATGTCGTTACTACCTTTCTGGGCCTTGAATGTTTCAGTTGCATTGCTGTCTATGCAGAGTCAAAGAGCTCTCGGATTTTATCAAAAATATCTTAAGTTGTTTTCTGAAGATGAATGAAGGTTTCAGGTTTGGAACAACATGAGGATAATTCATGACTTTGGGTAAACTAACCAGCATGTACTGCATAACAAGAATGACCCATTTTTGAATGACCTCACTCACATAGACTAGTTGAAATATTAGTGATTTGAGTGTATTACGTGCTTTATTAATCGGTCTCTTCATGTCCCCCAGGATGACATGCTGCTAGAAGATAGTAAGACTCTTGGAGACTGTGGGTTCACAAACCAGACAGCCAGGCCTCAGGCTCCAGCCACAGTAGGACTGGCTTTTCGCATCAGCGGTGAGCTCTTGTTTCATTCGCTTGCCTTTTATCCCGCTATGTCAGTGGTTTTCAAACTTTTTAATAATGTATATAAAGAAAAAGAGATTTCGAGAGATCCCCCATTTTTATGTGGATATATGTGCCACTCCTGAAACTTGCAGCAGCTATGCCACTTTGGTCCTCTGAGCAGCATCAAAACATCTTGTATTCAAATTCGGAATGGACTATATATAGACGGGAAAGCGCGCAAAGGTTAATCACTAAAAAGCGAACACTCATTTCAGTTTATTGCGATCTCAGAAAATTCTGCTATGATCCATGAATCTCGTTACACAGCACAATGAAATCTCTTATTTACATTGCGTCTACACTTGGTTATAAAGTGAGGACCCGTGAGTTTACAGAACTCAAGACTGAACAAAAATTTGTCTAATGGATTCTGACTAACTGATTGGCCATTGCGTTTCAGAAATCAACAGATATCTCTGTGATTGGCTACAATGTTCAATGCTGCAAATTACACGTTGGATTCCGTGTGAGGCAGCTGCTTTCATTTTGTTGTTTATTTAGTTGTTAAAGTTAATTTTGCCTGTTTCCTTCCTTCTCGAATCTTGAACGTTGCACAAACATGCACACGCATGCATATAGGCTATACAATTTCCTCAGATCATCATGGCGACCCATCTTTTAAGTCTTGCGACCCAGGGTTTGAAAACCACTGAGCTATGTGATATTTGCTGATCTGAATTTGCCTCCCGTGTCTGTTTTTTATCACAGATGATGCTTTTGAGCCTCTCAGAATAGAGGCCTTCTCCAGCCCTCCTGAGCTTCCTGATGTGATGAAGCCTCAAGACTCGGGCAGCACTGCCAACGAACAAGCTGTGCAGTGAAGGAGGAACTGACGATAAAGGGTTTGGGGGGGTGGGGAGGGTTGGGGAGACAGCGGGGGGAGGGGGTAAAGAGTGTCCAGAACAGCGGACAAGCAAAACACACGTGTTTTAAGATGGTGGTGTGTATTGAGTTACAAAACGAGGGGGGGAAGCATGAGTGAGAGTGATCTTGTGTGATATTGTAACTTTGCTGAGAATTTGAATCGCTCTCCCTGTTACTCCTCATGTCCCATCAAGCACTAGCAGCTTACTCTCACTGTATTGTCGCAAACCCTTCCGATGTTCAGTGTCTGCTCATCTACAGGTTAATCCGCCGATCACAACGTCCCTTGTGCCGCAGGCACATTTTGATTTGGTAATGTTTTCCCTGATTTCTGAATGAATTTGCTCATTTGCCAGACAGCTGTTAGTCACCCATCAGAGGTGGTTAGATATCAGAGTATTTAAACCTGTGCTTCTTATTTAATTCACGCAAATGTTATGTTTGGAGAGTTAAATGTTTTGTGATTTTTTTGTGCGTTTCGATCTGTTGGGGCCGGGGTGGGTTTGTGTTTGTGGCTGTAAGGTTTTACAAATGCCCACTTTACTGATTGCATTTACAGTACGCTGTTGTGTGTTAATGAGTATTGATATTATAATTATTCTTATTTAGATCCTGCATAATTTTATTGGGGTGCAAAAAGGCCATAGGCTGAACCATTTTATGTTACCGAATTAATATAGTGTAAATGCACATGGAACTTACTGAGCATCAGAATGGGCATGGATGCCATCAGGTTATACCTGCAAATGAATACACAGCACATGGTTAAGGTGAATTCTGACATACAGTGGTTTCATTGTAAATACATTTTTCCACTCACATTGTTGTTTCCTGAAGTGTGTTTTGCTTTTCTTTACGATCTTGTGTTGGAGGAGAGTAGTAGCGTCTGCTTGTTTCTTTTTCAATATTTGTTTGGAAGCCTAAGTATTGACATTTAATTCCCTGATTTTGTATTTAAATCAAAGGGGAGTGTAAATGCTAGTCAGTTTTTTTTCTTTGTGTGTGTGTGCGTGTGTGTGGCATTTTAAAATGGTGGAAAGAATCAAGTAAAAATGTAAAGATCAATAAGAATGAAGCCTTTCGGCACAGTTGCTTGAACAAGTGAATGTTTAACTTTAACACAAATGCTGACATTGTGTTCATCCCCCCCAAAAAAACAGAAGATCCTAATGTTTTTGCAGACTCACCCTTATTATTCTCAGTGATGGCAGTGTTCCTTCACAGTGCTCTTGCAAAAAACAAACAAAAAAAGTTAAAAACAAAAGACAATTATGCTGCAGTATCTGTAACTGCGTTTAAATGAATTAAAATCAGCCCTTTTCCACTCCTTGTCTAATGTTCAACGTCTGTTTATTAATGCTGTTGCTTCTGGAGTTTTAGTTTTTATTATTATTTATAAACATGCAGGTGTAATTGCCATATAACAGAATAACCAACCGATAGAAGACGGGCAGAAAATTAACAAGAAATAGAAAAACAAGACCGTACTTTCCTCGCTTCAGTATTTTCGGATACAACGCGTTTTAAAATACTATTGATTGAGAAATGCCTTACAATGTGATTTTGAAAGTAGGTTATTTGCGTTCAAGCATTTGAAACTTAAAAGTGAAAGATTTATTAGATTGAATTCTGTTTCAGTTTCTTTATTAGTAAAACCAAACAACAGCACTTTCCAGAATTAAGAAAAGAGTAGACAAACTGTGCAAAAACTTCCCCTAAATACTTCTGTAATATCTGGGGGTTTAGATGCTCTGGAACTTTTAAATGAATCGCTTGAACTGATTCACAAAACCTAAACTATTCAGTTACCCGAAAACAGTGGTTAAGGCTAAGAGGGGGAGATCTGTGGCTACTGGGCATGTGCACATCAATATAGCATAATTTTTGTCACACTGTACAACAATAATTACTGTTTTTCATTATTGTGAAGGGTAGGTTTAGGTTTTGGGTAGGTGTATACGTTAATAAAACAATTTAAGAGGTAGAAAATTAAATTTTATTGTTAGTTTCCAGTTGGAGCTGCAGATGTCTGATTTGCAGTGGGTTTAGAAGTGTCTTTAGAGGACTTGTATGGACCACCTTTTTCCTCAACGCAAATGTGGCTGAGACTTCTGGTTCATTATCCGCTATAGGGAAATAAGGAGAAGAATAACAGCGTGCAGTAAATGGTAAAACTGTTTGCACTACAAACCAGTGTACTCATAATTAAGATAATACATTAAACTAAAGTGATACCAATTTGCAATATTAAGCTGCAAAACGAGCTGTTTTATACAGCTAAAAATCACTGGACCAGACCGGAAGACACACCCATAAAATGTATGCGCCCACTGTTCCATTAAGAAAAAGGTGGATAAGACTCTTATTATTGCTATCCCACTGATTTCCATATAATTGAACACAGCAGTTCAGTCCCTGGAGGAGTTGTTTGTTTGTGTATTGTATGTACGATATTTTTAAGTTTATGTAAATATGCACTGAAGTCTTTGGATTCTGCGTCACATCTTGCTGGATTTGAGTCATGAGTTTGGTCTGAAGTGTGTAAATCAAGACAACAACACAATAATTAATCAGTTTCAGCTCTGAGTTTATTGCATTTTATTAAATATAATTTAATGCATTTGGAACTCTGGTTATTTATTTTCCTCATAACGTTAAATATGTATTTGATTTCTATCTACTCATGAGCGGTGACCGGTCAGGAGGTAAAGTAGCCTAACACGGAGTTACAACACAGAAATGTTTCAGAAATCCTGCGAGGAGAACAGCACAGGTCCATCATTCGAACCTCAACTTTGAACTTACCAAGAGTCATTTAGAACGCTTCTTTCCAGATCGCTTTAAAAGCTCTTTATGATGTCATATTAAGTTGTCTCAAAAAGCCGAATTTTTTTTTTTTTTTAAATAAATACCAATTTAAAGGACTCACAGTTACTGCTGACATATTAGGCCATAAATACCAACAAAATTATTAAGAACACTTGCACACATGGTGTTATGGGGGATCGTATTTAGCTATAAGAATATACATTTGAGGTCAAAAGTTTACATACACCTTGTAGAATCTGCAAAATGTTTTACCAAAATAAGGTTATTTTTTATTTAGTACTTTTTCATAATAGTCCACAAGAGAAATTAACAGATAAATTCATTAAAATTACCCCGTTCAAAATTTTACATACGCTTGGTTCTTACACTTGTTTTTTTTTTCTCCATGAGTCCCTTTTCTGTCCTGAAACTGCACTGTTCTTCAATACATGAAATATGTTTACGACTTGTGATCAACACGAAACACGTTTGTTTAAATAATTTGCAATAAATAATGCAAACAAATTATATTTATGCCTCACATTCATTTATTTGTTATTAAAATTATTTGCAACATGAAAAATATCTATTGGATAAAATGTAGAATCTCTTTTGTAAACATGACAAGTCTAGAGAACAAGTTAAAAGAGAAGAGCTGATAATAGGGTATATCGACAATTTTCCATGTACAGAATACTGTGTAGCCTATAAAAATAAGGATTCGTAAAGAGACATTCAATAATTTAGTCTTTTTGCTATAAAACCTATTTCTATCACTATATTATGGTAATAGACATTTCATTACTTTGCCGTTGTCGTCATTTAGTTAAAAGAAGGACCAATCATAGTTGTTGAATATGCGCATGCGCAGTAGATCAATCTATCTAGCAACAGACGCTAATGGAAAGAGAGTATCGTCTGTTTTTAAGGTCTGTCAATTTAAATATCTTCTCTCTGTTTTGGTTTCAGGTTAAAAGTAGTATGGTCGTGCCATGAAGTAATTTACGTTTCAAGAATTCAAAACAGCAGCTATCTGTTTACTTCATCACTAGTTAAAGCTATCCATATTAGTTAATTCGTTTTGCACGGCGAAGTTATAGCGCTAGTATCTACTGACATACCTGACTAGTTTTACACCTTTATTATTGCTTAAACTGGGATATGTACTTGGTATTTTCCAGAATCTATTGTAATAACACTGTTAGCAACGTCTAACGTATGTTTATCGAGAACTAAACGTAACTTTGCTAGCTTCATCCGTTTAGTCCTATATTAATCCCACCAAAAACTGCATGTAGATGGATATATGTAAAAGCAACGTGGCGGCCGCAGGACGGGTCATAATGGACGTGATCCAGGCTGAATGGGAGCCGCTGTCTCACTGGGAGCTTGACCAGCGACTGGACCGTGCAGTGGAAGAAATGATAGAGGCCGACCTGGTGGCCCAAGTCCAGGAGCAGACAACTCTCTTAATGCAAGCCTCTCAACAGGAGGCTTTATCGCCACCAGAACAGGCACAAACAGCAACCCCTAAACTGTCAGAGTCCAGGAAGCCTGTTCAGGAGTCTGCCTTGCAGCGTGCACATGCTACAGAAGTCATGGAGGCAAATCCTACAGTACAGGTAGGTCAGGTGTCTCATGCACTTCATATATAATAAAGCAATTTTCATGATTTGGGTTCTCGATTTACATCAGTGGTTCTCAACCAGAGGGCATCAATATGGCTTAAAGTGGTTTCAAATGAGACAAAACAAGCATTAAAGGGATAGTTCACTCAAAAAAAGGGAAACTTCTGTCATTAATTACTCAACCTCATGTCGTTCCAAAGTGGTAACAACTTTGTTCATCTTCAGAGCACAAATTAAGATACTTGTTGATGATATTCAATGCCTTTCTGACCCTCCATAAACGGCAATGCAACTGGCACATTCAAGGCACAGAAAGGTAGTAGGACATGGTTAAAATAGCCCATGTGATCATTTATTTAATGAAGCTACGAGAATATTTTTTTTTCGCACAAAGAAAACAAAAATAACAACTTTGTGAACAAGCATCGAAGACTGGCACAGAAGAGAAGAACTTGTTGAATAAAGTTATTGTGTTTTCTTTTAAAATTCAGGTTGAAGCATTGATGTCACATGGATTTTAGCAATGTTCTTACTACTTTTCTGGGCCTTGAACATGCGTTGCTGTCTATGCAGGGTCAAACATCTCTTGAATTTCATAAAAAAAAAGTTAATTTGTATTCTGAAGATGAACAAAAGTCTTAAGGCTTTGGAATGACATGAGGGTGAGTAATTAATGATGAAATTTCATTTTTGGGTTAACTATCCCTTTGAAATAAACTAGAACCAGGGTTTCAGACAGTCTGTAAAAATCTAAATGTTTCCAATTTTTAAAGACCTTGAAAAATAATGAAAATATTTGTCTAATTATTTTTTACTAATTTCTACCTGATACAGTATTTTAGAGCTTGGAAGAACTAGAAAAGTTTGGAATAATTAGGATTTTTTTTTTATGTTTTTGAAGTCTGGTTTTATTTTATCAAAAATGGTGAGGCTGCATCTATTTGATTAAAATATATACAGTAAAACAATGTTGTAAAATATTATAATAATTTAAAATGTAATTTATTCTTGTGATGGCAAAGCTGAATTTTTAGTCATTACTCCAGTGTTCAGTGTCACATGATCCTTCAGAAATCATTCTAATATGCTTTATTATAATTATTTCGTTATTATTGGTGCACAATTATTATTAATCTTGAATGTTAAAAAAGTTTTTGCTGCTAAATATTTGTATGGAAAAGTTATGTTTTTTCTGGATTCTTTGAATCAAAAGTTGAACATTTGCATTTATTTGAAATAGAAGTCTTTTATAACATTATAAATGTCTTTTTTAAGTCACTTTATGTCACTTTTAAGCAATTTTATGCGTCCTTTATTATGCATCCTGTTCAATAAAACATAATTTTTTATTTATTTTTAACTGTATTGCCTTAAGTAAATTCAGCTTGGGTGAGCATAAGCGCTCACAATTTGAAAATTAGTATTTTTTGAAACTTTCAACCAGTAGTGTATATTTTTGAAGTTATTCCAAGCTCTAAAATATTTTATCAAGTAGAAATTGTGAGTAAAAAATAAAATGTATAAATTTATTCTCAGTCTTATGCAACAAGTAACTGCTTTACACTGCTGCTCAAAAATACAGAAAATAAGTAATATTAAAAAATATTATTGCAATTTAAATTTAGGATTTTCTATTTTAATATGCTTTCAAATGTAATTTATTCCTGTGATCAAAGCAAATATTTCAGCATCATTACTCCAGTTTTCAGTGTCAAATAATCCTTCAGATATCCATTATATTATATTATATTATATTATATTAACAATAAGTCTTTACTATTACTTTTAATCTATTTTAAGACATCCATGCTGAATAAAAAAAAAAATATATATTTTTTTTCAAAGAAATTACTGACCCCAGACTTTTAATAATGGTGTATAGTGTTACAAAAGATTTCTATTTTAAATAAATGCTGTGCTTTTTAAATTTATTCATCAAGGAATCCTGAAAAAAGTATCACAGGTTTAAAAAAAGTATTAAGCCGCACAACTATTTCCAACATTGATAGCAAATCAGCATATTAGAATGATTTCTGAAGAATCATGTGATACTGAAGGCTGGAGTAATGATTCTGAAAATGTACCTTTGATCACAGGAACAAATGAAATTTTAAAGTATACTAAAATAGGAAACAACTATTTTAAATTGCAATAATATTTTACAATATTACATTTTTTTTTCTGTATTTTAATCAAATAAACACAGTCTTGGAGAGCAGAAAAGTCTTTTTTAAATAAACATTAAAAATCTTACCGATCCCAAACTTTTGATTGGCAGTATACATCATATCATCTTATCTCTTGCAGTATGTGACAAATTTCCTGCAAAGCTCCAACACAAGCTACAGCAAGAACCGATTGTCAGGAAGAGCTCGACTGTCCTTGTCTCACACTGTTTTGCTGTCCCTCACCCTCCTGTCCAAACGCATCAGCTATCGCAGCGTGTCCTCTAGTTTCCATCTGGAGAAGGGAAATATTCACAGGATCTTTTTCTCTTTCTGTGATCAAGTGATCGCACAAAAGGATCGGCTCATTCAGTGGCCTACAGGTACGAGTTCATTAGTTGAGAAGTCCACACAATTATTTTATCTCAGAATCTGTGTCTATTTTAATGACAAAACAGTATTAACTAAGTTACAAATAGATAAACTAATAAAATCAGATCAATGAAAATGCAGTATCATTGCATTATATTTATATTACCATTTAAAACTAAAACAGGAAAACCATTTTCATTACATTAATGTTAACATTAACTGAAATAAAATATAAAAAATGATTCAACATGTTGTTTTCTCCTTTCGTCCTGTAGGACAGGAGGCCCTACAACAACTGCTTCCTTTCTCCAGCTGGCTGAGTCGCAATGAGGGTCTGGAAGAGAGAGGTCTTCCTCAAGTGCTCGGGGTCTTGGGCGACACACGCATCCCCATCCGTCTGCCTGCTGGCAAACCGGACAGCGAGAGCGACGCTCCGGAAGCCAAGAAATCTAAGACAGAAACGCATCCAGATTCATGGCTGAACTTAGAATTGGTCTGCAATGACAAGGGTCGCTTCATTTACTGCCACATCAGCAAAGGATCGGAAAAAGACAGAGGAAGCTCGTTATCTGAAAGGATTCGTCAAAACCCTGAGATGGTGCCTCCAGGGACCTGCCTGATTGCCGAAGTCGGATACCCGCTCACAGAACAAATACTTACACCATTTTCAACAGGTCGAAACCCTCAGGAAAACCTCTACAACAAATCGGTGGGGAGCCATTTGAGCCGATTCAACCAGGCTGTGGCGGACTTAAAAGAGCGATTCCAGAAATTGAGATATTTAGACATGGGAAACTATGACAGGGCGAAAACAGTGGTTCTGACTGCTTGTGTACTACACAATGTTTTTCTGGACATGGGGGATGTGACAAAGGGACTGACAGAGAAAAGCACAACGGAAGATGTGGAGGAGGTGAACGAAGATGCTGCGGGTATCAAAATGAGGGAGACTATAGTGAATCTGCTTTACAGCACATTGGAAGCAGCTCCACAATAAGATGTTTACACTGATTTGCATATTTAAAGGGATAGTTCACCCAAAAAAGAGTAAAAAGAATTCTGTCTTTATTTACTCATCATTCTAAACCCATGTGACTTTTATTCGTGTTTGGAATGCAAATAAAGACTTTAATATTCTTTAAACATTTTAAACATAATCCATACGAATCAAGCGTGAATCAGATGTCTTCCGAAGTAAAAGAATTGCTTAGGCTAATCAATAAAAGCTTCAGTTAAATCTGTGGATATGAAGTGGATTTCTTTAGCAGTCTTTTTATGAACTTTTTGAGCTGTCAGTGTTTTAGTGGAATGGACCAAGGTTTCTTTCAAATTAATATCTTAATTTGTGTTGAACAAAAGTCTTACAGGTTTGGAACAACATTTAAATAAAAAAGATAAAACTGTAATTTTTGGGTGAACTATCACTTTAAAGCTCAGTGATTCTGTGTAATTAATGGATATTTCATGTTATAAAGAGTTTATAGAGAAAAAATGGACACATTTTGTATGATTTTTTATTTAAACATAAAAATGCAATACTCATTTTACATGAATGCAACAATTTGAACTGTTTAATATGGGCCATTCTACAGGATTGGTCCAAACTCAGAGTTGGAGTTGTATCTATGCCAATTGTACAATGTCTAGGGTAATAACATTTTTTTTTTTTTTTTTTTTTTGCTATTTTATAAAAATTTTTTTTAGAAGGTAAATCAGTAACAGTTACATTTTTAACCATTTTTCAAGTGTGATTTATGAGATTTGTTGTATTTTAAATACAAATTTTCTTTGTAAAAGGCAAAAAGTTTATCATAATGATTTCAAAGTTAAGGATTCATTCGTTTGAATATACATTGAACCAAAACTATCATAACATCTTAGTTGATAATTCAGTATCAAAATCACGTTTTGGTAGCGGCTGTTTCGGTAGTGACAATTTTAGATACTTTTGAACCTAGCTCAAAGATGCTAATCAGCACATGGTTAGATAGCACAGTTCTGAACAGTTAATTATAGAAGAATGGTGTTTGGTAGTGACATTTTTTAAAGTTACACACAGATTTTTCATACTTTTGAACACATTTACCTCAAAATGATGGGGTCTATCTACTCACCATGTAGCTATGAGAGAGAGGAATATTTCCTGATCCTAAATGTAGGGGTGTAGTTAAAATCAGTCTCGTCCAATGGACTAAAACATACACTGTTTTGGTAGTGACATGAAAATGCGGGACACTTTTTTTTTTTTTTAATACATTTTCATAATTTATAAAGAAAATTTAAAATAAATATTTTTTTACATTTCACTTTAAAAACAAAGGACAAAAACATTTTCATAAGTTGAAATTTAGGGGTTAGGGTTCGGGACAGCCACCTCCCAGTTGAAAGTACCCAATAAATTATGGTTATAAATATATTAAGCTTACTAATATTTTAAATATTACTGTGGGTTTCAATAGATAATAGAAGGATCTTAGTAAACAGCTAAGATTTGATTTGATTTGAAAAGTAATGAAAATGTTTTTTATGGTTTTATTGGTAACGCTTTACAATAAGGTTCATTAGCTAACATGAACTAAGAATGAGCAATACTTCTATAGCATTTAATCTTAGTTAATGTCAATTTCAACATTTACTAATGCATTATTAAAATCACAGGTTGTGTTTGTTAACATTAGTTAATGCACTGTGAACTAACAATGAACGACCGTATTTCATCAACTAACATTAACAAAGATGAATAAATACTGTAATAAATGTATTGTTCATTACATAACATTAACTAATGGGACCTTATTGTAAAGTGTTAGCAAGTTAATGATAGTAACATTGCTCCATATATGTCAAAACAAAACAGTCACCAGCTTAGGAACAATACAATGATAACGATTGTCATTTTTGGGTGAACTATCCCTTTAAAACTTTTGAAATTCTGTGTGTAATTAATAAATATTTGGTGGTAAGAAAGCTTTAGCAGAAACAAATTGTGATAAACCTTTTTTATTAAAACACAAAAAGACTATGTACAACTTGTCCTTTACTCATTTTATATGAATGTGACATTTCTAACTGCTCAGATACACTTTTGCAATTTAGAATGAAAGAAAGGAAAACCAAGCATATTTCAACAAGTCGCCGTTCAATTCAACTCTTTTTAATTCTCTGAAAAGGGTTCAACATATCAGGCATTTCTCTAAAAATAAAAATGCATTTCTTATCCAAAAAGACAATGATAAGCACACAACTAGTTCCTGGTAATTCCTGGGGAAACAGGGGTGTCTGTCAAACACTCTTTGGGCACTGGCATGGTATTGTTCTGCGACAGGCAAGTAATGGCACGTGCCAAATTATTGATGGCCTCGATCTTCCTCTCTTCCAGAGCTTTCTGCTGAGCCCACATGTTCAGCTTCCTCTCCTGCAGCTCCAGGTACAACTGCAGCAAATCCTGAGGAGGCCTGGCGTTGGGTAACTGTGGCGCTGTAGCTGCGGGTGTGGGAAGTATCGGGGTAAATCGTTTGCTGGCTATGGCCTTGCCCAGCTTGGTGCCACTGAGCTTTGCCTTGCGCTGAGCCTCGACCTCCTCGTAGCTCCTTCCCAGCACTTCATGCATCTCCTTGAAGAACTCCCAGTGAACGCTATTGGTTCCCAGTCTTTTGGCTCGCTCGGCATTTTTGCGATATGTCGCTAACATGTTTCTCCACTTCAGGTCACATTCGAAAGCTTTGACGGAGACATCCGTGCCTTCCTCGGCTCTTAGCTTTGCGGTCACTCTCTCAGCCACAGTCTCCCACAGCTTCTTCTTCTTGCAGACAGGCTGGTCAAACTCTGGATCCATGTCCAAACGAACGTGGACGAGATGCCATGTAGCTTGTAGTGTCCACACAAACTCTAAATGAAAAAGATTATTAGTAGATTATTAGTTATTTCAGAATAAGAATCTAATCAAATATTTGCAATTGAAGTCAAACGTTTACATACACCTAGCAGAATCAGCGAAATTATTTTAACAAAATAAGAGTGATCATACAAAATTCATGTTATTTTTTTATTTAGTACTGACCTGAATAAGATTTTCACACAAAATGACCCTGTTCGAAAGTTTACATACACTTGATTGTTAATACTGTGTTGTTACCTGAATGATCCACAGCTTTTTTTCTTTTTTTTTTGTGATAGTTGTTCATGAGTCCCTTGTTTGTCCTAAACAGTTAAACTGGCTGCTGTTGTTTCAGGAAAAATCAGGTCCCACAGATTCTTTGGTTTTTCAGCATTTTTGTGCATTTAAACCCTTTCCAAAAATGACTGTATGATTTTGAGATCCATCTTTTCACATGGGGGGACTCATATGCAACTATTACAGAAGATTCAAACACTTACTGATGCGAGAGAAGAACTATGTATTAAGAGCCTTTTTGAATTTGAAGATCATAGTAAATTTAACTTATTTTGTCTTCTGGGAAACATGCAAAAATCTTCTGTAGCTTCTGAAGGGCAGTACTAAATAAAATATATATATATATATATATTTAGGCAAAATAAGAAAAATGTACACATCTTCATTCTGGTCAAAGGTTTTCACCCCCCAGCTCTTAATGCATCGTGTTTCCTTCTGAAGCATCAGTGAATGTTTGAATCTTCTGTAATCGTTGCATATGAGTCCCTCATTGTCCTCAGTGTGAAAATATGGATCTCAAAACATACAGTCTCATACAGTCATTGTTGGAAAAGGTTCAAATACACAAAAATGCTGAAAAACCAAATAATTTGTGGGACCTGAAGGATTTTTCTGAAGAACAGAAGGCAGTTCAACACAGCTGTGGATCATTCAGGTAACAACACAGTATTAAGAATCAAGTGTTTGTAAACTTTCGAACAGGGTCATTTTTAATTTTATTTAGGGTATTGTTTTAATTTTAAGACAACTTTGTTGAAAGGTTTTGATCCACTTCAAATGTTGACTACTGTATATGTAAATGTCTTCATGTGAAATATCTTATTCAGGTCAGTTCTAAATAAAAAAAATAACATTTCTCATTTTGGTAAAATAATTAGCATTTTGCAGATTCCGCAAGGAGCATCTAAACTTGACCTCAGATGTAGTTATATTATTTAAGTTTGAAGAAACACAATCAGCACAATGTCCTTACTACCTTTTTGGGCCTTGAATGTGTCAGTTGTGTTGCTGTCTATGCTGTCAGAAAGCCCTCAGATTTCATCAAAAATATCTTCATTTGTTGTTCTGAAGATGAACAAAGGTCTTACAGGTTTGGAACGACATGAGGGTGAGTAATTAATGGAAGAATTTTCATTTTTGGGTGAACTATCTCTTTCATTTATGCTAATGAATAAAGAGAATGAATTAAAGTCTAAATTAAATACATTATTCATATAAATTGACTTGGATTAAACTACTTAATATACATTTCTGATATATTTATGAATCTTTGAAACAAGGGTGTAAGGACAATGTAGAGACAGAAATCTCTCAGGATGTATGAAAAATATTTAATAAAAAAACATTTGTATTTACTTTTTAATTAAGTTGTGTAAATTTTGTACAAAAAAAAATAAAAAAATAAATAAATGTTCCACACAATATTACATGTAATTAAAATAATCTAGAAAACTGGATGCTAGGTATGTGTACTAATTAAAATATGCCGTAATAAATCTCTTGTTTTAGAGATCTGAAGCTCTTCTAAGTAACCTAAAACTGGTGGGAAGGCCAATCTGTACCACCAGGCTCACCGTGTCCTCTTCGCTGGTGATGTCTTGTGCACACACTGCTGCATTGACTTACTCACATCTTACCTGTTTTTGACTTTTCGGTCTCCAAAGTCGTAACCGTAGTTGTTGAGTCCTCCACCTCAATTGCGTCTGTGACAATTGACTCAATGACCTCCATGTTGCATTTATTTTATATTAATCTCGTCAAGCGTTATTGCGATTAATCGTGGATTTTAACAACTCCAAGCGATGAGTTCTTTTCGAGCGTCGACAACAGCGATGATAATAACAACGACCTCGTTTGCAGCAGACAGCGCTGAACTGGGTGTTGTTGTATTTTTTCCGGAAATGAACATGGCGTGTGAGGGAGGATTGTGGGAAATGCTTGCTATTGTTTTGTACAAGTGTTTGACGCGCAAGGTAGAATATCAAAACGCATCCTGTTTTCTTCTTTATGGTAAAATAAATATCTGCATACATGAATTTATACCGTTTTAGTGTTCTGTTATCTTGAGTATCAAAGAAAGTAAATAAACGAGCTATCCTGAAACTACAACTCCCATAGGCTCTAAAGAGACCGAGTATACAAATACCCCTCCCTTTCTGAAAAACCCTCCTGTTTGTCGCTCTACTAAAGATGGCGCCAGTGCAAATCTGAGGCGATTGCGCTTTGTAGCGCGTAGGAAAATTGACGTGAGTAAGATGAAAAGTTAACGAAGCCTTCTCACTCTTCATCGAAACATCAAAATACACCCAAATAGGTTACTCTCAGGCAGCACTGTCAAGGATTTAATTATTTGTGGCCTACCTCCCACTGTAGGCCGTAATGAAATATGTCGCATTGGTTAAAAGACTTCATTTCCCAGAAGCCATTGCTCTGGGCCTGCTTTGATTGATGAACATGGTAGTTGTAGTTTTTCGAATGCTTGTTTCTCTGTGAATGAAATGTGTCAATCATAGGAGCATTGTGTTAGTTCATGTGTTCTTTTAGTTATTTATTTTTCTTTTTTTTATATTCTAAATATAGGAAGTGTTTGGTATTGTTCCAAAGTTATTTAAATCCACTGAAATATTGTTGTAACTTAAAACATTAAGAAGATAAAGTAATTAAGTTACAAAACAGGGGGTGGTGGTGGGGAGGTGCTTCTGGACTCCTGGTTCATCATGTCTGCACCTTCAGAACAAGTAGTTAAACGACATTCGAACAGCACCTCGGAGGCATCCGCCACTCCTCTCCCAGAATCCTCTCTGACCTGGTGTTTGGCTCAGTTGTCCAAAACCCGCACTTTAGCAGACAGTCACAGCAGTGGACTGTCAGGAGCAGACAATAAGCCCATCACTGGAGGTGACAAAGCCAGGGATGCAGACAAGAGACTCAAAGCTGGTCAGTGGAGGGCACTAGTTGCCATTCGGACGCAGCACATTAAAGGAGGTGGCAGCAGGATAGCCCGCTACCAATCACGAGGAGGACTTCCTCCTTTGCTGGATCTCCTCAGGCGACCAGACAGTTCCAGAAAGTTTCTGGACCTGGCACTTAGCATCCTGGCCAACTGCTGCACTGAAAAACAGACAAGACTAGAAGTAAGAAAGATCTGACCTTAATGTGTGTGTATATATATATATATATATATATATATATGCAGCTTTCATATTTTTGTATGTGATCAATGTTTTTTTTTTTTTTCTTCATAGGTAAGAAAGCTTGATGGCATATCGGTTGTTGGTAAGTCACCTTAAAGGCTTCATTAAGTTCAGTTACTTTTTATGCCTTGTTAATACTGACATCTAACATGTTATATATATATATATATATATATATATATATATATATATATATATATATATATATATATATATATATATATATATATATATATAATATACGCATCACTTCCAGAATAAAAACGTCCTGATAATTTACTCACCCCCATGTCTTCCAAGATGTTCATGTCTTTTTCTACATATAGTGGACTTCAACGGGGATCAATGCTGATAAATAGGAAATACAAAAAATATATATATATATATATTTTTTAACCACAAATGCTCGTCTTGCACTACTTCAGAAAGGTTCAAAAAGGTAGGATAGGGCAAGAAACTTCCTCCCATTTTCTCCTCCAAATTCAAAATTGTCCAACATTGTTGTCTGAACCTTTTTTTGTGAAGAGCGTTTAACTAAATAAGACCCTTATTCCTCAGCTGGGATTGTGTAAAGCCCTTTGAAACAGCACTGAAACCACTTGAAACCAGCCTTTGAAACCACCTATTGAAATCCACTATATTAGGGAAAAATTCTAGAATGTTTTCCTCAAAAACCTTAATTCCTTTTTGACTGAAGAAAGAAAGACATGTACATCTTCAATGACATAGGGGTGAGTAAATTATCAGGATTTTTTTTTTTTCGAGAATTGAAATAATCCTTTAAAGTCATTATGAAATCAGAATCGGCAATTCTCTTTATTTTTGGGATATTGTGTTGAGTATTATAAATTATTTATTAGTGCGCATCAGTATTATTAATCAGTCATGAATCATAAATTCATGTGCCTTAATAATCTTTAATCAAAATACCTCTCTGATGTCACTCACAGACAACCACAGATCACAGCAAAAATAGAATCTTTAAACTTTTTAAAGTTTTTTCATTGGAGTCTATGGTTTCATGGAAACGTTTAATTGCACAAATGGTTCTCTATAGTAGAAAAAAGAACTTTAGAGTATTAAAATGTTTATAGCAAAAATGTTTTTTGTTTACGGCAAAAATGTTTTTTGGGGGGAACCAAAATATTACTTATGTTCATAAATGGTTATGATCCTTCATTTGTGTAGTGGACGTCCTCAAGAGAAATGTCTCTGTGGAGACTGTGCAAAATCGAGCAGCACGAGCTCTGGGAAATCTCGCGATGGACCCAGAGGGTTCTGCTGAGGTCCACTCTGCAGGTTAGTTCCACAATTTCAATCTCTATTGTATTCACGCAAAGAAAGTAAAGCACTCTAAACCTTAATATTATATTTCTGTGTCTCTCACTCAGGCGGTGTTCCACTTCTTCTGCTCTGCCTGTCGATCTCTCCACCTCCATCATCTCCCTCTTCACTGACTCCAGCCCCTGAACTCTGTGCTCCTAAAGTGGAATGTGTCCAATCTGCTGCCCGGGCGCTTGTCTACCTTTCTGACACCCCTGCCAACCGGCTTCTGCTGCTTTCACAAGGTGCTCTCCCATCTCTTGCATTGTTCATTGCTCCAGAGTACCCTTCAGGTCTGCAGCGGGCATCCCTTCGTGCCATTCATGAGCTCACCAGAGGCTGCAGCGCAGAGTGCGCCAGGGAGATGTCCAGGTCTGGGGCGTTGACTCATCTCGGGGTCCTCGCCTCAGGAGAAGGTGGTCGGCCTTTGGAAGAGCTAGCTTTGAAGACACTGGCTAACTTATGCTCTCAGGGCTGCCTGAGGCCACTGGTCGGTTCGTTGGGAGTCATTCAGAAGTTCGCAGAGGAAGTGAAGAAGGATCCTCTGAAGTCGGGTGTGTTCTTTAAGGCCTTGTGCCTTTGCTGCAGAGAGGCTGTGAACAGGGCTAAGGTAAAGGAGAGCGGGGGACTGGAGGTGCTGATCAGCTTTTTATCCGGCCATCAAAACCATCCACTCACACGCTTTGCCTTTCTAGCTTGTGTGGACTTTGTCTACGATGAATCTGCTCTTGAACAGCTGCAGGAGCTCGGGTTGGTGCCGCTGCTGATCAAGCGGTTAGTTGAGCTTGCTCACGGAGAAGAGCCGACCGTAGGAAAGATGGACGCCAGCCTGTCCTCTAGTTCTCCATGTTCTGAACTGATGACCTCGTGTTTTGACTCGTTTGACTTCTCAGCCCTTGAAGGGAACAAGAGGGAGGATGTGAGCAAAGACCAGACATCGGGATCTTCCAGCTTCCTCAGCCTTAGGTCAGCTATTCATAGTTTTACCAAAAGCAAAACATACAAAAAAATCATTTACATATGAAAATGAACATCATACCATATTTTCCCTTTTTCTTTATAATTTTTGTCTTTCACACCTTAATATAATAAAGCAAAATGTTTTAAAGAGATCGTTCACCCAAAAATGAAAATTCTGTCTTTGATTACTCATCCTCATTGTTATAAACCCATAATTCCTTCATTCATCTCTGGAACACAAATTAAGATATTTTTGATGAAATCCAATAGCTTTCTAACCCTGCATAGACAGCAACACAGCTACTACATTCAAAGTCCAGAAACAGGGTTGCCAGGTTTTCATAACAAAACCCGCCCAATTGCTACTCAAATCTTGCCCAAACGTGTTTCAGGCGATTTGAAAAATAGCATTCTGGGGGATAAAGTACACACTTTTTGTCAGGATTCCCCTGGTAAATTTGCATTTCAGGGGCTAAATATGACGTTATTTATGTGACTTAATTACTTTTTCTGGTTCTTGAACGTAGTAGTTGTGTTGCTGTCTATACAGGGTCAAAAAGCTCTTGGATTTCATAAAAAAGGTCTTAATTTGTGTTCTGAAGATAAATGAATGTCTTACAGGTTTGGAACGACTTGAAGGTGAGATATTAATGACAGAATTGTCATTTTTGGGTGAACATTCCCTTGAATGTAAAAACATTTAGCCATTATGATGTGCAGTATTTCAAATAACTTTCAATAACAAGCTTTTTGTCAGTAATTTAATTGATTAAATGACCAAAGTCAGAGAGTACATTTTGAAAATATTAACATGCCAGTCATATAATTTCAGTGTGATCCATTGTAATTCAGATTTATCTGTGTTCCTTCCTCAGGTCTTGGCTGGTTTCTGAAGGTCTTATCTCATCTGAGGGTGAGCTGACTGAATCCCCATGTGGAAGTGAAGTCTTCGGTGGCAGCCCTCAATCCTCCGTCTCATCATCACCACTTACACTTTGCTCTGAGATCTCACAAAACTCTACCTTACGTCTGCCCCATTGTTCTCCCTCCACACGCTCCAAACCCATCAGACTCTCCTCTTCCTCCTCCTCTTCTTGCTCCACTCCATTATCTCCTCGAAATGTACCAGGGTCCCCTTGCTCTTCACAGCTCTCTTGTACCTCCACCCCTCAATCTGAGCAACCACCTCCAGTGACAAAACCTTCCTCCTCTCCCCTCCAAATCTCCTCTCCTCCCAGGAAGAGGCTCCGTGCCTCTTCATCTTCCTCTACATCCTCTTCTCGATGTAGTGTGGTCACCCTGGACAGCCCCCCGGTAATTTCAAAAACCCCAATCTACAATCATCCTTATCACCCGGAGGCATGGGCCCCAGAATCCCCCATTCTTCTGCTCTTGTCGCGCTACTCCCACGCCTCAGACCCCAGCACGGCGCTCATCAACACAAACGTTTTCTACGGGCTGTTGTACTACCTCACCCAGCACCATGACCCCAGTGGCCGATGCTTTCGGATGCTTGGGCGCCTCAGCTGCAACCCAAACTGCTTCCAGGCTTTGGTCAGAACTGGAGCTGTGGCTCTGATCAGACAAAGACTGTGTGTGCAAGGAGAGGAGATCGGAGGAACAAACAGACAATCAGAAAAAGGCAAAGGCAAAATCATGCAACTAGGTTTGTGACTTTACTGATATACTATGTTGATGCATATTATATGTGACCCTGGACCAAAAAACCAGTCATAAGTAGCATGGGTATATTTGTAGCACTAGCCAACAAAACATTATATGCGTCAAACTGGTCGATTATTTATTTTATTTTATTTTTTTTAAGCCTAAAATAATTGGGATATTAAGAAATTATCATGTTCCATGAACATATTTTGTAAATTTCCTACTGTAAATATATCGAAACTTAATTCTTGATTAGTAGTATGCATTGCTAAGAACTTTATTTGGACAACTTTTTGCGATTTTTCTCAATATTTTTTTTGCACCCTCAGATTCCAGATTTTCAAATAGTTGTGTCTTGGCAATATATTGCCCTATCCTTACAAACTATTTCATACAAATTTCTAAAAATTGACCCCCCTTACTGTTTTTTTGGTCCAGGGTCACATATTTAAGGCTGTTTATTCAAAGCTAAAATGTTTTTGGCTCCTCAGGTTTGGGTCTGCTCAGTAATCTGAGGGTTCAGAGCGAGTCTGGATTTGGCTCTGGAGTTCTTACACATATCATGCTGTCTGGCTCTGAATCTGACAAGCTGTACTGTGTCCTTTCTCTGCCTCTGATTAACAGGTATGATTAATGATTACATCATAATGTAAAAATAATAGGCTATTTTCTGTCTAGTTTTGACCCCCCTCATCAGAACACTGTTTAAATACCCACTGCTATGATTAAGTTGGGTATGTTTGACAGCCTTCGTAGTTGGACACTGTCACACTGCTGTGATGTAGGTTCATAAATACTTAGTACATATCAAACAATCACTTCAGACAAAGCAATAGTGACCACATAATAAAAACAGTTATTTTTAAAAAGTTACTCACCTCCACTCACAAGCTGGTTTTGATTTCTGAAATGTACAAGATGTTTTTATAGTACAGTGAACTCTTGTATGTCCAAAGATCAAAGGAATTTCGATTTCTCAGTTCATGACCCCTTTAAACTTATAAACAAGTAAGTGTTAATAAGAATAAGACATGCAAATTCTTTTTAAGTATTTGAAAACGGCATTAATAAGCAACAGAACTCAAAAATAAAAAGAATGTGAAATAATGTGGGCTGATGGCTTCAACCAAAGCTACACCAGTGAATTAACCACCTTGTAGCTCAGAGTATGTCTGTCTTCAAAGTTACTGTTAAATATCAGTTTCCCAATGGAGAGGAAGATGGGAGGAAGTTTTATTTGTTGCAATCTATTACTTCTTTCATAGATAGCCTAGATAGTTTTTAGGGAGCTTGTGAAAAAAGGTCCCTCAAAAAATAGTAAAAAGAATTTAAAGTGATAGTTCAGCCAAAAATGAAAATTCTGTCATTAATTAATTATCCTCAAGTCGTTCCAAACTCGCAAGTCCTTCGTTCATCTTTGGAAATATTAGGATAACAAATTAGGATATTTTTGATGAAATCCAAGAGCTCTCTGACCTTCCATAGACAGCAAGGGTCCAACTACGTTCAAGATCCAGAAAGGTATCAAAGAACATAGTATAACATAGAACATCGACAACATAGTCTATGTGACATCAGTGGTTCAACCATAATTATATGAAGCTATGGGAATACTTTTGTGCACAAAAAAACTAAAATATCAACAGTTCTTATCCTTCACATCACCCTAGCCCCATTTTGGAGATTACCACAACGCATGTGCTTTGCGCTGCATCTTATGTTCAGTTGCACACCAAAAAGTATTCTCGTAGCTTCATAAAATTATGGTTGAACCACTGATGTCACATGGACTATTTTGTCGATGTTCTTGGTACCTTTCTGGACCTTGAACATGGTTGGATGCTGTCTATGGAGAGTCAGAAAACTCTCGGATTTCATCTAAAGTATCATAGTTTGTGTTCTGAAGATGAACAAAGGTCTTAACAGGTTAAGGGTGAGGAATTAATGACAGAATCTTCATTTTTGGGTGAACTATCCCTTTAATGTAAATCTTTAAAACATGTTAATTACCGTACAAAAGTTTCAAGTAATTGCATGTATTTTAATGTCACAAAATGAATGTCTCTCTTGACCCATGTAGTTGGTTTGACAACCTTCTTTCTTTTTTTTCCTCTTCAGCAACAGAGTTCTTTTGAAGAAGCTGCTTTTGGATAGTGGAGGGCTGGCAGCAGCTCTTGAATTGATTGTCTGTCACAGAGACGATGATGATGATGATGATGATGATGATGATGATGATGATGATAATGAAGATGATAAATCTGACAAATGTAGACCATTTCTTGCCGGCTGGTTGCATCCTCTCGAGCAAGCGTCCTCTTTGAGATTTAAATCCCTGTACGTCTCTCTTCTGATTGGCTGCCTCTCCAGTCTACTGTCAAGTTCCAAGGAGGACAGAAAGAATTGTAGCATGGATTGCCAGACCACAACAGAGACTACCCAAGTTCTGGATAACAAATCCCAACCGCAAGAAAACCGGTCATGTCCCTACTTAAAGGCAACACATGATCTAACTTTCCTCCTTGACGATGGAACTCTTCTATTAGCCAATCACGAGGCCGTCACAGGCAAAGAGGGAGCCAAAGACGTTGGCTCTGAGTATTTCAGAGCCCTCTTGATGGGAGGATTTGGTGAGGCCCAGAAAGCTAAAGGCGAAGCCATCCGGATCAAAGATGTAAACAGTGGAATGCTCTTACCAGTTCTCCACTACTTACACGGCTGTCGTTTGACTGTTGAAAACAAAGATACAAATTGTCTTGTTTTGTCCTCTCTAGCCTCCGGTGGGCTGCTCAGGCCACAGGACGAGATTGAATCATTCTTGGCGGAAGAGAAGGAATTTCAGAAAACCCCACTAGCTGAAGTGATGATTGGGGCTTGTAGGTTTTTAGTTCCTGGTTTACAACGAGCAGCTGAGGACCTAAGCGTAGACCTTCTCTACTCGGTCATAAGGAGCCTGACTAAACATTGCTGTACGATAGATATCACTACAACAACCAGCAGAATGGATGTGGGTTCAGTCTGCAAAGCTCCTGAAGGATCATCACAGCTGACTAAAACTGAAGTGTCAAAGTGTTTCAAACAACATTCTAAATCCTCTCAGAGTTCCAAACCGGTTCCGTCATCATCTTCTGACAGTGACACTAAGGGAGCTTGGCTGAGGTCTCTGCTGCCCCAAGTGTACTGGTTCTCACAGCGCTACTCTTACCTGCAACTGGGCCAGGCCTGTTTATCCATACTGCTCCGGCCTCAGGGGCTTCATCCTGCTCCCCTTCACCCCTCCCTCTCCACTGACTGCTTCCTGCGCTTGGCGCAAGAGGCGGACTGCGCCGAAGGGCTGAGGCAGGACATCTTAAACCTTGTCAAAACAGCCCTCAGCTAATAGTGGATAGTCAAATGAATGTAATGAATGAAGCTGCTTTGGTGCACACACAGTACACAGAAACGGAATGGGAATTACTGGATTCTTTTGGGACATTTGGGACAAGATGTTATGGAAAAAATCATTCTTTCAATCATTCAACTTCAGTTAGCAAGTAGCTATCAAAAATATTTTGAGAAATACTTAGAACATTCAAATTCGTACTATTTTCATGCGCACATTTTCTTTCTCTTTTCCGAGACGTGTTTGTACATGGAGTAGAATGACCAACTGTATGTACTTTTTGTTTTGAAGTTTTTGTATTTTGTTTAACTTCATTTGTTCATCTTATTTTGCCAAAAAGGGTTTAACGCTGATTCCACGCTAGTCACAGTGCATCCAGATGATGTTGTACAGTATGTAATGTGAATAATATAATGTCAAGGAGAAAGTGTTATGTTAGCTATATTTTTCTTTTTGTATATGGCACTGTATTCATTTATAGAAGTCTGGATTATCTGATATATGTTGGAGTGCCACTTTTTTTTTGTATATATAAATATATGAGAAATTGAATCATGGAAATGGCCAAATGTTGGTGGAAGGCAGAGGATGGTTCTCAATAAATGAGCTCTGCATTAACGTTGTCTACATTGTACTTCTAGAATTTGTGCCTTATGTGAATTGTTTTTTTTGTTGTTGTTGTTTTTTTTGTTTCTCAGTTTAGTTACTTTATATTTGGGCTGTCTGGGTTGCTTTTCTCGTAGCAATGTTGTGGAAAATGCTGTGGAAATGATTAAAAGGTGGTTCTAATGGCAAATTTATACTATTCAAGTGGACAAGAGGAGTGGAATTGAATAGATTCTAAAATAGTCTTAAAGGGATAGTTCACCCAAAAATGAAAATTCTGTCAGTAATTGCTCACCCTCATGTCGTTCCAAAACCCTAAAGGCCTGTTCACACCAAGAACGGTAACAATAACTATAAATACAAGGATAACTACCGTCCACACCAGTGAACGGATAACTGTTTGTTTTTGCTGTGCTTACACGACTTCAGCCAGTAGATGTCCTCAGCACGTACATTTCAAGCGCATCACAGTGAATCTAGGCTAAACTACCTGATTTATGACGTAGTGGAATAAAAATAATATGGACTCTTTTCTACTGCACCTTTAAAGGAGGCAAGACAATGTTGTCCAACCCTGCGCTGTATTCCTGAGGTAATTTTATGTTAGTTTTATGTTACTCTGTTTGCTTTTCTTCAATGTTGTCTGCTATTTCAAATGCGCAAGCCCTTTAAATTTGAATGACGTCTAATTAGCTGTCAGTGTTTTATCGTCCATCAGTTGTAAAAAAAAAAATCGTTCTGAAAGTGATCGCAACGATATCGTTGCCCTGTATCGTTATCGTTATAGTTGTGGTGTGAACTCTGCTATTCTCTTAAATTTGAAACGATTTTTAGAACGTTATCATTATAGTTATCGTTCTTGGTGTGAGCGGCCCTTAAGACCTTAACACATTAAGATATTTAATCTGACTTTGTATAGACATCAATGGTTCTGCCACGTCTGCCAGAAACATTGTAAAGGACGCAATAAAATAGCCGTCAGTAGTTTAATCAGAATATGAAGCTACTGAATACTTTTTACGCGCAAAGAAAACAAAATGACAGCTTTATTGAACAATGTTCTTACTATATTTCTGGGCCTTGAACGTGTCAGCTGCGTTGCTGTCTATTCAGACTCAGAAAGCTCTCTGATTTCATCAAAAATATCTTAATTTGTGTTCTGAAGATGAACAAGGGTCTTACAGGTTTGGAATGATGTGAGGGTAAATAATTCTCTAAAAAAATTAGATCTTTCTTAATCAGTCACACACAAAATTAATGTGAAAACTCTCGTTTATTTTTGTTAAAAATCTTAAAAGCTTGTCCATCAGAGTCTATTGGCATCTGAGGGGACAGACAGTTGAGACAGCAGGGGGCGCCCTGCTTAGTGGTGAGATCCCTCGTAACCGGTGGGTAGAGCATTGGTATGAGAGTTGTGGAAGAGGGAGTGATTCCCATCACCCCATGGCCATGGCTGTAAGAGAAATACAATGCTGTTTAAAAATGATGCATGTCATTCCAAAGTTTAACAAAGCAATGGCATCAACATTTTCTTCTATGTCTGTATAGGAATCAGAGAGAGGTCCACCGCATGCATGATGTGACTGAAAAAAACAAAACAAGAATATAGGCACCTTGGTTCGAATGCGGAGGTGTGGGTATGGCACGAACTCTGGTTGGTCATGGGAATGAGCCTGCATCTTCATGTAAGCGTTTACCATGCAGACACTGACACCAGGCAGGGCTAATACGAAGGACAGGATCTTCCAGGTCCTTGCTGTGTATGATTAAAATCATTAGTACACCTATCAAATGTTGATGAGAGTAATATATGTGACCCTGGACCACAAAACCTTAAGTAGGTATATTTGTAGCAATATGCAAAAATGCATTGTATGGGTCAAAATGATCGATTTTTCTTTGATGCCAAAAATCATTAGGATAATAAGTAAAGATCACGTTCCATGAAGATATTTTGTGAATTTCCTATCATAAATATATAAAAACTTATTTTTAAATTAGTAATACGCATTGCTAAGAACTTAATTTGGACAACTTTAAAGGCAATTTTCTCAATATTTAGATTTTTTTGCACCCTCAGATTCTAGATTTCCAAATATTGTCATATCCAAACAAACCACACATTAATGGAAAGCTTATTTATTCAGCTTTTAAATAATTGAAATTGCTTCATATGCCTGGTTTTGTGGTCCAGGGTCACATATACAGCAAAAAGATCACTGATTATTGTAGAAATGTTTAATGATCTGGTTTGTGCCAGTATTTCTTTCTTACTGTGTGAATATGTAAATAACCTGAAAAGAATTTCATTTTGTAGGTATTTTTGGTTTTTGATACATGTGAAGTGCTTACAATATAAACCTGATGTAATAAAGTAGCACTTTACAATGGTTTATGATAACTTTTTTATCCATACTGGATAACATCTGCTTATTTTACGCTGTTTCATCTAGCCCACCCCCCAAAAATCATCTCAAACCTCCTCCTTCATGGCTCCCCTGTGATGCAGCAGCAAGAGCCCGGCGGGCCACCATAGCAGTGGGAGACATCGCCATCTATGGAGCACAAACAGTAGGATTATTAAGATGATTATTTTTATACTTAAAAAAGATTGTGAAACCTTTCCAACAGTAACTGTATGATTTTGAGATTCATCTTTTCACAGTGAGGACAACTGAGGGACTCATATGCAACTATTACAGAAGGTTCAAATGCTCACTAATGCACCAGAAGGAAAAACTATGCATTAGGACCAGGGGTGAAAACTTTTAAAATGTTTGAAGATCATGGTAGATTTCACTTATTTTATCTTCTGGGAAATGTACTTATTTTCTGTTGCTTCTGAAGGGCAGTACTGAATGAAAAAAATTATGATCTTTTGACAAAACAAGAAAAATGTACATCTTCATTCTGTTCAAAAGTTTACACCCCTGACTTTGGATGCATCGTGTTTCCTTCTGAAGCATCAGTGAGCGTTTGAACCTTATGTAAACGTTCCAAATGAGTTCCTTAGTTGTCCTCAGTGTGAAAAGATAGACTGGAAAGGGTTAACAACTATGACTTGTTAACCAAAAAAAAAAAAAAAAAAAACAGCTGTGGATCATTCAGGTAACAACACTGATTAAGAATCAAGTGTTTGTAAACGTTTGAACAGGGTGATTTGTGTAAATTTAGCTTTTATTTTCTCTTGTTAACTATTTTTAGTATCAGTACTAAATAAAAAATAACATGCATTTTGTGTGATCCCTCTTATTTTCGTAAAATAATTAACATTTTGCAGATTCTGCAAGGTTGTATGTGAACTTTTTACTTCAACTGTAGTATAGAGCATTCAAAATATTACAGCTGAAAAGTAATAAAGATTCTTTTAGGCGTCTTGCAGAAGTCAAATGTAACAACCTTTCTACTTGTTCACAAACCCATGAAATGTCAACTGTGTATGTCTCAGTGTTATATGTCAACACATACTTAAATAGTGCCTTCATCAAACCGTGAAACTACAGCAAGAGTTCAACGAGGTGAAAACGGAAATATGGCAGAAAGAGAAGTCAGGCACCTGTTTGCACATTTACTGTGGTTTTGAACAGCAAAGAAAGTTTGAGGTCAACTACTGACCAAACCTGATGTCTATTTCTGTTATGTCCATATAAACATTGTATGGTCTCCTTATACAGTTAGAGAAGGATCTTTTTAATTGTTAATGAAATGTTGCTTAAATGTTCTGCTACACTTCTGTTTAAAATCAATAAAAATATAAAATAAATATTTTTAGATTGGTTCACATATTAGCCAGGCTGTGGCCTGTTGCTTATCTCGTCACTTTAAAAGTTTTTCCTCTCCTTCGACGCTGAATGCTATTTGAAATCTTAAACCCCCTTGAAACTATGCACATGTAGCCTTAATAGAAAATCTGTCATACATTTTGAAGAGGTTATTTTGATCTCTGTTGAATAAAGCTCATGTCCCTTGCACAAGGACAAACAAGCTCTCCGTTGTGGGTCATGTGTTGCGTTACACAGTTAAAAGAATGAAATACTCCTTCAGTGCTCTTAATATTTAACCCCTACAGTTCAACACAGCTAAAACTATACATCTAATGCAAAGGACACTTACGTTCTCTGCTTCCAAACAGGGTGGTCAGGTGTTTTTGTTCTTTGTTCCTCAGTTATCAGCCACTTTCTCTTTCTACACCTCTGTCTGTTTGTCCTTTGGTCTGTCCTGGCCTAAACCATGAGACTCCTCCCCGCTAAAATCTGTCTGTCTGCCAAGAATCATGAAGTTTATATTTGGTCAAGTGCATGAGCAGATCAGTAATGGAGAGATAGGGGGAGCAGTGAGTGGATATACTTACAACAATCAGGTATATAAGATATTACATTAAAAAAATGTAAGCTCACGAATGAAGGTCTGAATATATGAAATGTAGAAAAGACAAATGCTTTTAGGTAATGCAGTGAAGTAGTTGTATATGTAGCTGTTCAGTTGACAGTTTACAGCTATAGGAGTTATACACAGGGCTTGGGTTTCTGCGTGTTTGTGTGTACGTGACTAAGTGACCGTAAGTGACCTTATGTCACCTCACTCTTGCAGTTTGCACGCTCTTTGTATTTACATGTTTAGTACTACACTTCTCTTTTGACAAACGCTTCAGTTGCGCAGTTCTGACGCCTCGACCACACCGCCGAATGCGAAATTATTCCACTACTACAGGGCTTGTTCGGCTCATGAATATTAATTACGTTGTGTGATTGGACGTCGGCAAGCGGTCCTAAACCGATTCGTTGTTTAACATCAATATTCATAAGTAATAGGATTGCGAATGTAATTATTTCCTAACCACGACTTTAAGAAAGTAACGTGTTTCAACTTAAAAATATTTAATATAAAAACTATATGACTGCAGATTTTAATTTCAGATTATTTATTTGTGACCCTGGACCAGGTCTTAAGTAGCACGGGTTTGTATCAATAGCCAAAAACATTGTATGGGTCAAAATGATCGATTTTTCTTTCATGCTAAAATCAGTAGAATATTAAGTAAAAATCATGTTCCATGAAGATATTTTGTAAATGTCCTACCGTAAATGTATCAAAACTTAAATTCTGATTAGTTACATGCATTGCTAAGAACTTAATTTCGACAACTTCAAAGACGATTTTCTCAATATTTAGATTTTTATTATTATTATTAATGAATTTTTGGCACCCTCAGATTCCAGATTTTCAAATAGTTGTATATCGGCCAAATATTGTCCTATCCTAACAAACCATACATCAAAAGCTTATTTATTCAGCTTTTTGGATGCTGAATAATGACATATCTTTCATATTAATGAGTGTTTTCCCTTTGTTCTGTTCTTCATTGATTAGAAATAAGTTCTAATCATTTTTATGACGTGCTCCATGGCGAACTAAGAGTTTGTAGTATAGCCTTATATGTCACAAGATGGCGCCGTGAGTCTTCAATTGCTGGCAGCTGCATTACAACGATGAGAAATATTTAAAATGTTGTAGGCCTAATTGATAAAAGTGTTATCTTAAAAATAAAGGTTCCAAAATTGGGTTTATGCAGTGATGCCATAGAAGAACCATTTTTGGTTCCCCAAAGAATCTTTCAGTAAACAGTCCTTATTGATGCCAATAAAGAACCTTTATTTTTAAGAGTGTAGCACTATTTTCAAATGAAATCTTCATTAATCATCCTGTTACATGTAGTATTACATATTATCATACACATTTTTTCTGTAACCTGTAAGCTTCTATAATATGGACATTGGTTCTCTGAAGTATAGGCTATATGTATTATAGGGTATTTTGTTATTTAGAATTTTCTTCATATTAGTCATGTGACTGACATTTGCTAATTTACCTGCCGAAAAGAAATAGCTTTACTGGTTTACTGGTCTCGCTAGTGTTTTTTAAGTTAGTGGTCACAGATTTAAATCCTTTTTCTATCTAATTCATCATGAGCATGCTTAACAAAAATGACAATCAGAGAGGCTGTTGTTTTAATTTATAATTTCTTCCACTTGAATAAACTCACCTTCATGGTTTGTAAAATGAAGTAAAACGTAAAAAAAAATTTTGTCCATAAGTGTATGTGCACTTTGGCTATGTCCTCTTTTGTTATTTCAGGGCTGTTCCATGAACCATAAAATAATGTTCTGTGTATATTTTCAATGAGTTTGCATGCATTTGCCCACCATGAACCAAGAATAGCTTCTGAAAATTTCCTAATGTTGACTCTTCAACTCAAAGACATGTTATTTGAACAGGAGCAGTAACCTTTAGAAATTTTCCATGGCATACAAACGTCGCTTTGGATACAGGCACTAACTAAAAGACAATTTGGCCAGCTAAAAGACTAACTAGCAATCAATACTGTATGGCTGCTTTGCAATGAATGCTGTGTGTGAACTTTTTTAGAATCAGAATTTAATTTAAACATTTAATAAATAAGCCTAAAGGCCTGTTCACACCAGGAACTATAGCGATAAAGTTAAAGATAAAGTTTTCAAATGTATTTTAATATACATAATATAATATACATTTAATTCTATGAGAATAAGAGTGTTCACACCACACTTATATTGTGATAACAGCAAAGAGGTACAATATCGTTGGAATCACTTTCAGATGATGAAATTGTGAATAAAAACACCGACAGCCAATCAGAATCCATTGCACCATCACACAGTGAGACAACAAGTCTGCGAATTGAAATACTCATGCTTTTTAAAGGAGGCCTATTATGCCAATTTTTACAATATGTAATATAAGTCTCAGTTGTTCCCAGAATGTTCCCAGATCCTTTATTGTATAATTTAAAAAATGCCTATTTTGAGTAGAAGCAGAAACCATTGTTTTTGTGCATGTCTCTTTAAATGCAAACGAGCTGCTGCTCCCTGCCCCCTTTTTCTGAATATAGGGCTGTGCCCTTACAGCTTGTACATCAGCAGTATTGGGAATTGGGCTACTTTATTAGTGTTGCCGCAGGTTGTTTTTCATGTCCGCAGGTTGAAGCGACCCCAATAACGTAATATTTAGCCCCTGGAATGCTAATTTCATCAGGGGAACACTGCCAAAAAAAAACTTGGGGGGACCCCCCACAAAACCCTAGTTTTGAGTAGCAATTGGACAGGTTTTATTGTGAAAACCTGGCAACCCTGTACCTCAGATACTTTGCTAAAAAGAAACATCTGTTTGGTTTTGATTATTATGTCTATCCTGCTGAAATTATGCGTTATAATACACATTAGTTCAAACCTCTGATATAGGGTTTTCTGAGCACACACATCGTAAGCACCAAACTAGAAAGCGGCTGTCACACGGCATATGAGTACAAAACTAAGGGTGCTTTCACATCTGTAGATCGATTGCTTTGTTCTGAAACAGGGATTAAAATTCTCGGTACGCTTGTTAGGCCCACTTTTGGTGTGCACCCGAGTGCGATTGCTGTATTCTCACCTGCCTAAACGAACCACACCAAGAGGGTAAACGAACTCTAGTGCGATTCAACTGAACTAAATAAGTCAGGTGTGAAAGCACCCTAAGTTCTCTTTCATGTCTTATTGAGCTTAAAGGGTTACTTATCCACTGGACGTAAACAACGTATGCAGTTCTGTATCAGCCACAACACATGGATGCGCTGTTTTCATTCGAATCATAGCGTAAATACACATAGAAAACATAACCGTGTGTTGTGGCTGATACAGAACAGCGTACGTTGTTTATGTCCAGTGGATACTTTCCAAAATGGCGCTACGGTGACATAGAGGAGACGAATTGTTGACTAAAGTCATTATTTTTGTTTTCTTTGTGTACAAAAAGTATTCTCGTAGCTTCGTAAAATTATGGTTGAACCACTGATGGCAGATGGACTATTTTGACAACGTCTTTCATACGTTTCTGGGCCTTGACAGTGTTATTTACTTGGCAGTCAATGGGACAGTCAAAAAGCTACCGGATTTCATCCAAAATATCCTAAATTGTGTTCCGAAGACGATCTAACCTTTTATGGATTTGGAACGACATAACTATAACTTTAACTGTATAGTTATCATCTTTGATGTGAACAGGCCTTGGCTTAGATGCTCCATTAGGTTCTTGTGTATGTGCACAATCAAGTGTGAAAAACATGCATTTTTTTTCACACTCATTGCAACCTATGTGCAACCTAAATGTGTGAATCTCATTCTACAGTCGTCTGAACTTGCTGTCTGCACAACTTCAATTTCTATGTTTGCACTACAAACAGATATTAGTGCCAGGCATGAAGTCATTCTGCAGCCCAAGCCGGGAGAAAGTAGCCGGGCATCGAGGATGTCTGTCTGAGCGTCTGGTTCAATGTTTTTGTGGGCAGAATTGCTGTCTTGCTGCATTTACACAGGCACAATCACCAAAGCAGACATTAGATAGACAAGTCAGAAGTATCAGTACAACCACTGGGGCAGTTAGAGATTCGAGCCTGATGGACTGCAAGTGAGTTTGTCTATGGAGAGGCATTTTGCAAGTTCATATGGAGAATGACTTTTCTTTCTCTCGTGTTCTCCGGGTTAACCTAGCATACACCTGTTTCTGTAAACTTGGCACGTTATTAAGTCTCAGGAGACATGTAGACTCAACACAGTTGAAAATGTGTATAAACAGAGTAGTAAAGATTTTTTTGGTTTTGACTGGATCCACAGTAAAAACTACAGAAATCTTTAACCATGAAACTTGTCAGAAACATGACACTATATCATCACTGGCACAGCCACCCTCTGAAGAGGCCCATGGTTGGTGTCTTCAGGGGGCATAAATGTAACTAATATCACTGAAAGGTATTTATGAGACTCTTTTTCGCCGCCTTCTTCCTCTTTGTATTTTCACAGCCACTGTGTTTTACCTACTGGTCATGCATGTGCTTTAATTCCAGTCAGTTTGGCTGCACATGCTGTGATAAAGGAACTCAAGATTGTTATGTGGTCAGTGGTGTAAAGGTGGGATGGAGGATTCCTGTGTGAAATGGGCATTGTCGTAGGTCCGTCTGGCAGACAGATTGGCAGAGGAAAAGAAACAAAACAGGGTCAAAACAGAGAATGTCAAAAAAGGCAAGACGTTGCAGAGATGCTAGGAATGGAAGGAAATGGTGGTAATCAGATACAGAAGACAAGATTAACTATTTCATGTTGTGCTTTTTTTTTTTTTTTTTTTTAAAGGAATTAATACATTTATTTAGCAAGGATGCAAATTAAATTGATTAAATTGATCAAACGTTACAGTAGAGACATTTATAATGTTTTAAAAGGTTCCACAAAAATATTAAGCAACACACTTTCTTGAGCAGGAAATCAGCATATTTGAAATATTTCAATGTAATATTATGTAAAATATTTTTAAATTGTAGTAATATTTCATAAACTTACTGTTTTAACAGGTTTGTTTTGTAGCTCAAACCATAAAGGACAGCGCTTGGTAAAAAAGTGTCTGTCAAAAGCATAAATGTAAGTGTCTATTTTCGATCTAAATAATAATGAAAAAAAGCTTTTTTTTAAACTGAAAGATAGTGTACATCAGATTCTTAAAAAAATAAAGTCAGTAAAGTTTCAATAAAGTTACAAAAATTACAATAATTACACAATAATTACAATAATTAACAGTAAGATTTTTATTGTTTTTTAAAGAATTGTCTTCTGCTCACCAAGCCTGAATTTATTTGATCCAAGTATATATTTAAAATAGTAATTTATTCCTGTGATTTCAAAGCTGATTTTTTAGCATCATTACTCCAGTCACATGATCCTTTAGAATAATATTCACATGATCCTTAATATTCTGATTTGCTGCTCAAAAAACATTTATTATTATTATTATGTTGAAAGCGTTTGTAACATTATAAATGTCTTTATCATCACTTTTGATCCATTTAACTAAATAAAACTGTAAAATTCTATATTATACATTATACATAATTATATATATATATATATATATATTTAAATGATATAGTGTATAATGTTACAAAAGCTTTTTCAGATAACTGCTGTTATTTTGATCTTTCTATTCATCAAAGAATCCTCCAGAAATTTACTTTTTTGAAACTAACTGTTTTGATAATAATAATAAATATTTCTTGAACAGCAAATCAGCATATTAGAATGATTTCTGAAGGATTATATGACTGAAGATAATGATACTGAAATTTAGCTTTGATCACAGGAATAAATTACATATCAAAATATATTAAAATAGAAAACATTTATTTTAAATACTACAAATATTTCAGAATTTTACTGTTTTTGCTGTACTTTGGATCAAATAAATGCAGGCTTGGTGAGCAGAAGATACTTATTTAAAAAAAAACATTAAAAAGAATCTTACTGTTCAAAAACTTTTGACTGGCAGTGTAGCTTTTTGTCTGTCTTTGACCTTTATGTCTCCCTTTCTTGCTGTCTCATTTCTCTGTATGTCTTGGACCAGGACAGGACTGTGCTTGTCTGTTAATAGTAAAACCGTCTTACTGTAGACTCTTGAGCAAATCTTTGACATAGAAGAATACGCCACTAATATTGTCCTTGTCTGCCTGTCTCAGCAGGATACTGGACAGCAGGAATATTACTGGATGGAGAAATCCTACATTTTCTCTCTGTCTGTCTGTCTGTCTGTCTATCCATCAGTTCATCCGTCTGTCCAATCATCTACAGTGGGGGAAAAAAGTATTTAGTCAGCCACCAATTGTGCAAGTTCTCCCACTTAAAAAGATGAGAGAGGCCTGTAATTTTCATCATAGGTATACCTCAACTATGAGAGACAAAATGAGAAAAAAAAATCCAGAAAATCACATTGTAGGATTTGTAAAGAATTAATTGGTAAATTCCTCTGTAAAATAAGTATTTGGTCACCTACAAACAAGCAAGATTTCTGGCTCTCACAGACCTATAACTTCTTCTTTAAGAGGCTCCTCTGTCCTCCACTCATTACCTGTATTAATGGCATCTGTTTGAACTCCTTATCAGTATAAAAGACATCTGTCCACAACCTCAAACAATCACACTCCAAACTCCACCATGGCCAAGACCAAAGAGCTGTCAAAGGACACCAGAAACAAAACTGTAGACCTGCACCAGGCTGGGAAGACTGAATCTGCAATAGGTAAGCAGCTTGGTGTGAAGAAATCAACTGTGGGAGCAATTATTAGAAAATGGAAGACATACAAGACCACTGATAATCTCCCTCGATCTGGGGCTCCACGCAAGATCTCACCCCGTGGGGTCAAAATGATCACAAGAACTGTGAGCAAAAATCCCAGAACCACACGGGGGGACCTAGTGAATGACCTGCAGAGAGCTGGGACCAAAGTAACAAAGGCTACCATCAGTAACACACTGCGCCGCCAGGGACTCAAATCCTGCAGTGCCAGACGTGTCCCCCTGCTTAAGCCAGTACATTGCTAGAGAGCATTTGGATGATCCAGAAAAGGATTGGGAGAATGTCATATGGTCAGATGAAACCAAATCAACTTGTCGTGTTTGGAGGAGAAAGAATGCTGAGTTGCATCCAAAGAACACCATACCTACTGTGAAGCATGGGGATGGAAGCATCATGCTTTGTGGCTGTTTTTCTGCAAAGGGACCAGGACGACTGATCCGTGTAAACGAAAGAATGAATGGGGCCATGTATCGTGAGATTTTGAGTGAAAACCTCCTTCCATCAGCAAGGGCATTGAAGATTAAACGTGGCTGGGTCTTTTAGCATGACATTGATCCCACACACCGCCCGGGCAACGAAGGAGTGGCTTCGTAAGAAGCATTTCAAGATCCTGGAGTGGCCTAGCCAGCCTCCAGATCACAACCCCATCGAAAATCTTTGGAGGGAGTTGAAAGTCCGTGTTGGCCATCTCTAGGGGAGATCTGCATGGAGGAATGGGCCAAAATACCAGCAACAGTGTGTGAAAACCTTGTGAAGACTTACAGAAAATGTTTGACCTCTGTCATTGCCAACAAAGGGTATATAACAAAGTATTGAGATTAAATTTGTTACTGACCAAATACTTATTTTCCACCATAATTTGCAAATAAATTCTTTAAAAATCCTACAATGTGATTTTCTGTTTTTTTTTTTTTTTCTCCCATTTTGTCTCTCATAGTTGAGGTATACCTACGATGAAAATTACAGGCCTCTCTCATCTTTTTAAGTGAGAGAACTTGCACAATTGGTGGCTGACTAAATACTTTTTTGCCCCACTGTATCTGTCTGTCGGTTATTCTCTCTGTCTCATAAAATTACGGTTGAACCACTGGACTATTTTATTGATATCCTTACCTTTCTGGTCCTTGAACGTGTTAGTTGTGTTGCTGTCAGGGTCAGAAAGCTCTCGGATTTCATCAAAAATATCTTAATTTGTGTTCTGAAGATGAACAAAGGTCTTACGGGTTTGGAACGACATGAGTAATTAGTAATTAGTGATCGAATCTGTGTCAACTATCCCTTTAACGCCATATAATCACAATGACTCATATTTACCATTAATTTTGACAAACAAGCCAAAATTGCTTTATAAAGTTACTATGAGAGACAAAGGATATAAAAAAATCACCATGTTTCTGTGGTTCAGTGTGTTCCCACTGTTTATGCTACACTCTGTGGAGCGAAACACTAACACAGCACCACCACAGGTGCAGGCAGAGTGACTGCCATACCTGTACATGAGCTAAAAACTTGGAGCGCTGCGCCACAGAAATACGGAGTGAGTGTGAAATTACTCTGCAAGAGTTTATTATGCGGCATGAGCACAGAAGACTTTTTCAGTGCAATAAAAGTGATAAACACTCGTAAGCTTTGTCATTTACACCAAAACACACACATTCTTACACATACATGCAAAAGCTTTCACAGAGAGTGAATTTCCCTGTGATTATTTATCTTCACCTCTTCTGTGGCGGTGGCACACAGTCAAACTCTTGCGGGCCCCAAACTGCGTGTGAGGTATATTTAGAAATGCCAAATTTGCTTATTAATGGGTCTGACACCAGCTATCGGGTATTATGCGGTGTTCCTTTCTGCTCCAAGCTTCTGGGTGGCTTGTGGTTAGTGTCTGGGTGTCCGTTTAAGTGGACAACAGACCCCAGAGATTCCAGAGATCAGGCCTGTCTCTCTCAACATCTATATTAGGGTTGTGCGAACATAATCTCAATGTCACCATCTAAATCTTTCTTTGTTTGTAACTTTAAAAACATAACTGAATTTAGCATGATTATCTGGCATTTTAATTCGCAATGAAATCTTTTTAGGAAGCTGAGGCCATGGCGCACTGGTTGTGTACATGTTTGCAACACATTAGCGCTGTTCCAAAACCTAATGTAATGTTTAATGTGAGTGGAATGAAACACTTTAGAGATAATTCACCCAAAAATTCAAATTCATCATTTACTTATCCTCATGTCGTTCCAACCTTTATTTGCTCTGTGGAATGATTTTTTGAGAAATTGTTTTACCCAAACAGTTTTAGTTCCCATTGACCTCTATTTTATGGACAAAAAAGATGGAAGTCAATGGGAACCAAAACTTTTTGAGTACCAACATTCTTCAAAGTATTTTAGTTGGCAAACTAAACTGTTTGGTTACCAGCATTTTTCAAAATATATATTTGTAGTGTTTTTTGAGTAAACAATGACATCGTTTTAATTTTTTAGATTATTGGATTTAATTTACTTAATTGAATTGTATCTATAATATAAACTTTTTTTGCTGAATTCATTGCATTCTGGGATTGCATTGCTCACTTAAAATTTAGGTATTTTAAGAGGCGGCACAAATTAAGTTTCCTAGGCTTTTGGAACAGACTTTGTGTCGGGACTGCTGTCTACATCTATTAAAATCAATAAAAAACATAAATAAATCATATTAAATGTCAGTTTTTAAAGTAAAAGAGAAGAATATTACTGTACAAAATTAACAAGCATTTTTGTTTCCAGAGGGAAAAGCTAAGTTAATATTGTCCAAACAAACACATTGAGAGTCTAATGAGCATATTCATCATTCATCACACTCCTTGTATAATATGAAGTCAGCGCAAACACATAGACACCCAACAAACAGGATGCTCATATAAACAGACGCGAGATTGGAGATGGATGAATGGATGGTATAAAGTCATTAGTCTAGTTTTACACCTGTTTATGTGTGCATTCTGTCTAATGAGTGTCTGTGTTTGTATTGCTATACAAGATTATAAAACATAGATTGTCCAGGAAAAAAACGTGAGTGGAAAGGGTGAACCTGGTGACTGTTCTGTGTTCAGTGCAAGGCGGTTCTTCATGCCTTTTAAAAACAAATAGGCAGAAAAGAACGAATGCAGACAGAAAACGTCGAAAGTCGAAATAAACTGCTGATGACGTAGTAGCGGAGGCTTTAAATTGCTGTTCAAATATGACTTCACTGGACTGAGTTTCTGCCAGTGAGTGTACTCTTGTTAAAAACAAAGTTTTATAAATGCTAGCAGGACATTTACACGGTTTGTAAATAAAACAAAGTCACACAAGCTGTACAGAAAACTAACAGGCGGACATGTCTGGACTGAACCTTAACCTTATCCACAACAGAGTGGCCCCTTTCTTCCTCCATTCGGCGCTTTCCATCACAGGTCACGGACTGTCTGCTCTGTCTGTCACAAGTCCCAACGCTAAATAATTTAAGCTAACTAGTCAAATGCGTACTTAGAACAGAATGAAACAGTATGAAAATCATCCGAACATTAAAATGCATTTCCAAATTTCAGATGGATACATAAAAAGTAAGTCAGTACACTTAAAACATGATATGGACTAGTGTCTGTGAATATTAAGAAGCAAAAACACCATTTAAACACGCATGTTATACGTGTCTCTGAATGGCGCAGACACGCAGTTTTGTTTACAACACACATTGTTTTCAGTCTCTGCTGCCTCAAAATACGAGTACATGAACACAAAAGTGCTCTAAAGAGTTCATGAGATTTTTACAGCTTCTTTTGAGCAAAGGTATGATCATATCATACAGAGTGTTTTCACAACGCTTCATCAGTCAGACAATCAGCTGATTATTGCTGCAGAAAATGGTCAGATATTGTAATGTTTTGGGCTGTACTAATTGGTTGGACTGGGACAAACATTTGGACTGCCAAAAGTTACAACAAATCAAGGACAAGAGTGCAAACAACTGTCTGAGGGGAGAAGGTATTTGTGGTTGGCCAAACTGAACCAGGATTTCCAGGGCAAGAATCTTGAAAACATTTGTGTTTGTTCTTATCATGTCCGGTCAGGCAGGTGAAATATTAGGCTAATAATTAATTCTGCTTGTATGTATCTTTACCACCTATTAACTTAAGTTTATCAAAATATTGCATCCTTTCCTAGGTCCAAGTCCTTCTCTGTATGATTGAGCAGCTTCCACTTTTTTGTGTTTTAGACAGCATGAATTAGCAGAACAACATATTTAGTAGTACAAACAGTGCAATCCATGCTGTTTACATCCGAGTATTGCCAATATGGCCGCACACACAGATAACTGACCAAACTGTAATTAATGAAGTGTGTGTTTTTATTTCCTTTAATGCATTTTCTGTGGTCCTTAATATTATATTCTCCCCCACATATTGTCCATAAGGAAAATGGGATGCTTGTATAAACTCTTTTGGGGTACCTTGGTTATTTTGAGGGCTCAAAGGGGAAGCAATGGAACATCTGAGGACAAAGGTAATGAAAACAAAAAGAACATCCATAAGCCTGTTTTTTCTCTGAATCATTGTAAACAGAATGTACTGTAGTGACTCACATGGTGTTTTTACTGCTATAAATCATGGCACTAGGTTCTCAGTGTGAGGTGGAGCTCTGTTTCGAGCATCAGGCCATGTGTGTAAAACAAAGCAGACTGACATAAAGTGATCTTTGTGTCAATGCTTAGCCTTTATACAGACATCAGTAAGTAAATTAGTAGCTCTGATTTGAGAGATTTGTAATTGTGTTATTATGTGTTTATACATACAACTAAGATACAACTATGTGAAAATCTGGAATCTGAGGTTGCAAAAAATCTAAATACTGAGAAAATCACCTTTCTTAGCAATTACTAATCAAAAATTAATTTTTGATATATTTATGGTGGGACATTTACAAAATATCTTAATGGAACATGATCTTTACTTAATACCCTAATGATTTTTGGCAGAAATGAAAAATGTGTATTTGTACAATGTATTTTGGCTATTGCTACAAATATACCCATGCTACTTAAGACTGGTTTTGTGGTCCAGGGTCACATATTATATTATATTATATTATATTATATTATATTATATATTATTTAATAATATTACCTGTATCATCTCACTACGCAAAAAAATCACTACACTTTTAAAAAGAAAGGTTCTTTACTGGAATCTATGTTTTCATAAAGAACCATAGATAAACTAAAATGTACTTTGCAATAAGAAAAAGTGTTTCTTTTCAGTTCTGTGGGGAAACCAAAATAGTTTTTCTGTGGAAACACCTTCCTTTTTGGAACCTTTATTTTCAAGAGTGTATAACATACAAAACAATCAGTCTAAAACAATATTACTATACTACGGAGGTTGTTTTTTTTTTTATTTATTATGATCAATAAAGGAGACTCATGGTGGCTTTTCAGTTACCAGGATACCATTGGCAATGCAAAAATATGTATATCTATAGGGCCATATTACAACAAAAAGCCGACTGTCTTCTTCAGGCTTGGTAGAGCATGAGGAAAGGAGGAGGTAGAATGGAACGAGGAGTGAGAGAAAGGGCAGGTGATTTTGTTAAGGGGTGCCCAATAGAACAGCAGAGGGCAGGGCCGGTCAGAGGAAGTACATGGGCGTCCAGAGAATAAATAAAGGCCTGGCGGGTAGATTGGCCAGTGGTGCTGCTTTCAACTGAGGGTGCTTGACTCTCACTTCATCTGTGTGCATTTCTAGCTATTTGCTAATACCAAGTTTATCTGTCTGTCTGTCTGTTTGTCTGTCAACATGCTGGTTCGGGCACTCCTACAGACCTCACTGGTCCTGTGGCTGGTACAGAGCACCATACAGGGAGGTAAGTTAGACATGTCTTCTGAAGTGCATGTTGTAGAGGTTTAAGCAGGGGAAAGAGAAATGAGGAGAATTTGTGATGCAGGAGAGGGAAGAAACAGGGGCAGTGGCTTGTTATGATATTTGAGCACAAATGGGGTCAAATCATTGTAATTATGACTGAAAACGAAACGATTTTAATCTAAAATGAAACTAATTATGACAAAAAAGAAGCAGGTGGCACTAAGGTTGTAAGGTTAATCCCAGGTAGGGCTGACCCATGAACCCAAGCCCTCCATTGTTCCCCTAGGGGGAGGCTCTTACGTTCAAGTAAGTGTGGGTTTGGTTGCTGAAATTAATTTTTTTAAACTGTCACTTGAATATATGTGTCATTAAGTGCTTTTGCTATCTGAATACCACGTTGAATGTCTAATAATGTGGAATTGGAAATGTATGAAGAATGTTTAGGTATTTTGTCACAGCTTACTTAATTTTGCTATGCTTACATAAATGAACTATAGTGTCCTGCACCCACTAGTAAAAAATATCAAAAATGATATCTGGTGTCTGAATTATTTTTAGTTTGCATGTATCTTTACTATATTGAGATCCTGCAGTAAACTGAGAATTGCAATAAAATAGAAAGAGGAAATATTTATAGCTTCTTAGACTTTTACACCTTTTGTTATAGGCTGCATGTCTCACCCATGATTTATGTTTTATTATGTCACACTTCAGGGTATCTGAAATCAGTTTGTATACCATTCAAAGCAAGATATGAGTTGGCTCTCTGAACAAAATTGTCTGAAAATGTTACTAGTTATTAAACGCATTTAGTCCCTGTATTATGGACTTTAAGTTGTGATTTATTGTGCTGCTAAAACATATGTTTGTTTATGTGACCCTGGGCCACATAAACCAGTCTTAAGTAGCACAAATATATTTGTAGCAATAGCCAAAAATACATTGTATTTCTTTTATGCCAAAAATCATTAGGATATTAAGTAAAGATCATGTTCCATTAAGATATTTGTACATTTCCTACCATAAATATATCAAAACTAAATTTTTTATTAGTAATATGCATTGCTAAGAACTTCATTTGGATAACTTTAAAGGCGATTTTCTCAATATGTATATTTTTTTGCACCCTCAGATTCCAGATTTCAAATAGTTGTATTTCAGCCAAATATTGTCGTAACCTAACAAACCATACATCATCAATGGAACGCTTTATTCAGATTTCACATGATGCATAAATCTCAGTTTAAAAAATTGACTATTATGACTGAATTTGTGGTCCAGAGTCACATATTAACTTTAATACACAAGGTTATATCATAATGCTTAAAAAAAAAAAGCTTTATTTAAATGTGTACATGATTTTAACCCTGTGTTTCATGTTTGCATATATGCACTATTAGATTGAACAGAAATACCAATTTTAGGTTTATATCATTTAATCCTTCCCCCCATATAATATTGCCAGTCCATCTATCGATAATTGACAGACAAAACAGTTTTTTGTATGTAGTATGTGCTTTCTTATCAGGCAACTACACTGCCTTTTCAGTCGTTCTGAGTCGTCGTCATCAAATGTTCAGCCATCAGTCACGGATGTTTGTGCGTCAGAGGTGTCTAGAAAATTACGTAATAAAATGCACATAACGACTCTATGTTAAATGTCTGACAGCTCTAATATCGGATAAATAGAGAAAAAACACCTCTGGAAGTGAGTCATAGCTGGACGTCTGGATCTGCTCCAGCTTCCATAACTCTGACCGCAATTTAAACACTCGTAATCATGGCTGAAGATCAAAACCTTGCGCCTGGATGTGACAGCGGTGGTCAAAATTTGTCGGCCCTCTGTCATTCCTGACTTTATACGACCGATACACAGCCCATTTTGTCCTGCCGTTTTCGAGCATCAATGGACGCCTGTTTCAAAAATGCAGAGACAGCGGTTAGTTCGACGAAATCTCTAATTGCGTCAGCTGGCATAGCTTCTCAAAAATGTAGGTTTTATAAATCGATTTCTAAGAATTCAAACAGTCTCGCTAATCTGTAATGTAACCACCTGTTGAAGTATTTTCATGAGCCCTAACCTTAACCACATATTGTGGTAGTATTATAAGTAACGTTATCTGCATTAGAAGGTTTGTCAGAAAACAGGCGTTACCATGGTAAACGATCAAAAACATGTTATTCTGTCTTTATTTTTTATTTTATTTTTTATTTTTTAAATGCCTTGCTGAAATAAACACTACCACAAATTTGTAATGGTTTCCCTGGTTATAATGGGACTTTTATTGCTTTTGGAAACCGCAATAGACCCTGTGGGTTTCTACTGTTAATGGTCACCTTAGTAAAACCGCTAAATCCTAATGGAAATGTCCCAAAGCACGCTACAGAAAACATTTTTTTAATGGTTAAAAGTTGATGGTTTGTAATGTTTGTCATGGTATTTGTAGTGGAAACCATTAGAATTTCCGATTTTTTTTTTTAAGCTGAGTGCATTTACACAGTTTTTTTATTTCCTTGTTTTAAAGGAGTTAGGCCACAGAATGGAGCCCTGGGAAGATTGGCGAGTCGAGGTATTTTGCACTTTTTATTTCTGTATATATAGTGTATCTGTGAGATATTACAAAGGGTTACAGATCAAAGCATTAGATCACATAATAAGCTTCTATCTTTTCTCAGTAGGTCCTGGTGTCGGTGTAAAGTCTGGAAGTAAGTCTGTCTGCCTGAACCTGATGGATGCAGCTGAATCCATTTAGCAATTTGTTTATGTCAGTACAAAGGTTATCTTATCTTTCTTTAATTTCTGTGGTGTCCTGCATCCAGTGGCTGGTATCCTTGGAGCTCGTGGTTATGGGGCAGGCAAGCCAGGAAAGACAGGTGGTAAGTGACGTTAACCTCTAATGAAGTTGAGATAAAATTAAGAACAAACAATATGTAAAGGTTTATAATTAACCTAAGACACTGCTGGGGAGTAACTAGTTATGTAATGGAATTACATGATTTAATTACAAAATAAATGTAACAGTAATCTGTTATAATTACTGAGGGAAAAAAAGACAGTTAACAATGTTAACAATTACAAAAGGGTTATACTTAAAAAATTTTACGCACTGATTTGATTGATTTCTTTCCAAAGTTACACTGACTGCTCTAAAATATGAGACCAATGTTTCAGAAGTTTAGAACACAAAAAGGGCACATGCTAATTCGATAACTGTTATTTGGGTTTGTGTATATGCTTTTTTTTATTTAACTGCCAGTGGTTCTTGTCATATCTGTTCAAAGATTTGATTTAAAAAACAGTGTAATAACTGTTAAACTATATCTTATGATTTTAAATCAGTATTTAACCTTGTGGTGGCTGTGCTTTTAAATTAAATGATTCTGATCTTATGAGAAGTGATGAAGGATTCTGAAAGTCTGACAGTAATCTGTTAACAGTTTTGAACAATGTAGAAAATTGGATATTTACATTCAGAAAGGTAATCAAAAAGCAATCAGATTTAAGCAGTTATATTTAATAGAGTAATTAAAATAGTTACACTACCCATTACATTTTAAATAGGGTCACCTGTAATCTGTAACCTGTTACATTTCTAAAGTTTTTGACCTATGACTAAACACGTGACAAAGTACACAGAATTGACTTTGAAAAAGAAGTCAACGAGACAGTTTGCTAAGGTATTTTTTATTTATATACATAAAGTGAATATTAGTCTTTTGGATTCTGTCATACCGACCATATAATATTTTTTTCTCTCTCACAAACAGCTGGCCGTTATCTTGGAGGTAAATTTATTTAGCTTTTTATTTTGTATACAGTGCTGTTTAAAAGTTTAGGGTCTGTAAGATGTTTTTGGAAGAAGTCTCCTATGCTTGATCAAAAAAAAAAAAATGCAGTTATTTTTGTGAAATATTATTACAATTTCAGTTTAAAAAGTAATTTATTCCTGTAATGCAAAAATACATTTTCATCAGCCATTAATGTCACCTGATCTTCAGAAACCATTCTAATATGCTAATTTGCTGCTCAAGAAACATTTATTATTATCAATGTTTTAAAAACATGTGCTGTTTAATGTTTTTGTGGAAACGGTGATACTTTTTTTTTTTTTTTTTTGCTGAATAGAAATTTGAAAACATTTATTTGAAATAGAAATCTTTTGTAACATTATAAAAGTTTTTCTAGTCATTTTTGATTATTTTAATATTTACATGCTGAATAAAAGTATGAAGTAAAAAAAAAATAATAATCATACTGACCCTAAACTTTTAAGAGGTAATGTAAAATGCATGGAAGCAGCTGTTCACATGTGAGTCATTCTGTGTCAAATCAACCAAATTTCAAAAACTTCCCTGATTTTTGATTTTGCTAATGTTTTTTTTTCTGAGGAAAGATAGATATGTATAGTGATGAAAGCCAAAATATTAAATGTCATGGATGAAAATTTACTGAGTAATCCACTGTTTTGTAGGGGGAGGTCAAAATGGCAATTTTCACCTAGATTCAGAGTCAAGTTACAGGGGGGTAAAGATGACTTCAGAAAGATGGCAGCGTCATTATCTATTTTTTTTTTTTTTTTTTGCACAGAGATTGGTAGTACTATTAGTTAAATCTGTTGACTTTAGTAATCCTTTTTGCATTATGTGCCAATGGTGATCATTCAAAAATGGGGAAACAGCACTTTTGAAGTTTTTTTCCAAAGTTTGCATGGCTGTAACTCAAGAAGTTTTACAGATATTTGAATGCCCTTTTAGATATTGGGTCTTAAGAAACTTTCCTTTTGACATGTTCATTTTTAATGCCCTATGAGATTTGGTTCCAGAGATATTGGAATTTCAATATGGCTCCAGGAGTAAATTATTAAAATGTACACATTTTCAGTGGTCAAAATCCAAATGTGGTTCAGTTTGAAAAAATACGATACTTCTTTTCTTTTAAAGAAGAATGTCTGAAGAACAAATAATGTTCAAACTAGAGATGTATCTCATTTCTTTCTGTCAAGACAACTGCATTGAACATATCAGTCTGAGTGTCATAAATATTATTTTTTCCAAATTTCATGTGCCTATAACTCAGGAAGTATTAAGGATATCACAATATGATTTTAGATTCTATTTCTTCACAAACTTTTCTTTTAAAATCTCAATTTTCAAGGCCCTACATCATTCAGTCCTGAGATAAAGGGATCTCAATATCCAGATGTTGAATGTTACCCATTTTCAGTGGTCGAAAAACAAATGTTGTTAAGACCCAATATCTAAAAGGGCACTAAAATATATTTAATACTTCTTGAGTTACAGGCATGCAAACTTTGGAGAAAAACTTGAAAAGTGCCGTTTCCCCATTTTTGAATGGTCACCATTGGCACATAATGCAACAAAGATTACTAAAGTCAACAGATTTTACTAATAGAACTACCAATCTCTATGTAAAATAAAGATAATGGTGCTGCTATCTTTCTGAAGTAATTTTTAACCCCCTGTAACTTGAATCTAAATCTAAGGTGAAAATTGCCATTTTTACCTCCCTTTCAAAATAGTTGATTACTCAGTAAATATTCATCCAAGATATTTAATATTTTGGCTTTCATCACTATACATATCTATCTTTCTTCAAAGAGTAAATATTAGCCAAATTAAAAAAATTGAGCCAGGGAACTCTGGTTGAATTGATGTGTCTGCAATAGTCTGTACTATAATGTGCATATGAACTCAGTGTATGTGTAGTATGTGTAATGAGTATGGTGTCTGTTAGGGGCAGCATACAGACCCACTGCGATCAGAGGAGGCCTGAAACAAGGATATGGAACACTCGGTTATGGAGGAGGTAAAACTCTCATTTCTAAATTTTTTACGTCTAATGGATTTATTATTCCTGCATTCATCACCATGATCCTACTATTTTGGTCTTAGCTGCAAACCTGGGAACTGGCCTTGGAACTGGTCTTGGAACAGGCTTCGGGACTGGCCTTGGGACTGGCCTCGGGACTGCTGGGCTGGGACTCAGCACAGGGTATGGCCTAGGCAACGGGCTGGGAGCAGCCTTAGGTTATCCAGCAGGGAAGCTTGGGGGAAGAGGTGAGAGCTGCTCATTTGCTTTGCATTCATAAGTACTCTTGCAACACTTTACTCACTGTTTGATTTTGACATTTTCTAGGTTACACCGGTAATGGCTACGGAGCACAGCTAGGTAAGTGTGCGCACCGTAACGACCCGAATCAATAAACATTATATGACACGTTGCAGTTTAACGCCATCTCTGCCCGACCTGAAGGTTGTGTAGCAGATTGGATCTGACCAAACCAATCAAAACTTGACCTTGTGCTGTGATTAAAATCTTTCGCACGTAGTGATATATGCTGTCCATTTGCCATGATTAGGTGTCATATTTTTGATGAAGTTGTGTGTCTAAAATGAAAGGCTTCGGCTAAACAGACATTTATTTCTTCTTTCTGTAACCTTGACATCTCTCTTGTCTTGTTGCCAGGTTACGGTGCAGGAGGATACCCCACCGCTGGACGTGGTATGTAACCTCTCCTTGTCGAAGCATCTGGAAAATGTGTGTGTTTAATCTCAGGGGTCTGAACAATGTTTTGTTGTTTACTCAGGTTGCTATAGCAAGCGCAACTGACTCACTTTATCCACTTTATTCCAGGAAGCAGCACTCATAACATTTTCTTTATTTCAGATTTCTGCAGCATTAGGTGCTCTAGTGATTAACTGAAAATTTGTCACCAGATGCAATATAAACTTTTTTTTTGCTGATATTGCAGTATTTATGTAAAATTGGTGCACCAAATTTGTGTTTATTTAAATTTTTGTGGCATTTCATTCTTTATTTTTCTGCTATTTTAGGATCTTTTGATGGGAGGGATTCTAATCCAACTTTGATTTGATTTATCTAGCAGTTGCTGGAAAACTGACAAAAAACTGACAAAAGTCATAAAATATGTATTTTAATATATATTAAGTGTCAGATTTACTAAACAGGGCAAACTGGTGTTAGAGCACAATTCCATAAAAAATGGGAAAAGGGGAAAAAACACACATTAAAGAACACAGATGAAGATCATTTCCATAATGACCAGCACAATCTACCAAGAGTAGCGCAAATTAATTAGTTAAAAACTGAAAAATAATTACATATTAGATCAATTTATTTTAACCCCTTAACTGTCACCCTCCCTTTTTGAACATAGATGTGAAAGCGTGAAAGTCCAAACTTAAATTTTTATAATTTATGAACGCTTCAGAATACTTTCAAAAAATGAAAGCATAAAAATGTTATACGTGTAAATTTACTTTACTATTTTTATTTTATTTTATATAAATTTTAATATTTTACAAAATAGCAATAGCCACCGGATCCCATCCAAACTTAATTGAATTTTTTTATGCATTTTTTTTGGTCACGAATGTATACATTTCTCTCTTGATATTACTTTTATCACAAAGTAACTACCAAATTTTATGAATTTGGTCAAGATTATAAAAAGTTTTGATTCTAAAAGACCATAATACATTTTGTAATATGACACCCCCACTAAGGGAGAAGAGATATTTAAATACCATTTGCATTGAAGTTTTAAGCTTTCAAATGATATAATTTATAGTGATTACTAAAACACGTGAAAGGGAAAAGGGAAACTAAACAGAATTTTTGTGACAAAGGTCAGAGCTCCTTTTATGATGTCAATGATTTGAGGTGCAATCTATTACTGTTCTTACATAATTTGTAACAAAATTGGTAAAATGTATATTTAGGAGTCTTAGACCTTTCCAACGGTATATAGTTTGTCATGAGTAGATTAGAATTTGATTGTAATATATTAAAGTAAACTTTAATAGATGTGACAGTTAAGGGGTTAAATGCAATAGTTTGACCTAATTTTTGCTTGTTCCTGCTGAACACCCTCTAAAACCACTGGTTGGCTGGTCTTAGCTGGTTTGATCTGGTCTCCCAGCCTGACCAACTAAAGAAGTGGTCAAAACCCCTCTAAAACCAATCTGCTCACACTATGACCAAATATAAAAAGAAATATTACTTTTATTCGTGCCTTATAATATGCTAATTGTCTTACTTTTTTCCCATGCTAAATGAAGTATTCAGTTTTTTGTGTTGTTGACTGCAGTACTTCTGTGTGCCTCTGATAGGCGCTGCAGGAGGGTATGTGCCTACAGGACAAGCTTCTCAACCGGGTAAAATAAACTGACTTAAATGTGTTTGCATTGCGTTTGCCTACATTTAATTGTTTGCAGAATCATTTTTATACTTTTATCATTGTTTTATGATGTAGTTGCATGCCCAAACTTTCAAAAGCCACTTCAGCCTGGTCACATGATTAATTGTTGAGGATGAGCTAGTGAGTTCTTGTGCTTGTGTTTCACATTAAGTTAGATGGTGGATGGTTGTCTGTTTGTCATGGGTGCAGTCGTGTTAGAAATGTTATGTGTGCTCTGTAGTCATTATTATTATTATTATGACAAGCATAGCTGGATAATTTGAGCAACTGTCTTATCCATTGTTTGTTGTTTCATTGTAAGAAATAAGTACTCATTTATGTGTGCTTTGCATCTGTAATGAGCTTTATGAGTTGAGTTTGATTTTTGTGCTGTTGCACAGAAGGAGCAGTTGTGTTTGCTGGTCAAAGTGTTAAAGCCTGTGGTAAATTGTTTGCTGTCTTGTGTTAATCAGTTAGTGCATGCTTACAGAACATGCCAAAGAATGAATAGCTTATCTAGATTTGGTGCAGCAATGCTGTGAAACTGACATTAACAATGATTTTGTGATCTTCAGGATATGGTGTACCAGTTGGCACACTCACAGGGCAAGGCTCAAAAGCATCAAAACTGGGTAAACCCTCCAATCTGTGACTCATTCTTTAATTTCTTTTAGGGAATTCCAGTTCACAGGTCATCAAATTTCACACATATTCATACACGCTTTTTTCATTTTTAACGGAAACAGCAGAAATGAGATATACAGAAAAAAAAAAAGATTTTATGTGAACCACACAACAAATAACAAATATCTAAACATTCTTAACTCAAGATACATTTACCTGAGAAACAAAATATCATAATAAATAATGTTTTACAAAATTAAGTGACTTAACAAAAAAAATATCTGCTAAAAGGGCAAGACAAATAAAAAAAATCCCTTTAAATTAAGTTTATTTTTCTTACCCCACTGGCAGATAATTCCCCCCCCCCCCCCCTTCAAACATAAAATCAGGAAACAATACTTTATATCTCACACTGTTCACACGTTTTGGACAAGAAAAGGTTGACAAGGGCGCTTAGTAAAAAAAAAAAAAAATCTGCCAGCGAGGCCGTCTTTTGTTGCTATAACAACAGTTGCAACGGTATGAATGTGACAAATGTTGAGAAAAGCAGAAGCTCGCTCTTGCATCGGCTTTTTTATTTATTTAATTTTTTTTGTTGTCATTTTTACCTTTTATTTGATAGGACAGTATTTAAACAGGAAGCGAAGTGGAGATAGAGACAGGATCAGGAAAGGTCTGCGACTCGCTGTTTTTCGAGTCCCGGCTCTCTCTCTCACACTTTTCACCTTTCGGTTTTGGAAGATAACGAGGAGGAGAATGTCGTTCACAACAATTAAAGCCTATCTACCAGCACCTTCTCCATTTTTTCTTGTTGTAATGGAAACGACAGGTATCGCTACTCGCTTGTCATTGGTCAGCTGTCAGCTGTCACTTGACGTAGGACGTTCTTTTCAGAAAAGTTGAACTTTTTTCAACTTGAAAAGACGCTCTAAGCTACAGAAAAAGACGCCGGCGGTGGCGTTTGAAAAAGCGCTCAGGACTTTTTTGAAAACACGGTCTGCTCCATAGGGTTATAATGTAAAACAGACGCTGTCAGTTTAAAAAAAAGACGCCAAGTGTGAACACAGCCTTAATCTGTGTATTAGTATTAATCTCAGTTCTGTTCTATCAGCCCCTTTTGCCTGTTTAAACACTATCCTAGCTAGTTGCTTTGTTGTTGATGTTTGAGACAGTTTGGGCCTTATTGCTGAGTATTTAGGAAGTGTTAGGGCTCAAAGGTCTCAAACCAGTGGATCATCCATATTGGCCCGGTTTTATAGACAGGTCTTAGCCCAAACCAGGATTAGGCCATAGTTCAATTAAGACGTTTAAGCAATTTTTATAGACATACCTTGAAAAAACATTACTGGTGTGCATCTTGAGACAAAACAAAGGCACTGATATATTTTAAGATCAGTCTTTGCAAGTTTCTTCCAGCTGAAACAGCTCAGACTTTTTTTTTACATTTTAGTCTAGGACTAGGTTTAAGCCTTGTCAGTGAAACCAGGGGATTGTCAGAGGTTCAGTTCAGTTGTCCAGCCAGCAGGGGGCAAATTATTTTGCCCATGTAAAAACATTGGAGAAAATGTTAAGGAATGTACTGATGTTTGAATAAGCAAATATAAATCTAATTCCATTCATAAAATGAGTATATGTCTGTAAGTACAGGCTGTTCCAGGTTAGGGTCATATTAGTACTTTTGAAAGGGTATTGCCCCAGTGCATTTTTTCTGATAGTGTAGAAAGCAGGATTGTGCAGTACCGTTCATTAGCACTTTTTTTGGTCTTGTGACACAATAGAGATATCCTGTTGTGCATTAGTTACTTGTTGTGGACTTTATCTCTCACCTCAGGAATAACTATTCTGTCCAACTCTGCAAAGGTGTTCGTAAAGTTAGAATACAGGGCGATTTAGTACTCAGTGTCGTCAAGTTTAAAGTTCTAATAAGTGTAAATTGCAATTACAGGTATGTTGCTTTTTTATTATTCTCACCATTAAAATCTTTGCTTCCAGCTAATTTGTCTATATTCACAGGTGTTGGGCCTAGAGGTGGCCAGCCCATGTCACAGCAAGAGAGGGGCAATGGTAAACCTCAATACCTCCATGTGTGACTTTCATGCTTTTTAAAGCTTTTTTAAACTTCTCTTCCAGATTTTTAGTTACAATATTTAGGCCATTTACACTGCATGATGGGTGGCATATTGCTCCCTGTTATCTTGCTATACATGCCTATCCGGAAATGGGTTGATTTATTTATTTATCTTCATTTCTCTCCGGTAGAGTAGCATCTCTTATGCTCTTGCATCACTGGCAGCTGCTATGTTGATAGAATCTTGCTGGTGAATGTTAACTGGTGTTATGTTGTTTAGGTTACAGTCGCGGAGGGATCCCTAATGGACAGGGTGCTATAGCCAATGGTAAAACTCATCCCAGATGTATGTGGGATTTCATATTTGATATAAGATTAATTTTTGCATAATATGATTGACATAGTCGAGTGTATATCCGCTTGTTAAAGGGATAGTTCATCCAAAATTGAATGTTCTGTCATTAATGACTCAACCTCATGTCGTTCCAAACCTGTAAGACCTTTGTTCATCTTCAGAACACAAAATCTTCTGAACTTTCTGAACCTGCATAGACAGCAATGCAACTGAAATGGTCCCAGGGCCAGAAGGACATTGGCAAATTGCTGTTTATGCAGGGTTCAGGAATCTCAAATTTCATATCTTAATTTGTGTTCTGAAGATGAAAGAAGGTCTTATGGGTTTGGAACGACATGAGGATGAGTAATTAATGACAGAATTTTCATTTTTGGTTTTGGCTTATCAAGCGGATAGTTAGTATACAGTTGTGTACAGTGTCCTCTAATGGCACAGGCAAGGCTAAATTTTGGGGTTTAAGTAATGTGGCCATGAATGTATATGGGACTAGTATAATAATTGTAGCTGCGGTCAATAGGTTTCCCCTCAGGACCAGGAGTGACCAATGGAATGAGAGCTCAAATTAAGGGTAAACACACTCCAACAGCTTATAGCTGTTATATTCTTATATAGAATTCAATTCTATTTCAAATTCTTATCTTTCCGCTCTTACACTACCATTCAAAGGTCTGGGGGTGTCAAGACGTTTAAGTCTTTCTCTTATATTCACCAAGGCTTTATTTAATTGATCAAAATATAGTAAAAACTGAAATAATGTGAAATATTTTCACAATTTAAAACAACTTTTTTGTTTTAATATATATTTTATGATGTAATTTATTCCTGTTATGTCAAAGCTGAATTTTTTTTGTCATTATTCCAGTCTTCAGCGTCACATGATCTTTCAGAAATCATTCTAATATGATAATTTGCTTCTTAAGAGCGATTTCTTATTATCAATGTTGCAAACAGCCTAATGTTTTGTGGAAACTATGATATGTTGTTTTATCAGGATTTTTAGATGAATAGAAATTATTTGAAATGAAAATCTTAACATTGTAAATATCTTTATTGTCCCCAGACTTTTGAACTGCAGTGTAGATGTCTCGGAATAATTATTGGTACAATAATTCTGTACTTAACTTCTGTTGTGATCTGTAGGCTATGGTCCAGCAGCAGATATGATTAATGCACAAGGAATTACAAACAATGGTAAAGTTTTAATTACCCTAGTATCATACAAGTGCTTTGTTCCTATCTGTAAGTAATCAGTAAAATATACTGTAAATAATATATAAAGAGTAAAAGACAATGCATGCTAAAAGACTGTTTTTAAAGCACAAGCATAGGATAGGTGATAGGAACTGTGTCGCATTCTCAGTGTTGAGATAAACCACTGTTGTGATACAATACAGGACCAGTTTTGCCCAATGGACAGGGCACCAAACCATCCAATAATGGTAAATGTCGTCCATATTAAAAAGTCACCGGTTTATGGCTGAATGCATGTCACGAGGTGGTGTTTTCTCCAGTCTAAAATCGATAGAGTACTCCAACCGTCATCAAATGAAATGAATATATGGCTTTTGGCACATTAGAGTGTTAGAGATTGTGGACTGGAAAATCCACCCCTCATCATGGACTACTTGCAGCTGCAGGTCTATGAATAAGTGCTTTTGTGTACCACAGCTGTTCGGAAAGGTTTTGGTGTGTGTGTGCTGGACTAATGCCTCATCTTGTTCTTGGGGCTGTTCTCTTTTCTTTTTATATGCTTCACCTGAGCCTTTATCTTTATATCTGCCTTTGTGCTGATGTGTGCTCAATGCATGCTGCGTTATTTTTGTCCCACAGGCCACATGTATGGAGCAGTCACACTGTGAATTCGTCTTGCATGATTACTCTGACCCACAGGCCCCCTGAACGATCACAGCATTCTTGATGGCCAAGATTGTTATTACTTTAGCCAAAGTTTCACAGTTGGCATGTTTTGTTCACAGGATACGGCCTTGGTGCTGCTGGCTATCTTGGAGCTGGTTATTCTGATGGTTATGGAGCAGGTATCTAAAAAATTATGAAATATTGTTTTTCTCTTAGAAGTACTAGTGTCAATAATACAAGCTATAGAATATTCATGTTTTGCTAAAACTATTTTATGTTGTTTTTTTTTATTGCTGATACAGGTCTTGGGGCTGGTGGATATCCCCAGGGAGTTCGAGCAGGAAAGCAGATTGGTAAATAATGTGTATTTCATTCATTATATAGAGGAGACTGGGGCTAGTTGTCACACAAGGGCTACATATCAGCAACTGTCAGCTTTTGAATCTAATGTCTGTTTCACACATCCTCTGTTTGCAGTGTGTATGCTGTGCTTTTTTTAAAAAAAAAATCTAAATATTGCCATAGCAAAACTGTCTCGATATTATTGTGGTCACATGACAATATGAAACGATAGGTCTTCTGGGCAAAAAGTGAAGTTTTTAAAATATATTTAAACTTATTCTAACATGAAAGGTCTTTAAAATTTTGGGCCATTATGCTTTGGCACAGAATATTTCAAACAAACTAAAACCGAAAGCACAATATGGCGTAATCCCTTCAAAAAAAGTTTTCGCTTCGTTCAGGTGATCAGCTCGTGATCCGGTGTTTTCCGCACCTCAGAACGGCTCAGTTCACAGTGAATGTAGTGAACCCATTTATTGCATGTGCTGTGAGTTTAGCATGCGTTTGGGAACACAACGGCCAATAGTTATGCTTTATATTTATGGCAGATGATTACAGCATTTTATTAGATTTGTAGTGAGACTCGTTTTTGTAAGCCCATTTTCACTGAAGCTGGAGGTTTCCATCAAAATAAAAGCTCTACTCTCGTTTTTGTCAAAATAAAAGCTACAAGTACAGTATGAATTCCTGTCAGCTCTAGTGGTTTAAATGCAGTCCAAATTCAAAATATTTCTTTCACGTGTAGAAATTAGGAAAAAAATATTGTAATTTCCCCTCTGTAGTGTAAAGCAAAAATAATGTATCTATAAAATATACATTTTATAGGTTATTTAACAGTGTTTTACAATATATGACTATTACTGTCATTGTTGTTGTTGTTATTATTATTATATTGTAATTTGTTTGGCTTCCTAAAACACCAGTGTGAGTGTAATTTAGACAGTATACCACAAATAAAAAGAGGATGGCGTCCCCTTTAAAGTTCAGGTACAAGCGACAGCGCATTGTTTGTAGTACAAATGAACATGAATTGACACAGAAATGTAGTTTCACAACAGATAGATGTAAATTAAAGTCTACTGTGTTTACAGTCAACTCGTGGCTTTTTGGCTAGGTTTAAAACAAGGAAGAATGCACTTTTGGATAAACAAGGCAACATAGTAGATTCACTTGTGGAGGTAGAAAAACAAAGTTCTTATATACAAATAGTATAAAAGTTGTTTACATGTATTGAGTTTAAATGTGAATATGTCAATGAACGATTGTATTACTGTACTGAGCGGACTGTAAATGCCTCCTGTGTGAAAGTAAAATGAGTCCGTGCTGCTTCTACAATGCATACGTAATGCACATGGACTGCATACGCACTGCAACTCGAGTATGTGTGACACAGGCTTAAAGTCTAATTTTGGTTTGTACACTACTGTTCAAAAGATGGGGTAAGTAGGATTTTTTATTTAGTAAAACTGAATCGTTTTATTCAGTAAGAAAACATCAAATGATAGTAAAGACATTTATAATGTAAAAAAAAAATCCTATTTCAAATGAATACTGTTCTTTTTAACTTTCTATTCATTAAAGAATCCTGGAAAATATATATCACATTTTGGCAAAAATATTAAACATGACAATGTTTTCAACCTTGATAATAATAAGAACTGTTTTTGAGCAGCAAATAAGCATATTATAATGATTTCTGAAGGATCATGTGACAGTGAAGGCTGGAGTAATGATGCTGAAAATTAAGCTTTTATTTATAATAAAAGCTTATAATAAAAAAATAATAACTAGAAAACAGTTATTGTTAAATATTTCACAATATTACTGTTCTACTGTATTATTAATTAAATAAATGTAGCCTCTGTGAGCATAAGAGACTTTTCAAAAAAAGAAAAAAAAAACAAAAACAGACTTTTAAAGGTAGTGTATGGTGATGATTTTTTATTGTTATGATTATTTCTTCGAATTCTGTCTGCTTTTCTATAGCTATGTGGTCAGATCAGCAGCCTGCTGGTTCAGCACAAACCCAAGAGCTAATCAAGAGGCAAAGGGCACCTCTAAGACCTCCGCGTTTGGGTGCACAAACATTTGCGTGCTAGTTTGTGCACGAAACACCCAAAATTTCACACTATGCTCTTTTTTTTTCAAATCATCTTGGTTGCAAAGTGGTTGGCAGAACTTCCTGTGTGACTTCTACACATTACAATTCTGCAGTGTTGAATTGTTTATTGTCTTCTCATCAGGCTACAGCAATGGATACGGCAGTGAGGTTTATGGCACAGCAGACGGTTATGGGGCAGGTGAGTCTGGACTAAATAGGTACGACGGAGCATGTCCTAACGTCACACTAACATAAAAGCATAATTATAATTGAGTGACAATTATAATTATGTTACAGGACCTGCCTACCCATCAGTGTTAGCTGATAATATTGGGCTGAACGGTATAGCTGGTAAGGCTAAAGGTTATGAGTGTAACCAAGAACATCGCATTCACACACCCGCAGTAATCTCAGGACTTCATCTAGTGTTAAAATTCATTATGTCCTGTGATTATTCACAATATTATTTTAAGCAAGATTGTAGAAAATAACCTCATCCAGCTTAATCAGAAGTGCAATAGCTTGACTACTGAGCAATCAGCTGTTGCCTGTGCAATTGCTTTTATACTAGTGCCAAGGTAATCTGAGCAATACTGTAATATGCTCCCAGAATACTACTAATGGAAATGATGAGCCGAGTGTTTTGCATACTTTAACTAGAAGCAGCATCATCTGCATGAAATCACAGAGGTCAATGTCTGATCTTTCAGGTCTTGCAGCTGGAGGCCTTGGAGGTCCAGGGATGGTGGTGAACCCTGGTCTGGGTGCTGATGCCAAGTCTAGAAAGTATGGTAAGATAAGCACATCTGTAAATGACAATACATTTATTACACATGCTAAATGCATTACAATTTAAAAGTTTGGAGTCAGTAAGATTTTTGAATGTCACTTTATACTCATAAATATGGAAGCTGTTTCTGCCACTGAATAAAAAAATAAAGTTAATTGCGACTTTTTATCTCACAATTCTGACTTTTTTTCTCGAAATTGCAAGTTTACATCTCACAATTCTGACTTTTTTCTCAGAAGTGTGAGATATAAACTCACAATTGCGAATTATAAAATCAGAATTGCTAGATATAAAGTCAGAATTGCGGGATTTAAACTCACAATTGCGAGAAATATAGTCAGAATTATGAGATATAAACTCACAATTCTGACTTTTTTCTCACAATTGCGAGTTTGTATCTCACAATTTTGACTTCTTTTTCTCAGAATTGTGGGAGATAAACTCGCAATTGCGAGTTATAAAGTCCATTTCTGAGGAGAAAGAAACACTCAAATGTTCACAGAATTTATATCTCACAATTCTGACTTAATAACTGGAGTTTATATCACAAAATTCTGACCTAATTTCTTAGAATTGCGAGTTTATATCTTGCAATTCTGATTTTATAACTCACAATTGCGAGTTTATATCATGCATTTCTTACTTTATAACTTTTTTCTCGCAATTCAAGTTTCTATCATGCTATTCTGACTTTATAACTCGCAATTGCGAGTTTATATCTCACAATTCTAAGGAAAAAGTCAGGATTGTGAGTTTGTATCATCACGCAATTCTGAGAAAAAAAAGTTGTGAGAGAACAAGTCGCAATAACTTTAAAAAGAAAAAACATATTCAGTGGCAGAAACGGGCTTCCATACATAAAGGCTGCATTTATTTGATCAAAATATTTTAAGATATTAAAAAAAAATATTTGTGAGAACAAAGCTGAAAGTTTTTAGTGTCAAACAATCCTTCAGAAATCATTCTAATATGCTGATTTGGTGGTAATAAGAAACATTTCTTATCAATGTTGAAAACAGTTGTGCAGTTTTTTCAGGACTCTTTGATGAATATAAGGTTCAAAGAAACCACATTCGTTTAAAATCGAAATGCTTCTTATCAATATTAATATCTTTACTTTCACTTTTGATCAATTCATTGCGTACTATAAAAAGTCTTACTGACAGATTCTAGAATTTTCGTACTTCACCTGCCGTTGGTAAAACATTTCCAGCTCGTTTGCTCATTGTTGAGTCATGCTAATGTCTCTTCATTTTTGTCTAGATAGGCTTAGTGGCTATGGTTGCTTGATCCTGTAATACCACTGGTGTGATTTGTTTAAAGGTGCTGGTGGAGTTCTTGGAGCTGCCGGATCCTTGCCTTATGGTGGCCAACCTGTGGTCTCGGCTGGACTTGGCCCTCAAGGCAAGGCTGGTAGTTATGGTGGAACTGCATTCGGAGGAATACAAACCCCTGGGCCTGAGACTGCTCTGGGTATGTGCATAGCACATGTTTGTTATTCAAATGCAACATGCAAATCTCAGTTTTCCAGCTATCCTGATACTTTACATGAGGATTTGACTTGAACGCGAATGTCTCCTGTGAGAAAAAGAAAGAAGATTTAAACAAGAGAGCAAAGTATAGTCAAACCAAAATTTATTCAGACACCTTCAACATTTCTCACATTATCACAGTTTATTCACTATAGTTTAGAAAATAGTAATAAAATGTGACAAGATCTCAAGAGTGTGTCAGAACAAATTCATCTTAATAATGTCAGATACTTTGATAGAAAGGTATGTAACAACACATCAGTTTTACTGTCAGTCCACTGTATGAAGAATTTGTGGGTATAGTATGTCACAGTTTACTTTATTTTGCCATCCTCACTTACATGAATAAACTATAGTGGCCTGCACCCACTAGTAAAAACTATATCTGGTGTCTGAATAATTTTTTATTTGACTGTGTGTTAATAAACCAAACATGATTATCAGATAACTATTATAAGAAATAAAGTAACGATGATCTCTCTTCTACCAGGTGGCACAGGTGGAGCAATGGAGCCTTTAGCAGGTAATATTGGAGTTTTAGTAAATATAGTTATAATACTTCAAGTCATGTTTTTTTCTGATAACAAAATGTTACTGGCACAGGTGGAGCTGTAGGCCAGATTCCTTACAGTGCACCAGTCATTGCAGCTGGGCTTGATGGTAAGTTGGTTAGAAAAAGAGAGAAAGAGAACATCCTGCAGAGTCTGATTGTGTGACAGATGTAAATATGTTTACCTGCAGTTGATGCTGGTTATCCATTTGGAGCTGAGCAACTCAGCCTGGGCGCTGATGCTACAAAGACGGCCGCCAAATATGGTGAGAATATGAGCAGTTTTGTTTGATTCGTATACATCTAGTACATACAGTATCTATTAAGTACACTACCATGAGCACACAAAAAATTTGGTTCCTTAGTGGTTGCTGAAGTAGCACTTTCTACGGACGAGAATCTGTGAAACGCATTATTAGACCATTTCCCAAGGCTGTGTGATATATTAAACCCTTTTAAAATCATAATAAAGCATAATGCTCTTGTGAGTTCACAAACGGTACGAATCAATTAAAGATATGCAATGCAGGTTTAATATAAATTATTTACATGGATGTGGGTTACGTCTCAGAATGGCTCCATTCACAAAAAAAAAAAATGCTGCTCCACACAAACTTATCATTTACCTGTGTGGAGCATTTCAGTGTCCATCTCTGCATATTGTTGTGAGTTTGGGTTTATTATAACATTCATCTGGGAACACAGCTTTGGCCATTTCATCAGATTTGTAAGGTAAATAATTTATAAACCTATGCAAACACAGGAGGATACATCAGTATCTTTTTCTATATGCTAACTGTTCATCATGATTTAAAAAAAAAAAGCTCAAACTCTTACACGTTTTGATATCCACATATTCGAGAAATTACAGTGGCTGTAGTATTTCTGTCCTAAAGAAATGGCCAAATATTAAGGATGAAGCGGAGATTTGAATTAAATGTTGTTTAGTCAACATTAAAAAAGAATTAGGTTGCGAGGTAAAGTATAAAAGCAATCATTTGTTATAATCCATAATGTATGTTAGCTCTTTTGTTCTTAATACATTATGTATTTTAACAGTTTTGTTCAATAAAACCTTATGATTACTCGCTTTTGATACTTTATTTGAACAAATTATTATTGCCTCATTGCTGTTACATATGAATTTTAAGTCATTTTAAAGGCTATTGTTCACTTAAGTCTATTTTAATAAATATTTTTTTAATGATTTGATTAATCATCAGGATAATTGACAAATTACTCAATTAGCAAAATAATTGTTACTGGCTGCCCTAGAGTGAAAAAGATGTTGTTTTTTGAAAATAATAATACTTTTATTCAACAAGGATATGGATAAAAGATAATAAGTTTAATGATAAATAAATGCTGGTCTTTTAACTATTCTATTCATCAAAGAGTCTTTAAAAAGTTTCACATTTTTCACAAAAATATTAAGCCTTGATAATTAATAAGAATGTATATTGAGCATCAAATCAGCATATTAGAATGATTTCCATGGGAAATCCATCTATTGTTCCATCACAGGAATAAAATATACTGACAGCCTGGATGAGCACAAGAGCCTTCTTTTAAAAACGTTTAAAGATCCTACTGACCCCAAACTTTTGAACAGTAGCTTATACGTTAAATATCTAATATTGACTGATTAAATAATTAGATCATCTTTAATATTTACTGAAAACTGGCACTGATATATCATGCATGCCAAATGACCCCTGTACTGTGTTCTTATCTTCATCATTTCTCCAGCAACATGTTCTAGCAGACATCATTGACTAAATACAGAAATGCTGTTGACTAATAACTAGTGTGGTGACTGATCATTTTTAGGCACAGGCTATGCAGCTGCACTAAGTGCTGGTGGTCAGGGTCCTTATGGTGGTGAGTAACTAGCAAGATTCTAACCAAATGATGTCTATCAAAGTCTAATGTGTTAGTTTCACTTTGTTCATTTTCTTTTATTTTTCCACAGGACAGAAGGATGGAAGCAAGCTTAGTGGCATTTATGGGAATGGGTACAAAGGTAGATTATATATCAGAAGATCTGTATTCTTCACTCAGTGTATTGTGTCTCCTGCCATTCTCATCCATCTGTTCTTATCTTCTCTGTCTGTCCAGGTTGATTTCCAAGGCCGTACTGTTAACCTCGTCAGTATTTTTTGACCCCTTTCTGCCTAGTGTTCCTCACCGTTGTGCGGTTTTGTGACATATTTTTGTCTGCCATTTTGTTTTAGTTTTAGTTTTGTGCCCATTTGTGTGGGCATGCGTGTTTTGTGTGTAAGTGTGGTTTTGATGTTCATTGTTATGTTTGTGAATGTTCCCCCAGTTCATTTGTCTTGTTCAGTGGAGTGTTTTATGTCCCTTGTGTGTCTCTGTATCTAACTAAAACATGCTAAGCACTTCATTGGCTGTTATTTTAATTCTTAAGAAACACTAAATATTCCACCTCCTAATCTGACTCCTTAGTGTTTGTTTGACAACTGTATGATCAATGAGGATCCTGCTTAAAGGGATAGTTCACCCAAAAATGCCATTAATTATTCATCCTCATGTCGTTCCAAACCTGTAAGACCATTTTCTGAACACAAATTAAGATATTTTTTGATGAAATCCGAAAGCTTTCTGACGCTGCATAGACAGCAACGCAACTGGCACATTCAAGGTCCAGAAAGGTAGTAAGGACATGGTTAAAATAGTCCATGTGACATCAGTGGTTCACCAATAATGTTATGAAGCTGACAGAATTTTCATTTTTGGGTGAACTGTCCCTTTAAGGGCACAATGATGGTAATTATGGGGTTTGATTCTGCTCTCTTAGTATCAGAATAAGCTAAGAGATGGTTTTGATTTCTCTTGTGAGGTCATGTCTTATCACATTAAACATTGCATAATGTCTTAAAGCGAACATTAACAACATGTCAGTATAACATAACAGTCATAATCTTGTGAGGTCTCATATGAGTGTACATACTGCTCTTGATTCTCATCCGTCTACAGGAAAACCACACAACATGCATCCTGTGTCACACCGGTGAGACACCATTTAAGAGAAAACGAATCAGAGCCATTGTTAAAGGGAAAGTTAACCCAAGAATAAAGATTCGGTCATCATTTACTCACCTTCATGTACTTCCAAACCTGAACAAGACTTTTTTTTCTTTCTCAAATAGTCTCATGGCTTTTTTTAGGTCTATACAATAAAAGTCAGTTTTGGACCTTACATTATATGGACAAAAACCAGTTAAAACATTCTTTAAAAAATACATTTTGTGTTATGTGTTTAGGAAAGAAAGTCATACAGGTTTGTAACAACATGAAGGTGAGTAAATGCATACAGAATTGTCATTTTGTCCTTTTTGAATTATCCAGATGGGTCAGAAAAAGAAAAACAAATACAACTCAAGCAGACAGTTTGTTGCCTTTTGAACTTTTAATTACACAGAGCATTACATTTTTGGTTATAGATTTTTTTTTTTTTTTTTTTTTTTTTTTTTTTTTTTTTTTTTACATACAATTAAATTAAGTATTGTCATGGTGAAAATTAAATAAAATATTACATGTAAAAATGTTTAAATAATGCTTACAGTAAACAAAAATAATTTTAAATAACACAATGAGTAGACTGTTACAATGTACAATCAAATCAAAAATTATTCAGACACCAGATATCTTTTTTTATTTTATTTTTTTTACTGGTGGATGCAGGACACTATAATTCATTTATATAAGTGAGGATAGCAACATAAAGTAAACTGTGACATATTATACCCAAAAAATCTTCATACAGTGGACTACCAGTAAAATTCGGGACCAAAAATTATTCAGATACTTTGACCTGACCATGTAATTGGTCAACAAATTTTGATAGCTGTGTAAATATTGTGATACTAACAGTTATCTGAATATTTTTTTGGTTGATTGTAATCCATTACATACCTTCTATCAAAGTTATCTGACATTATCAAGATTAATTTATTCTGACAAAGTTTAACTCTGAGTTCTTGTCATGTTTTATTACCCTTTTCTAAACTATAGTGAAAAAACTTATAATTTGAGAAAGTTGTCTGAATACATTTTGGTTTGACTGTTAATGAAAAAAATTTGCCAGTGCAAGCAAAGCAAACCCTGCAATAAAGACAGCAGATAATAAATATGTATTGTGCATTGTCTCTAAAGTTGAGAAATACCAAAGAATTATATTAAATATGTCTCTCTAATAGTGATAAATACAAGCAAGAATTATTATTTGAATGGTCGCATAACCAGATCCAAAGCCAAAACTTACTACAGAATAGTTTTAGCACTGTAATTCGCCTTTTGATATACATAAAGCCTGTCCAGAAGTACTCCCTTGCTCATTAGTATCTCTGCCGGCATTCGTCTTGCATTTCGTGATGCGTATACCTTCTCCAGGTGATAGTTCATGGGAGAACCGACATAGTTTGCGCAATACGGGCCAGCCAAACTTGGGGCGCATGTCACTTCTGTTTTGTAGAACAGCAGACCGTGATTTAAAGTGCAGAAATTGTCATTCTGACCTGCTTTTATGGGTACTTCACAGGTTCCCAGCAAATCGTCGTCCCATTTGCTGTCTTCATCCCACACCTCCAGTTTCATCTTCTCTTTCCCCGTCAGGACAACATCACCCAGATCGAAGGTTCTCCCCCAGTAGGGTGAGTTGTTATTCGTGATCATATCAGTGCGTCCAATCTGAACGTTGTGTTTGTCGAACACTTTAACGTACCCATCGGTCGCTGTGGTTTGGTCACCCCACAGGCCTTGAGCCCTTACAATTGTGACCTGTACCCGAGAAAGTCCACGCTTGGTTGGGCAGCAGTCTGGTGTGATTCCAGGATTGTTGCGGCAAGTGCAGGCACATGGGTTGTTTGGGTTGGTTTTGACGCCATCTCTGCAAGAGTCGGTGCAGTTCCTCCAGAGGGACTGTTCCAGGATGTAGTCGTGGATGGCTTGGCGCAGGTGCTTGCGTACTGGATTTTTGGTGGGGATCAGCTCATGCAGGGACTCCAGAGAGTAAGAAATCACATCTGGGTTTTGTGGTAGGGACTCGAGCCATTCTTTGTACGCCGATGCGTCTTTTCCTCCTGAGAAAAGGAGCTCAGGCTCTGTACTGTGACCTCCGATCACCTCGGTCAGCCTTTGAATATATATTTAAAAGTTAAATTAAAACGTTTATTTGGGACCTGTTGATTAGGGGTACACTGATAATGAAAGTCTTTTCATTACTTTTTGTCTTGTATTTCAGAACATTGTTGCATGAAGATACATTTACTTTAAAAAAAATGTCTGCCAATGGGGTAAATAAAAAGTAATGTTTTCCTTTTGAGAGATAGTTTACCCAGAAATGAAAATTCTGTCATTAATTACTCACCCTCATGTCGTTCCAAACTCGTAAGACCTTCGTTCATCTTAAGAACACAAATTAAGATATTTTTGATGCAGTTCGAGAGCTTTCTGACCCTGCATAGACAGCAACACAACTGACATGTTCAAGGCCCAGAAAGTAGTAAGGACATCATTAAAATAGTCCATGTGACATCAGACTGATATGGAAAAGTGAAAAAATTGAATAAAGTTGTTATGTCCCATGGACTGTTTTTTATGTTCTTACTACCTTTCTAGCCTTGAACATGGTAGATGTGTTGGGTCAGAAATTTCAACAAAAATTTCTTAATTTGTGTTCCAAAGATGAACAAAGGTCTTACAGGATTGAAACGACAAGAGGGTGAGTAATTAATGATAGAATTTTCATTTTTGGCTGAACCATCCCTTTAAGTTCAAGTAATCCCATTTTTTTCTTGTTTTAAGAAATAATTGGTAACACTTTACAATAAGGTTAACTAACATGAATTAACCATGAGCAATACATTTGTTACTGTATTTGTTAATCTTCATTAACATTAGATAATGAAAATACAGTTGTTCATTGTTTATTTGTTTAAATAATGTATTAGTAAATTAGTAAAATTAACATTAACAAAGATTATTAAATGCTGTATAAATGCAGTTCATTATTAGTTCATGTTAACTAATGTGGTTAACTAATGTTAACTAATGAACCTTATTGTAAAGTGCACTGTAAGTGAGCATTAGATGATGGCAGAGCTAATCCAAATGTAAAAATAGGGGACATCCCGTTCAGTATATGTATCACAAGCTGTGAATTACTATACCTGTCACTAAAGCGGCTGGAGAAGCTGCTTTTGCTCTCGCTTTTGTCCTTGTCTTCGTTACAGTGCTTAGTTTCTGCTTTCATATCGACTTTGCCAAGTACGCTGGCGCTTGCCTCGACGTCTAAGCATGTCTTCACTTCATCTGCACTTAAGCCCTGCAGAGCGACCTCACACTGTCTGATGCTGGTCACAGAGTGAACACTTCCACCAAGAGTTACCTGGCAAAACAAAAAAATAACACATTTTACTTCTGAGTAATGCCTGTAATAGATATGTGAAGTAAACTGTAAAGAGGATAAAAGCAGCATTACCTTAGTGATGTAATGGGTTCCATAGTTGTTAATGAACTTGTAAAAACGCTTTTTGAATTCAAGATTGTACATCTTGGGAAGCTCTTTCAAAGAGCGCTTGAACTCAGGATGGAGAACAGGCTTGTTGGAGACCCTATAGCTGTGGGTAGACATGAAAATGTTGAGATAATATGCATAATATGACTGTTTCCTTTATCATGATTTAAAAGTATTCAATATTTAAGGAAGACATTAATCAACTGAAGCTGGACAAAAGAAGCTGCTATGTCTCACCTGTAAAATGAACAAGAAATACTTTGACTGGCAAAATTGTACTTGTCTCGTTTGGTCCTCTCCATTGAGAACTCTGCAAGCTTTGAGTTAGTTCCAGCCAAAATGAATGAGCCTTTACTTTGCTTAACATCTATATCTAAATTTGTGCCCCAGTTGTTTTCAATGGAGGAAGAGCTGGCGCTGACCAGTTCTTCACTGGACTGGTACAGAGAGCTTGATATTTGAACGCTGCACTTCTTGCTGGATCTCCAGTCTACCACAGATGTGGGAAGCTTTTGATGCGCTCTATCCATGTATGGGTTACTGCAAAGAGTGCACGATTTATCCTTTCGCCTCCAGACGTCTGTGTTAATGACAAAGGCTCCTTTGCGCTGCATCTTGGTCACATCGTATCCTTCTCCGGCCAGGTTGGACCCGGGGGCGAAGCTGGCTTCTTCACATTCTTTCAGTTTACCTTTAGTGCATGACTGCACAATGGGCAGAAAGAGGTAAATAACAAGGCCGGCCCACATTCCTGTAAAATGGATTAAGATAAGGTGGATGGATCAATGCACTTCTTTCCTATGGAAAAAAAACAACATGGAAAATTAGTTTTTTATTGATTTTAGGTAATGTATTAACTGACATGAACAAACAATGAAACATTTATTTACAGTATTTATAAATCTCTGTTAATGTTAGTTAATGAAAATACAATAATTCATTGTTAGTTCATGTTAGTTCACAGTGCATTAACTAATGTTAACAAGCACAACTTTTGATTTTAATAATGCATTAGTAAATGTTGAAATTAACATTATTAACTAAGATTAATACATGCTGTAGAAGTATTGTTCATTCTTAACTGAAGTAGCTAGCTAATGTTAACTAAATGAACCTTACTGTAAAGTGGTTTTTTTTATTGGAACTTGACAAAACAGTACAAAATTGCACATTTAGTGTAAAGTAAAAATGACAGAAAATCACAAAATGACAGTCTCAAATTTTTCCACTCAAAATTCTAAATGGTTATGGAGACAATTATATAAATCCTATCTACAAGAAAAGAATCAAATAAAATATAAACTAAAGTAATTGAATTAAATTAAAGACTTGCTCTCTTTTAAAAAAAGAAAAGAAAGAAAGAAGTGCCTTGTATACTGTCAAACCAAAATTATTCATACACCAGATATGTTTTAGTAGTGGGTGCAGGACTCTATAATTTGTTTATGTAAGTGAGAGGATAGCAAAATAAAGTAAACTGTGACATTATACCCAAAAATGCATCATACAGTAGACTACCAGTAACTGGTAAAAATTTAGGACCAAAAATTGGATTTGACACTTTGACCTGACCATGTTTTGTTACATAGCTGACGTTATCAAGATGAATTTGTTCTGACTCTTGAGTTTAACTCTTGAGTTCTTGGCATGTTTTATGACCATTTTCGAAACTATAGCGAATAAACTGTGATACTGTAAGAAGTTTATTTATATCACTATTTATTAAATATTAACAGGACTGTCATAACAGGATGGATGTCTTGTGCTGCAAGTTTTTTTTAATAACAGTGTGTTGTGCATGAACATGATGGAAAAGTATGTGACCCAGGACCACAAAACCAGTCATAAGGGTAAATATTTTGAAACTGAGATTTGTACATTATCTGAAAAGCTTTCCATTGATATGGTTTGTTAGGATAGGACAATACAGGCCCGTCGCCCCCCAACAATGCAATGCTAGTTTTGTCATTCGAAAATGCTTGAGCAATGTCTCGTCGGAATGCTTCGTTATAATTAATTTTTAGATCTGCGTTCCCAAACAGCAGACTCCGAAAAGAAGCTAACATGACCGTGTTTCATCTGTGCTCTCTGAACCTTTTACAGTTCAGAAAAATGTCTTATTCTTATAATATATGACCAAAAATGACATAGTATTTTAAGTTGTTTCCGCTACTATAAGGAAAAAAATCCTAAGCGATCGCGCTGGAGCCTCTTATGGGAAATACTTTTATTTGTGCTGAATGAGAGATGTATCAGTGCGTTTCAGTTTCTCTTTAAATTCGTTTTGGTTAGACTTTTATATGTTGTTTATAACTAATGCCATTATAATTTTTTGTATTTTAGAATTTGTCTTTTTCTTAAATAAAGTAGTTGTGGTTAGACTTATCTATATGTTGTTTATGACGAATGTCATTATAAATTGTGATTTATTTTAGAATTTGTATATATATGCATATGTACTATAATTTTATAGCTGCTCATAATTGTGCCCTCCTATGAAAACGAAATGCCCCCCCCCCCCGGAGATTTTCTGGCGACGGCCCATTTGGGCAAGATACAACTGTTCTCTGAAAAAATCTGGAATCTGAGGGTGCAAAACAATCCAAATATTGAGAAAATTGCCTTTAAAGTTGTCTAAATGAAGTTCTTAGCAATGCATATAATAAAAATTTTGTTCTGATATATTTATGGTAGGTAATGTACAAAATATCTTCTTGGAACATGATTTTGACTTAATATCCTAGTGATTTTTGGCACAAAAGAAAAATTATTATTTTGACTGATACTCTGTATTTTGGGCTATTGCTACTTAAGACTACCAGTAGTTTTGTGGTCCAGGGTCACATATAGTTAGGTAGTAATATGGAATTTGTGATACAATTTAGTGGATCTTCATAAGGAATAACATGTAAAAGGAACAATTTAAGTTGCTTTTTAATTAAATTAGTATTACTATTATTTAAAAGTTCAAAAACCCTCATAGTAATCAAAAAAGCCATATTTAATGCAAAACTTTTAAACTCCAGTCTCTAAAACGTCACTAATTTTGAAATATTAACAGCTCTGTCATAACAGGATGTATGCCTTGTGCTGTAGGTTTTTTAATAACAGTGTGTTGCACATGAACATGATGGAAAAGGGTTATTATATTGTATAGTACTTCGACTTATGACAGTTTAGTGGATCTTGCCTACAGGGATCATAAGGAATAATATTAAAAAAGAGCAAATATCACTTGCTTATTTCCTTTACATTACATCACAAGCCTAACAAGCTTAAGCAGTAAGACAAAAGCACTATAATCTTCAAAAGGTGCTGTATAAGTCTCTCCTTACCTTGAGCTACAGCGTTTTGTCCAGCAGGCATTTGAGAATAATGTGTAAAAACGACTATGTGTAGGAAATATGTCTTAGCTTGTGGGTGGGCTTTACTGTTATGTGCTACCAATAAAACACACTCATCCGTTGTGGGTTGAGTGAGGGGTAAGCTTTTCAGTTCAGAGGAATCATGTGGTCTTCAATAGCCACTGCAGCATTGAATGTGCTCTGTAGTAAAACGGGGTCTAGACAAAATGTCAGTGGAACATTTGAGTGTTCGTTTACACATTGACCTGTGCATTGTTAAAAATGCAACGTATAGACCCTGACCGTAGGACTAAACTAGTCAAATCAAAACTCTACTAAGTGTTAAATGTGCCTCAGTGTTGCTGTTAGTCACATAGTTGCTCTTGTGGCGTTAAAACCTCCTACACGCTCTCACAGTTCGGCAAACTAACAACCAAAAACGACATGAATCACTTAGAAGAATCACTTGAGCTCCTGTTTTCATAATTGCTTTATTAACCACAAAAATCTGCATGTGAAGCATGCTGAGAGAATATAGCAAAAACCCACCGATCAGATCAATGATCTGAATAGCACAAGGGAAAAAAGCTCTTTTGGCACCAATAATAAAATGCTAATGCTTAGATGCAAAACACAAATTTGTATTTTTGTTAATAATTGTAATCTTGCACTCTTAAAAATAAAAGTTACTAAAGGGTGTTTTTGCAGTGAGGGCATATAAAGAGACATTTTTAGTTCCCCCACAGAACCTTTGAGTGAACAGTTCCTAAAAGAACCATTTCGAAAAACATTTTAAGAATCTAAAGAACCTTTTCTGCATTTGAAAGGTTCCATGGATGTTCAAGGTTCTTAATAGAACCATCGATGCCAAGAAAGAACCTTTATTTTTAAGAGTGTATATTATATATTATTTATTTTATTTATATATGTATTTTTGTTATACTTATTCTGCTGTGCTTGGATAAGCATTTTTAAAGGATTGGTACACTTCCAATATACATTTCCTGATAATTTACTCACCCCCATGTCATCCAAAATAAAGGCGCTTCACAATACTATAGAATTTTTTTTTGTCTAAATGGTTCCATAAAGAACCTTTAACATGTGAAGATCCTCTGATCCACAAAAGGTTCTTTGTGGTGAAAGAAGGCTCTTCAGATTTTAAAAAGGTAAGAAAGAGATGGTTCTTTAAAGGACCTGCGACTGAATGGTTCTTTGTGGAACCAAAAAATGGTTCTTCTATGGCATCTCTGTGAAGAACCTTTTAAAGCACTTTTATTTTGAAGAGTGAAGGTATTCAAGTTTCTTTCTTCAGTCAAAAATAAATTTTAGTTTTTTGAGGAAAACATTCAAGGATTTTACCCCATATAGTGGACTTCAATGGGGATCAAGGGGTTAAAGGTCCAAATTGCAGTTTCAATGCAGCTTCAAAGGGCCCTACACGATCCCAGCCAAGGAATAAGTTCCTTTTCTAGTGAAACAATCTGCCATTTTCTAAAAAAAAAAAAATTACGTTATATACTTTTGTAACCACAAATACTCGCCGGGACTTTCTACATTAAAGTAATCCTGTTGGTACGGTCACATGTGTTTAGTTTTTCATCTGTGAACTCCATCCCATTTTCTTCTCCTACTTTAAAATCATTTGACATCATATGTGTGACTTTCTTTTCACATTTGCTTTGTAAACACTTGGTCAGTACTTCCGCCTTCCTTACACTATTAGAAGACAAGCAATTTTTAGAAAATGACACATTGTTTCTCTAGATAAGACCCTTATTTATCGTCTGGGATTGTGTAGAGCCCTTTGAAACTGCACTGAAATGGCAATTTGGACCTTCAACCCATTGGTCCCCATTGAAGTCCACTATATGGAGAAAATCCTGAAATGTTTTCCTTGCGACTGAAGAAAGAAAGACGCAAAATCTTGCATGACATTGGGGTGAATAAATTGTCAGGGCACTAATTCTGGGAGGGAACTAATCCTTTAACCTTTTACAAAGTCTGCGTTTTGCTTTTAGGCTCGCTGGTTTGACTAAACATGAAGCGGCGCTCGTCTAAAAGCACCCCCATGTTCACCAGCACATCTTTCGGGATGGGAAGAGCGTGTCGTGACACGTACATTTTCTCTAGATGGGAGGACATAGGAGAGCCCACGTACTCTGTGCACGAAGAGCCAGCCAAACTAGGACCACAAGTTACAGCCGTCTGGTAGTACAGCAAACCGTGGTTAAGTCGACAGATTTCTTGTTTTACGCCGGCTTTCAGTTGTATGTTGCACGCCCCCAGTAGGTCATCATCCCACTTGTTGTCCCTGTCCCACACTTCCAGTCTCAGCCCCCCAAACTGAGAGAGAACGAAGCTGCCGAGATCAAATCTCCAGTTCCAGGTCGGTGAGTTTTGGTTCCAGATCACTGGTGTTTCCCCTAGAAAGACCTTGTGATTTCTCAGGACCTTGACATACCCGTCGGTCTGTGAGAAGTAGTCCCCAAATAGCCCTGTTGCCTTCAACACAGTTACAGTAATTTGAGCAAGTCCGCGCTGTGAGGGGCAACAGTTTGCTTTTACTCCAGGGCTGTTGTGACAGCTGCACACACAGGGTTCTTTGGAGTTAGTTGCAATGCCGGCCTTGCAAGGTGTAGAGCAGTTCCTCCAAAGGGCCCTCTGCAGTATGTAGTCACGAATGGCTCGGCGTATTTGCTCGCGTTTTGGATCCTCGGCAGGCAGCAACATATGGAGGGGCTTGAGTGAAAAGGAAAGCACGTCTGGTTTTTCTGGCACTGAGGAGAGCCACTGATTGTAAGCACCAGGGTCATTGCTGGATGAGAAGAGAAGCGCTGTGTCTTGAGCGTGGCCACCACTGATTTCAGTTAACCTTGTAAAAAAAAAAGAAAGCATGAACTCCTCTCCCAATAATGATGATGATAAAACAAATACTTGTTGAATTTTTTTTCATTATTCTATTCTATTCTATTCTATTCTATTCTATTCTATTCTATTCTATTCTATTCTATTGTTATATGTTATAGAAAAATATTAAACTGTGATTTCCACCCTTTTGCATTTATTTATTAAATATTCCCCAATTAAATGTATTTTTAAAATATTTAATTATTATTAATTAAATATTATACATATAATTTTAATATAATAATATAAAACAATTAAGAAATAAAAATAAATGTATATTTTTCATATATTATGTTCCATTATATTGTAGGAAAATATTAATTGCAGTTTTTCATTAAATATTAAGAATCCCCCAATTAAATTTTTTTTTTTTAATAGTAATATTTTTAATGATTATTGTAAGTATAATATAATATATTTTAATTGTATAAAATAATAGAATATTAAAATACAAACATAAGTAAAAATGTATTATTAATATCTTTAGTAGTATATATTTTTTTCAATGTATTATATCCATTTATAATATAATATAATATGAAACTATTAAACTGTTAAATCCCCCTTGCATTTGTTCAATAAATATTTAGAATCCCCCAATTAAATGTTATTGTTTAAATAGTAAATTATTATGTAATATATCTAATAAATAATAACTATATTTATTTATAATATTTTAAAAAGTATTAAATATAAATATGTATTTTTTCATTATATTATATTATATTATAATAGGAAAATATTAAACTGTGATTTCCCCCTTTTACATTTGTTTATTAAGTATTTAGAATCCCCTAACTTAATGTATTTAGTAAATATTAAATTATTATTTGTATTATTAGAAATATAATTGTAATTATGATAAGTAATATATAAAATATAACTAATAAACAACAAATAAAAAATGTATGAAAAACAAATTTCATTTAAATAGATTTTTTATTATTATTATTAGAAAACAATTATTATTATTAACATTACTGCTGTGCATCTTGAGACAAAACAAAGGGACTGTTATATTTTTAGATCAGTCAGTGCATCTTTCAGTTAAAAGAGCTCAGACTTACATTTTAGTCTGTTTTATTATATTATTAATCGCTTTCCCAGGGGCACCTAGATCGGACAGAAAGGGCACTTTAGCATCGGAGCTCAAAGGGGCAGGGGCTCAAGCTCCAGCGCACCGCCCCCCACCCCCCAAATGCCACTGTTATATCACATTCAGCAAACTCAAAACACAAACCTGTCCGTAAAACTGTTAGCGAAACTGTGCTTGCTCAGTTTTTTGTCTTGGTTCTGTTTACAGTGACGGTACGCTGTGTTTATGCTCATCTTCCCCATTACACTTGCAGATGCCTCGACGTCCAGACATGTTTTGACCTCATCTACACTGAGGTCCTGCAGAGTAGCCATGCATTGTTTGACACTGGTCACGGATTGCACTGTTCCACCGAGTTTCACCTACAGAACAGATTACAAACAACAGTGACATATATACGACAGCCTGAGAGAAATAAGACGCACTGACATTAATATATCTCGGATTACCTGGACAATGTAATGTGTGCCAAACTTTTCGACAAATGATAAGTAGCTTTGTTTCGTTTGGTTGTCATATGTCTCTGGAAGACTTGTGAATTCATGGGTTAGCTCATGATGAAGTGGAGAACGGCTGCTAATGCTGTAGCTGAAGAGAGTGTATAGTGCTGCACATTAAAACCCACACACAGTCAACCATAAACTATGACTAATATACGTTGTCTTACCTGTAGTATCCGCAGGATGTAGACTGTTTGATGAAGCTGAACTTGTCCTTTTTGGTCTTTGCCATTGAATACTCTGCAAGATTGGAGTTAGTTCCAGCCAACATCAGTGACATTTTACTTACCATGTTGCCTATTCCCAGACCGGCTTTCCAGTTGTTCTCTACGGAGGAGGTGCTGGAGCTGACCAGGGACTCGCTGGACTCATAAACTGAGCTGGATAATGATTTTTTGCAATTTTGGGTGGCCCTCCAGTAAATCACAGACACTGGCAGCTTCTGCTTTTCGTACTTCATGAATGGGTTTTTGCACAGGTTGCACGTGCTGTTCTTCAGCTCCCACTTTCTCATGTCGATGACAAAAGTCCCCAGGCGTTTCATCTTAGTTATGTCGAAACCCTCTCCAGCCAAGTCAGATCCTGGCACAAAATTAGCATCTTGACACTCTGCTTCTTTACCCAGAAAGCATGCCGGGCTGGTTGGAGGAGGAAGGTACAGAAGAAGCCCAGACCACAGGATAACTTGAGGAATCATTGCGAGTTTGGGTTTAATTCTGCTGTGATGTACATGAATCAGAAATAAGGTTGAAAAAATCACTTTATTAGAACACAGTATTAATATTGTTAATACAGAAGTATTAATACAGAAGCACTGGTATGTTTGTAGCAATAGCCTGATTTTTCTTTTATGCCAAAATCATTAGGATATTAAGTAAAGATCCTATTCAATGAAAATATTTAGTGAATTTTCTACTGTAAATATATCAAAACTTAATTTTTGATTAGTAATATGCATTGCTAAGAACTTCATTTGGACAACTTTAAAGGCAATTTTCTCAATATATATTATATATCACCCTGAGATTCCAGATTTTCAAATGATCTCTGCCAAATATTGTCCAGTAATCAATGGAAAGTTTTGTGGTCCAGGGTCACATATAGCCTAATGTTCTAAGCAAATTATTTCTGCAGGATTTGATTGGTTTATCCTAGACCCTTCCTTATTTAGAAATGTACTAAACATAAAATATGTTTTATTTTTAGAATTAATCATTTTATATCCACTTTTATTCATGCCTATAGGCGAGACTTACGGTAATTAACCGCTATAGGGAAATAACGAGAAGAATAACAACGTGCAGTACTTAAGCATAAAAAAATATGGTAAGACACACCAATTTGCAATATCAAGCAGCAAAACAAGCTGTTTTGTTTTGTACAGCTAAAAATAGCTGGACACATATGAGACAAGAAGCCAGATCCATAAAATTTACAAATGGATGCTCTACCCAAAAAATAAGATGGATATTCGTGCTAGATTTTAGCAGTTAAACCTTCACTCTTATTGTTTCCATTGAAAATCGATAGAATAATGCTGTTAGTGTTTCAGCATCATCCTTTTTTTTTTTTTTTTTTTTTTTCACAGGAGCAGAGTTTCAAAAAATAGCTTGAAGATTTAATTAATTGATTAATATAGACAGGTTAACAGCTGTTAATGCATAATTACCATTTTAGATTGACAAACTGTAATACTGTATACGATTTCTATTCAAAATAAAAGCATAAATATAGGCTATCGCTGCCGTTTTCAAAGCACAGTGCAAAACTGTGACATTTCATTTACTTACGCTCTTCAATCAACAGCGCATTTACTTGCATGCCGGCAACCCGCCAAAATAAAAGCTTGCTGATTTTAAGTTTGCTATAAAGTGTGACCCTGGACCACAAAACCAGTCTTAAGTAGCACAAGTATATTTGTTGCAATAGCAAACAATACATTGTATGGGTCAAAATTATTGATTTTTCTTTTATGCCAAAAATCATTAGGGTATTAAGTAAAGATTATGTTCCATGTAGACATTTTTATTTTAAATTTTCTACTATAATATATTCAAATTACTTTTTGATTAGTAATGTTTTTGCAAATGTAACCTTACAAAAAACTTTAAAGGTGTTTTTCCTCAGTATTTTTTTTTGCACCCTCAGATTCCAGATAGTTGGACACAGCCAAATATTGTATTATCAATGGAAAGCTTATTTATTCAGCTTTCAGATGATGAATAAATCTCAATTTTAAAAAAAATACCCATATGACTGGTTTTGTGGTCTGTATTTTAATTTAATACTCCCTTAAAAAAATAAATAATAATAATATTATATATATATATATATATATATATATATATATATATATATATACACACACACTACCAGTCAAAAGTTTTGACACATCCTCTCATTTAAAGAAGTCTCTTATGCTCATCATGGCTGCATTTATTTAAACAAAAATACAGAAAAAACAGTAATATTGCAAAATGTTATTACAATATAACATATTGGTTTATTTTAATATACACTGTAGGATCATGTGTCACTGAAGACAGGAGTAACGTTTCTGGAAATTCAACTTTAATTACAGATATAAATGTAATTTTATTGTATATTAATATTGAAAAACATTGATTTACATCCTAATAATATTTCACAATATTAATTTTTTTTTCTGTATATTTGATCAAGTGAAAACAGCCTTGATAAGCATAAGAAACTTATTTAATAAACATTAACTGAGATCCAAATGTGATCAAACTTTAGATTTATATCTAAAATATTTATATTTATTTATAATCTAAATTGTATACAGGTATAAATATATATACATAGAAATATTTTACTATATACATGTGTGTTTATATGTACATAATAAATATACAAAGTAAACACACACATACTATGTAAACATAAACGTTTATTTTGGATGCGATTAATCGCGATTAATCATTTGACAGCCCTAATATATATATATATATATATATATGCAAACATATAAATTCAGGCTCATTTTCACGTACCTGCAAGATCTTTAAGTCATAATCTGAGAGCGCCCCAAATGCATACTGAGAGGTACCTGTGCTGTGCTTATATGTACTACATGTGTCCAACCACTGCAATGGACAAATACAAGATCATTCACGCTTAGATGGTCACTGACTCATCACATGTGAAAGAATGTGTAAAAGGTTGGAATGTAGATGAAAAGGTGTTGCTTGACATCAAAGGATGTGGTTTAATTTCAGCAAAACGGATAGATGGTGGGGGGGAGGGGGGGATGTATCTTCTTCTAGTGCCTATAACAAATTTGATAAACAGTTTATAAACAATGAGTCTCCAACACAGAAAGATTTAATAACCTGAGGAAGCAAGCTGAGAGAAGTCAAAAGCATTTGTCTCTGCATTTGTTAGCACGAGTTTACTGCTGATTCAGAGCTGTAAATAATGCACACAGTATATTGATGCATGCTTAATGCATTTTTTAAATCATCTAGTTGTTAAGCTAATGTGGATGTTTAAGGCAAACTGTATATCTTCTCTGTACTTAAGCAACTTAAGCACTTTTTTACATTATCGTCTCAATTCACTAGTTTGTTTTAAATTTAAAATTACAATGAATTGTTTGCAGATTTAATCAAAAGAGGTCATAAACACAGGCCCAGATACAGATAAAGATAAAGTGATAAAGGTGTCATCATATGACTGTGGTTTAAATGGTTTGGTTGGGCATCATGACTCATAAGAAACAAACCTTTCACACAGTGGTTGGAAATTTGAATTAGTCTTGTGGTGTATGTGCTATCTTGTGTTGCAGCAGTCACATCGATGTTAAGATACTAAAGAAATTAAAAGGCTTTGACCTGTATACATAATAGTCTGCAATGTTGCAGGACTTTAAATGTGCAAGGAAACGTTATCGGCTACAGTAGATGAATTACCCAAACAACTTAAGACTTGTGAACAGCTTTAAGTCATTTTTTATCCAATAATACAAACATTTATTTCCACTTACACAGAGATATAATTATAAGAAATAGTACAAAAAACCTTAATCTTTGTACCACAAATAACCCTCCGTCATTAAATGTCATCTGCCTAACACTATTTTGGTCAACGTGCTACAGTTTGAGACAGGGACTGCAGAGCCCCACACTTGTATTTTTGGCTTTACGTTTTAGTGATGGTAAGTCTGACTCATTTCTGCGAACTGGTTAAAAAACAGTAAGTATTTTTCATCATCATGTAGATTGTTTTTATGCTTTTTACACTGTTTAATTAATGTTAGTAGGCCTATTATTTCTATTTTGTATGTCCCTATTTAGCTGCAGCAATGATAAGCACTTTTTCAACTAAAATTTAAGAATCAAATATAATTTGCATTTACAATAAACTATCAACCTTTTTCTTCAACAGGGAAGTAAGCATATGAGTGAGACTTCTGGTTCATTAGCCACTATAGGGAAACAATGTAACAATGAGAAGAATAGTTGGTCATAACACCGGTCATAACCAGAGCTGAGTAGATTACTTACAAATTGTAATCTGCATCTGTTCCAAATTATATGACAAAAATTGTAGTTAGTAACATAATCCATATATTACACATTTTAGGTAATATAATTGGACTACTTAGATAATTGGACTATCTCATGTTTCATATTGTTTAATTAGGATAACCTTGTACCATACTGTACAACAGTAAGAAAATATTCTGTCTGTTGTTAGTAACAACATGAAGTGCATTAAACATTATATTACATCAAGGTTTCCCAAACTGGTGTTTGCAGGGGGGTTATGAGTTAATAATTAAAAAAATATTTAATTCACATAATTTCAAAATTAAATAAAAATGAATAATAATAAAAAATACAAATAGTTTATTTGTTTATCTGCATGTCATGTGAACATAACCAATGTCAGAGAACCAATGAACATATAAATGTGAAACATAATTATTAAAATATTTATTTAAAAGTACTTCAAGTAAATATATTAGGTGAAAGAGGATCAGATGTCAAAAATGTTTGTGAATTTGTGCATTTTAATGTGTTTATAAGTTGATATAAATGCATAGTTCAATAAACTACATTTTTCAAATAAAAATCATATGTTCATCAGTAGTTGATGCAATGTTGAAATGCTGAGAAAAAACTTCAACATACACAGTTTCACCTAATCTCATGTTAATCTTGAGTACCTATAGAGTAGTACTGCATCCTTAATATCTCCAAAAAGTCTTTAGTTTTATCATATTTATAAAAGAAAAATACAGCTTTCTGATTCTTTCCGGAAAAAGTTATCTTTGCCTTACAACCAAAACCATACTTCTTTAGAGACATTCTTCCTGAGTGAATCCCTTGCAGCAGTGCAGCCGAATGAAGTGCGTTGATGGGCGCGCTCTTTCTCTTGCTCTAATCTGTGTGCGCGGACGCGCTTTCCCGGGAGAAATACTCATATAAGGAGTTCCACCACCGATTACGTCATTAAAGCCCTGATCGATTTTCGGCACAGAAATTCTCCGTCATTCGTCCAAATTACTTTTTTTAAACTTTGGCCATGTTTAGCATGAGAATCCTCTTCAACACTGTAAACAACTCTGAATAAATGAAACACCTTTGTACCCCCCCCCCCCCCCACTTTAAACCTAAAATGATTTTTATAAATCAGTGGTCAAATGATGTGGCGCCACCTAAATTATGACTGATCTTTGTGTGAATGTCTACAAACCTTGAAAGACTTTCTGAAGCAGAAGGCAATTTTAGAAAAGAAAACATAACAGATGAAAAAGAGGAATTAGGGGGAATCAATAAATTAAGTAATGTATTGCTATTGTGTAAATATGTAATCATGTAATCCATAATAAAGTAACTGTAGTCTGATTACGAGTATTGCAAAATGTAATTTAATCTAATCACAATACTTCATTTTTGGAATCTGATTACGTAATCCAGATTACATGTAATCAGTTACTACCCAGCTTTGGCCATAACATTCGTTTTATTCAATTAATGTAATTTTGCATCAGTCAAATCCGCGGTACGAAACAGACAGAGCCGATTCTCGGTCAAATGACTCAGTAAGATTCACTCGGACTGAAGTCCGATATGTAAGCGAATCGTTTAGTGCGATTCATGAACGAATCATTCAAACTCGGTTTTGTTCAACAAATTCATTGGAAAGATCCGACTCGCTCAGTATCGGACATCGTTATTTTTGAGCTATCATTATATTAGCGTCAAATAGACGCAATTTTTGTGTCCTCTTGATATTACATTCTAAAAATGTATATGTATTTGAATGTTAAAAAATATTTAAAAGACACAAATTGAATCCATCCTGTCCTCGCGCCACCCCCGGCTCGTCCCAGTTGGTCCAGACTGGATTAGAGCGCTGCAGCATCAGCGGATGATAAGGAGTGAAGGCCGGGCCGCTGCGCCCCTCCACCAGCCGCATGTTCCCGCACACCGGTATCAGTCAGCCCGCAAGAAATGCGCCAGTGAATGTAGGAGATGTTGACCTTTTTTGGCATAGCCGCTTATCAGAAACGGACCTCCTCACCGAAGCCCTCGTGTAAAACTGGCTGAAATCACTGCAAGCTAGCAGCAACATCACTTGGCAACATAGGGGAGACTTGTTCCTGTGAGCTGACCACCACGTACATTCCTCCGTTCGCTGGATGACAAATGCCAAGCCTACGGATGGAGATATTTTAGTCGGAGTCTGGGGGAATTGCAGGAATGCGTGTGCGGCTGTTTGGGGAAACCGGTTGGGATGTTTAACCGCTGCTAAAACATTGACTGTGGAGCTCGTGGGTTTTTGCAGTCAGCACAATCAAGGTGACGGCAGCTAGCCCGTTAGCTCTCGAGCTATCCGGTAACGTTAGTGTGAGACAGGGAACAGAAAACGCACCGAGTGCGTTTAATATTTAAATATCGTTGTTGTTAAAATGAAAAAGAAAAGCACACGATAAGCGTGTGCGCTTTTTCTTTGCGCGGTGCACTTCCTTGTTGGATAATAGTGCTCATCGCTGATAGGGAGCAAATGCCAGGAGATGCTTAATATATATTCTGAAGGAAAAACTTGACATATCTATGAGAATTTGATAATATTGCATATCAAACTCGCGTGTTCTTTTTTTTTTTTTTTTAACCAGCTGAATATTTTAATATTAACCCCCTAATCCCCAGGATGTCATATCGATTGTGGCACTGTACTGTATGTTAGTGACTATTTATGGTCAGTGCCAAGCAATATTGTCGTATCATCACTAAGTTATATTAAACGCATACTGGTATACTCCTTTTGTTTACCGTTCAGGACATGTAACTAAATGAGTCTTTTGTATCAGTTTCCTTCAAACACACGGGTCTCACAGAGAGCTGGTAGCTTAAGTCAGAGTGGATGCCAAAGCTCCGGACGGAAAGATGATGTTGGTGATGATTCACTCTACGGGAATATGAGGAAGTTGCCCTGAACCTTCGCGTTCACGAAATCCCTGCTGCTGTTCCCGATGGTGAAACTAGCCAGCGGCTGTTTGATGAGCAGCAGCAGACGAAAGCCACCTCTGAAGTCGAGCTGACAGAAGCTGGTGGGGTTTGTTTGAAAGGCTTGAGCAGGGTGTGACCGCACTTCGTTTAAATGTTACATGCAGCACTGTATATATCGGCGAAGCTCACTATGAACGCAGCCTGGAATTTCTACGTCAACCCGTGTGGATGACGCCGCCGACGACGACAACGTTCGAAAACAAAGTGTCGCTGAGGCAAAAGTTGTTTTTTAAAATACTTTCGGCTAAAGAGCTGGTCTGTTAGCCATGTAGCTGGCTGCAAATGAGCGGACTGGACTTCTCCGACTAATGTCTAGGGTGTCCAATCTTTTTTTAGTCTGTGTCGTACGTGAAAGTGTAGATGTATAGCGTAGTTATTTTAGCGTCGTCGTCGTGACTGTTTCTGGTTGCTATGGCATTTTTAAACGGCCCCAGACTGCTGGACTGGGCAAACTCTCCTCCACATTTACAGTTCAACAAATATGTCCTGACTGGCTATAGACCCATCTCCTCCGTCCAGGAGTGTATCAAGAGTCTCTTCTATCTGCACAATGAGCTGGGGAACATCTACACACATGGTGAGTGAGATAGCCTACCGCTTCAAAAGAGGAAGCTGACATGACAGTGCCCTCTCTATTGATGTGCTTGCCACGCCACTTGCTTCACTTTTTTTTTTTTTTTTTTTTTTTTTTTTTTTTGAAGTAATAATTCTAATAAATTATTATTAATAAATTGCATTACTTCAATTGGATCAGTATGAGTTTTGCCCATCCTGGCTACTTAGGTCTTACCAATATTTGCATTTGGATTACCCATTCATAGCTATAGTCTAAACCCCATTTAAATCAAGTGTTGCTATACCACCAGATACAGGATATGGTCTGTATTTCCTACTGAAGCACTGTGTGTTGTAAACTGCAACTTACTGGCTCTTTCATAAAACTACATGTTAATGGAATAGTTCACCCAAACAACTATTTACACTGATGCTGGTCCTAAACACATATGTGACCCTGAACCACAAAACCAGTCATTAGGGTCACTTTTTTTTTTATTGATTGGTGTCATCTGAAAATTGCTTTTGAAGTTGTCCAAATGAAGATCTTAACAATGCATACTAATCAAAAATACAGTTTTGATATATTAACGGTAAGGAATTTACAAAATACCTTCATAGAACTTACTTAATATCCTAATGATTTTTGGCATAAAAGAAAAATTGATAATTTTGACCCATACAATGTGTTTTTGGCTATTGCTACAAATATACCTATATATATAATATCACATATGACTTTCTTCTGGCAAACACAAAGGAGAAATTTAGAAGTTTTCTATATGAATAAGTTTTCCTTATTCATATAGTCACTTTTTCCCCATTCATTGTCAAGCCTCAAAAAGACTCAAAAAAAGTCTATATTTGTATCTACTACTCTTATGAACTTGAAAGACTTGAAATTTAGTGTATGAGTCTCGTGGATTGCTGCTGTGATTAAACAAAAGGAGTACTGTCAAACAATCATGATCGCATTCAAAAAAGTTTTTGTTTAATTATTATATGTGTGTACAGTGTATGTTTTTTATGTATGTATAAATACACATGCATGTATATAATATGTCATACATGTTTATATATGAAATTTATTTATATATAAATTATATTAATATAAATCCATGTAAATGTTTTTAAAAAAATATACTGTATGTGTGTTTATTTATACATGCATAATAAATATACACCATACACACATATGTGACCCTGGACCAAAAAACAGTCATAAGGATCAATGTTTTAAAATTGAGATTTATACATCACCTGAAAGCGGAATAAATAAGCTTTACACACGCCTTTAAAGTTGTCCAAATGAAGTTCTTAACAATGCATATTACTAATCATTAATTACGTTTTGATATATTTATGGAAGGAAATTGACAAAATGTCTTCATGGAACATGATCTTTATTCAAATATCCCAAATATTTTTGGCATAAAAGAAAAATCTATAATTTTGACCCATACAGTGTTACTTAAGACTGGTTTTGTGGTCCAGGGTCACATATATTATGTAAACAAAAACTTTTTGGATGCGATTTAAATTAAATCAAAATGAATCTAAATGAAAGCAATCACCATTGAATGGAAAAAACATATCAATAGGTTCTTCAAAATATCTCCTTTGTTTTATGCAAAAGATAGAAAGTCACACAGGGTTAGAGTGATTAAATTATGACAGAACTGTATGCTTTTTTATTATTCTACAGCTACACCATGAAATGCAAAGATCTGCATCTTTGACTAAACTCTCCTTCCCATTTAGTTCCTGTGTACATCACTATGTACTGCAGTTTCCTATACATAATTAATTATTTGTCAATAACAAATGAGTTATTATCTTGTTAAGTAATTTGTGTCATATTTTTATATCATATTTGCTTTGAACAATATCTAGATAAGCATACAAGTTCAATAGTTGCCCAAAGGAAATATAAAAAATGTAAAACCAGGCATAAAGGTCAACTCCAAAGGAATTTCCGCTTGTAAATGCTTCTAAATTGCAGGACTGCATGGAACCATCAAGCTGGGTCATGTGGTTGCCTGCAGGTGTACTGTTATACATACCCTTTCCTTCCAAGAAACTGCCATGAGGACTGGTAAAACTTTGTTGGTGCTAAATGATATTGTTTTGAGGGCAAATGACAATCACATTGAAGACCTGAGAAGAACACTGCATCTGTGCATTGCACTCTCAAAGCCAACTCTGTGCTTCAGAGTATATTTGAGAGTGCTCTGGCCTGTTGTAGTCAAGTAAGCAGAAATTAGAGGTTTGAAATGAGTGACACAGCTTAATTTGACCCCAAAGATGACTTTGCTGTAGGGAGCTGCACCTGGTTGTCTTTTTCTAAGCTGAAATAATAAGGCATTTATTCTTTGTCTGTACTGCTTACCCTCCTTTTGACAATATAATCTGATGAATGAAAATTTGTATATATTGTCACTTTTTTTTTACATAGGGCGATTTACATTCTTGCATTTGAACGCATTTGAGCTGCATGCTCCTTCACAGTGTTTGCTTTGCGTTCAAGTATTTGTGTTTTACTTTGCATGATATGTATGCACAATTGTACCCCATGTTTGCACGCCATGTCTTCAGAGCAATGTTCTTCATAGGTTTCTACCTACAACATCTGCTGTTTAAAGATGATTCAGTCTTTTCTTGACACTTTACTATGGCTAATAATCATTACTAGCCTGTTTCTGGTCTAACCACTTTTGCTGATGTCTTTGAATGTTTTTTTGGTGTGTGGGCTTCTTAAACCACATGCTGTTTGTATGGCCTCTAATGGGCTATGATCTGATAGCAGGCTTCCGCATACATCGATTGACACTTGCACATGCACCACAAATTTGAAGGCACAGTTCCCTCAAAAAAGACAAAAAATGCATCCCCATGCTGTTCGAAATTACTTTCTATTTCTTTTCTGTAACACAAAAGTTATTTTAAAAATATCTTCTTTTTTTTGTCCACACAAAAAAATGTCGGTGGGACCCAACATCTATCAAAATATCTTCTTTTGTGTTCAAAGAAAGAAAATCGTAGAGGTTTGGGATGACAGAAGGGTAAGAAATTATGTTAATATGTTCATTTTTGGGTGAACTCATTTTGTTAAATGATGATTATTAGATTGAAAATTGTAAGTATGATAGAAAGTCATTCAGAATATGAAAACATTAGTATAGTTATGGCAACATATGGCTTCTTGATTATTACTTATTTACAGTTGAATTCAAAAGTTTACATACACCTTGCAGAATCTGCAAAATGTTAATTATTTTACCAAAAAAGAGGGATCATTCAAAATGCATGTTATTTTTTATTTACTACTGACCTGAGTAAGACATTTCACATAAAAGATGTTCATATAGTTCACAAGAGAAAATAATAGTTGAATTTATAAAAAAGACTCTGTTCAAAAGTTTACATACACTTGAATCTTAATATTGTGTTGTTACCTGAATGATCCACAGCTGTCTTTTATTGTTCAGTGATAGTTGTTCATGAGTCCCTTGTTTGTTCTGAACAGTTAAATTGCCTGCTTTTCTTCAGAAAAATCCTTCAGGTCATATAAATTATTTGGTTTTTTAGCATTTGTGTGTATTTGAACCCTTTCCAACAATGACTGTATGATTTTGAGATCCATCTTTTCACACGAAGGGCAACTGAAGGACTCATGCAACTATTACAGAAAGTTCAAACACTCACTGATGCTTCAGAGGGAAACACGATGCATTAAGAGCTGGTGGTGAAAACTTTTAGAATTTGAAGATCAGTGTAAATGTAACTTATTTTGTCTTCTGGGAAATGTGTAAGTATCTTCTGTAGCTTGTGAAGTACAGAACTAAATAAACAAAATATAATATTTACGCTAAATAAGAAAAATTTAAACATCTTCATTCTGTTCAAAAGTTCCCCCGGCTCTTAATGCATCGTGTTTCCTTCTGAAGCATCAGTGAGCATTTGAACCTTCTGTAATAGTTGCATATGAGTCCCTCAGTTGTCCTCAGTGTGAAAAGATAGATCTCAAAATCATACAGTCATTGTTGGACAGGGTTCAAATACACAAAAACGCTGAAAAACCAAAGAATTTATAGGACCTGAAGGAAGAACAGCAGGCAGTTTAACTGTTCAGAACAAACATGGGACTCATGAACAACTATCACTAAACAAAAAAAGACAGCTGTGAATCATTCAGGTAACAACACAGTATTAAGAATCAAGTGTATGTAAACTTTTGAACAGGGTCATTTTTATAAATTCAACTATCATTTTCTCTTGTGGGCTATATGTAAACGTCTTTTATGTGAAATATCTTACTCAGGTCAGTAGTAAATAAAAAATAACATGCATTTTGTATGATCCCTCTTATTTCGGTCAAATAATTAACATTTTGCAGATTCTGCAAGGTGTATGTAAACTTTTGACTTCAACTGTATATCATTTGGATGGTTTATGTCATAATTGACCCTTCACTGATTAACAGGCGTTCTGACCAATCATAACACAGAATCTGTAATTTTTGTCTGACAAACAAACGAGACAGGGAAGTAGATCAACGTTGTTGGACTTTAGCTTTAAAAATGGTGTGCATTGATGTCTTTCCTCGTTGAAACAAGATACCTTCTGATGTTCATTCATGTTTATTTCATGCTGTAACTAGTAAAGAGGAAGAAGTGATCGATTCATGTGCCGCTTGAACTGAGGCGCCACAGCGATCTGTAACGACACATTAAAGAGCCACCAAAACGGTATTTATTGTTTGAATTCCTTAAAAAATTACGAAAATATTAAAGCTGAGCTTTGTTTCATACCTAAAGTAACCTGTTCTGTCTTGTCTGTCGTGGCGCTGCAAGTTTCCTCTTTGCTGGAAGCACATAGCAACAGTAATAAAGGGGGGCGGGTTTTTGCAAAGGGTTAGTTATGACTTTTGTGTCATCATTTTAATTTACCAAAGCATTATTTTGTCTTATGTGGTCTAAATAAGCTAACACAAGCTACTATTTCAATGTTTGGGTGTAAATGCTAATTATTATTGCCAGTTGTTTTTATTTAAAGTATGTACATTACAGCTTTTCAAAGGCATAAACCTTTTCTAGGCTAGAGTGCATGGTCTCTATCAATAGTGTCTTTATCAGAGTGAGCGTTAAGCCAACAGAGATAACTCACTCAAAATAGATGTGCTAGAAGGCATTGGTGCTTTTACCTGACTAGGGTAAATCATTTGACATTGGGGGAATGACAGGGGCTTGGATAGAACGACATTCGCAAACAACAAGAAGATCGTCCAACAGTCTTCGAGCCACTTGTCAAAAGCCACTGACTGTCATTTAGTGTTGAAGACTTTTAAAGACCTTTGTTTTAGTGTGTAGTTTGCATTTTGGCAGCTGCTGCTAAAATTAGCACAGCAAAGCCACTGAGACCCTCATTGTGCTGGGCCGTTCCCTGGGCCTCCATAAATCCACATGTTGTTTAGGCTGCAGCATTCAACTCAAGGGACACGATGAAACACTGCAGGGCTTGTCTGAGCATAATGCCAAATAACGACCTTCTCATTCTCTTCACAGGCCCTGCGTGTTTCAACAGCGCTTCAGCTATGTCTTTGTATACAATGACTCTCCTGAGCCTCTTTCTTTTTTCTCCACTCAGGAATCCCTCTGCTCTGTTTCCTGGTGCTGCTCCCGCTCAACATCCCCTGGTCGCAGATCAGCGTGACGTGGCTCGGCGTGGTGCACTTCCTGGCCTGCCTGTCGCCGCAGCTGGGCTCGGTGGTCTACCATCTCTTCATGAACCATGAGGGCGGCGAGCCTGTCTACAAAACCCTGCTTACGCTAGATATGTGCGGAATCTGCATGATCAACACGCTAGGTCAGCATCTCAAACTGGTGTCAGATCAATCTCAGCGCTCCGTCACATTATCTCTCTCTCAGTATATCTTTTCGATACTGTTCTGTGTTTCCCTCTGCTGATTCGAGTTTTTTCTTCCACGGACATTTGATATTTTTTGTATAGGTGGTTCATACCTGATGAGGTCACCTGATGAAGTGATGTGTCATCACGTCATGTTTAGCTGTGATCACCAAAACTATACTGGCTATATTGCGTTAGAGACCTGTGTCAAAACAGCGTAATGACTAAGTAAAATGTGCGTTTCCGCCTATATCTGTAGTCATAGTTCAGACTGTTGCAACATTTTACTAAAGCAGAAGTATTGTACAAGAAAACAGTGTTGTAACAAAGGAAATAGAGAAGCAAAGAGAAAACAAAAGAGACATGGATGTGAATACATTGAAGCGCCTTACAACAAGACATGTAAAGCAGCAGTGACAAGGCTGTTTCACAGCACTTCCATTGTCTTTTGCTTGGTTTGTTTGATAAAGATCTCATTTGGGATGTTAAAGTGCTTTTTCTTAGTTTTTATAATTATCCACTATTTAGTTGGAAAACAAAGGACCTTTTTGTAGAAAGTCACAAAAGGACATTTTGACTAATTTGATTTGATTTATTGTAAAAGTGAATTACGCTTGATGAGATATCATTAATTATGTTAGGAAAATTGAATTTTTGAGGTAATGTTCTAATATTCTAGGATTTATACTTTTTTAGTGCAAAAGATGGCATTTACGTGAATATGTTAATAATGTTAATTGATAGCATATGAAACATAGATTAAAAGTCTGTTATTTGGTGAACTCTGGCCATATGCAACAAACACATACATTACATATACACTTGAAGTCAAACGTTTACATACACCTTGCAGAATCTGTAAAATGTTCATTATTTTACCAAAATAAGAGGAATCATAAAAACTGCATGTTATTTTTTCATTTAGTACTGACCTAAATAAGATATTTTACATAAAAGATGTTTACATACCAGAGAAAATAATAGTTGAATTTGTAAAAATGACCCCGTATCAAAAGTTTACATACACTTGATTCTTAATACTGTGTTGTTACCTGAATGATCCACAACTGTTTTTTTGGTTTAGTGATAGTTGTTCATGAGTCCCTTGTTTATCTTGAACAGTTAAACTGCCTGCTGTTCTACAGAAAAATCCTTCGGATCCCACAAATGTTTTGTTTTTTCAAAAAAAAAATTGTATTTGAACCCATTCCAGCAATGAGTGTATGATTTTGAAATCCAATTTTTCACACTGAGGACAGCTGAGGGACTCATATGCAGCTATTACAGAAGGTTCAAACACTCTGATGCTTCAGAAGGAAACAAAATGCATTAAGAAACAGGAGTGTAAACATTTGAACATAATGAAGATGTGTACATTTTTCGTATTCTGCCAAAGTATCATATTTTTTCATTTAGTACTGCCCTTCACAAGCTACAGAAGATACTTACATGTTTCCCAGAAGACAAAATAAGTTCCTGAGTTTGAAACTTCTGTCATTTTTATATAAATTCAGCTATTGTTTTCTCTTGTGGGCTATATGTAAACTTTTTTTTCATGTGAAATACGTCATTCAGGTCAGTACTAAATAAAAAAAGTAACATGCATTTTGTATGATCCCTCTTATTTTGGTAAATCAGCATTTTATAAATTCTGCAAGGTGTATGTAAACTTTTGACTTCAACTGTAATTTTGCTTTAAAAGTTTTTAAGCACAGAATATCATATAATTTATGGTTAAAGTGTCAAAGAAAATGTATGTTTGTAGTAACATTATTATTATTATTTTTTATTATTATTAAAACCTTATAGTTTACTGTAAAAAAAAAAGTAAAGGACATTCACAGAAGTTTTAGAATGACACATCCCCTCTGAATATATAGTAGTTTTAATTTCGTTCTTTATCTTCATCATGAAAACTTTATTGAGGACACCCATGGTCCAAAACACACACAATACAGTGGGCAAAATAAACAACTAAATATATCAGATGTTAAAATATACAATTATGACAATAGCAAACATAGCTATCATATTTTTTTCAGTATTTTTCTTGCAACCACAGCTTTTTTTTAACAATGTACAGTGTTAGGCCAATGTGTTGAAGGGATAGTTCACCCCAAAATGAAAATTCTGTTATTAATTACTCACCCTCATGTCGTTCCAAACCCATAATTCCTTTGTTCATCTTTGGAACAGAAATTAAGATATTTTTGATGAAATCTGAGAGCTTTCTGATCCTGCATAGACAGCAATGCAACTACCACGTTCAAGGCCCAGAAATGTAGTAAGGACACTGATAAAAAAGTCCATGTGACATCAGTGGTTTAACCGTAATGTTATGAAGTTATGAGTTATGAGTTATTAACAATTGTACGCGTTATGGTACTGGCATGAGTGCACATCGAAGACTGACACTGAAGAGAAAAAAATTGTGGAATAAAGTTTGTTTTCTTTGTGCACAAAAAGTATTCTCGTAGCTTTCAGAAAACTAAGGTTGAACCACTGATGTCATGTGGACTTTTTTATCAGCGTCTTTACTACCTTTCTGGGCCTTGAACGTAGTAGTTGCGTTGCTGTCTATGCTGTCAGAAAGCCCTCAGATTTCATAAAAAAACATCTTAATTTGTGTTCTGAAGATGAACGAAGGACTTGCGAGTTTGGAAGGACATGAGGGTGAGTAATTAATAACAGAATCTTCATTTTTGGGTGAAATATCCCTTTAAAGCAACTATATGTAGTTTTGTGTATTTTTGTGATTTTGGAGCTGGAGTGATGTGAGCTGTACAGTTGCATATATAGCTTGTCATCCTAGTAACGCTGCATTTTGGTTCACAGGAGCTCTGCCCATCGTGTACAGCACTCTTCTCTGCTACCCCTTCACCCGCACAGTGGCTCTGCTGGTGTACATCCTGCTATCCAGTTACGCCATCTACTGTGCCATCACAGCACGCAGCAGAGTGCGGCGTCTGCGTTCCTTTGCCTGGCAGGCACTCTTCCGCTTCTCATTTTTCCTTCTGCGCTGGGTAGGTGTGGGCGGAGGAAGTCCCACCTCACTGCGTCACTTTCTCACCATGGATGCACTAGCGGTGTTGGGCGGTGTCATCAATATCACGCGAATCCCCGAGCGCTTCCGCCCGGGCCTCTTTGACTACTGGTGCAACAGCCATCAGATCATGCATGTGCTGGTGGTGGTGTCCATACTGTACCTACACTGGGGGGTGCTGGACGACTTACTGTGGATCAACACCTATCACTGTCCCTCAGACTGACAGTGGCCCCTGACAGTCTGGAATCATGGGTAACAGGGCGTGAGGACCTCTTTTAGTAATGTTCGGGAATGCGACGTGATTGGGCAAAGAATGGTTCGGGGTGGGGGGAGCGCTGTTGTGCTTTGTATATACATGTGTGCACGAACGTCCATAAGAAGTGTTTTACATGTTTTTTAGGAGACACCAGTGCCAGCTTCGACACACATGCTTGTTTGTGCCGTCAGTAGCCAGAATGTACATATCCGTGTTTGCATAAACATCGTCTGTGCATGGCACTGTTTAGACCTACTAGCTCAAACTAAATTTTTTTTTTTGGTTTGAGACCTACACATACTATAGGCGCACACACGCACACACACATATGGGGTCTGACATAGTTTGATGTCATTTGTTCACCAGCGTTTAAAGCATTTAATAAATAACCCTGAAGTTTAGTTGTAGCTGAAAAGCGAAAGACATGATAGTCCTCAAATGATTGGCTCTAATCTAACCAAACTAAAATTCATTGCTCAAAATAGCATGGCTTTTGTGAAAACTAATTACAATTTGTCTCTATTCTCAATTTTGCTGGTGAAACAAAGATCACCGGTGCAGAAATGATGTATGCACCTCCAACTTTCAACTTATTACTCTATTGCAGACTATGCAGCATATCTGATGTTACATTAATGCACCACACACACACACACACACACACACACACAATGTACTGTATGCCCAGTCTCACAGCAACATTTACTGGAAATACTTGAGTTGATTTTCCTTGTTTTTTGTGTCATCTCTCTGTTCAGGTCCACATTTTTCACATTCTTACCCTGATACCTGTAAGCGAAGAGTGAAGGGGTCATTCCTTGGTTTGTAGCCTTGCCATTTATACGTTTACTGGGTGGTTAAAGTTGCTGAGTGCCCATTTTATTTTTTACTGCCCTATTTGACTTTGATCGTGTTTGTTAGCATCTAAGGGGCATTTATTCAGTGCGGGTTTTGCAGGAGCACGACTTTAATATTACCCTGGGAAACATTTCACGTTACCTGCAGAAGATATTTTCTCTGCTGTGCTGCTGAACGGTCGATTCAGCCTTGTACACTTATGGTTTTAATATCCTAATCTGTAGTTTGGAAGATTGGATTTTGTACCGCTCTAAATTAGATTTCATTTCTTTCTGACCTTTAACCTCAATTATCTATGTAACCTTGGATTCAAGACAAGGCAAATTATTTTCTTAATGGCGTGCTGTTTGCACAAAAGCTTTAATTCTCTGCTGGCCATCTTCGTCCACTGTGCACCTGATGTTCCCGCTCATCAGATGTGGCAGATGAATATTAGACTCCAGAATGGAGGAATATTACACATGCCAATACACTATGAATTCCTCACTGAAGACTAGGGGAATATTGGTACTTGTGCCAAATTAAAGTTCGATATGTACGGTTTATCCCAGTCCCTAGTAATGAGATGAACTTGATTGGATATAAAGAGTTGAGGTCAAAAGATTACATACAATGTTAATTATTTCGCCAAAATAAGAGGGATCATACAAAATGCATGTTATTTTTTATTTAGCACTGACCTGAATAAGATATTTTAACAAAAGACGTTTACATATAGTCCAGAGGAAATAATAGTTGAATTTACAAAAATGACCCTGTTCAACGTTTACATACGATTGATTCTTCAAACTGTTGTTTTTATTGTTCAGTGATAGCTGTTCATGAGTCCCTTGTTTGTCCTGAACAGTTAAACTGCCTTCAGAAAAATCTTTCAGGTCCCACAAATTCTTTGGTTTTTCAGCATTTTTGTGTATTTGAACCTTTTCCAACAATGACTGTATGATTTTGAGATCCATCTTTTCACACTTAGGACAACTGAGGGACATTACATTACATTTACATTTAGGCATTTTGCAGACGCTTTTGTCCAAAGCGACATACAGTTGGGAGAACATAGAGCGATTCTTCTTAAGGAGACAAACAGACACAGGCAGTGCTATAATACCAGATTTCAAGTGGTGCTTCAGACAAGTACAAGCTAGAAAGGGAAGGAATAAAGAGATTAATTTTTTTTTTTTTTTTTTTTTTTTTTTATGGTAACAGCAAATAGAGTTGAAAGAGATGAGTTTTAAGCTGTCGCTTGAAGCTTGTCAGGGAATCAGCATTCCGGATAGGGGTAGGAAGATCGTTCCACCAGCCAGGAACAGTAAAAGAGAATGTTCTGGATAGTGATTTAGCACCTCTCTGTGATGGTACCACAAGGCGTCGCTCACTAGCAGATCTCAGAGTTCTGGAGGGGGTGTAGATTTGCAATAGCGAGTGCAGATAAGCAGGTGCAGTAGCTGTGGTTGTCCTATATGCAAGCATCAGAGTCTTGAACTTGATACGAGCCGCAATTGGGAGCCAGTGCAAGGAGATAAAGAGAGGTGTAACATGGGCTCTTTTGGGCTCGTTGAAGACCAGCCGTGCTGCTGCATTCTGAATCATTTGTAGAGGTTTGATTGTGCATGATGGAAGACCAGTCAAAAGAGCATTGCAGTAGTCCAGTCTGGAGATGACAAGGGCCTGGACAAGAAGTTGTGTAGCCTGCACTGTTAGAAAGGGCCTGATCTTTCTGATGTTGTGCAAAGCAAACCTGCAAGATCGAGTAGTCTTTGCAATATGATCTTTGAAAGACAGCTGGTCATCAAAGATAACTCATATGGACTCATATGGAACTATTACAGAAGGTTCAAACACTCACTGATGCTTCAAAAGGAAGAATGATGCATTAAGAGCCGGGGGTGAAATCTTTTGAACAGAATAAAGATGTGTACATTTTTCTTATTTTACCTAAATGTCAGAAGCTACAGAAGATACTTACATGTTTCCCAAATGACAAGATAAGTTAATTTAAGTTTTCACCCCTGGCCCTTGTTGGAAAGGGTTCACAGACAGAAAAATGCTTAAAAACCAAAGAAATTGTGGGACTTGAAGCATTTTTTCTGAAGAACAGCAGGCAGTTTAACTGTTCAGGACAAACAAGGAACTCAAAAACAACTATCACCAAAAAACAGCTGTGGATCATTCAGGTAACAACATAGTATTAAGAATCAAGTGAATGTAAACTTTTGAACAGGGTCATTTTTAGCAATTCAACTATTATTTTCTCTTGCATGTAAACATCTTCTATGTGAAATATATTATTCAGGTCAGGCAAAAAAAAAAAAAAAAAAAAACATTTTGAAGATTCTGCAAGGTGTATGTAAACTTTAGAACCTCAACTGCAATTCATACTGATTAAAAAAAGACTTTGTTTTGCCAAAAGACTTCAGGTTTAACAGCTGTTTACAGTTAGTAAAGCTGAACAATCAGTTATATCATCATATCTACTTTAGAACGTGATTAATGTATACTCAAGCAGTTCTTATTGTAGATTGCACTATGGAGATGTTCACATTGTTCCACTGCAGTTTTTGCACATTTGGATTTGTTACCTTAGCACGTTTATGCACTACTGAGCGGAAGCAAACCAAGGATGACTCTTCAAACCCTTCCAACCTCACTAGTTTTTAAAGAACTGACACACAAACACGACGTGATAGATTCACTGACACTATCACAATGTAGCTTTTTTCAACAACCTTCACTCTCTGTATCGTTGGCATTATATTTATTATATTTAAGATGTTGTTTTAACATTTGGTTAATGTTTGAAGATGTTTTATTTGAATGCTACTACTACTGTACTTTTTATTTATTTATTTATTTATGTAACTTTTACCAGTTGGGGATCACATATCTTACACAACCACAGTACTCTGATAGTTAGTGTAGAATCAGTGCATGTTAGGTAGAATGTCACACAGATGTATCTGACAAACACACATACTCTATGCCAAATTAGATGTTTTAGGGCCTCAGGTGTCGGTCCTGATCTTAGCAGACCAGGATGGTTTTCAAAAACAAACCACGAGTCCTTCAGAAAAGGGAAGGTATACCCCGACCCCTTTAATGCTATTAAATGACAAACATTAGACTCTGAAATCAAGTGGTGCATGTAAATACTAGTAAACCAATCCCCTTAAAACACAACATGCGATTTCTAATGCTTGTGCGATGCAACCACTGACATACGTGCTTAATGTGCAGTAACAGAGCTAATGTATCAAATATATAGAAAGGGAATGAAATCGAGAGAGCAGCCCAGAGGCAATACAACCATATCAAGTAATTAACTGCACTGTTTATTTTTTTACCAAAAGGGCTTTGGATCAAAGTGAAAACCAATTAAGAACTTAAAAAAAAAAAGTCCATATGGGTAACGTAAATACCTGTATGTAGACTGTATATGCATAAAATGCAAGCGGCATACATACTGACATTTTTATATATTCATATTAATATATAAAGCAACAATGTTATAAGAAAATACATTGAATGTTATTTCATCTCAGAGAGCGACGCTCAATACGGATTGTCCGATTTCATTTCAAAGGCAGCAGTGATTTGATCATTCTGTAACAAAGCTAAAATTGTGACATCACAATGACAGGCCTGGCAGGAGAGTTAACAATGCTGTTCGATTATTTAGTAGGGTTAACGTCATAATAATATGTCTGTACTACTATGATGTCATAATGTCATTAACACAGACTTTGGTTTTTAAACCGTTCAGAAGGGATTGTAATATAGTTCGGTTGGCGAAAAATCTCTTTTTTACTTTGTGAAAAGTACAGAGAGGCATACAGTTTGGAAAACGGGGGTCCTGATATGTTATTACCTCTGAAACCCACTGGATAACTATGCATAATCGAAATATGTACATATATATATATACACACACACACACAAACATGTTTGTACATGTGAATTCCAAAAACGACATTTTACCAGTCCTGAAAAGAAGCAGATCTGTGTGTTCACACCAACATGTTTTGCTCAGACCATGCCATCCTGGGGTTTCCTCTTCTCAGGGTGCCCTGTCAGTGCTCACTTGTACTGAGTGACCTCAACAACTGATTTCGGGCCAGTTTTCTTTTCATCCTGTCATGTCTTCTTTGCTTGTTCTGGTTGAAATCGAAGACTGAAAGAAAAAAAAAAAAAAAAAATGATGACAGCTGTATGTTTTTAAGGGCAAAGGTCGCGATGGCTTCTCAGCCATCAGGCATTTGGACCGTGTGCATCCTTCTTGATGCATATTGCCTTCGTGGGGCCGAATGTGTCCATAAATGCTGATCAAGAATGTGTTTATTCATGTAGTTAGCTAGGTGATGTGAGAATGTGCAGAGCATGTTACAATGAGCCCTAAAGGGAAGTGGATTGCATCATGAACCCATGTTTTAGAGGAACAAGGGCGATATTCTCATGGATGATGTTCTCCTGTCTGTATATTCTAATGTCCTGTGGTAAAAAATAATGACATGATGTATGAAACTATAATAACGTTTTTTTTTCTTAGTATGCAGGTGCTGGATAGCCTGTTAATGATAATTTAAAAAACTACTCATCATTAGTTACATTTCGCATTATTATGATAATGGATATATTGTTATTATTACTATTATTCTGAGATGGGTTACCACTATCAATGATAATCTTAATTTAAGTACAAAGGCTGAGAATACTAATGCACATAGGATGACAGGAGGTCTCTGAAAGATCTGTCGTTTTTTTCCGTTTCCACTCTTGCTTGTGTGTTTCTGTTGAGTTTGGTTGTTGTTTGGCACCATCTGGTGGCAACAGTGCTGTATTGACTCTGTAAACCGTGTCGACCTTCTAGATGAAGTCAGTCACAGGTCACTTGCTGAGCCCAGTTGGCAATTTATCTCTTTTCTGTTGTTTTATTAGGTCTCCTGAACTTATTTATTTCAAAATCTACTATAACTTTGGTTTTACATTAACATTTCTTCTTGTAAAAGGTTTTATCTACAAATGTGTGTCTCTGTTGGTTTGTTTTATGGGCCTGTATTTCTCACTCAGTCTATTTGTGTGTCCACGGCTACATTTGTTCAGACAAGACAGATCTTCCAAACCCCATTGGTCTCCTGCAGCGATTGTGCAATAAATTGAGGTTTATATTTTTAAATTGTCTTGTCTGCCTTCCTTTTTCTAAATGGTTTTAAATAGGATTGTTGATGCGAACAGGAAATACGCCCGCTTTTATATTTTGACCTCCACTTAAGTAATTCATGTTTGCCTATTTATTCTCACATGTGTGGTGACGAGCTTGTGTAAATGACTGTCAAGTTTAAAAAATATTTTTATTTTTATTTTATACTGCTCTATTTATTACATTTTTCACTTTTGAGACATTGACAGAGAATCGTTATTTTAATTGTTAAAATAAAAATAGAAAATTAAATGTGAAAATTAATTTATATGATCAGAGTTGCCTTAAAGGGATAGTTCACCCAAAAATGAAAATTCTGTCATTAATTACTCGCCCTCGTCCCGTTCCAAACAAGACCTTTGTTCATCTTCAGAGCACAAATTAAGACATTTTTGATGTAATAGACTGCATAGACAGCAACACAACTGACACATTGTTAAACGTGTGGTTCAACTTGAGTGGTTTAACAATTCTCCACGAGAGTACCACGACACGTGTGTGCATTCCTCCACTTGTTCTGCAAATAATTGTTAAATAAAGTAAAAATTATTTTTGTTTTCTTTGCGCACAAAAAGTATTCTCATAGCTTCATAACATTACGGTTGAACCACTGATGTCACATGGACTATTTTATAAATGTCTTTACTACCTTTTTTGGGCCTTGAACGTGGTAGTTACATTGCTGTTTATGCAGGGTCAGAAAGCTCTCGGATTTCATCAAAAATATCTTAATTTGTGTTCCAAAGATGAACAAATTTTAATTTTGGGGTGAACTATCCCTTTAATTGAGGCATTCAGTTGAATGAAAAAAGACCACTTCTTGTGGAAAAACCATAATATTTTTTATGTAAAATAAATTAAAAATGAATCCCAAATATTGTGATTTTAGGTTAAAAAGGTTATAAATGTAAACTAATTCCCATAAAACTATAGTATGTAAAAACATGATAATCTTTTTCAAACAGTGAAAGAAGCTTTCACAATATTTATTTCTTTGTTTATCTGGTATGAGAAAAGTGGTGACTAATACCAAGTCACTAAAGACATAGTGTTGTAACAACAAAATGGAATTACGACATTTTGGCATAAAAATACGTTTGTCATGGTATTTTTTTAACCCCTTAACTGTTAACCCAAATGAGAGTTAAGAGGTATGATTTGTATTCCAATAAATAAATAAATAAATAAAAAATTAGGTTCCTATGCTATTTTGTTTAGGCGTTATCAAACAGCCACCGGGTGCCGTCCATTATAATGCATTTTTCTGTTACAAATGTTTACATTTCTCTCGCAATATTACTTCTATCACAAAATGCCACCAGATATAGAATTTTGAGACTTAGACCTTTTCAACGATAAGTATTTTGTCAGGATTACCAAAAAAAAAAAAAATCTAAAAGACCTTATTACATTTTGTAATGACACCCTCAATAAGGGGGCGGAGACCGCTAAAAAAACATTTGCATAGAAACGCAATTTCTGATTTCAAAATGGTTTTCACAGGATGAATTTTGAGGTTTTAAGCTTTTAAATGATATATAATTTATGATGATTTCCAAAACATGTGATGGGAAAAGGGAAACGAAAAGAAATTGTGGTGCAAAAGCCAGAACACCTGTTATATGTTTTGAGATGCACTCTTGTCATAAATTAATCTACTGTTCCTGTTCCTCCGCAATTTGTTACAAAAAACAGTGGTAACAATATCTATTTAGGAGTCTTATATCTTTCCAACAATATATAGTTTGTCATGATTAGACTAGGAATTAATGATAATACTGAAGTAAACTTTGGCATCCAACAGGCGGCATTTATGCCGCAGTTTACTACTTTAGAGTTTAGTTGCCTGTTACAAAATATAGTGTGGGACATTTATGACTCTGGACCACAAAACCAGTAATAAGGGTCCGTTTTTTAAAATTGTAATTTATACATCATGAATATGCTTTCCATTGATGTATGGTTTGTTGGGATAGGACAATATTTGGCCGTGGTACAGTTAGAAAATCTGGGTGCAAAAAAAATCTAAATATTTAGAAAATCGCATTCATAGTTATCCAAATTCAGTTCTTAACATATTACTAATCAAAATGTTTTTATATATTCAGGTAGGACATTTAATAAATATATTCATGGAACATGATCTGTATTTAATATCCTAATGATTTTTGGTCTAAAAGAAAAATCGATTATTTTGACTCAAATAATGTATTGTTGGTATTGCTACAAATATACCCATGCTACTGAAGACTGTTTTTGTGGTCCAGGGTCACATTTGAGCGTAGAAGAAAAAACAACAACAGAAAAGCTGAATAGAGAGATAACATTCACATAAACATGTCGGCAAAACCGCAAACTTCATGCGAGCACACGTCACGTTTGTGTTGCTATGACCACGATCAAGTATGAGCTCAAGTGAGGTGCAGCTTCATGCAACGTAAATCACTTTAAAAGGAAACATAAAGCGAGGACACCTCCCATTCTCATCTACATCTCAAACTCTCACTTCCTCCTTGATTTAGAGTGAGCCCTGGCCACAACTGCTGGCATTCACCCACTTCTCTCCATCTGTCAGATTCCAGCGCTTCATCCTCTCTCCTCAGGAGCCAGAGTCCCTCCCCAGCCACAGTTCTCAGGTACAGTCCCCCGTCCCATCATATTGCGTGTTTGTGTGTTATGCTCCTGTGCGGTGTTATAGGAAACAGTTCATAACTTTGCATCTTTATATGGGTCTCAAGACCTAGTAAGCTGAGTAACTAGACTGCATGCTGGGCGCGCCTATACTAAACGCTTCTTTACTGCCTAAAATGCGGTTTAGATAAGCAGGTTTTTAAACACAGTCCTAATCTGCGGCTAGTTCGTGATAAATTCAGTTTCACTCAGTTTTTTACGTTAATATTGTGTCGTTGCTAAATTTGTCGAGCTGTGCCTTTTTGAACTGTGCCAAGGCACGGTTAAACATTTGAGGAAGTTTAGCAAGAGAACTAAACAGTATTTCCAGAGAAAGATGAAGCTGAAGTCCTGCATAGAAATACTGCAGCCTATAAGGGTTTGCTCTTATATCTTAAACGAACTCGGAAGAAATGCAGGCAAAGCACTGTAAACAAATATTTCAAGCCACGCTAATAACAATAAAACACTGAAGCATTAGCTTTTGCAAAAATGAAAATTCATTCATTACTTACTTGCCTGCACGACTTACTTTCTTCCGGTGAACAAAAAAGATGTTAGGCTGAATGAATCTCTGTTTCGTTTACGTTCACAGGATGACTGAAATGAAAATGCATAGTGGTACATGAATGAAAATGAAGTTAACAGTTGCTCACATTCTGCCATTTGTGTTCCAAAGAAGGAACAAACACACAGGTTTAGAGTACAACCTGCCGTTAACTATACCTTTTGCATCCACTATGAATATAATAATTATTGTGATACGTGAACTAGATGTAAACGAAGCTGTTTTTTACATCATGATGAAAACATTTTGGCAGTACTATCTCCGAAGCAGGTAGAAATAACTCAGTGGTTTCCATGTTTGTGTGGAAGGATGTGGTGTAACTGAAGTTCTGTACATCTCCTGCGCTCCCACACTTGCTGTGGTGTTAGTCCAGCTAAGACAGTCTCCTCTCTCTATTTGATGCTCTCATGCACCTTTTATTTTTCAGTTTATTGCTGTGAGCACAGGGCATCAGTGATGCATTGCAAATGAGAATGATGTTAGTTAGTCAGGTAATTAAGCGTATGCACAAGATTGCACTGATATGGGGATGAGACAGGAAAAAAGTGGGCAACAAGGTTGAAATAGATGAGACGAGGGCATAAAACAAAAAGCTTTATTATTAAAACCCCCAGACAAAGTGCCATCAGACTTGAAGAAGTAACCCAAGCATTTCCTTCTCTGTCACTTCATGCTAGTTTCCTCTTTCCTTCCTCTTTCTTTGAGCTTATTGCCTAAACACAGTTTCAAACAGAGAAAGTTTAAAAAGACGTTGAACCGGAAACGTTAACATTTGCTTTCACTCTTTTGGTCTCTTATCTGCAACTATTCGTTTACAGGAATTCATTCAAATTCAAAAGAATTTAGGTAGGAAGAATGCACCTCGAATGCAAGCGTACTGACCACAACAACAAGTTAAGATTTCTATCGAATGCTGGAATTGGAGTTAGCAAGTTTTTTTGCAAATCACAAACTCAGACAAGCTTGAATTCAGTTAATATACACTCATGTAGTCTATAAAATGCACAAGCTTTAAAATACGCCAAACTTAATGTTTCTCATGTGTCTCTTCCTTCTCTCTTTCCTCAGGTCATCATGTCTAGGAAGGTGGTCAGGACCAGTAAGTTCCGCCATGTTTTTGGCCAGGCGGTGAAGGCGGACCAGTGCTATGATGACATCAGGATCTCCCAGATGACCTGGGACAGCAACTTCTGCTCTGTTAACCCCAAATTTGTGGCCATGATTGTGGATGCCAGCGGTGGAGGAGCTTTCATCGTCCTGCCCCTGAGCAAGGTGCATCCAGCTCAAATTAATTGAAGTCTTTATAAAACAAACCTTGGATGAAGGGCAGTAATGCATGTATGTAAAGGACTGGTTTTAGTTTTAGGTCCAACTGTATTTTTATCCTGCTACCTGTTTCAAATGATCTTCTGAGGCCTTTGAATTTTGAACTGCAGACTTGTCATGCAGTGTTTGTCTAAATAAGGAAGTTCAAGGTTGAGTTTCATATGTACGTGTCACCAGATCTAGCATCTCTTCTCTTTATGCTCTCTTGCATCTTGTTTTTGCCATATTTGGAGTGCGCTGCTGTCAACTCTGCACAGGATGTGGTGACAGCTTGCAGATTGAGTGAGTGACAAAAACTGTGAGAAAAGGACAGCTGCCACTTAAGCCTGATGTGCCGCCCTTTTTGTGTGAAAGGCTTGGTTTAAAATTTGAATTTGCACTTTTTAACGTCATGGAGCTTTATGACTGAAAAGTGCTACATTTACAAAATTAGCAGAGGTTTGCATCTCTAAGAGACAGATGGTGGAAAGATGTTTTTTGTGCCTTCCTCTTCCTCTTTTGTTGGTTGTACAGTTTATTTCATATGCCTTTTCAATTGTTGTTTTTTTTTTCATCTTCTCTGTCCATCATCTCTAGACCTCTGTTTCTATATGTTGCTCTCTGCATGGGTCTTATGCTAGAGAATGAATGGGAGTTCTGTCATTTTCAATCTGCTGTGCATCTTACACTCTGTGCTTTGCTCAATGGCAGCCATTGTTTCCCAATGAACACGAGAATTCGAGTCAAGCCCTTTTATTTCGTCTGGATGGCTTGAGGAAGTTTTGAAAGCTCAGTTTTGAGACTGATAACATGATCATCTGGTTTTGCACAAACTTGTGGAGTTCACGCATATCATTAAGGGGGTGCATAATACTACAGAAATACTGACATTTCTTTTCTTTTTTTTTAGATGTTAGAACTAGTGATCTCAGACATTTTGACCCCATTGTACCAGACTCTTTTGGAAAAAATGATTTTCTTCTAAATATCTGTTTGAACTTAAGAACTTAAATCAGTCACCAGTCACTTGATCTGACAATGATTAAATATGATCCTGGACCACAAAACCAGTCTTAAGTAGCACTGGTATATTTGTAGCAGTAGCCAACAATACATTGTATGGGTCAAAGTGATGCCAAAAATCATTAGGATTTTAATTAAAGATCATGTTCCTTGAAGATATTTAGTACATTTCCTTCCATAAATATATCAAAACATAATTAGATTAGTACATTTGAACTTTAAAGCCAATTTTCTCAGTATTTAGATTTTTTTGCACCCTCAGATTCCAGATTGTCAAATAGTTGTATCTTGCTTAAATAATGTCCTATCCTAACAAGCCATATATAAATCGAAAACTTGTTTATTTAGCTTTAAGTAAAAAAAAAATGACCTTTATGGCTGGTTTTGTGGTCCAGGGTGGGTCACAAATTATCTTTCAACTAGTTCTATTTTAATATTAATGATATAATTCTATTATTATTTACTCATTTTTTGAATCAGCTTCAATTGTATGTTTTTTTAGTTCTCATTTGAATTCAAATTTTAAGATTTTGTTTTTTATTTGTATTATTTTTAAAATATTTCTAATGAGTTTTAATTAATTAATTAAATAATTTTATTTAAACATCTCAAATTATTTATCGCAAAATAAAAAAATCTTTATTTCACTTTTAGTGATTTTAGTACTTCAGCTTATTTTCTTTTAGTTAGTTGCCAAAGCAACATTTGTAATTTTTGTTTTTCATATTAAGCTTTATTTCACATTAAGTGTTTTTTAGTCATTTCAGTTTAAGTAAACAACAACAATGCTTTAGTCCAGTGATAAATCACTGTAACTTATTGCAGTAATAGTTTCTAAAAGGTTTCTGTACTTGGACTTGCACACAAAACTCACATTTAACAATATGATTTTGGCAGAGTGAATGTGTTCTCCATGTGCATGATGGGAACTCCTGCACAGTACGGTCTTCTCTAAACGGGTTAGTAGTTATTAGGCATAATTGAAGGCATAGCTGTAAAATTGAGATCAGCTGACGCAGCCCCCTCATCTGTCTGAGATCTCTCCTGCTCTTTCTGCTCTGTTTGTCAGAGGAATTGAGGTTTTGAGTTGAAATTCTATATTTAGTCATTTGAAGGTCTTGTGTATGGGTTTACTTAGGTATGTTTGTGTTTTCTGCTCTTTCATACCATGTTTTCCTTAATAACCATTCCTCCCTTTGATTTATGTTTTAGACGGGTCGCATTGACATGTCCCAGCCCACTGTCTGTGGTCACACTGGACCTGTATTGGACATTGAATTTTGCCCACATAATGACAACATCATTGCCAGTGGCTCTGAAGACTGTAGTGTCATGGTAAGTACCATGGGCCTTTGGCCTAACAGTTTGATCAAATTACATTAATAGACTTATGGAATTACATTATAGAAAGTGAAAATGCTACTATAATCCAAAATTCTCAACCCAGTGCCATCCACATTATCAATTATTAATGCAATTTTCTTATCCACAACAGTTCATACAGTATATCCTATTACAACAAATAAAATACCCTTAAATAATACACTCTCATATGTACAGGTGCTTCTTATACATTAGAAACATGTCTAATGTTTGAAAATTAATCATTTAAATTCCTATGAAAAAGCAGGGGTGTTGTAAGTTTATGAAAAGCTAATAATTACTAAATTGTTAACACTTTACAACAAGGCGTCATTTGTTAACATTATTTAATGCATTAACTAACATGAACAAACAATGAACAATACATTTATTACAATATTTATTAATCTTTGTTAACATTAGTTAATAAAAATGCAGTTGTTCACAGTGCATTAACTACTACTACTACTAATTAGAAAACTACTAAAGTAGTTAACTAATTGAAATTGTGTTACCTGTAAATTTATTGTAAATGATCAGGAAATAGGGCTTCACAATTAATTGCAATTAAATGGAAAACAGTGAAACTGTAATCAATCACAAAATTATTAATAAATGGGTATATAGACATAGTTTTTATTTCCTGAAATATGACTAAATAATTGCAATATAACTTTTAATTATTAGTAATTTTTAAGTAGGTCTCTGTGTTAAAAGTTTTAAAATTACAAAAATAGAAAATAAAACAGTCAAAAATAGATACAATATTTTGTTTGCTTCCATAGCGTTAGAGAACCGTGAACATGCAAATGTTTTTAATTTACTGAATTATTAATTTAAATTCTCAAGGTGCTAAGGGGTTCAGCTGACAAAAAAAGTTGCCCCAATGGCAACCACTTAATTTTGGTATATTACCTTTTGAACACAGCTACTAGTGTGCAAAATCTAACACTGTGGCAGGTCTAACTAATATTGCTTATTCTAACATAAGGTTAACGTTGTTATGTAATAGATCTGGGAGATTCCAGAAGGAGGTCTTATAACACCACTGAAGGACCCAGTTGTGAAGCTGGACGGTCACTCTAAACGTGTGGGCATCCTCAGCTGGCACCCCACTGCACACAATGTGCTAATGAGTGCAGGTAAACCAACACCAGACACCCACACAGCAGCTAAAAGTGCAGGCTAGAACTACACCCATATATGCATGCACTCAATCATGCGATATAGAGGCAGTTGAGATGGAATGATGGCGCCCTCTGCTGATTTCTTCATACACACTTTTTTACACACATTTTAGGTTTGTCATACATTTTTGCTTTAACATTCCCCCACATTGTCTCCCTATCAGCATTGGGGAAAGTTACTTTTAAAAGTAATGCATTACAATATTGCGTTACTCCCCCAAAAAATAACTAATTACGTTACTTAGTTACTTTTTATGGAAAGTACATGACTTTTGCGTTACTTTTGCATTACTTTTTAAATCTGGGCAGGGCTTGTTTGTTTTTAATAGTGAAATGAATAAGCCTAAGGCTGAAGGAAAAGTAAATTGACGTCTGTACAGTAGAACTGTAGGAAAAGGAAGTTCAACACTCTTCAGCAATGAGAAAAATGAAGCACAAATGTTAATCTAAAGTAAGTTTTGCTTATTAGTATGGTTGAATTAGATCAACAAAGGTCAGCAGCAAAGTCACTGGTTAATAAAATGGGATTAAATACATAAAGGAAACAAAAAGTAACTGGCGTTACTTTTTTGAAAAAGTAACTGAGATATATTCTTGTAAATTAAAAAGTAACGCGTTACTTTACTAGTGTATTGAAAAAAGTAATATTATTACGTAACTTGAGTTACTTGTAATGCGTTACCCCCAACACTGCTCCCTATATACTTCATTTACCAAATCTTCCCTCTGTCTTTCTCTTGTTTTCTTCTTGCAGGCTGTGATAATGTGGTCATCCTGTGGAACGTGGCTCGTGGAGAGGCAGTGGTGCGCATTGACTCAGTGCACACTGATCTGATCTACAGCGCCTCCTGGAACAGAAACGGCTCTCAGATCCTCACCGCCTGCAAGGATAAGAAACTACGAGTGTTTGACCCCCGCAAGGGCTCCGTCATCTATGTACGTGCATGCCTTTAAAAATAATGTGAATAATGATAAAGAAGAGTGCATGGTGTATAAATAATGAATATAGTTGTATTGTTTACCGTTCGCCACGCATCCATAAAGTTTTTATATTGTGGGCCATTTTAAGGCATTTCATTAGTCTGTTTTTGAATGGTCATGCGAGTTTTTAGAAAACATGATGGAGCACTCAATATGGAATTATTTAAAACCATATCAAATAACTGGAAATGTTCACTTTCAAATCAGGCAGGTCTCTGTTTGTCAGCACAGTAAATCCTTATGATAAACTCGAAACTTATGCAAAATCTGCACAAAATTCCCAATTGTGCTGATTAATTCTAAAATACTGGATTTCGCTGGTGAAAATTTTATAAAAGCAGTACATGTGACCAGATTTTTTTGTCTTAATTTTAACTTTTTAAGTTCAGTGAAAGCATTTAAAGTAATCCGTGTTGGGGTAACGCATTACAAGTAATGCAAGATTACTTTTTTCAAGTTACTAGTAAAGTAACGCATTACTTTTTAATATACAAGAAAATATCTGAGTTACTTTTTCAAATAAGTAACGCAGGTTCCATTTATTGACTGACATTGATCCATGTTTAGAGAAATTGGGAGTACATGATGCTTAATGTAGATGTAGACTAAATGTGCACAATGCAAAAATAAAAACTGATTCAGTATTCATTCATATTAATAAAAACAGTGAATGCAAACTCAGAATATGACATAAACCTGCAATAATTAAATATGTTTTTATTAATCAATGTTTTTGCTGGTGACCTTCGATGATCCAGTTCCACTTTACTAATAAGCACCAATGTTGGTCATCATTAGATCATCATTCGTTTATTACTGTATTTACGTGAATTTACTTCTCCTTCAACCTGAAGCATATTCATTTCACTTTTGGTGTGAAAGGGCTTTTAGGTTTGCAAAAAAAAAAAACTTTTTTTTTATTAAAAACAAACAAGCAAACCCTGTCCAGATTTTTTTTAAAAGTGATGCAAAAGTAGCACCAAAGTAACAATGCATTATTTTCCATAAAAAGTAATAGTTACTTTTTAGGGAGTAACACAATATTGTAATGATTTACTTTTAAAAGTAACTTTCTCCAACACTGAACGTTGATTAGAAGTTGATTAATTAGACTATTAAACAAACTACGTATTTTTTCATTATTTTTACATTTTGTAGTGTTCTTTTATAGTTTTTTCTCTTTCTTATACATTCCTTTTTGCCAGGTCATTTACTGTCATGTGTTAATGTGTGTTTCAGGAGAAGGACAAGCCTCATGAAGGCTCCAGGCCAATCAGAGCTGTGTTTGTGTCTGATGGGAAGATCCTGACCACCGGTTTCAGCCGCATGAGTGAGCGGCAGGTGGCGCTGTGGGATCCTGTGAGTACATGGTGTTTCAGAGTTGTTATTTTTTTTGCAGTTTTACAAGCAAGTGACTCACAAAAGTGTGTTGTTTGTGGTTGCAGAAAAACTTTGGTGAGCCCTTGACCCTGCAGGAGCTGGACACCAGCAGCGGGGTGCTGTTACCTTTCTTTGACCCTGACACTGGTGTGGTCTACCTTTGCGGCAAGGTAAAGACCTAACTTCAGATTTTGTGATCATGAAGAGCTGTTTCTTGATGAATATATTTGTTTCAACCAGTGTACATATTTGACAGGGTGACAGCAGCATCAGATACTTTGAGGTGACGGACGAGGCCCCATACGTTCACTATCTCTCCATGTACAGCAGTAAAGAGAGTCAGAAGGGCATGGGCTACATGCCTAAGAGAGGCCTGGAAGTCAACAAGTGTGAGATTGCAAGGTAAACACTTTCCAGCCTTTCAGCCAGGCCTGTAGTGTACTTGCTTTCTCCCACACATATATATAAAAGTCAGCATTTTAAATAATGCAATATTATCCCTTTTTTTTTTTAGGTTCTATAAGCTCCACGAGAGAAAGTGTGAACCTATTGTTATGACTGTGCCTCGTAAGGTAAGTTTGACCAAGTCAATGATCAGCTTAAATGTTGTCAGTCTGCATTTCCGTTACCCTTCAAATTGCGCAAATTAAAATTGCGAATTGAAAATACGCCTAATGGAAACACGTAAATTTCACAAAAACTCCCATATATTGCAAAAAAATTTTTAGGCTCACATGAGGAATTTTTTTGCAAAACTGCAATGGAAACAGCTTTTTTCGCATTTACAGGTCATCTTGTGTACATAAAAGTCACATGATCATTCTTTAATATTCTTTAATAGCCTCAAAAAAACACCTCATATGTGGCCGTTGACTTCACAATGCTTGAATAAGGGGCTTGCCTTGCCATAAAAGCTTGGATATATCCCTTATTTACACTGCACAAGCCACTATAGTCAAAGCTTGCTTGTTTTACCAGGCACGCTGCAACTCTTTTCAGTTTCAGAAGTGGCTGTCTGCACTGCTTCTGTAAAAAAAAAAAAACGTCTCCTACGATTAATTATTGGCTAGTGCCTACCAACATCCATCGATCCATCATCCAAGGAAAAATTATGTTTAGTCGCATAACATCGGAACACTCCACTTTTTTTTTTTTTAAATAGGCTAATTTTCCAAACCCCTCTAGAGTTAAACAGAGTTTTACTGTTTTTGAATCCATTCAGCTCATCTCTGGGTCAGGCGTTTGTTTAGCATAAATCAATGAATCTGTTTAGACCGTTAGCATCTCGCTCACAAATGACCAGAGAGATTAAAAATTTTTCCCATTTAAAACTTGACTCTTCTGTAGATACATCGTGTACTAAGACTGACAGAAAATGAAAAGTTGTGATTTTCCAGGCTGATATGGAAACTATACTCTCATACCGGCGTTATAATCAAGGAACTTTGTTGCCGTACCATGGGTGCAGCAAGCGCAATGATATTACGCAGCACTTGTAAATACTCTGCTAAGACGCATTTATATGCAATCATTATGTTAAAGTGCATTTTGCATCCGATGTCCCCTTTAATATGACACACTGTATCATTTCTTTGCTGTAGTCTGACTTGTTTCAAGAAGACCTTTACCCTGACACGATTGGCCCAGAGCCATCGGTGGAGGCAGATGATTGGTTTGCTGGTAAAGATGGGGAACCAATCCTGATCTCGTTGAAAGACGGTTTTGTGGCTACCACCAAAAACAAAGAGTTCAAAGTCATCAAGAGCTTGATGGCCACCACATCAGCTTCCTCGAGCAACCGACAGTCTGACAGTGGGGTAAGAGAACAGAGGAATCCTGTGCTTGTATAATGTGTTTTATTTAATCTCAAACACAGCGAGTTTCTGTCAGAGATAAACTTATTCTGCCTTTCCTTCTATTTCATATACAGGACGTTCAGGCCTTGCAGAATGAGGTGAAGGAGCTGAGAGAGATGGTTGAGCAGTTGACCAAGCGAGTGAGTGAACTGGAGAGCAAGTAGACCCCAGTCGAATGAGAGAAGATTTAAAAGAAAAATGCAAATGGACATGCACAAGATATGCAAATATATGAAATCATAAAAGGTGCACATTGGAAAGAACATTTTGTGAAAATTATGTGATACGGTTTCCATGGGATATCATTTTACAGTCCATTTCAGACCAAATTTTGCTCTGCAGGGATTTCACTTTTTTTAAATGAATTTTTAATGTGATCAGATTTGTTTGAAGCCCATTTTAATATATGTTTTGTAGGATTTGAAATAAATGCCAGTGTTATTTTAACAAAGATTTATTTATGTGGTTCATTCTGCAGACACGTTTTAAATCGGTCAGTTTTATTGAACATACATGAAAGGCAGTAGAAATGATTTTGCCTTCAACACGTAATTACATTTATGGGTGAAACTTCTGGTTTATTAACCATAGGAAATACAGAACAATGCATGTATTAGCAATATCAAGCAGCAAAACTAGCTGTTGAGACCGGAAGCCAGAACCATAAAATTTCCAAGTGGCCGCGCCCACTTTTATGGCAAAAATAATGTGGGTATAATCAAATATTCAGATGAATACAAGTTATGCGGAGCATGCTTTTTTTTTGGTTAGGTCTATAGTTGTGTTTAAATATTTACAGCTTTAATTAGATTAATATTTTACAATTAACTTTCATTTCAGTTTTAGGAATTTTAGTCTTCACCTATTTTCACTTATAGTTTTTCATTCAATATTTACATTTCATCTTTAATATATGTTTTTTAGGATTTGAAATAAGTGCCAGTATTATTTTAACAAAGATTTATTTTTATGTCAAAAATAGTTCATTCTGCACACACACACTTAAATCTTAAATCAGTCAGTTTTATTGAAAATAGGCCTACATGAAAGGCAATCGAAATGATTATGACCTAATACTCGAAAAACATTATGTATCATTTGTTCAGCTTGCAGTAGACTCCCATCTCCTAAAGTTATTGAAAAAATATCTGTTCTTTATTACTCAAAAATAAAAGTTATTCAGTAGCATTATTGAAATGACGAAGATTTGACATATAGATAAAATTACCTGAAAGTATTTTGGACACAAGCTAGGCCCATCCCTGAATTGTTTCCCAAGTGCATTGTTTATTAGCTGCTCTAAACTGCAGCAATACAACTATATGAAACTAACTAAAAAGCTTAAAGACAGTTGTTCTATAGAGACAGAGCGACACGCGTCATAATCTGAAAACCACGCCCACCGGGGGAAAACAATCCAACGCTCTCCATTGACTTTGTATTGCGGGAAGCTGCCTCCGTGTCATTTCTGACTTATAATAAAAAACAGAGCAATGTCTAAAAGCCTCTATGTGACAAGTTGTACACAGTAAACAAGCTAAAAAACACATATCTAAGTTTTCATAGGCTGTCGACCCAAAAAACAGCGTTTAAGGACAGAAAAGTAGAGCGCAACGTGTCATATTACTAGAGAACTACATCCACTGGCGGGAAACTTAATCGGTTAAGTAAAGATTCATTATTTTTAACCATGTCAAAGGATTATTTCACCACCCTGAGACGAGGTGATATATTGACAAAATAAAATGTCCTTAAACACTCGTTTTTTGGGGTCGACAGCTTATATAAATGTAGTTTTGTGTTTTAAGCTTGTTTACTGTATACCTTGTCACACAGCAGCTTTTAGACATTGTTCTGTTTTTTGTTGTAAGTCAGAAATGACAGGCAGCTTCCCGCAATACAAAGTCAATGGAGAGTGTTGGATTGTTCCCCCCGGTGTGGGCGTGGCCTAAATGCGCTCTGTCTCTATATACTCCAAATAAGTAAATATTTACATCTTTCTGGATTTTGACCTTTTCTAGTTTATGTAATTCTCGTTACCTACCAACTACAAAGACTACTTGCTAACACAGACATATTTAACACACTACAGCTTCAATTTCTGTGACTACTCGCATTTTATCTACACGTAATTCTTGCTTGGTGCAGAGGCGCTGTTGCTGTAGTATTTGGCGGTTCCGCTGGATCCTCCGGAGCGGGGTCTGCTGAAGCAGCACAGCAAGCCTCCGGCCAGCAGGAGCAGGACTCCACCTCCCCAGCCCACAAAGATACAGGCTCCCAGCTCTCTCTTTTGAGACTGGACTACCAACGGATTGTTGAAATCGCGCACGACATTATTAGCGGCCCAGCTGACGGGAATGATCAACAGCAAACCCGCGACGATCAGCCCAACAGCGGATACCAGGCTCACTTTGGGTTTGACTTCTGCGTTGTCGATGCAGGTGGTGAAGTCGGCGCCGGCGCACAGAATGAGCAGACACAGGACAGTGAGCATGCAGCTGATGATGGTCATGGCACGGGCCGCCTGAAGGTCAGAGCTCAAGATGAGCAGCGAGTCGTAAGATTTACACTGCTGCTGTCCTGTACTCTGAACCACACACTCCATCCACAAGCCCTCTTCCTGAACCTAGGTGGCAAAGGAAAAATATTAAATGTACCTTCCCATCCATATAATTTAATCACTATGTTTTAAATAATTTTCTTTCTAGCCTGAAACACGAAATTAAATATTTATAGTAAAATGGCGCTGTAATAATCGTGCTATTGTCATTTTTTTCTGTAAAGTAGTAGGCTATCCACCGTTTTCTTCCCGTAAGAGTGGGCGCGGCCAATTGTACATTTTATGTGCGAGGCTTCCGGTGTCATCGCATCCAGCTATTTTTAGCTGTATGAAACAGCTCGTTTTGCTGCTTGATGTTGCAAATTGGTGTATCTTGCCATGCTATTTTAGTGTATATCTTAATTATGAACACACTGGTTTGTAGTGCAAACAGTTGTACTGGTTACTGCACATTTTTTCATTATTTCCCTATAGCGGATAATAACAACATGCAGTAAATGGTAAAACTATAAAGCAGTGCGCTCATAATTAAGATAATACATTAAAATAAAATGGTAAGACACACCTGTTTGCAATATGAAGCAGCAAAACGAGCTGTTCTGTACAGCTAAAAGTAGCTGGACGCAGACTGGAAGACAGATTCAAAATTTACAAATGGCCACGTCTGCTCTTGCGGCAAAAATAAGGTGGATATAATCAATAATTTGACCAGTATGCAATTTTAGTGTGTATATATATATATATATATATATATATATATATTCATGACTTTAATTCTATTATTTAAGCATTAACTTGTTTTCATTTCAGTTTTAGGTATTTTAGTTTTCACCTATTTTCACTTATAGTTTTTCATCTAAAATCTATATTTCAGGTTTAATTTATTTTAGCTTTATTTCAATCCTTAAATACTATTTTTGCTTAACAATAACTACACTAAACCTAAAGTAAAACCATAGCTGTCAAGTCATCTTAATTTTCAGTCTGTTCCTCATATACAGCTGTTGCATATACAGAAAGTGTCATTTTTACAGTTTGACAGGCGCTAATCCTCAGAAAATTCTGTCAAAGATCCACTTTGGTGTTCCCAGAAAGAAAGTATTGCAGTTTAGGAAAGTTTTATTTTATATAAGTATGAGAGAGAGAGAGAAATCTTTTTTATAATAATGTAATCAATGTCATGTTTTCGTGCAATTTCAAGGCTTATTTTGATGTAACAAAGTGTGAGTTGTTTACTTACTTTTTTAAATGAGTCTTCCCATTAACACCATTATATTGTTCATTCAGACTAATTTGTGAATGTTAAACACACACAAATGCAAGAAGCGTAATTTATCGCATGAAGTAATCCCAGCCAAACAGTCATATCCAGTTATATTGCGATGGAGGCATTGCCTGCTCTCACGTGACTTTACCCCATTCATTCTCAATTACCCCCCACCAAACTCACAGCGTACTATAGAGCAAGGGTAGGCAACATCTGTCCTGGAGTGCCTCTAAGAGAGGCTCTAACCCTAATCAATCACACATGAACAAACTAAATGAGGTCCTCAGGATTACTTAAGTTACAGGCATGTGAATTTTTTCTAAGGGTAGGTGCTAAACTCTGTAGTACATCGGCACTCCAGGACCGACGTTGCCTACCCCTGTTATAGAGCATCTGTTATAACTCAATGGGCTCAGGGGAGCTGAGAGAGACACGGACTCCTGCTGTAACTTTACCTGCTGGTGTCGCCATTGGACAATGTTTCTTTAGAAAAACGAGTGATTTATACACACTTTAATGTTATATTTTGTAATATTGGTGTTGTTTTATTTTTTGTACTACAATTTTTTTTCCTCTAATCCATCATTTTGAGGAGGCCCTGCCTGATATGGACACACAATATACCTTTATTCTTTGAACTGAACTTTTTAAAATTTAGATTTTGCAGCTAATATTTACCTGTGCAGTGATAATGTTCTGACCAATAAAAGCGGAAATCTTCCATCTTGGAACAGCAATGGTCACCACCGCTGCAATGAGACCTAAAATTCCCAGTGCCACACACACGATCTGTACACCAGACGAGCCCATTCTGAAAAATGAATAAAGGAGATTAAGTAATAATAATAATAATAATAATATCAGATTTAATTTTACTGATACACTATTTGCACAAAAATATTATTGATAATTGGACATGGTGTTAAAACTAAAAGTAAAAAAAGAACCAAAAGGCACTCAGCAAAAGCAGTGGTGAAGACAGTGGTTAGAAAACCTTCCTGTTTACGTTTTATTTTGTAACACATATGCAAGTCTAGTGCTTATGCATTTGCACATAAAGTCAATGGCACCTCCCTTTAGACAGGCCCATACAGGAATTTGTACCTCAGGGCTGAAGCTGGAAAAAAACAAATCTCCAAGATAACCCACATCATGAAGCAAGACGCAAGTCTCAACAGGTTCTAAAATCTGCTTTTAGCTGCATTTGTTACTTAACTGCCACTCCCTGAGAGGGGTCTCAGGTACCACTTGTTCTATTCTATTCTGTCCTATTCTATTCTTTTCAGATGTAGGAAAAACATTGAGTATGTTTCCAGTGAACTCCAAATGTCTGTGGCTTTTTATTCATGTCGATCTCTCTGAACTTCTCCTATATCTCCTCAGAGTTTGCTCTCGGCTGATTCATAAAACTACTGTTAGAATGTGCAGACTGCACTGAGGACCCTGTAGTCCACTATAGTGCACTGAGTTGTCTTCCTACTCAGCAGTAACAAGGCACAATGGATTGATGAGGAGCTAGAGGAGGTGACCAGGTGGTGCGTGGGCACCAGCAAAATGACTAACGGTAATTGTGGCTGTTTTTAGTTGACAGTGAATCACTCAGTAGCGCACTGAGCGATTAACATGCTGTCCGGATCCTCCAAAAATTGTATTCATTCCATCTATGCAATAATTGTTCTGCTCTTAACTGAGCTAAAATCATGAATGAGCGAGGAATTTTGCTGTCCAGGATTCAGGTCCGTTATATTCTAATAATGTTAACAGAAACCCACAGTGAATCCCAAAACTTGACGTGTTTCAAGAAATGTTGTAATATATAATGATTTATGTTATGTTACATACAAAGGCAACCTCACAAATAATAAGGTTAACATCCATATAAACATAGATATCTGTTAGGTCTTCCTCAAAATGCTTATTTGACGTACTAAAACAAAAAGGCACCACCCTGTAACCTTGTGTGATAAGCGGTCTATACATGTCTAATATTGATTTATTGCTTTATTTACTTATTTCTACAGTTTATTCTACTTGTTTACTTTTGTACTAATTTGCATTTAGGATTTTTTGAAACAAATCATTTAACATATTAACTATTTTTTAAAAATGTAACCTCACTGTTTGTTCAAAAATCAACACATTTTTGCAAAGAGAAAAAATAGTTAGAACTTTACCTTTTATTGTAGCTCTTTGTAGAAAATTCTCTGTAAGTTTTCTCTTCACCTTTTCTTTAAGTTGGTTTCCCACTTTACCAAACGGTTACGTCTTATAAAGGTGGTGTGATGTGAAGATGCTTTTGTAGAGGAATGCGGAGGGTGGGGTAAAAATGATACAGAGGCGGGTCGATAAAGAGGAACAGGCCAGACTGAACTTGTTCTTTTTCCCCCTTCTGCTTTTTTCCCTCCTTTTGTCACCTTCTTCAAGATCTTAAATAGAGGTCTGTCTTTGATGTTTTTTGTTTGTTTGTTTGTTTAAAAAAATAAATAAATCAACTGCATGTCATGAAGAATTAACTCCAGTGATAAACTAGTTTTTTTTCTCACTATGTGTTCAAAATAAATGGTATTTGTATATGTACACTGATGTTATCATCACATACATCACGTTACGGTGGTAGTAAATGGAAAGATTTGTTCTTTGAGGTCCAACATCGTGATACTATGAATCATAAAGCCCTTGAAACTTCTGTCCCAATCATTATGACATCTAAAAAACCTCATATGCTCACCTCATAAGCATTGCCCAGTCACAGACGAAACCACACATGACGAATAGATACTGTTACAAGTTGGAGTGGGTGGGCTTTAAATTGTGAAACATCGGGACTGGGAGACACAACAAAAACACGGCTGTGTGATGCAAGGATGGATTCATTTAAAAACTATGTATAGGAAATTGGACAAAATATATACTAAAATGTATACTACAGAAACATTTACATATTTGTGTGCTTAAAAGAATACTCTGCAGTTGTACTTTTGGTATACTATAAGTCTGAAGTCTAATTTTGTGCTTGATGCACTTTAATTGCGCTGAAGTAGTTCTGAGGTCTAATTAAAGATGCACTTTAATATAGTATATTTGTGACCCTGGACCACAAAACCAGTCATAAGTGTCCATTTTTTGAAACTGAGATTTATATATCATGTGAAAGTTGAATAAGTTAAAAAGTTGAAAGTTATGTTAGGATAATAATTGGCCAGGATACAACTATTTAAAAATCTGAAATCTGAGGGTGCAAAAAAATGAAAATACTGAGAAAATCGCCATTAAAGTTGTCCAAATGAAGTTCTTAGCAATGCATATTACTTATCAAAAAATAAGTTATGGTATGAAATTTACAAAATATCTTAATGGAACATGATCTTTACTTAATATCCTAATGATTTTTGGCATAAAAGAAAAATTAATAATTTTGACCCATACAATGTATTTTTGGCTATTGCTACAAATATACCCCTGCGACTTAAAGTTTTGTGGTCCAGGGTCACATTTTATTGTGTTAAAGTGGAACTCATGCAAGTATACTTCAGGTACACTTTAAATAACTTACATTTAAAGACTGATATTATACAGAGATCATATAATTTTTATTAATAGTGATATTAAAATAATATTGAGAAATGTGAATTGTTCAATGATATAATACCAAATAGTTTTATTATAATTTTTTATCAATACGTCTTGTGATATGTCTGTAAATGGATTTGAAGTATACTTATTATGAAATACATGTATTTTGAGTAAATTATGGCATTACTTGAGGTTTTTAGAAACCAAATAGAGCCAGAAGAAGCAGAAGTATCAGAAAGATCACAAGATGACTTTGGTCTCTCTCATCAGGTTTCTTGTCGGAACTTAAAAATATTGCTGATGAGACACGAATAAGTAATACACTATATGCACTTCTGATGCTGGACAAGAAAAAAAAAAGTAAAAAAAAAAACACTGGCTAAATACTGACTACATTTTTAGGTTACCAGCCAATCATAATTTCTACTAGCCAAAAAAGATATATATATATATATATATATATATATCTTTTTTTTTTTGTTATTATTATTTTGATTTTAACAATAAAGATAATTAGACGATATTTTGCTGATTGTGCTGATATCTTAAGGACTACTGTGGACAGCTGACTCAAAGTTTTTGATTTTCTTCATATGCTCTGTGGGCAGTTCACAGCAGTGACAGAAATGAACATTTTACTTTATAATAAGTTTAAACTGATTTTTACCTTTTTTGTGGGACATTTTTACCTTTATAAAGCCATTTTTGTCTAAAAGTGTTTATCATCCTTTGAATCAAATTCTAAAATCTAAACAGTTCATATAATAATAATAATAATAATACATTTAGGCTGTTATTAAACAAATGAAATCAGTATCAACTAAATTCATATTTGCGAAAGTTGCATATAAAGTGGCATTTAGATGTATTCACACATGGTAATGCAGCTTAGAGGGACATGGAATGCTTTAACCTGCAGTTACAAATGCATAAATAATGTTAAACATGTAACCTTGAATCAACTGATATTTGAAATTATTTTAAAAATGAAAAGATAAAGTACGTAACTTCAAATGTGAAATTAAAACCGCCAACAGGTGTCAGTAAATCGCTGTTAATAAGTGAGTCATTGCAATTGAACCCAATCATTTTAAACGATGAAACATCGTCATCTTGCTCAGAGATGCAAAATAGTGCCATGGCTGTGTTTGTAATTTATTTATTTATTTATGCGAAATAGACCAAAAACAACCAATACGGTGTCTAAAACATAAGTCTCTTGATATTAACTTATTGTTTATGGAACTGTTGTATAAAATATCAATACCACATTTGTAACCATGCTGATGTTTTTAAGGAAAAAAAACTCACTCTTCATGTGATACTGATTAACTATATGAAATGCTATAAATGTCAAGTGTCATGTAGGGAGGACAAACGAGGAGTGCAAGGTCGAGATAAGGTGCAAAACAAGTATTTAATAAATAAAATCCAAAGCATATAATCCAACAGGAGACACGCACACAAAGACGAGAACGGACAATCAAACAATGAACAGAATCCAACTAAATAGGGTGGTTAACAAGACACAGACAGGTGATGGTGATTAACTAATAATGACTTAATTAGGGGAGGGACAGGAACAAAACCAAATAAGGACAAAAAGGAAGTGGGAGAAACCAAACTAAAACAGGACTGAACCAACAGAAAACAACAAAAGAGTCCCAAAACCTGACAATAAACATATACATTCTCTGCCCCTTATCTTGAATTATGTGATCATTCTTAATGGAGACTCAACCATGCAGTGAAAGAATGCACTCTAAACGCTCATGCGCACTAACCAGACTTCATCTTCAAACGTATTTGCGAATGCCTGCACTTTGTAGGTGTGCTTTGTTTGGTTTTTGCAATATACTCCATAATATCATGATGTTTCACGAGAAAATTAATGAGTGAACATAATTTACGAAATGTAACCCGTCAATTTGCCTAGTGATTTGACAGCGTCAAATCTCCACAGTTGATTTTTACCCGCAATTTGGCGGGTTGGAGGGTTCAGATGCCAAAGTCTCTAAATCCATCTGACATCTTTCTTTAAAAAATGCATTTTTATCAGGCTCCAATGTATAGGTTTTGATGGGATATCCTTTATGATAATATGTTTAGTGTGCTTTCATTACAGCTATCTGTTATTAAGTTTGCATATAAGTTTGACATCACTTTTATAAGTGTTCTTATATCATGATAATTGTTTAATATAGATGTGTGTGCGAAGCAAAAGGGGACTGCTGTAACAGGAAAAGAGTGGTAACTGCTTTCATTGAAATGTCTGAGCATGCTTTGAGCCTAATGTGCATATTGTGGAGCCTTGAGATGCAGGCTGTGAGAGGCAGGAGGGGATTGTGGGTATGACGTTTCCCGATAAGGAGCTCTATCTTGTCAGGTGAAGAGTTCAAGGCCATCTCGCTTATGTGTTAACAAAGAAAAAGCTTGTGTTTGCAGGAACCGCAAACGGATACAGGAAAAAGTCTACAACTGAAGCAAATAGACAGGGAGATCAGCATCTGCGAAGGACTAGACGGCCCTGAAACTCAACTTATCTACAACTGTATCAATGTGTCAAAGGAAAGGCGAGCAGTTGCAGAGTACCTGGACATGAGACTTGCATAGTTTTGTGTAAATCAGGGATATCTGTGACCCAGAGCTCTGTAATGCTTTATTCATATGATTATTTGAATTAAATTCTTTAAACTTCGAAAGATTCTCTCTTCTCCTCCTTAAAACGAACATGCGGACTCAAGAACACCTTCAGTCCAACATTTCTATGTAGGTAGTGGTACTTCTGATTGGACTGAGGGTGGGATTTTAATGAGTTTGAAGTAAAAGTATCTGATGGACGTATAACATGTGTCAAGAGCATTCACTCAGTATCATTATCTCATTTTTGACCGAGATGGCTTTTAGCTGGTCATGCATCTGAACTCTTCATATATATATATATATATATATATATATATATATATATATATATATATACAGTTGGTACAGAAAGTATTCAGACCCCCTTAAATTTTTAAACACAGCACCCCATATTGACAGAAAAACACAGAATTTTTGACATTTTTGCAGATTTATTAAAAAAGAAAAACTGAAATATCACATGGTCCTAAGTATTCAGACCCTTTGCTGTGGCACTCATATATTTAACTCAGGTGCTGTCCATTTCTTCTGATCATCCTTGAGATTCTTCTACACCTTAATTTGAGTCCAGCTGTGTTTGATTATACTGATTGGACTTGATTAGGAAAGCCACACACCTGTCTGTATAAGACATTACAGCTCACTGTGCATGTCAGAGCAAATGAGAATCATGAGGTCAAAGGAACTGCCTGAAGAGGTCAGAGACAGAATTGTGGCAAGGCACAGATCTGGCCAAGGTTACAAAAAAAATTCTGCTGCACTTACCGTTACTAAGAGCACAGTGGCCACCATAATCCTTAAATGGAAGACTTTTGGGATGACCAGAACCCTTCCTAGAGCTGGCCGTCTGGCCAAACTGAGCTATCGGGGGAGAAGAGCCTTGGTGAGAGAGGTAAAGAAGAACCCAAAGATCACTGTGGCTGAGCTCCAGAGATGCAGTCGGGAGATGGGAGAAAGTTGTAGAAAGTCAACCATCACTGCAGCCCTCTACCAGTCGGGGCTTTATGGCAGAGTGGCCCGACGGAAGCCTCTCCTCAGTGCAACTGGTTGCAATCGAGGGAAAGATGAATGCGGCCAAGTACAGGGATATCCTGGATGAAAACCTTCTCCAGAGTGCTCAGGACCTCAGACTGGGTCGAAGGTTCACCTTCCAACAAGACAATGACCTTAAGCACACAGCTAAAATAACGAAGGAGTGGCATCACAACAACTCCATGACTGTTCTTGAATGACCCAGCCAGAGCCCTGACTTAAACCCAATTGAGCATCTCTGGAGAGACCTGAAAATGGCTGTCCACCAACGTTTACCATCTAACCTGACAGAATCAGGATCTGCAAGGAGGAATGGCAGAGGATCCCCAAATCCAGGTGTGAAAAACTTGTTGCATCTTTCCCAAAAAGACTCATGGCTGTATTAGATCAAAAGGGTGCTTCTACTAAATACTGAGCAAAGGGTCTGAATACTTAGGACCATGTGATATTTTCTTTTTTAATAAATCTGCAAAAATGTCAACAATTCTCAACATCATTCAAAACTTTTTATTCATTAATTTATTTTTATTCATTGAAGAACACAGGTTTGCCACATTGATGATGATCAAAATTTAGCTTTGCACGAAAGGAACAAATTATATTTTAAATAGTATTAAAATAGAAAACCATTATTTTAATTATGGTAATATTTTCAATAATACTTTTTTTTCTGTTTATATATATATATATATATATATATATATACATACAGTCATGGCCAAATATATCGGCACTCTTGCAGTTCTGTCAGATAATGCAACCCTTCTCTCAGAAAACTGTTGCAGTTGCAAATGTTTTGGTACTCACATGCTTATTTATTTTATTATTATTATTATTTTTTTTTTTTTGCATTGGAACAACACACACACACACACACACACACACACACACACACACACACACACACACACACACACTCCATTTTAACTGGTTGCAAGTGTGATTACTATATTGCCTACAGGTGTGTCTAAATACAAATGACAGGAGCATCATATGCTTGAAAAGCAATTATTTCTTGCAATTTTGACAAGGTGCCAATCATTTTGTCCAGTCCATTTCTGAGTTCTGTGTGAATTAGTTTTTTTTTTTTTTCAATTCTTTACTTTTCTTCTTAGTTTGTTTTTGTGTTGTTCCAGTAAGCATGCAAATACCAAAACATTAGCAATTGGAACAATTTTCTGATATATATATCCACAATTTTGTCCCTGCTGAAAAAAAAAGTCTTGGTAAATATAAAAGCTGGCTGGCTGAGAAGTGCCAAAAAACTCACTTAAACCAGTCAGGATCATTAAACCAGCTTATACTGGTATAAGCAAGGATCCGCAAAACAGTTTGTGAAATTATCACAAAAAAATATTTGATCCATTATGGAGCACAATCTCGGGACTAGTGGGGTACAAGCACCCAGCATTTGCCTGGTTTAACTTTATCTAAACTTTATCACCCAAATTAAAACTATTCTGAAACTAACCAGTCGTAATTTATTTTGCTTTAGGCAACAGTAATCTCGCATATATCAATGTGTAAAGGCAGTGTTACTTCCAAACAGGAAACTCTCTAAAATAAAAAGTAGGTGCGGTGTTCTGTAACGTCTCCAGAGGGCGCCAGTGTGTTACAAAATTATCCTGTAAGGTGAAAATGAACAAACCTGCCATCAAACAGTTAATGTTAATGACAACGTGAGCGCTTCGATATAATAACGCGACCTTGAGCTATTATGTATTATAATGCTATAGTCCCTAAACCTAAAGTACATTATAAGCGCCAGCAATTTCATAGTGCGTGAACATCCCCTCACCCGCTCTCTCCTTTCCTTTTTTTTTTTTTTTTTTTTTTTTTTTACATCATTTACGTCATTACTTTACAACTCAGGGCGGAGCTCTGGAAATGAGATGTGTGGGAACGCCAGCCAATGAATGACCACACCCTCAGTTCAAATGTGAGATGTAAGCCAATCATCTCCCTGCGTTTACAAGGGGAGGCGGGCCCTATCAACCTCCGTTGATTTCGCTCTTCAACAACACGGTCCTTTTTTAAAGTTCCGTAGACGATGAGAGAAAGGGGGTTGTGAGGATACGGAAAATAGGGACGGTTTGAGTATTTTATATGCTCGCGGGACACAAAGAAAATCAAAATAAGAAGCGAAGGGGCATATCTGGGAGCTTTTGTACCATATTAACCGTTTCCTGGTGTTTAAATACGGGTAGGCAATAGCTAGCGCCATCAGGCTAACGGTGTTAGCAGCTAGCGATCAACCAAACGACAAAGGAAATATAGCCAGTAAATCCACATTTCCATAACGATATCTTTTATACGCTTTGCTTATTCGGATTGGGGCCTTATATTTTGACCAATCTTCAAGATCACAGAAAACGGCAGACTCGACCTGTTTGAATAAACCCGACCAATATCCACTAAAATGGCGGAGCCGGACAAATTAAACATTGACTCCATAATACAGCGTCTCCTGGAAGGTGAGGATTTCTTTGCACATCTTTCAATTATCAATTGTTGGTCTGAAATGAAATCTGTAAAACCACCAAATACGTGTACATATGTGTTTGCATTGCATGTGTGTTGTATTATAGAATAATTGTAAGAGTATTTTGTGCCTTGAATAAAGCCGGGGGAAGTGGAGCGAATTAGCAGTTGCTAGTCAACCAGTCTACACCAATTTACTAAAACTCTGCCCAGGAGTTTTATAGCCATATTCACATATCTATCATAACAAAAACCCATATAGCTGACAACTGCATGCTATTTTTTCACATTCTCGTTAATTTAAGCTTATGAGCCGATGTGTATTTCATTCAATGACTACTTGTGTGTTTCAAATGACTTTTATTTCTACCTCTGTCCAGTTCACACTTGCTGTTTGGGTACCTTCCATTTTAGCAAGGGAAGTCCTGTGTCTAATTAAAACCGGCAGCAATAGGATTATTCTAACTAATGAGGATGTAGTTAGTGGAAGTGCAGCACCAAATGATCTTCACAATAGAGGCCCTCACAACATGGCATAAACCGTGGAAGACGTGATCATTTTTAGTGTTGCTAATGAGAGTCTGGATTTAAACTTTTACAACATGAAAGAAACATTTGTGCACAAATCAGACAATTAGTGATTTGCAGTTACAGATTGTAAATGCTTCAGCCCTCAGATAGGATTTCCTCAGAGTGCTGTGTGCTGTATAGTAGATGATGATTACTGGCTTTGGTTTTATTGCCTGTTTAGGGACTTAATTGCAAAAATTTAATTGCATAGTACTGTAGACAGGCTAGATGCAGGCTAGTTTGCAGAGTGGTATCATATTAGATGGTGCCACAGAGTTACATCCTTTTGAAAGCCCTTTCATCACTCTAATGTATTTCAAGAAGTCATTTTTTTCCTGTAATGTGATTTCAAGGTTGAAGTTTATTTGGAAATATAATATTTGCAGATGGACCACAAAACCAGTCATAAGTGTCTCGGGCCAATTTGTAGCAATTGCAAACAATACATTGCATGGGTCAGAATGATAGATTTTTCTTTTATGCCCAAAATCAATAGGATATTAAGATTATGTTCCATGAATATATTTTGTAAATGTCCTACCGTACATATATCAAAACTTAATTTTCGATTAGTAATATGCATAGCTAAGAACTTCATCTAGACAGCTTTAAAGGCGATTTTTCTCAATATTAAAATTTTGCACCCTCAGATTCAAGATTTTCAAATATTGTCTTTTCCTAACAAACCATACATCTATGTAAAGCTTATGTTTAGCTTTCAGATGATAAATAAATCTTATTTTCCCGAAAATTGGCCATTATGACTGTTTTTGTGATTCAGGGTCGTGTATCGTCTCTTGTTGCACTGGAATTGAATTTTGTACTTAATGCTTACTGATGCCTACTGAGGGTAAACATTGCAAAGCATAGCACAGATGGCCTTAATAAACCTAAGCAAGCAGTTTATCAAATATCTGAATCACATCAAGCATGTGTTGCATAACAAGACTGCTTTAGGCCTTCTAAACTATCTACAATCTTTCCAGCCTTTTTCGTAGCAAAGGAAGTTTTGTGCAAGTTCATAAGCAGGCCCACACGACATCTGAGCCCACAGAAGCCCTTGTAGCATTCACAGAATTTATCATTGATAAAATTTATACAAATCTCCACCCCTTGTGTACTAGTTTAATAAATATTTGTGGCTTTTTGATACTTTAAGCCATTTCACAAAATTACATGTATTTACGAATTCCATGTGGGCTGATGCTGGTGGTTCATTTGAGCTGCTGAACAGAATTTAGTTTTATTTAGCAAGAAAATTGACTGTCTCTTCCTTTTTCTGTCCCAGTATGTAAGAGAAAGGAAAGAAACGCGTACACAATTTAAGTATAGTCACGCAAAGACCTACAAAGAAAACAGATTTCCACATACACCAGACCTTTTACCTTTTAGATTTGGGTCCTGTTGCTGGCTGTGTAAACCATTTTTTTTCTGTGCAAATTGCAGTTAAAAAAAATAAACAAGCCTGATAATAGTTGTATTTATATCTCCTTATGTAATCCTGCTGTCCTTTTTTCCCGTCAGAGCTTGATGCCTCTATCCAAAGTCCTGATTCTCCTGAGGATGATTTTTTTTTTATTATTTATTTGATGGCTGCTCCTCAACGTACACAGATATCTCTATTATGTAGATATTTTTGTCTTAGATTTTTAGGGAGGAAAAAAGTGCTTTGCTCTGACCTTGCAGGTATGGTTAGTCTTTAGTCTCTGTACTGGCACTCCAGACACAAGTGTAGTACAGTAAATGTATCAGAATCTAATCTTTACATATATTTGGCTGAGATACAACTACGGACCCTTTTCACAAGACTGTGATGTTTAATGGTCATCAGCATCGTAAATTCTCAAGTTTTTAATATTTTTAATTATGTGCATTATACAACACTATAATTTGTATGATAGTGTCTTTGAATCAAAATACAAAAAACTAGTTAATGCTAAAGCGAAGGTGTTTCTAATGCCACGTCAATGGGAGGGGTGGTAAATTTGACATCGTTCTCTCTTCTGACTTGTTATCAGTCTTTCTCAATTTTTTTTCATTTTATTAAAAGTCGTAAACGGTAACAGTTTACAATAAGGTTCATTAGTTAAACATTAATGTATTAACTAACATAAACTAACCATGAGCAATACATTTGTTACTGTATTTGCTAACCTTCATTAATGTATTAGATTAATAAATGCTGTATAAGTTAGTTCATGTTAACTAATGAACCATATTGTAAAGTGTTACCTCAGAAACACTTTCGTTTTTTGCTATTTGAGCAAACGGGAGTGCAAAAAATATTTGTGGCACTCTCCCATTCACTGCTCTTCAAGTTAACCCAACTATAACGACTTCTGCTACTGAGAAACCAGAAATGTAAAAAAGGTCCATTTGAAAATCTGAAATCTGAGAGTGCAAAAACATCTAAATATTGAAAAAATCGCCTTTAAAGTTGTCCAGATAAAGTTTTTGCAATGCATATTACTTATCAAAAATAAAGTTTAGATATATTTACGGTAGGAAATTTACAAAATATCTTCAAGGAATATGATCTTCACATAATATCCTAATCATATTTGGCATAAAAGAAAAATCATTTATTTTGACCCATTCAGTGTATTTTGGGCTATTGCTACAAATATACCCATGCTACTTAAGACTGGTTTTGTGGTCCAGGGTCTCACACGTCCTATTTACAAAAGTTTTCATGTTGTTCTTGGGTTACTGTGCCTATAGGTTGGAAATAATTGAAAAGTTACATAACTTAATCCTGTCTTTTAATGAACTCAGCGGTCAGTCTTTTGACAGCCGGTACCCTTTCTTTTCCCTTTTTTTTTTATCCGAATCCCAACACTTGTTCTGCGGTATGTTTAGAGATTCCAGCTTTTAACTCCAGATCCTTTCGGATCATGCTGTTCTGTTCTGTACTGCAGCGCTGTTGCGCCTGAAGCCTCATGGCCAACCAACGGAAAATCAATTGTACTGATTACAGGTGACATGAAGAAAACTTTTGCACATAGGCCATGCTTTTTTCTTTCTTTGCTGGTTGCTGTTTGCCCAGCATCTGCTAACGTTTGTCGTTCCCATTGAGGTGTCACATAAGTTGTTTTCTTTTCCTTAGATTGTCCCTCTATCTCATTGCCTTCATTGGATTTAAGTGTGGAGGCCATCACCTCTGAGAACCTGAAGCATTGTAGGGAAAACACACATGGATGTCCGTGTGACGAGCATGTGCGTGCCAAACCGATTAAGCGCTGGACTGTTGGCGTGACATTTCATGTATTTCCCCATGCACACTTGTAGTTAAATTTGATTGATCGCCTTTGTTGTTCTCTGCACTTGTTCTTTTTGATGTTTAAGAAACTTAACACACCTACAAGCTACAGTTTAAGTGGTTTATTTGATTGTTTATCAGCGAAGTACACCCCCATTTTTGTGGGCGTTGAACTGCTTTTTGCGTCTTTTATATTTATACATATTTATGGAATTTGGCACACCTAACTTCGCACACCTACTAGTTATCGTTTGAGTGGTTTATTGCTTGTTTGTTATCTTTCCCCCCCACCCTTGTGTTGGGTCTAAGCTCTGTGATGCTTATTGGCCCCGTGACTAACTTTAGAGCAAGTGCTGTTAGGGCATTAGCCAGCCTTAATCTGGGTTTAAAGTGACGAGCAGCAGGATCCTATTTATACCCACTTTTCACTGGCTGAGCCGACAGGCTTCCGGTCACCGTTCAGGCCCTCGGATCACTCATCTGCAGCCTGAGACCTTAAAGGCCTTTTAGGTGACCCCACCTTAACTATCAGTTCAAGTATTTGGTGTGCGTCATCTGATTTGTTAGTTAAGAAGTCCTTTGCTAAAACGCAACTGCGGTACTTAACGTCAGTTATGAGTTACCAAAAATGCGAAGTTGTTGTTCCGCAATATGGAAGTCAGATTTGGTTTATTGTCTTTTCTTTATAGGCAAGGCAGAAGGTGAAATGTAGCTTCCCAGGTGACTTGAGCGCAAACATAGACTGTTCGTGAGAGCGCACTAGCAACCAAACAATTGTCCATTATCATCAGTGTGCACAAACAATAAACCTGGCTGAGGCAAGATAAATATAGAGCTTATCTAGAACTAAGCAGCACAGTATGGATGTCAAACACACCAGTTAATCAAGCACTAAGTCTGTCAATAAAATAAAGAAAGTAACAATACTTAAATCAACATTTACAATACAAAATAGAAGTCTTTCTGCATGAGTGTCGTACATAGATTCAGTGCCTGAGTGTTGTCACATGCATATTTTCTTGCATGCTTATGTAATAGTTACACTGCTATTAAAATTTAAATTCTGTAAATTTGTTTTTGAGGGGAAAAAAGCTTACAGACACTGTATTTGATTTAAGTACAGTAAAAACTTTTATTATTGCAACTTAAAATTAATTTTTTCTCTTTTGATATATCAATGTATTTTATATCTGTGATGGCAAGTCATTTCAGTAGTCATTACTCCAGTCTTTAGTGTCACATGATCCTTTAGAAATTATTTTAATATGCTGATTTGTTGCTCGACAGAGCTGGATAGATTACTTACAAATTACATGACACATACATTACACATTTTAGATATTATAATCAGACTGCTTTTAGATTACTTTTGACCTAACTTGTTTATCATGTTGATTTAAATTGGATTATCTTGTACCATACTGACATAAAAATACAAAGAGTAAAATAAATATTCCATTTGTTTTTGTTAACAACTTGAAGTGCATTAAACATTACATTTATGTTAAGGTTTCCCAAACTGGTGTTTGTGAAGTAACTACAGGGGGTTTGAGTTTAAAGAAAAGCTAATATCTATTAAATTATAAAAGTAAGAAGAATACTTTTTTAAATCAATCAGTCAAAAAAAAAAACTTATCTGCATGCCATGTGACCATAACCAATGTCTCAGAACAAAAAAAAAGAAATGTAATGCTAAATTTTTAAAATATTTATTTTAAAATCTCAGGGGTACTTCAAGTAAATATATTGGTGAAAGAATCAGCTGACAAAAAAAAGCTTGTGAATTTGTGTTTTAATGAGTTTGAAAGACAAAAGCCTTCTAAATACATGTTTTATAAAAGACAGGGTGATAATTCAAATTAACATTCATGTGTTCATCAGTAGTTGAAGCAATGTTGAAACACTTCTTAAACCTGAAATGATTGTTGTAAATCAGTGGTCAAATGCTGTGTTGTCACCTGACTAATGACTAAACTTTGTGTGAATGTCCACAAATCTTTAAGACTTTCTAAATGTGTATATAAGCAGTAGGCTGTTTTAGAAGGGAAAATTTTAAAAGATGAATCAGAGGAATTGGGGAGAAGCAATAAATTAGCAAGAATTTATTGCCATTACGTAAATATGTAATCATGTATTCCATAAAGTAACTGTAGTCTGATTACAAGTGTATATAAAGTACTTAATTTTTGCAATCGGATTATGTAATCCAGAATACATTTAATCAGTTATTACCCAGCACTGTTGCTCAAGAAACATTTCTTACTATTCTGAAAACTGTTGTGTTGGTTAATGTATATAATTTGTGGAAACTTGAAACATGTATCAAGGTTTCTTTGATGAATGAATAGAAAGTTCAAAAGAACAGCATTTGTTTAAAATGGAGTAACTTTTTTTTTTTTTTTTTTTTACATTATTAATGTCTTTGCTATTGCTTTCAGGTTCTGAAATCTTGGTAACATGACAAGCTGAATACATATATTTTGCACTGTGAAGGATTGTGCTGTAAATGTCTAAACAGCTGCACAAATGGATATTCAGGTTGAACATTCAGTCAGCCAATTGTTTCTTACTGTGGACCTTCACATTAAATGAGACATCATCTGTACTGCTGATTTAAATTGGTAGAGATGGCTGGATGCAAAGAAGCACGCTCTCTTTTCCAGCCTTTTGTCCTGCACCGTGAAACTGTTTTGGCAGTAACATTGTTCAGTTCATTTGAAGTGGGCATTGTGATGTCATAATTTTTTTTTCCCAGTGCCGACTATTTGTGTCCTTGGTTAATCTGTGTGAAACCCTCATGCTTCAAACATTTATTTAGAGGTGTAGGCTGGTTGGATCGATTTTGTGAATGTGCACAAATAAGCCATCTCTCAAATCCTTGCATAACTGCCCGATTATGTGAGTCACCAGGATACGCTCAGTACTATAATTCTTGCCTAAAGCCAGCCATGTGAAATGTATATTTAAAACCCAGCAACTGCTTGAATACAACTGCGGGGCTGCCTCTGGGTCTTTTATCTTTCTTTTCCGAACATCCCATACACGGGTACTTTGCTCTTGATGTATGGCCGGTGCGACCTCGTACACGTCATTTTCAGCCCTGTCCAAAGAGACTGCAATATGTCTCCTCTTCAGATACATCCGATGCTCTTTCTTTCATCCGCTGCTGCCAGCTCAACCCCCTGAACAGCGTGTCATGCAGCCAGTCGCAAAGGGCATGTTTGAATAATACCGCAGGTCTGCGTTGTGTGAGATGACAGTCTGTTTAGACCCTGCAAACCTTCTGTCACAGTGCGGCAGCAAATCTCTTTGAAGCACAACTTTTTTTTTTTTTAAAGAAACTGCAAGGAAAAGTACAGAATCTGTTGACCCACGTTTGGTTGTTTGTCATGAATATTTATTTCTGTCTGAAGTTTACTTGCACATGATCTTCAAAACAGGCCAGAAGTCGCTCAGTGGAAAGCTCTTTGCACTGTATTGTGGTTGTTGAAAGCCGTATATGTGGTTGTGTGCATTTGACGAATGCTAAAGAATGCTCAAGCAAACCTGCTAAATTCTGTAGTTGCCTTTGCAGAGTCAAAAGCCGTAGACGTGCATGCTTGAGCAGAGACGCATGATATGACGTTTTAGGTGCAACTGGTGTCTGTGTGTCACTAGTCTGTACATCCCATAATTTCAGTGAGCTTCTTGAGTCGAGTTTATCTTCCTCTAGATCTTCCTCCTAGTTTTTAAAGCGCTCATATTCTGAGAACCAAGTCTAATCTGGCACATTTGCTTTTTTTTCTTTTTTTTTTGGCTCGTTTCCTGCTTTTCTCATTTCGTCCCGTCTGTTTGTTTGTGTTTTTCCAGTTAAAGGCTCCAGGCCAGGGAAGAACGTACAGCTGACAGAGAGCGAAATCCGTGGCCTCTGTCTCAAATCTCGAGAAATTTTCCTCAGCCAGCCAATTCTGCTGGAGCTGGAAGCACCACTCAAGATCTGCGGTGAGTATGTTTGTTCTACAGGGTTCACCTTCAGAGAAACCTGGAGATGTTTGTTAATGGATACCTATTATGCTGCTTTTTACAAGATGTAACATGCGTCAGGTGTCCCCAGAATGCGTATGTGAAATTTCAGCTTAAAATACCTCTCAGATAGTTTATTATATCATTTTAAAAATGCCTATTTTGAGTAGAAGCAGAAACTCGCTGGCATGCAAGTACTCAATTTAATATTAGATCTGTGTGGCAGCAGCCAAATATATAGTAAATAAATCAATAAATCAACTGCTTTCTTGTCTCCTCTGAGGCTGCGACTCTAAATAGTGTTCTGTGCTGCCAACGGCAGAACAGTTAGCATACTTTGCTTGAAGTTTTGCCATGGAGTTAGAACTAGAACACCATTGTCGCTTGCGAAAAAACGCAATAGTGACTATGGGTGGAAACATGCATAATAAGGGGCGTTATTATTATAATATGATCCCCTTTCTGTGTCATGGGAAGCGAAATCTGTGCAGCTTGTTTTTTTTAGAAGCTTGCAGAGAAAGGCTTACCAAAAAAATTACTTTTTCATGTTTTCTGAGTTGGTAGATGCACTGGGTACTCAATTATAGCACTTAAACGCACAGTTATTTTCATGATATGTCACCTTTTAAACAATTTTTTTCCTTTATATGTGCAGGTGATGTTCATGGTCAGTACTATGACCTCCTTCGTCTCTTTGAATATGGCGGTTTTCCTCCTGAGAGCAACTACTTGTTCCTGGGGGACTATGTGGACAGAGGGAAGCAGTCTCTAGAGACCATATGCCTCCTGTTGGCCTACAAAGTCAAATATCCTGAAAACTTCTTCCTCCTGCGTGGCAACCATGAGTGCGCCTCTATCAATCGTATATATGGCTTCTATGATGAGTGTGAGTGAATTTTACGTATTACAACTACATCACCACACATTGCGTAGTATTGAATGCTAATAAGTTGCTTTTTTCAATCTTTTCAGGCAAGCGACGGTATAACATTAAGCTGTGGAAGACTTTCACAGACTGTTTCAACTGTTTACCTGTGGCTGCTATTGTAGACGAGAAGATCTTCTGTTGCCATGGAGGTAAGTGCAGGCAGAGGTCTTCTGTCCCCATGGCATTTTTAATGTACTGTCATAACTCCTCTATTGACTTAGCAATTTCCCCTGGAGAAGTTAAAATATAGCCATATCACTGGGAGACCATAAAATGTGGTTCATTTGATTGGCACAAACTCAGGGACACACCAGGGGACTTGGTAAACAAGGTTTAGCTTACACTTCAGTTGAACTGCAGTGTGGTTTTGCAGAAGCCGTGGGAGTAATCTACTCTGAAATTAACCATAATTGATTTTTTTTTTTGTGTGTGTGTGATGACAATCATCATATCCTTAAAATAATTGCTCTGCTTAGTGAATGAGATGCAGTAAATATGGACCGCTGTATTACATAAAGGTTCAGATGGAGCTCATATAAAGATGCTGAGTTTTTATACTTCAAGCAGCTTAAATTTGAGGTTTACTAAAACTGTTGACTTCGTGAATGTATATGTGGGGGAAACGACACCACCAAGCAGCATTTCTTGCAACACTTATCTACCACAGCCACAGCAGGGAAAAAAATAGTTTTGAAGGTGCAGTCTAAATTAAATTGAGACAAGTTGCTTCCTTTACTGTCTGCACTCAAAAACATGCAGGAGTGTCTGACTAACATTGTCTGATTCCCCAAAAAACAAGCTTGGAGCATTTAATGTATGTCATAAATTAACAGTTGACTTAATTGAACCACAAACTTTCACTTTCAGACATGTTCTAAAGCAAAAAATATTACTCCTATTTTAAAATATTTTTCTCAAACTTTGTAATTCTTTATTATAATGCATTTTAAAACTTAAAAGCAAGTTTTTTTTTTTTTTTTTTCAAGGAACTCTGCGTGCAACGTTAAGTAATTTCATGATGATGAAAGATGATTAATTTTATTGCATAATTTTTTTTTATCTTGTTAGTATTGATGTTCTGTTTACAAATGTGCTGCCAGTTTTTGTGCTGTTTTGCAGCCCACAGCGTCTGGATGCTGCTTGGCCATTTTTTTTTCCCCTCCCCCAAAAAAGAACTTGCTCTCTAGAAGTGCACTGTGAAACATAATGAATTGTTTTCCGCTCCAGGCCTCTCTCCAGACCTGCAGTCAATGGAGCAGGTGCGGCGCGTCATGCGGCCCACAGACGTACCTGACCAGGGGCTGCTGTGTGACCTGCTTTGGGCCGACCCAGACAAAGACGTGCTGGGTTGGGGAGAAAATGACCGTGGTGTGTCCTTCACCTTTGGTGCAGACGTGGTGGCCAAATTCCTTCACAAACATGACATGGACCTAATATGCAGGGCACATCAGGTTAGTTTTTGCTCTGCGGCAGTAGTAATGTCCTCACAAAGCATTGCAGCATTTAAAGAGTTTACAAAATGTGACGTTATCTTCTCGTGCAGGTGGTGGAGGACGGTTATGAGTTTTTCGCAAAGAGACAGTTAGTCACCCTGTTCTCCGCTCCCAACTACTGTGGCGAGTTTGATAACGCCGGGGCCATGATGAGTGTGGATGAGACACTCATGTGTTCCTTCCAGGTAGAAGAACTGTCATTTTCCTCCCTCTCTTTTGTTTTCACCTGATTACAAGGCTTTTCAGTTCCTCTGCAAATGCAGAAAGTGTATTTAGATGTAATAGGTCAGGCCAACTTCCTCTGTAGATTTGCATTAGATCATCTTCTGAAGGTTTGTTCTCTATAGTGACACTATTGTTCTGTTCCAAAAGCTAGTACACTTCCTACAGATTCTTTTTTTTTAAGTCATCATGGGCTTACACTCAGTACAAAGCCAAAAAAAGCTAGACTCCTTGAAGGGATGATTAACTCACCCTCAAACCATCCTAGTTGTATATAACTTTCTTGTTTCAGATTTATACAATCAGTTGTATTAAAAATGTCCTGGGTCTTCGAAGGTTTTAATGGCAGTGAATGGGTGTTGAGATTTTCAAGTCTGATAAAGTGCATCCACCCATCATAAAGTACTCCACATGGCTCTGGGGGAGTAATAAAGGCCTTCTGAAGCGAATCAATGCGTTGGTGCGACAAAAATATCCATATTTAAAACTTTGGAAACTTTAATCTTTAGGCATAGTGTAAAATCTAGTAAGAATATGCTAGTCTCACAAGAACCAATTTTTGTTTTCAAGAGCACAGGAAGCAAAGTTTACTTTAACAGAAAACCCAGTCTCCTCTTGGCTTATATCGAAATCCTCCAATATTTTTCTTTACAAATCCTCATTTTGTACTTCTAATTCATGACCGGTGGTTTGTTTTGCTCTCACCTCTGTGCTTCCGCTTTTATAACTTCCCACCAGAGTTTACACTACATCCTACATCATCCGCACTCCACTTTCTTGTGAACACACGTACGATAGTTTTCACATGCACAGCAGCCTTTATTAACCCCCTGGAGTCATGTGAAGCACTTTCTGTAAAGGGTAGGAATCTTTTGGTACCTTACGATTCGATGCAAATCAATTCTTGGGGTCATGATTTGATTTAAATCGATTCACAATTTAAATTTTTTTTTTTTTTCTTTTTTTTTTTTATGCACACTGGTAATTCACCAGTATTTTAATACAAAAACACACCATTCTATAGTATGTGTAGTCCTGACTCAAATCAGTGTTTCCTATTAACTATTAACTTCCTAATAAATCAAAAATATTTTCCTCCTCAATTGCTTGTTGTTGTTGTTGTTGTTGTTGTTGTTGTTGTTGTTGTTGTTGTTGTTGTTGTTGTTGTTGTTGTTGTTGTTGTTGTTGTTGTTGTTGTTGTTGTTACTAAAATAATTTTTGAAATTTGTGAATTGATGCAAATTGTTAGAAGACTTTCGCAATTCATATGTGAATCTATTTATTTATATTTTTTTCTTTCCCCACCCCTACTTTCTATGATGGATGGACTCAATTTATTGGTTTGAGTATTAACAGCCATTCACTGCCATTTATAAAGCTTGGAAGAGCCAGGACTTTTTTTTTAAAAAATATAACTCTTAACTATATTTGTCTGAAAGAAGAAAGTCTTCTACACCTAGGATGGCTTGAGGGTGAATAAATCATGGGGTATTTTTCATTTTTGGGTGAACTATCCCTTTTATCATGCTGTCATGCAAGATGCATGTTAAGATACAATGTTTTTGATCAGTTTAACTTTGTAGTTTGAGGGAAGTCTTTAGTTTCTATTTTTAATTGTAAGTTATAAATGTATAGACCAACTCGAACCTGAGAAATCAGTGTGGGGAAATAATTTGAGTATTTCCCTCAAATTCATGTTAAAATAATTCAGTTTTATCAGTGGGGGAAAAAAAAACTTGCTGTGTAAAATACCCCATAATATGTGACCCTGGACAACAAAACCAATTTTTAGTATATGTATATATTTTTTTTTTTTTTTTTTTTTAAGAAATGGTCAAAAATACATTGTATGGGTCAAAAATATAGACTTTTCGTTTATGCCAAAAATCATTAGGATATTAAGTTCATGTTCCATGAAGATATCTTGTCAATTTCCTATCGTAAATATCTAAACTTAACTTGATTAGTAATATGCATTGCTAAGAACTTTAATTTGGACAACTTTAAAGGTAATTTTTCTCAATATTTTAATTTAATTTAATTTTTTTTGCATCCTCAGGTTCTAGATTTTCAAATGGTTGTATCTCTGCCAAACATTGTCCATTGTCCAACATATCTTAACAAACCATACCTCAGTGGAAAGCTTATTTATTCAGCTTTCGGGTGTAGAAATCTCAATTTTCAAAAACTGACACTTATTACTGGTTTTGTGGTCCAGGGTTACATATTGCAGTAAACTAAGTGGGGAAAAAAATCACATCGTGTGTTTTTTTTTTTTTTTTTTTTTTTTTTAAGGTAATATTCAAAGTAGTTGATTTTAGGTTCTCCAATTCTGAAAAATGTTTATAAATGGTAAAAAAACAACAACTATTGAATAAAAATATTCAACAGTTGCACATTAGCATATGTTGCTGTCAGTTGTGAGTCAAGTGCCTCATGCCAAGTGTCCTTAGAAACCAGCTTTGATATTTGCAATACAACCAGTTCAGTATTGCAAATGTTAAACTGTACTAAAAAGAGTTGTTAGTCAAGTCTCCCGCACACTTGTTTCCTATGTATAGTCTTTTTAAATTGGTCAATTGTGAGGTTCTCTGACAGCTAGGATGGTCCCTGTGTAAGCAGCTCGCTTGGTTTTGAAACTGAGCTTCTGCAGTCCTCACTATATGTATTAAAGTGCTCTCTCTGTGGGCGGACATGTCTATATTTGGAAGTCTGTTTGCTGTTGTGCGCTGTTGCTTACACTCATCTTCTGTCTTTCTCTCAGATCCTTAAGCCAGCCGATAAGAAGCTGTACTACGGTGGAGGAGGTGGAATGGGCTCGGGGCGTCCAGTCACCCCGCCACGAAATTCAGCCAAGGGTGGAAAAGCCAAGAAATAACACCCGCTGGATGATCCCTCCACCCCCAACCCAACGTCCTCTCTCCTGAGATTCCCTGTTCTGACCCCACTCTCTTTCTCTACCTCCCTTCTTTCTTTCCGTGTCCAAACGGCTGTAAAGCAAAACAGTACCCAGGGTTTGAAGTCCTTTTCTCTCTCTCTCTTTCTCTTTTTATTTTGTTTTTTTTGTTTTTTTTTTCCTCATGTAACTTTACAAATGTGTGTTTATATATGAGACTGCGTGTGTGAGCGTCGGTTATGTTTGTTACGCTCTTTGTGTTTGTTTTTCCACCCATCCTTCCCTCCCCCTCCACCGCTCATTGCCCCCATCTCTCCACCTGTCTCTCTGTCAGGGAGCCTCCGACGAAGCCTCCGCGTAAACGCCCAGCCAGGCTCTGGGGAAGATTGAGACAGACAGAGGGGTCAAAAAGGGGTGGGTCGAGAGGTGCGGGTCAAGCCCCCCTCACCGTTCGTGTCCCTGCATTGTTTTTAAACACACAGAACTTGCACATCCTGCATTAGTTAGAGAGCCAGTCTGAGTGAAATGTGATACATGTATACACACATACACGCATACAAACACACATGCAGGGAGAATGGATGTGCAGAGAAAGCGTGAGGTAGAGAGAGACTGTCACAGGTGCATAATTTCCATTTAGAGATCCAGTGATTTAAAACAAACAATCATGTTGGAACTTTTTACTTTTTTGTAGATGGATCACAACAAAAGCTTTGAAATTCTTTGCTTACTATGTGTGTTTTTTTAGTGTCTTTTTTGAAAGACAATTATCAATAAAGAGAACTTTATTTAAACATCCTGTACTATCTATCTTACTGTGTCCAGTTCTCCCAAGTTACGACTCTCTTCCTCAGGTGTTTACTGTCCTGTTCTCGCATTTGTTCTCTATTTTGACTGAAGAGGAATGAATGTAGTCTTTCAGGGTTGACCAAAGTTGACATTTGCTGAGAAGGACTGAGATTGTGCACCTAATCATTTTCTGTTCGTCTCCAGCTTGCTTCTCTCTGTGTGCTTCCTCTCAACTCCTTTGCCTTCCAGTTATGCTTTTTCCAGTAGACCTTTTAATTACTTGAGCATAATTACTCTTTTCTGTCCTACTGCTCTGTCTGTTCTTCTCCTTTCACTTTTTACTAGTTAGCATCATCTGGGTTCGCATTATCCCAGCGCCCGGATCTTGCTTTGCCGGTTCAACTTGTCTCTTTCCTCTAGAGATCTGTTGTCCTCCTCATTCCCCTCCCTCCATTTCAAACTGTGTGTTTTGAGTTGCCAGGCAGGATTTAAAGTTTGATCCATTTAAATCTCAGAGGAGCTGCTACCGTAATTAGGATTTAAGAATTCTTCTGCTTGCCACATTAACTCCAATCGCTGGTTCCAGCAGATGGCGCGTTTCGCTAAACTCTTGATTCACTAGTACTTTCATGTGTTTGTGAGGGATAAGAATACTGCAAAGCAATACACTAGTGTCCTCTGCTGGCTCAAAGACACACTGAGTTCCTGTAGTGCCCTTCTGTGTGTTCTGAGATGAATAGTTTTGTCACGTCCAAATGGTTTATATCAAGCAGGTCATCCTTTGATTTTTGCTTAAATGATTCTTTAAAAATGCTACATATGATATTCTATATAATGACCTAGTTTTTGAGAGAGATTCCATAACTGAGGTCTTCAGGTCAAGCTGTGTCTTTGTCGATGTAACATTTCTGGTCAGTTTAGGAGACTAGCACTGAAAATTTAGTAATAACAAGCATAGTGATTACTTGTATCACAAGTAATTGTCACACTATTTGTCATACAGAACATAACAGTGGCAACAAAAGATTAGAAATCTATGCCATTGCTCATCTGGCATCTGATTGTTAGTCTTGAATCTATCATAAACGCCATAATATAGTCATATCACTCTTTTCTGATAGATCTTGTATATGTTTTGGGGGGATTTTGAGTATGGCGTATATGTGCAATTAAAAAAAAAAAAAAAAAGCAAAAAGTTGATGTATTTCCTTTGGTTTATGGCCTTTCTTTTATCTCTGATCTCCTCAGCAAGGCTATATTTGTGCACATCATATTTGCTTTACAGCAACACTGAGATTAAGACTTTATTAGTAGTAGAGTTGTTGTTTGTTAATTATATAATTGTACTTTTATTTGTTTTATTGACAGAGAACAGGCTATTTAGATGATGTGATTTCCTTCCTCCTTTCTCTTATAAAGCAATCAGGGATGTTTTTCCTTAATGCACTGTAGTACATTATTTTAACTGTATCATAATGAGAATTGAGCCAATTGGAGGTTTTAAAAAATGGTTTTAAGTTTGTTTTTCAGTGCAATTTGATTTACAACGATAAATCCTGTTTCTCAGCTATCGGAAACAAAAATAAAACGGTGTATTTGTACTGGTTGTTTCAATATTCATTCTATATTTTTAATAACTGGGTATCTTGGTGTATTATGAGGTAGATTTTCAACTTAAGTAGGGTGTGTGTTTTTTTTTTTTTTTTTTAAGTAAACTGCTTTTAGCAGCACTGGTATATTTGTAGCAATAGCCGAAAATGCATTGTATGGGTCAAAATAATTTTTTATTTTATGCAAAAATCATTAGGATATTAAGTAAAGATCATGTTCCATTAGGAGATTTTGTACGTTTCCTACCGTAAATGTTTAGTAATATGCATTGCTAATTTGGACCAGCTTATTGCACTCTCAGATTCCAGATCTTCAAATAGTTGTATCTTGGCCAAATATTGTCCCATATTAAGAAACTAGACATCAATAAATGTAAAAAAATTGCCATTTATGTCTAGTTTTGTGGTCCAGGATAACATATTGGACTGATTAAAGAGACGACAAATCTTTTTTTTTTTTTTTTTTTTCTCTCTCAACTTGTATAGTGTAACGATTATAAATACTAAAATCATACAATTTCTGAATTAACGTTACTGTAATCACAGCTGAAATTGATTAGACAAAACGAAACACAGCCTTGAAGCTACTTTTCCAGGCCTGGAAACCCCATTTGAAAGGTTTTGGAAGTTTGTTTGATATTTCTATTAAGTTAGGCTAAAATTATTAGAAATCTTAATTTGGCTACTTAAGATTTTCAAACTGAAGCTCAACATACAAAAGCTCTAAAACCAATCTGCTTCGAAACCAACTGCACACAAAGGTATTTAAATATTACATTTAAACGGCACAAAGAGCACAGTGAGGGTAATGAATATTTAAGCATCTACCGAGCATAATCAGAAAATCTTAATCCCATCAAACATGCATTTTGCCCAACAAACAGCCTGCTATTATATTGCATAACTCGAAGAGGTCAACAGGACACGGTTAAAGAGATGAGGCGGGGACTGGGCTTTTTCTCGGTCGCTGATTAGTAGCAGAGCTTGGTATTTCCTGTGTCTGCACTCCCATTGGCCAGTCTCAACGCCGTGTAACTTGGCCAGCCAATAGGAAGAGAGGAATAACGCCGAGATCCCTGCCACTCATCACGCTAACCAATAGGAGTGCGACTATGGATGTCAAGGATTGGTTGAATTCACCTCCAGGACGAGACTTCTACGTTCGAAAACAAACGCAGTATAGAAAAATTAATGTTTGTATCATACGCGGATCATCTCAAACTGACTGTCAATTTTTTTTGATTTACAATCATATATCCGCTGCGGAAACGCAAAAATCATGGAATATGGGGATATTAGGCGCAGATGGCAGCAGAGCTCGTAGCCTACAGGAAGAGCTAGCCTGCTAGCTTAGACGAATTTCACTACGGACAAATCGACCAGAAATTTGAAGGAAAGCCCGTCAGGTAAACGCACCGTTCTGTTTATTATACAACATAGACACGCTTTTCCGCCGCTTTTGCAAATCGTTTTTATATTCAAACCGAGATATATCGCGTTTAAAGATTCAATTTGGACCGTGATGGTCAGCTTATGTTGTCCAGTATTAAGCTAGCTGGACCCCAGTGGTTTCGGGTAAAGTCCTTTAACTTGGCTCGTCTGACAGTGATGTATGGCCCCTTGTGGCTTTGACCATTAATAACCAGCAGTTATGAATTGAAAAAAAATCAATTATCCTTTGACCTCTCGTCAGGTATGTTGTTTAATAACTACTAATTGGCGCGATCAAAGCTGCTTGGCGACAGATGAAGGTGTCTCTGTGAGACCATGCGGTATGTAACGTCAATATTTACTGTAATCTTATTTTATTAGCCGCTTGAGTGTCTTTTGTATGTTGTATTTTTGCCGTTTTGATGTCTGGACTGTCGCCTCCCGCTGAGGGCTTTCTGAACGCGTGTTTACACGCATTCCCGGAGCTCTTATTTTCACGCTCGCGTACTACTCGAACTCGATTACAACTGAAGTGCTGAAGTGTTTTCTGACTGAATAGCTGCCTTGTAGTGCGACTCTTGACCTGTCAGTGGAGAGAATGATTATACGTTTATTAATCCCCCGAGAGGAGGATATTTGCTTGCAAGACAGCAGAAATAATCAACAGAGTAACAATACATAATAACAAACGGGCACTAAGCAATGCAATATACAACAACGTCTCTAAATTGGGTAAACCGGCTGCAATGAACACTAAATATCTTATTTCTTTATTTTTTTTTTATTGTAAGAAATATCAAACAGCTTTGCATTAAAATACAACAACAAAGTGAAAGGGAAAGAGAAAGGGAAAAAAAGGACACACCCCAAATTATGTAAAAAAAAAAAAAAAAGAATCCTATTATTGTAAAATAGTTTAAGAGATTTTACAGAAAGGGGTATGTCAGCTCTGAATCTATGCCAAGTCTTGAGGAATTTGTTTTTGTGAATAAAATATTTGCAATATAACACAAATTATGAACAACAAGAGTGATAGCATGGTCACTGCCAGAAAAAGGAAGAAAAATATCTGTAAATGAAAAATACTTTTTTTTTTTTTTTTTTTTAAATCAAGAAGACAAATCCATCCGCATACACTCCATATCTTCTGTCATAAATAGGCTAGATTGACACTTTGGCTGCATTGGCTGGCTCCGTGTTTCAAAGTGTCTTCCTGAGGAAATAAGTATGGTATGTTTCTGCTTTGTCAGACATTTTTTACTGTCATTCTTCTGCTGTTTACACACTGTAAAAAGTAGTTGTTGACAATCTGGTGCATTCAGATTTTTAGGTTACAGGAAGAGAAACCGAGATGGATACAGTGGTGGCAAAAATGATTAGAACACTAGTATTTTCACCAGCTAAAAATGTTTTTAGTCAGTTTTCTATCTTTTGCTGTTGTTTGTCAATAGGAAATATCAGGTCACATTTGCATTAATTTTGTCAATAATCGTAATATCCAGTGAGATTTTTGTTGGCACAAGGAGTCTGACAACAGCCAGTGGTCCACACAGGGATCTGATCTCATCATCATCCAGTCATAATTAAATCCAGAAGAACTGTGGCAACATCTCCAAGATGGTTCAAGGAACCTACCTGCAAAGCTACAGTACTGTTAAAAGTTTTAGGTACTTGTGCAAAAATGCTGTAAAATGTGGATGCTGTCAAAATGTCTTTTCTTTATCAATTAACTTCTATTAACTAAATTAAATCAACACTTGGTGTGACCATGGCTGACTTATGCTGCATACTTATACTTGACTTATATTGCATTTAAAGCACCTTTTTCCTCTAGGTAGCTTTGCAGGTAGGTCTCTTGAAGCAATTTGATGATATTGCCACAGTTCTGGATTTAGTGTAAGTTTGTTGTGTTTCTTCGTCATTCCAGACAGACTGGTTGTTAATGAGATCAGTTCTCTGTGTTGAGCACTGGCTGTTGTCAGACTCCTTGTGCAAACAAAAAATTTTTACAATTAATGGCAAAATTAGTGTTTGGAAACTAAAGTTTCTCATCCACACTGAAACGCCGGAAAAAGTTAAATCACCTTACTGAGCATGTGTAAAACCTCATTAAACCTCAGATGGATACAGATGGAACAGACATAAGTTTCATGCAATTCTTCTGACAGGATCATTATTTTTTACGAACATATTTCATTCACTGATGCACTCGCTCACCATTGTATGTTTGATCTAAAACACAACTGCCCTCATGTTTTGCTGCAGGACAGCAATTGTGAGTAAATTTCCTATCGTCTTTGCAGGACTGTGATATGAAGAGTGTACAAAGTGACATATCTGTAGCAACACTTTGATGGCATAACAGGCACATTACCTGTAAAAATATGCATCACACGACTGAACATGCATCATTGTTTTCAAGAGCCTCTATTTTTACAGTCCACACTACAACGCAAAAATGACGTTTTCATATTTATCCAATGTTAAGGAGCGTTTTTAAAAAGCTCTGTTTTCCTTTGTCAAAACCCTATCTCAGTGTGGAAAAAAGATCTGTTTTCAAACAGAAATGTATTTGTGTGGACAAGGCTTTAGTATAGATGGTCTGTTCTTGTTTCCATTAAAGCGCAAGGTACTTGTTGTATCATCTCAAATCATGCTGGAGGACACTTGTGCAGCTTGACTGCTATCGTCATTAGAGCCAAAATTCATTCATTTATTGTAATGAATTTTTAATGAACAAAATTCAAGTATTTTCACTAGTGGTCTCAGGTGTTTTGAACACCACTCTATAGCAGTTTCTTTTGCTATGATGCGAAGGTTATGTTTTTAGAAATCTGTGAAACAAAGACAATTGCTTTCGTTCTTCTCTATTATGCTTGAAGGACTTGCAGCTGTTTGAACGTGTAACTCACAGGCTTCATTTTGTTTCAGCATGTTGATGGTGGGCGACCATGGAGGGATCTTATAGAATGAGTGTGAGAGAGCTTTGTGAGACAGATGATCTGGCCACGAGTCTGGTGCTGGATCCCTTACTGGGGTTCAGCACCCACAAGATGAACATAAGGTACTTGACTTATACGCTACTGCTTTATGCGTAATCAGCAGTTTTTATGCAGAAAAGTATTTCTGTTAATATGATAGTAATAATGTGATATGCTTGTACTTTTGAATAGTAATGTGAAAGACACACCAAGGCTGCATTAATTTGATTTAAAAACTAAAAAGTATAATGATGTAAAAAATAAATGATGTAATAGAATTAAAAATTATTGGCATTTAAAATTTTAGAATGTGTGTGTTTTTTTTTTTTTAAATATTTTACAATGTAATTTATTTCTGTGATGGCAAAGCTGAGTTTTCAGCAGTCATTACTTCAGTCTTAAATGATTTCTTCCATTCATAATTTGCAATTTGTGAATGAAGTCCTCCCCCTGAGATCCGGCGATGGGGTTACCTCAGAGAGACACTTCTGCGATTCAAGCGCACACATGACTTCCAGGCCACCTTTGATGCCCTGTTGGATGGAGAATGGGTCAGTGGCTATTTCACTGGGCTTGGTTCACACCGACAGGAGTTGTTGAAGCAGCATGTGAGTATCATATCTTATCCAGAATTGCTGAATGAAAGGATAATCATCACCGAAGAGGATTGTAGAAATGCTTGAATTGTTTTGAATGTGTAGCTGTTGTTGTGTCTAGTGTAGCAAGGGTGGTTTGCCTTTTTTCTTCAGTGTATTTGCCTACATGTTTGTCTTTGCTAGATCAGTTGTTTGCCTTCTTGATGAGTACAGTCTCTCTGCATACATAAGGACTGTACTGGACCAAAAAATTGTTTGCCAAAGACAGACAAGGGCAGGAGAAATATTGATTTTTGTGCATAATTGAAATCTTTAGTTGAACAATCCCGAGACTGTTATTTGAACAGCAAATGTTTAAATGGCCAAAATGAATCTTTTACTGCCACTTTCTGTGTTCAACACCTATTAGACCAGAGAGTTTCTTTGTTTGTTTGTTTCTTTCTTTCTTTCTTTCTTTCTTTCTTTCTTTCTTATTCGTGCAATCTTGTTTCCTTTTACTCATGTCTGAGGATTGAGGAATCAGAGATGGGCACTCGAGTTAGTGACTCGGACTCGAGTCGCATTTTTATAGACTTCAGACTCAACCTGAAATGACTTCAGACTTCTTTCGACTCAACTTGAGTCTTTTATCCTTAAATACTTATATAACTGATATTCAGAAGGCGGACCGCATCCGCACTTCGGCATCCATCCAGATCGCAAGCTATAACAGCAGCACCAGTTTAAGAGAGCAGCGCGTCAGAACAGCAGAGTGGGTCTCACAGCGAGCGCTCAGTGTTGTTTATTCAGCGCTATATACTCTAGTATATTTATCTAAAGCCAAGCGCGCTTTATTCGAGCCCTTTCAGCTCCGTGTGCTTTGTGCGGATGACACGGTTATTTTAACAATAACACAAACACGGTGTTCTGATCTACATTTAGCATTGTTCATCTGTAGCTTAAGAACATTTCAAAAGAATCCTGCAATTATAATTGGGAAAATTGTTGTTAGGCGGCTAGGATAGAACCTAAACTTTGAAACTGCTGCTTGTCTTTCTGTTCTGCTCAAGAACAGTTTTGGTTATTGTAGACATTTTAATACATAATTTTATTTTATTTTTTTTTGTCACATGGTCTCGCATGTAACAGTATCTAAATGTAAAAATACAATACATGTAAAAATTTGTATTTATTTATTTTTTTTTCTGCTGACCTCTACTTGGAAGAAAATATAACGGCTGTGCCTCTTGTAACTTTAATTGAATAACCCTGACTTATATAAAAAAGAAATACTTTATTTGTTTGGTTTTGTAATATCCGTGTCACATGTTTCCTTATGTGTCGTGGTAGATAGGACTCTTATTATAGTATTTGATTATAGAAAAACAGTTTTGAACATGGTAATGGATTAAAACATATAAATAACAGACTGGATGTACATTAACCTTGCATCTTAACACCTCAGATCATAGGTCGTATATTTTGTCTATTGCCTATAAAACAGCTGCGTAAATAGGAAGATTTCAATACATATGGGTTCTGTATGGGATTTCCTTTAGCCAGCCATTAAATTACTTAGATTAGTCATTAGAGATTAGACTTGAACTTGTGACCAAAGACTTGAGAATTGACTCAGTCCAGCAACAAAGACTTGTGAACATCTCTGGGAGAAATCAAAGGAAAACATGGGTTCTACTCATTACTCAAATTGATGCTTCCTTGTTAGCTGTGACCTTGAAACTGAAACAAAGTTCTCTCTCAATTCTCTTTTTTTTTTTTTTTTTTTTTTTTTTAAAGAGTAGCTATGAGTGAGGATACACAGGTGTATCCTTTGTGTAAGTCTTGTAAAAAAAATCTTGTGCATAAATATAAATTCTTCCCCTTTATGTTTTACCCTTGGAGATTAAATAAACCATACATCTCGTATTTTTCAACAGGGCCTCTTGCTTTATTAATATAATATGAATTCTGAATGTTTTAAATAACCAAACTTTAACAACACATGGACATGGTCATGCTTTGAAGTGATGCTTGAGTGATCAAGAATATTCCAGTGTACAAATAAGCTTTCCTTTGATTCCTCCATCCTCATTTTTTCTTCCTTGCATCCTTCCCTCTTATCCTAAGGGTTGGGGATGGAGCTATGACTCGAGAAAAGGAAACTATAATGGGCAAATAAAAATGAGAAGCACTCCGTTTCTCCCTTTCATCCTCCCTTTTCTTTCTTCCGTTCGTTCTCTCTGCAAATAATATAATTAATGGGATTGTTCACCCAAAAAATAATAACAAATTAATTACTCACCCTCATGTCTTTCCAAACTCATAAGACCTTCGTTCATCTTCAAAACACAAATTAAGATTTTTGATGAAATCCGAGAGCTTTCTGACCTTGTATAGACAGCAACACAACTACCATGTTCAAGGTACAGAAAGGTAGTAAGGACATTGTTAAACCTTTTTCAACCTTAATTTAATGAACGACAGAATATTCTTTTTTGGGTGAACTATCCCTTTAATTTAAATGCCAGAGTGCTTTAAAAACCCTTTTAACTTACTATCTATTTTTTTTTAGATGTATCGCTACATGACCGCATTTCTGTTGGACAGTGGAGTGAACATTGAGCCCTGTAATCGTTATTCCTCCGAGACTAATGGAGCCAAAATCACATCCACCCGACACTGGTTAGAATCACTATATGTTAGAATAAATATATGTTAATTATTTAATCCTTAACTCATATTTAAAGGTATGACTATGTTGAAATCTCTAGGCTTGTGGGAGAACGGGTGGAGGTACTGCAGGGCTGTATAGCTGAACTGAGCCCTGAGGATAGTGCCGTCCTCAGAGCAGGAGTGAATGACTTCAGTGTGATGTACTCGACGCGCAAGAGATGCGCTCAGCTTTGGTTGGGGCCGGCTGCCTTCATCAATCATGGTGAGAAAGCCCATATACATATACTGATCAGTAAATTTCTTTTGCAAAATACAGTCTTTGGTAAGGTGCAGGAACTGATTGTGCTTTTTTTTTTTTTTTTTTTTTTTTTTCTCTCTCTCTTTCATTTTTATTCTTGTGAGAAGACTGCAGACCCAACTGTAAGGTAAGATTCTAAATTATCACTTTCGCTTTAGAGGTTAATCATAGGAATTTATCAGTTTTTCAAACACCCTGTATATATGTAGTGTATCTTGCAGCCTAAATGTAGATTTATATAGAGCTGATTCATTCGACTTGCTAGATCTGATAAAAGGAAATTCTTTTGAATAAGGACATTCTATAACTTGCTTTCGCTTTCAGTTTTGATGTTTGTTCACTCTAGAATGTATAAAACTGTACCAGTTTCTCTTTAGTACAAGTGACTGATTTGATACCTGCACGCAGTCTACTGATGTGTGCATAGACTGACATGTGCTTAGGGTATTTGGTGCTACGCATCTGTGTGTGATGCACTTCTTGGTCAAATCGCCATGTCGGCATCTTGGAAGTAAACAGACAAGACAAGAATCTGTTATGTCACAATAGATCTGTGCAAGTGGTGAAATGCACCCTAATAGACCTGTCACTGTCTGTTGTTTCTTTAACAATTATCAAACAGCAGTGTTGACAAGATAAAAACAAAACCATTTACTGCTCATTTGTGGATCGCTTTAGTGGCTTTATTAAGCCTTGTAAGAACACTTTGTTTGGTTTCTTTGTTCTTTATGTGATTACTTGCCTTGAATAATTAAGAAAGCAATTTTTACTTGAAGGCTTTATGGGTATTGTTTTAATATTTTGTTTATTTAAATAGTAAAGAGTGTGTTCAGTAAAACAGTTTTTGCTATGGTATCAAATGATTTTAAGAATTATGACATTTCACTGGTGTTGGTATGGGTTACTGAATTTGTGGTATTATGAAAATCCTACCAATAATGATAATGCAAGCAGAAGCAATTATGTGGAAATTGGCATTTTATGTTTATCCTACCATGTTTTAAAAAACAAGAGACGATGTGCTGTTTTGTTGTGAAGGGAAAAGAGAAATACTGGTAAAGGCACTGTTTTCTTTTATGTATATGAACATATATTCTACTATGGTTGTTCTGACTTACTGGCGATTTAGTTTTACAAATAAAAAAAATTATCAAACATTTAAACTTGGCTTTTTAAAGAAATTGGGTCTAATTTTGAAAGAAACTATTTATTTTATTTAGCAAAGATGAATTTAGTATAAGCATTACGCTGAAAGTGACAGTAAAGGCATTCATAATATTACAAAAGATTTCAGTCTTTATTCGTAGAAGAATCTAAAGAAGAAAGACTAGCGTAATGCTGGTGAAAATTCAACTATTACTAAAAATATATAATAATAAAAATGTATTTATGTGTAAATGCCCATATAATATGACACAGTATTATTATTTTAAAAAGTGAAAGTGTTTCACTTTTAGTTTGTATTATCTATTTTATAATTATTCTAGATTGTTTGAGTGAGCAAATCTGTTCTAACAGGGCATCATCCATTTTTTTTTTTTTTAATTACATTTCCTTAATTTGTTTTCACTTGTTTCCTGGCATATGACTAAATAGATTAGTCACACAGTGTATACTGAAAAGTAATTTGCTCATACTGTTTCTGTTCCCTCCTATTAGTTCGTCCCTGGAGATAAGAATGGAGCTTGTGTAAAAGTGGTGCGGCCCATCTCACCGGGGGAGGAGATTACCTGTTACTATGGGGACAGCTTTTTTGGAGAGAATAATGAAATGTGTGAATGTTGCACATGTGAGAGGTGAGAGCATATACGTTCATACTGCTTCAAGACTATCTGCTGTGGATATTATAGTAATGTTGGATCCATGACGCACAATTATCTCAATTGATGCTTGCAATTGGTCTGAACTGTATTAGGTTTTAATGTCAATTAGGTTTCTAATGGCAGAAATGCATTTAAATCTGCTTTTATCACAACTCTAATGATGCCAATCTATGCAGGAGAGGAGAGGGATCATTTAAGAAGAGAGACCAGTCACCAGAAGTGGCTTGCTCCGGGGATCCTTCAGGACAGAAATATGAGTTTAGAGAGACCGACCTAAGGCTTAACAGGAATCGGGGAAATGGCACCCCAAAGCCATTTCTCACTGTATCAAACTCGGGTATGCTTGTTATGCCATTCATATTAAGTAATTTTTTATATGCTGATGCCTTGGAGTAAAATGTATATGTTTTGAATGTAAATTTACAAAGGATGTAATTAAGCATCCCATACAGTGGTAAGGTAGCCTGTATTGTTATAATCCCATTATTGCCAGCCACTTAACTCAAACTGTCTATTCTTCTTGTCTCATTCTTCTGTCAGCCTTGCCAATGAGGAATACATTTTCCCAGCGGACAAAGAGGAACGCCCTTGTTTTGAGCAAGATGAGAAAGACTGATAGGTGGAGGAGGGAGGAGCATTGCAAACAGGTGGAAAAGAGAACACAAAATCTCCTATTGTCCTTGCCTCACCTCGAGCTAAAGGAGCTGAGCATCTGCCTCTATCAGCACAGCACAAATTTCCTGTTAAGCTGTAAGGACCCCTTGAGCAAAGAAAGGGCCCTGCTATACCTAATTGAGAAAGAGCGACCAAAACCAGAGAGGATCATGAGAAACAGCAAATCGGTCTCTCCACCACTCAGTAGTGCTAACATAAATGGACCGGAGGAGAGAAAAGATGAGGATGGAGACCCCGTCATTAGATTTAAACCCTTTACTCTTGGATGTGTTTCCAGTGTACATGAAAGAGAAGGCGTGAAGGCCAAGGGACGTAACATTGATGCATCATCTGTCAGAATTGTCCACCAGGGCATTTCCTCAAGGACCAGGAATATTCTCCGTAGTCGTCTGAGCAGTCTCAAAGCAAGGACTCGATCTAAACTCTCCAGATTCAACAAAAGGAGGACCAGACTGATCAAGTCCAACTCTAAACTCTCTACAGGGCAAAATGAATGCTCTGACTCACAGACACGAGATGGGAAGCAGCAAAAAGAAGGCGAGGTTGAGTCCAAGGACACTACTAAGCCTGTTTTAATTTCTCCAGGTAAACCAAGTACTGATAAATCTGTACACGTTGATGGAGACGCTGGAACTAACAGTGACAAATCATCACAAACTGAGAGCACAGTGATCAGAGAGACGCAGCAGAGAGTCTTTAGGGATTGCCTCAGGGAAGTGGCTGGCGACGAGAGACACATCGGCGGTTCCACTGCTTCTAGGGCAGGTGATGTTAGTTCTTGTGTAGCTTCAGAGACCTCAGGGGATAACAAGCAAAACCACAGGCAGTCTGTCTCTACTATCGCTGTAAGCGTTACGCCCTCCTTGTCTTCACCATCTCTTAATAGTTCTGTCTCTCTCCTCTCAGGGTCAAATCGTTACCTCACAGTCAGTCTGGTCAGGGTGGCTATCCCAGGAAAGCCAGAGGTTGAAAGTACAGGTCAGAGGGAGGCAGACAGTAGAAGAGACAAGGTCACAGCACCAGCATCAGCATCAGTACAGCAGAGCACAAAAGTTAATGCGAGCAAAGAAAGCAATAGGCAAGGTAAGAAAGGCGTGAAAGAGTTGTATTTCACACCAGTAAATATGGAGAGTGCAGATAAGTACCTAAAAGTAACATGTGATTTAGAGATTGGCAAAAATGCAGTCACACAACCTGTTGAGAAAGAGCTTGTGGATTTGTATGGTAAGGATAGCCACAGTGAGCATGAAATTGAAGGTAAGCAAGATAATAAAGTTGTTACGGTTGCGTCTGTCGAAGTTGCAATCCCCAAACATTCAGAAGATGCTGTAAAGAAACGTAAAAAAGCAGACAAGAATGAGAAACAAACACGTGTTGAGTGCATACCTGAGGTGAAAGATAAAGAAAGCATGATCGAGAAGCAGGAAGAAGTAGCTGTTGAAGGAAACAGCTTGAAAAAGAAAGTGTTAACAGCACGTTTTGGTAACAGGACTGTTGTTGTTAAAGAGGCAAAGGTACTGTTGACGGATATTAGGAAGAGTTTGAGCTGCAAGTTTAGTCAACAAGATAAAAACGCTAATGACCACCAACCTCCGTGCAGTTACAGTAGTAAAGCTGATAAGATGAAGACACTATCACTTGCTGACAACAAAAAGGCAAAGGACAAGCGTGATGCACTTAATATCAAAAATAAGAACCCTAATCAAGGACTCAAGGCAGCTGATCAGCCAAATATACATGAAGATACTCAAGTGAAAAACACATCGATTTCCTCCGAACCTCCATCTATGTGCATGGTTTCTCTTGATCATAGTCCACAGAGCAGCATTCCCCTAAAGAAACGAGCATTTCGAGAATCGCTCGATACAGACCCAGAACAGGACGTTAATGTACCTGCAACAGCGTGTACTGATGTCAGTAAAGGCAAAGAGCCCAACTCTGACAATCTGTTACCTAAGCCAAGTGAAAGCAGTGTGGATACAGCATTGTTGAAATCTTCAATACCAGAATCAAGTTCAACTCTCAAAGACAATGTTGGCGTCGGGTCCAAAAAGCGTGGTTCATCCAAGTTGATAAAGACTTCGTCTAAACCGCTTTGTAAAGGTCTTCAGAGTGCTCATCGTGGACCAGGGAGGAACAATGTTAGAGTTTCTGAACGCAAGGATAGCACAAGTACTGTACATGTTTGTGAGAGCGCAATCAATGACCCTAAGAGTGAAACACCCAAAATTGCAGAAGCAGTCAAATACAACACAGGAGAGGAGAACCAAATGGAAATCGACAAAGGAGTAGAAGGAAGAAATAAAGGACCAGGAGACTGTGAGATTATGGATAACACTGAAGATGCCACCGGAGATGAGTTGTCTACCTCAAATGTTTCGACAGAAGAAGAGCAGAGGCTAAACGTAAGAATCCGCCTTAAGAGGAAAAGGGGAAAGGAGTGGGCAATGGAGTCTTCGGGTGAGGCAAAAAGTGATGTGGACAAATCAAGCCCACAGCAATGCTTGGCTTTAGCTGACCCCTTTAGGGCCATTTTGGACTCTGTCTCAATTCTAAATGCAGAAATGGAGAGAATTCGGGGGCATGGTGAGACAGGTAATGGCGTAGGTTTGAAGAAAGCCACCAAAGCTGTTCAAGATGTGCTAGAACACTGCAGAAAAGAATGCGCAGCTAAGCCATGTAAAAAACAGCAAAAACTGTCAGCTGTTCGCATCAACAAGAAGATTGTTAGTACACCAAAAGAAATTGTTGAAGACAGTGGTTATGTTGCTGACAAGCAGCTACAACAAAAATCATCTGATCCAAAAATTGAGGTGGACATTGATGACAATAAACCGTTACCTCTGATTAAATTGTGCAGGAGAGCTGAAGGCAAGTGGGAGGTGGAGTGGAAAGAAGCTCTCAATGAAGATGGGAGCACTGATGCTGTGCACAGGGAGCCAAAGAAATTAACATCTGTCTTCTCCACAGCAGCAATAGTGGAACAGATGCCTCACGGCAAAGTTAAAGAGGAAAAGCCATCTCCATGCCAGCAACCAGTTGCGGGGCGCAGTTTTACCAAGGCGACAGAGACCTTCAGAGATCCACTGAGTTTTGAGACTTCGCCCTTACCAATATCCCTTTCTCCTTTGTCGCTTTACTCTCCCTGTTATGATGGGCTGGCAGGAGTAAGTCAGGCCAGTGGGAGTGTTCAAGCAAAAGAGAACGTAAGAGAGCCTGTGCCAGACAATTTCGATAGTTCCAAGACTGCAGTTAGTAAAACTGACAATAAAGGGAGGAATGACATTTGCTTGAGTCACAATTTGTTACAGATTAATAAAAGTCTGTCCAAACTCCAGGCTCTGAGCCAGTCACAAGTATGTGAGAAAAGTGTGCCCTCTAACACCAGTGTAGCCTCCTCTCAGATTCAGTCTCCTCCCATTTCTCCCTTTACCACAGAGTGCAGCTTTAGTAACTATTCCGAAGATGTGCTTGACTTCCCATGTTTGAATCTTGAAAGCTACGATCAGATGCCTGCGCAGAACAACTTGGCAGGCTCTTTAATAGATTACTGTCCTGGTGAACCACATAACACCGGATCCTTCAGCAGCCCCTTCTCCCAAAGTCCTACTGATGCATGGAATCCGGAGACTCCTTACCTAGGATCTCCAAGCCCAGTGAGTAACTTCAGTAGCGGTGAGGAGCTAAGTTTCCCAGATATTGTCTTTGCCCAGTCTGACACATCCTCATCTATTGGTGCATCTCAACTGCTCTTCAAAGATAAGCTCTGTAATACAGCTACGAGTTCTGCTCCTCTTCAAGATCCTGAGAAGGATCTGTACTTGTCTGATGGCGAGTTGTCGAAAACTCCCATAGAGCTCCAGGTTCAGGACGATTCTGCAACACAGTTTCTCCCCAAAGACTTGACAATGTTTAACAATGCATCTACAAGTGCTAAACAGCCTGGGCACCCAATTGCACGTATGCATCATCAGGATAAAAAGTTAAACTTTCTTGATTCCATTGTTAACATGAAGTCCTCCGAGTCTGGCCTTGTTAAAATTGACGCTAAAGACAAATTTCATGGACCTCTCAACTTGCATGGCTCGAAAGCTAAATCTGAATCTGTCTTTCCAAACCAGCCGACACAAAGTCTACATGGTGCCGGACCTCAGAGTAACCTTGTTACACCCTTCCATTCTCTTCACGTAGGAAATAAGTCCTCCTCATTTGGTGACTATCCAGGTGCATTCAACTCTGGCAATGCACTTTTTCGTAGCAACGACAAGAAGCTTCCTTTTTTCCCAAACCCCAAGAGTGTCTCGAAAACCGAGGGAGGCCAGAATACTTGTCGAATTTCTGTGGCTGCAGGCAGCTCGAAATCTCACAGCAGCCTGGAAAGCATCTACGCTTGTCCGGGTCCATCAAGTTCTCACAGTGGAAAAGAGTCTTCTGCTAGGTGTCCTAATGCTGGGTTCTCAAGAATGGCTGAAAATCTGCCAAAAAACCCAAAGAACATCCCTTCCAAACAATACCCTGCAAATCCCGGTCAGCAAGGTGACCGCATCCACCCTGTTTATTTCATCAGCTCCAGCAAAACCACAACAAACATCTTCAAGAACAATCCAGGTTTAAAGCCCCAGATCTCAAGGAACGATAAAGATCCATCCCTGCCCTCCACGTTTATGTTTCCCTCATCTCAAGGTTCTCAATGTTACAATGCAACACAAAGCAAACTCTCCAAATTAGAAAAACCCCATGCTGTTGTGGCTCCCACTCAAAACACTCAACTTTCTGGAGTGTCTACCATCCAGCCCAGTAAGAATCAGATGTGCCAGAATATTTCTCACTGTGATTCTTCTGACTTCAACTTCAGCTCCTCTCTTTCACCTTCTGCGTCGCAGCACAGCAGTCCTCATCTGGGATACAGAGAATCTGCTATCCATGAGGTCCCTTTGGTTAAAACCCAGTCAACCACCTTTGAGCACAGTCAACCTCCTCACCAGTCTTACGTGGTAAACTTCACCGGAGATCATTCGGTAACTCTGGGGTACAGCGAAGACGGAGAAAGCTTGAATTATTCTGGTTCAGGACCTGCAAATTACACTTACCATTGTCTAATGGAGCCTTCGGGAACTCAAGGAAGGCTGGTAGTGGAGGCATGTGGTCCCTCAAACTTCTCACCTCCTCCCTCAGCGAATAGGTTCGCGGGGTCTAAAGTTCACAGAGGCCAAGTCAGCAAGGATCAGCAGCATCAGGGGACTGGAACTCACCCGTATAATTCTCTACACTTCTCCACCTCCCACACGCAAAGCACCCCCATAACGGATCGCAAGCCTAAGAGACTTCGGCTTGTGGTGACTGACGGTACAGTGGATCTGGACCTACAATATACTGATTAGTAACGACCATTTGTCGTTGGTATGCTGAGACTTTATTTATTTAAAACGACTTCAGTGTAAGAAGATGTCCTTTTTTTGTTTTCATTAAACTTGTATGAATTTATGTAAAATGTCCTGTTCTTAGCATCAAAACAGAGTTTTCTTGAAATATTTAAAGACATATTTTTATTAGCACACTTAATTATTTGTATGCTACATGATGAGTTTTGTTTAGTACCTTATTATAGAGGATAATATTTTCATGCTAGTGGTTTCTGTTTTAAAACGGGAAAATAGACATTCTGTTGGTCCTGTAGTACATAAGACTTGCCACATGATGGGGATATTGTTCTCCGCATTGTGGAAATTTCCTCCTAGCCTATTCAGTTCAGAGTTAACAGTCTAGATTGCAGTTGTTAGTTGTTAAAAGAACACGTGACCGATCATATGTGAGAAAAAGAAGCGTGGCTGGCAGCTCGGTGGGTTAGCACATGAAGGACCAGAGCAGAAATCATGTGCTTTTAATTTGGGGATTGTTTAAATGCCCATCCATCAAGTAGTGTGCAGCACATGACCGACACATACTTTGAGCAGCTCTCGGATATCCTGTATATGGTTTTGGGGATTCCTGCATGTTATAAAAGGACTGTAGCAGCTGCTACATTAAATGCATACAAATCACAGAAAATTCAGCATCTTTGTTTGAATGGCATCCCATCTTTTCCACACAAATCTCACACACTTTGCAAGCACAAATGTGTTTTGGCATTGGGTGCTTTTTGTTTTTGTTTTTTTACACCAAACATTTGTCTATATCAGCTTCATGGGGTTTTGTATCATATTGGGTGTTGCTTTGATACATTGGGCCAATGCATAATTAATTAGTTACCACTTGTATTACTCTAGAGAGATGTTGAAGCTGAAGCTGATCCTTAGTCAGACTCACTTAACACTTATAGAATATTGTTACGATAATGTACTGTAGTCCTGTAGGTCACCTAGACCCAAAGCTTAACATCATCTCCGACCGAATATGTTTTTTTTTTTTTATCCCTCCAATACATGTCAAATATGGAATGCGTTTGTTGGTTTCTTCTCAGTTTTAACAGTTACAGACATGAAGGGAGAGCCCTGGGCTGTCCTACATGTTTATGACGTAGTTGTGTTAAGCCTTGCCTTGGTCTATAAAAAGCCAGTGTATTAATTATATTTATTTTGATATGTTCTTAACATGGTGCTTCAATATAACTTAATTTTTTGATTGTACTGAACTTAATGTATATTACAGTTTTTTAATATCTACAGTTCAAATGTCTTTTTTCCGGTATGTCTTGTATGGCCATCCTGTTTGTTACTTAGGACATTTGAGATAAATTTTAAATTGAAATGTTCAACTGTAAAATTGTAAAAAATGAAATTAATGCAATTAAAATGAAATGATTTTAAATGAAGCTGTTCATGGTATTTTTAGCATGTTGAAATATCTACCTACCTTCCTTCCTTCCTCCCTTTCTTTCTTTTGGAAAAGGATGTTTCTCCTTTTTTTTTTTTTTTTTTTTTTTTTTTTTTTTTTTTTTTTTTTAATTCTTGTTGATATATTATTGTGAAATGTGACCCTGGGGCAAGTTTATGAAATACACCTGGGTTATTTGGTAAACTTGTTTGTTGACCACAAAGCACAAAGTAGCATGGGTATATTTTGAAGCAATATCCAAAAATGCAATCTATTGGTCAAAATTATTTTTTTTTTCTTCAATGCAAAAAATCATTAGGATATTAAGTAAAGATCAAGTTCCATGAAGATATTTGTTAATTTCCTTTTATAAATATGTCAAAACTTAATTTTTGATTAGTAATATGCATTGCTAAGAACTTCATTTGGACAACTTCAAAGGTGATTTTGATGTGAATTATTTATTTATTTATTTTTTTTACACCCTCAGATTCCAGATTTTCATATAGTTGCTTCTCAACCAAATATTGCTAACCAATGAAAAGCTTGTTTATTCAGCTTTCAGATGATGTCTACATCTCAATTTCAAAAAATTGACCCTTATGACTGGTTTTGTGGTCCAGGGTCACATATTATATTGATCAGGCCTTGTATATTTTTTAAGAGATTAATCTAACTGAAGTCTATAATTCATATAATATAAGAAAAGGAAATATAATATATTTCCTTTTTTCAACCCTGCTGAGGAAGCCATTTAAGTTTCATCAGTGTTCTCTAAGAGCACTGCCAGTAGGTATTTCTTCAAGGTTACAGGTCTTGCAGGTATTTTCTGCAGTGTCTGATTTGGCCTAATTGCTGCAAAGATTATATAAATGACTAGCCATAGAAGGGAGAAGGGAACATAAAAATAATCTGCATATCATTTAGTCGCAAACGCATACAAATGCATAAGCATTATGTATATATTTGCACATTTGTTCCACCCACAGTGCGTCTTTATCTTAAGAGCTGTCTTTCATCAATCACTGCATCTTATTCAGATTTAACCCGTCAGTATGCCTCTTTTTGTTCCCTCACTTCTTTTCTACTTATTCAGTCTTCACGTGCATTTTTTAAATATGCACGTTGTTATTCTGCTTTCCTAGTAGCTTACAGCTAATCTTTTTGATGTTTTTTCTTTTGTTTGTCGTCTTCCTCCGAACTATTTGCCTGTCTACAAGCTGCAGTTTTTATTTCTATACCTGCAATGCTTTCACCCAGTGTCTCTGTTACAGTACTTCTGGTTCTTCCTCGTTCCTCAATGCTCCTTTCAACCCTTTGTCCACATCCTTTCTGTTTCTCTTATCGCCTGTTCATCCCCTTTCCCCATTCATGACCCAATTTCTCTTCTCTCAACAGTGAGCAGAGGGTTAACGCTGAAGCCAAGTGGAACAGCTTTTTTCATAACGAGGACACAGGCAGCAAGGCAGTGGATAGAAAGTGAGGCGGCTGAACCTTTGAGGCACTGCGGAAAACACTGTAGGACCCAAAAACCTTGTCATATCACCATGCAGAAATAACAATTCAAGAGCCCAGTCTCCAGTTTACTGTTAAAGCAGGTGACGAAAGACCGCAATTCATGCTGTCGACTCAGATCTGGTGACCCAAGGTTTTGCTTCTTTTGAAGACACTGCCTTGCTCACTGGCAAATATTAAAGGCGGATTTGTGCCACAAAAGAGATATACAGTAGCATCCTCCATTTTATAGTGCTTCAGTGTGAGACAGGCACTAGCCCGCTTGATTCATCTGTGCTTTCTTCTCTTTTTGAATTATTCAGTAATCCTTTCCTACACCCAACCATCCTTTCTCCCTCCCTCCCACCTTCCTGTACACGTAATGTTACTAAACATTTACAGTTTAAAATGGCAAAATGAACCTTTCCATCTGTTCCCTCGCGGTAACTCCAATCATATCTCTCCAAGTGAAAATGAAATCTTTCCAACTCAGACATCAGAAGATACTTCTTAATAATTGTTACGCAATGAATCAATTATTAAAACCGTATTCCTTTATTGAAGAGATCCAATCATTTAAAGTCCATGTAAAGGAAATTCAGTCAATTGTTCCTAAACACATTATCAATGTTAGAAATGTATTGCTGAAACACGTTACATAGACTGTGAACTATGTAAAATTGTGTTAAACAGCTGGCCTGAAATCACGTTTTGATGATGCACTGGAGCCGCTGAACATGGGCCCTCCACTAGCACTGTAATAACCAGAGTGCATTAGCATCGTAAATGCATATTACCTGGTTGCGATAATGTACAAAATTGCTTTGCCTCCTTATTTAAATTTATTGGTATTTGACAGTTGAGAGAGGCGGCAGCTTTCCCGCAAGTGGGCGTGGTTTCAGCACCAACAGTGGACACGCCCCCAGAATTTGAGATCAAACTGCTTATTTTTTCAGCTTATTTTATTTACTGGGTGGTTAATAACACATTTTCCTGTGGTGTGACAAACTCAGAACAAACATTTAATATTGCCTTACACAGACTTGTAGTGTTTTCTGCTAGACGTGTCCTTTTCCCTCTCTGTTTTTTGCCTTTTTGTCTAATTATAAGGTCGTAGTACCACAGCTCAATATTCAGTTTCAACAAGCTCTCCAGAATATTACGTGATGTTTCTAAATCTGAAGAGTAAATGCACTAAAAGTATAACATCATCTCTAAATGAAGAACAAGTGACCTCTCTTAGAGAGCCGTGCATGGACGCTATTTACCGAGACCCGAAGCAGCCTGAAAGCTTGTTGTCATATCCACAGAGGGTGGAAATGGATGGATAATAGATTAGGACAGTGGAAAGGAAGAGGCACTTTCACCCCTTTCAATTTGAAAACAGGCAAAGCTGACAAACTGCCATGCAGTATTAGTGTCTGTAGAGATTGAAATCGATCCAGAAAGTGAATGATGAATTCTTTCCTTAACTGGACATTCAAGTTCCAGTCTCAATGCTAATTTAGCAGAAAATTGTATATTACCTGCCCTGTGACATTATGGTATTCGTAAGCTGTCTTAATCAGGGTCTTTTGCCAGGGGTTTTGAGCATGATAGTATTATCAAAGACAGTGTTAAAATAATATGTGAATGCAGTTACAATAACCAAGTTTTTTTTTTTTATTTAAGAGCTTGGATGTGCCTAGTAAAAAGTAATAGATTTAAAATACATTTAGTCATATATATATGACTAAATGTACTACTAAAAGTACTACTTGTGCACAATGCACATTTCTTAACATTAAGCCTAAAATGTGTTTTAATGTCACTATTGATGAGGATTGATCTTTTAAATAATATCAGTCTTTAAATGCAAAGTATACTTGCAATACTGTAGTTCCACTTTAGCACAATCAAATATACTTAAGTATATCTTTAGTTGGACTTCAGCACCATTTCTGCACAATTAAAGTGCATTAAGTACAAAATTATTTGTACCAGTTTTGCAGACTTTAAATATACCAGTTTTAGTATACTAAAATTGTTAGTATACTTAGCATGAAATAAACTCATTTTAAATACATTTTAGTATATTTACTTTTCACTAGGGGTGACCGACTAAGATGGTAAAGTCACTGGTGTAAAACAGCTATACTTAATTCTCAAAACAGCTGTGTGACAAAGTAAAAGGGAGACACGGAAGTGCTATGATTCTCAAGGAGGAAGATGGGTTGAGAGAATCTGTGAGTAGAGAGATAATGGATGAGTAAGGAAAGATGTATCGGGGAGTTTTGAAGGCAGCACCTGGTGCTATAAAGCAAAGTAAATGGTACAAGTGATGAAAGCTTTATAACGACAGTGGATAAAAATGGTGAGGGATGGGAGCAAGGAGTTTGTAGATGGAAGTTAAAAGCACGGCTGATTTAATGGTGAAGGAAGAACCATAAAGTGATTCCTGAGAACTATTTGCCCAAGTAGCAGGAGACAGGAGAAATGTTTTTGACAAAAGCAGGTGCAGAAATGACTGTCATATGTTCACTTTTGCAGTATACCACAAATCTTAGGGCAGCATTGTCACCATTGCTGAGGTACAGGTCCTTCTCAAAAAATTAGCATATTGTGATAAAGTTCATTATTTTCTGTAATGTACTGATAAACATTAGACTTTCATATATTTTAGATTCATTACACACAACTCGAAGTAGTTCAAGCCTTTTATTGTTTTAATATTGATGATTTTGGCATACAGCTCATGAAAACCCAAAATTCCTATCTCAAAAAATTAGCATATTTCATCCGACCAATAAAAGAAAAGTGTTTTTAATACAAAAAAAGTCAACCTTCAAATAATTATGTTCAGTTATGCACTCAATACTTGGTCGGGAATCCTTTTGCAGAAATGACTGCTTCAATGCGGCGTGGCATGGAGGCAATCAGCCTGTGGCACTGCTGAGGTGTTATGGAGGCCCAGGATGCTTCGATAGCGGCCTTAAGCTCATCCAGAGTGTTGGGTCTTGCGTCTCTCAACTTTCTCTTCACAATATCCCACAGATTCTCTATGGGGTTCAGGTCAGGAGAGTTGGCAGGCCAATTGAGCACAGTAATACCATGGTCAGTAAACCATTTACCAGTGGTTTTGGCACTGTGAGCAGGTGCCAGGTCGTGCTGAAAAATGAAATCTTCATCTCCATAAAGCTTTTCAGCAGATGGAAGCATGAAGTGCTCCAAAATCTCCTGATAGCTAGCTGCATTGACCCTGCCCTTGATAAAACACAGTGGACCAACACCAGCAGCTGACATGGCACCCCAGACCATCACTGACTGTGGGTACTTGACACTGGACTTCAGGCATTTTGGCATTTCCCTCTCCCCAGTCTTCCTCCAGACTCTGGCACCTTGATTTCCGAATGACATGCAAAATTTGCTTTCATCCGAAAAAAGTACTTTGGACCACTGAGCAACAGTCCAGTGCTGCTTCTCTGTAGCCCAGGTCAGGCGCTTCTGCCGCTGTTTCTGGTTCAAAAGTGGCTTGACCTGGGGAATGCGGCACCTGTAGCCCATTTCCTGCACACGCCTGTACACGGTGGCTCTGGATGTTTCTACTCCAGACTCAGTCCACTGCTTCCGCAGGTCCCCCAAGGTCTGTAATCGGTCCTTCTCCACAATCTTCCTCAGGGTCCGGTCACCTCTTCTCGTTGTGCAGCGTTTTCTGCCACACTTTTTCCTTCCCACAGACCTCTTGCTTGAGGGTGTCAGTGATGGCCTTCTGGACAGCAGTCAGGTCGGCAGTCTTACCCATGATTGCGGTTTTGAGTAATGAACCAGGCTGGGAGTTTTTAAAACCCTCAGGAATCTTTTGCAGGTGTTTAGAGTTAATTAGTTGATTCAGATGATTAGGTTAATAGCTCGTTTAGAGAACCTTTTCATGATATGCTAATTTTTTGAGATAGGAATTTTGGGTTTTCATGAGCTGTATGCCAAAATCATCAATATTAAAACAATAAAAGGCTTGAACTACTTCGAGTTTTGTGTAATGAATCTAAAATATATGAAAGTCTAATGTTTATCAGTACATTACAGAAAATAATGAACTTTATCACAATATGCTAATTTTTTGAGAAGGACCTGTACTGGTCTGATTAGATTTGTTGCAAAAATCTCACCAACTTTTTAAAATGCTGCACAGCTATGCAAACTGACATTCAGTCCTTTTCAAACAACTTTATGGTCTGTCTTTTCTCACACATTGATTTTCAGTCATGCATGGATACAAGTTTATTTATATTTAATATTAGTTAGCTTTAACATAACTTTTAGCATTATTGTACTCTAGCAACATTACCAAACCTATAATAGAGTTAAAAGTATACAGTATCTCACAAAAGTGAGTACACCCCTCACATTTCAACCATTTTAGTATATCTTCTCAAGGGACAATACTATAGAAATAAAACTTGTATGTATTTTAGATTAGTCAATGCATAGCTTGTGTAGAAGTATATATTTACTGTCCTCTGAAAGTAACTCAACGTACAGCCATTATTGTCAAAATAGCTGGCAACAATAGTGAGTACACCCTAGGTGAACTAGGAATTGGAATTGGGCATGGAATTGACCAGAGCTGCACAGGCTGTTGCTGGGATCCTCTTTTACTCCTCTATAATGACAGCACAGAGAATGCTGGATGTTACACACATGGTGCTTCTCCACCTTCCTCTTGAGGATGCCCAACATTTGTCTGGAGACATACTAACCACCCCATCATCTTCACCTTCAGCTTCCTCAGCAAGGCAGTTGTCATCTTGGTGGTGTGTTTGGGGTCGTTATCATGTTGGAAAGCTGCCGTTGGTCCTCGTTTCTGGATGGAAGGGATCATGTTCTGCTTCATGTTTCCCTCAATGCACTAGAGCTCTAAAATACCAGCAGCATTCATGCAGCCCCAGACCATGATGCACCACCATGCTTGAATGTAGGCAAGACACAATTTTCTTGGTACTCCTCACCAGGGCATCGCCACACAAGCTGGACACCATCTGAGCCAAAAAAGTTTATCTTAGTCTCATCAGACCACAGGACATGGTTCCAGTAATCCATGTTCTTGTGAGTCAGCTTCAGAAGATGCTTCCTTCTGGGATGGCGCCCATGCAAACCGACTTGTTGCAGTGTGCGTCGTATGGTCTGAGCACTGACAAGCTGACCTTCTGCAACCTCTAAAGCAATGCTGGCAGCACTCATGCATCTGTTTTTTTAAGCCAGGTTCTGCACCTGACTCACACGAGTACTCAACTTTGTTGATCGACCCTTGCGAGGCCTGTTCTATATGGAACCCATCTTGGAAATTCTCAATTCTAATTCTCAAATCCTCAGAGAGTTCTTTGCCATGAGGTGCCATGTTCAACATCCAGTGGTCAGTATGAGAGAATTGTACCTAAAGCACCAAATTTTAACTGCTCTAATACAAGATACACAACTTTGTATTGTCCTGTCAAGCAGACAAAAACATAAACATGATGAATAGGACATGTTTCTTTGTATGGTTAAACAACATACTGATGTTATCACTTGTTATCACAGGGTGTACTCACTTTTGTTACCAGCTATTTTGAGAATAACGGCTGTATGTTTTTTCAGAGGACAGTAAATCTAGACTGCTATACAAGCTGCACATTGACTATTCTAAAATATATCCAAGTTTCATTTCTATAGTATTGTCCCTTGAGAAGATATACTAAAATGGTTGCTGAAATGTGAGGGGTGTGCTCACTTTTGTGACCATGGACCACAAAACCAGTCCCAAGTAGCATGGGTATATTTGTAGTAAAAGATAATCAATAATCAAAATAACGATTTTTCTTTTATGCCAAAAATCATTAGGATATTAAGTAAAGATTATGTTCCATGAAGATATTTTGTACATTTTCTACCGTAAATATATCTGAACTTAATTTATGATTGGTAATATGCATTGCTAAGAACTTCATTTGGACAACTTTAAAAGCAATTTTCTCAATCTTAAATTTTTTTTTGCACCCTCAGATTCCAGATTCTCAAAGAGTTGTACACGGCCACATATTATCCTATCCTAATAAACCATACATCAATGGAAAGCTTATTTATAGCTTTCAGATGATGTATAAATCTCAGTTTTAAAAAATTGACCCTTATGACCCTGAGACTCAAACTCACAAACTTCGGGTTATAAGTCAGACTCTCTAACCATTAGGCCACAACTGGCCACAACTACCCCTGAAGGGTGCTGAGCTTTCCAAGCATCAACATCTTGATGTAAGCCTCAACCGGTAGCCAGTGCAGGGAGATAATGAGAGGTGCTCTTCTGGGCTTGTTGAAGACCTGTCGTGCTGCTGCAGTCTGAATCATTTGTAGAGGTTTGATTGTGCATGATGGAAGTCTAGCCATAAGAGCATTGCAGTAGTCCAGTCTAGAAATGACAAGGGCCTTGACAAGATGTTGTGCAGCATGCTCTGTTAGGAATGGTCTGATATTTCTGGTGCACACCTGCATGATTGATTTCTTTTTTCATGTTTTGCTTATTGGGGTTATATTAAATTGATTATTACGTTTATTTCTGTAATTTATTGTAATGTATTTTTCCTTATTAGAAGAGCACCAGCATTTTTTTAAGTAGTCGCTAATCTAATAATGTTTTAATATCGAAAATCTGTAATATTTAAAATTAAACACTGAAACATGTATGTGACACTAGACCCCTTGGGATTAGTTCACTTTCAAAACAAAAATTTACAGATAATGTACTCACCTCCTTCTGTTGAGCTCCCAAGTTTGAACTTCCAAAATGCAGTTTAGATCCAGCTTCAAAGAGCTGTAAAAGATCCCAGCCGAGAAAGAAGGGTCTTATCTAGCAAAACAATCAATTATTTTCAAAACAAATTGACAATTTATATACTTTTTAACCTCGTCTCTGCGATGCGCATGCGTAGTCTATGTGATCCGGGTCAATACAGTTAGGGTATGTCGGAAAACTCCCATCTCGTTTTCTTCCCCAACTTCAAAATCATCCTACATCACTGTAGAAGTACCTACCCAGTGTTTACAAAGTGAACATACAAAGAATATCAATCGCCCTTTGCAAAAAAAAGGTAAAACAGCGTTGTAGGGCAGTTTTTATAATGAAGATGACAACGAGATGGGACTACGCATGTGCATCGCAGAAACGAGACAAGACGAGCGTTTGAGGTTAAAAAGTATATAAATTGTAAATTTGTTTTCGAAAATAATCAATCATTTTGCTAGATAAGACCCTTCTTCCTCGGCTGGGATCATTTGAAAGTTCAAACTTATGGGGGCACAATAGAAGTCCATTTTACATAGAAATAAATCCTGGAATGTTTTCATCAAAAAACATAATTTCTTTACGACTGAAGAAAGAAAGACATGAACATCTGGATGACAAGGGGGTGAGTACATTATCTGTAAATTTTTGTCTTAAAAGTGAACTAATCCTTTAAGTAGCACAAGTGTATTTGTATCAATAGCCAAACTACATTGTATGAGTCAAAACGATCATTTTGATCGTGTTCCATGAAGATATTTTCTACCATAAATATAATAAATATAAAATTATATAAATCTTAACAAACCATACATCAGTGGAATGCTTTCCTGAGCAGCTGTGACTATTTTAATACCTGATGTACTCTTAAATGTATTTAGTTATAATGCCTAATCTGCCATTTTTGTCCAACAAACAAACTAGACAAGAGAGTAAATTAACATCAGAGCACTTAAACTTGAAAAATAATGTTTAATCTTTTCCTGGTTGAAACCTTTGATGTTCATTCATGTTTATTTTGTGCTAAACTTGTAAAGAGGAAGAGATAATTGGTTCACATTAATCACAGCACATTAAAGTGCCATTAAAAATGGCAAAATTTGAACACTTAGACTTTGTTGCATACCAAAACTAACCTGCTCTGTCTTGTCTGTTGGCGTGATGTCAGTTTCCTCTTTGCTCCGCAATGTATTTTTCACTGCGTGAGAACAACATGTGTAGTGTGAGAACGCCATGGCTTGTCAGACATAGCAACAGTAATAAAGAGGGTCTTTTTGTAAAGGGTCAGTTCTAGCAATTCTAGTTCAGTTGACCATTCGCAAAACCCGCCTTCCTTAGTTACTGTTGCTATGTCAGAAAAACAATGCAGCTCTCACAGTACACATCTTGTTCTCCCGCAGTGAAAAATACAAGGCAGAGCAAGGAGGAAACTGCCAACACGCTGACTGACAAGACAGAGCAGGTTACTTCTGATATAAAACAAGGTCTTAGCTTTTTTCAAGAAGTGTGAAATAGCTTCTTTAATGTGTTGAAAGATCACTGTATTACCTTATTAGATCAATCGACACGTGAACCGATCATCTTTTCTTCTCTTCTTAAAGCATGAAATAAACATGAATGGATATGAGAATGTTTTTTATTTCAACCGCACAAAGACGTCAATACACACATTTTTTCAAGTTTAAGTCCACCGAAGTTAATCCACTCTCCTGTCTGATTTGTTTGCGTTCTGATTGGTCAGATGACTTGTCAAACAAGCTGTTTCCGAAGGGTCAATTCACATTCAGGAACAGAATTTGGAATTTTAAAAATCATTCTTAATTCAGTACTGAATGCCAAACAAAATTCACTGATATCCTTGGGTGATATCCTATTTTGGGTGAAGTGATCTGATTCAATTCAAACAACTGTAATTACAGTAAATGCTTCAGACAGAAACACGTTGTTTTTAGTTAAAATGCTGATTCTTCATGTTGCGCCTTTGGCATCAACCATTTTTTTTCTTTCTTTTTTCACTCCTTTTCCTTGCCTTTTATCAACATGCAGTGCACTTAGTACCATGTACTCAACTGACATACCAAGTAATGTATATATTTAGAGACCCTTTCCTTTAAAAACTGATCACAAGAGCTCACAGGAGACGTATTTGAGATGGTCCATGATTGATTCTGCTACAGTGTGGTTTGTGTAGGGGTCTTTGTAATAGCAAGCGAGAAAGTTTTGAGCAGCCTGTGGCAGACTTCATGTAAAATACATTGATACTACTCACTCTTTTTATCTATTTACACTCACAGAAAAAAAGGTACCAAAGCTGTCACTGCTGGTACCTTTTCAAAAGGATACATCTATGTACCCAAAGGGCCCATATTGGTACCTTGAAGGTACATATTCCCTAAAAGGTACAAATGTGTACCTTTAGAAAAGATACTTTCCCAATGACAGCTTTTGTACCTTTTTTCCTAAGACTGTTCCTATTTTGGTCAAAGACCCACCACTTTTTACTTCTGTCTCCACGTCTTTGTACTTGTTTGTCCAAATAAGCACTCACTAAACCTTTTCATCCCATTTGTAATATCTATAATTAATTACATTTACAACCCCTCTTACTTTCTCTTCCCTCCATTTTCCTCCCGTTTTCTTTCCCCAAGCAAATAAGTGATTCATTCCTCCTCTTTCAGATGTATTTTTGTTCTCCATTCTTGTTTTAACACAGTTGGCCTTTGCCGCAGAGCCAACATTTCATCAGACCGCATCTAAAGGTGTGCTTGCTCATAAAACCTCTATTACCGTGTTTTCCTCAATAGTCTTCGGCCCATGCTGCGATTTGCTATTTGTCTTCCTCGTAATGAATTTAGCCCGAGTTCACATTATTGCTTTGTGCAGAATGTGTAGCCTGATGTATTTTTCATTTCATCCCTCTCCTTCTTTCATGCCGTCCTCAGAAACCGCCATAGTGTGAGACATCTCCTCCTCGTCCTCAGCCAGAAGTCTAGAACTCCTCACAACATCAAAGAAAGCGGAGAGAAGGAGGGGTCTGCCTTGTATCTGGGTTCTGATGGAGAAAACTGTGGAGGAGAGGGGGAGGGGCAAAAGCGATTGAGAGAGAGAGCGAGAGAGAAAGGCAGGTATGGAGGGAGGGAAACAAGAGGATGAGAGAGGAACGAAGCCAACCAACCAGCTGAAAGAGAACGAGCGATCAGGGCTGTTTGAACGTGGCAGGGAGAAAAGGAGGGAGGAGGGAGAGAGAGAGAGAGAGAGAGGGTGAGATCGATTGTCAGAACCGAGGAAATAGAAGTGTTACTATTGCACGGCCACTGGAACGGTGTCTGCCCGCTGAGGATATGCATTGGCTCCCAGCGCTCACCGGCTCGCAGGACACGCTCTAAAATGTAATTTCCAAAGGCCTAATTGTTGCCGCGGTGATTTATTTTCCTCCATTTCATTTTCCTTTCTTTCTTTTTTTGTTTTATCTGCCTTCTCTCTCTCCTCTCCTTCTCTTTTTGTCGTTGTTGTATTTTTTCCCCCGTTTTTTTTTTTTTACCAGCTGCTGGATTTTCCCCTTCTTTTATAACTGCTATCATTCTCTCCATTTACAAAGGAGGGATCTACAAATAGAGGCAACCACAGCAAGACAGTAAGTGGGGCTTATTTCTCTTCATGCCTGTGCCGGGGGATGCATGCAGCGGGAGGCTGGTGAAAATGTGCAGAGGATGAGGGATGAATGGATCCCAGTAGGAGCTATAGGAGTAGACGCTGACTGGTGGTTTGCCATTCAAAGTTGAGCCATTCAGATCTGGAAATATGAGCTGTTGGGAAACAGAGGCGACCCATGCATGCGCTGGATCTGTTGTACAAAGTGAATGATGTGAGGTGATCAGACTGGGCTGGTGTTGCTTATTATCTGTAGTTTGGCTGCAGCAGGGGAATATGATCTTCCATTAAAGAGACAGAGGTCTGCTTAAAACAGGAGATGCATGAAGCACAAACAGAATAGGTGAATACTGCATCAGCAGGTAGTAAGTTTTTATTAAGGATATATATATATATATATATATATATATATATATATATATTGAGAGTAGGAGCTTGGCAAAAAATAAATCATCGTAAATGATGCAAATCTGTTCCTTGTGCAGAGCGTAATATATTTTCTCCTCTGTGTTTTAAAGGGAGAAGCCTGATATGCAGTATCCTGTCACTCCCTGAAACACACCCACTCACATACATTGGCATGCATGCAGACTTACTCACCGAGCAGTGCTAACGGAAGGATCTGCAAGCGTGGCAGCTCTCTCATATGATTGCATCTCTTAAATGCCACATCAGTTTTCTTTCCTGTTCACTGCCTTTTGTCTTTCTTTCCCGCAATGCAATGCATGATTTGGCTGTTAAAGCGATAGCTCACCCAAAATGAAATTTCTGTCATCAATTATTCAACAATTATCGTTCTTTATTTTGTGGTGTACAAAGGGTGAAATATTGAATAATATGCCAGTCGTTCTTTTCTATGCAAGGAAAAAGATTCAGAAAAGCACCTTTGGAGTATCATAAATGTGGTCTATATGACTATTCCAAGTCTTATGAAGCCATGCGAAAGAAAAAGGAGAGCTAGAGCAAATGTCAATATTCTCAAGTTATTTTATTGTATAACTAACTGAAGTTATACAATAACTTCAGATGATGCAGAATATTGCATCTCTGACAGTCATGTGGACCCCTTTTATGATGCTTTTCTGTACTTTTTGAGGGTTAAAAGTGTCAGTATCTATTAAATGCATTTCCATGAGGAAGTTAACATAGAAAACAGTCTTAAAAATTCCTCCTTTTACTTTCCAAAAAAGAAAGCAAGTCATACCGGTTTGGAACAATGTGAGAGTGAGAAAATGATGACAGATTTTTCATTTTGATTATTTTTTGTATGTCATTTATCCCATATTAAAGGGATAGTACACTCAAAAAATAAGATTTTGTCATTTCGTTCCAAACCCATAAGACCTTCGTTCATCTTCAGAACACAAATTAAGATATTTGTGATGAAATCTGAGAGCTTTCTGACCCTGCAAAGAGAGGAACACAACTGACACGTTCAAGGCACAGAAAGGTAGTAAAGACATTGTTAAATAGTCCATGTGACATCAGCAGTTCAACCATAATGTTATGAAGCTATGAAAATACTTTTTGTGTTAAAAAAAACAAAAATAGCAATTTTAATCAACAATTTCTTCTCTTCTGTGTCAGTTTCTGCTGAAAACAAGCACAGCGCATCTGGGTTCCATGTCAGAATCCGACTCTTGCGTCAGCAGCACCTCACGTATGCGTCATGGTACTCTTGTAAACGTGCGTCGAAGACTGACACAGAAGAGAAAAATTGTTGAATAAAGTGATTGTTTTTGTTTTCTTTGTGCACAAAAAGTATTCTTGTAGCTTCAGAAAATTAAGGTTGAACCGCTGATGTCACATGGACTATTTTAACGATGTCTTTACTACCTCTCCAGGCCTTGAACATCTCAATTGCGTTGCTGTCTATGCAGGTTCAGAAAGCTCTTGTATTTCATCAAAAATATCTTAATTTGTGTCCCGAAGATGAACCAAGGTCTTATGGGTTTGGAACGACAGGTTTTAAGTGAACTATCTCTTTAATATTTATTCTAAAAAGTTGTGAATAGAAGTAGGATACTTCTACTTTTCAGGTGATTCCCGTAATCACACCATTCGCTACAGATTCTTTTCCGCCCACAGGCACACTGGTGCTCAGACAACCCACTGAATGCCCCTTAAGTAGACAGCCAACTCCTCACCTCACAGGCTAGAAGTGGCACACAAGTGATCCAGCGAGCAAACATTCTCTCCTCTGCACGGATGTGAAGAGATCTTGAGGCAGTAGCAGTGTGTCTGCATGTGCTGTTACACAGCGAGTGTGTGTTGATTTGGTTTGGGACTGTCCCCTGCCATTATCTGCTGAATCTATTATTAGAAGCCTTTGTTTTTTCGCATATATCCTCCTCTGATACATTGTCGGTGATCAGAAGAGGGAAACTGTTGTACGTCTTTGCCCCGGTTACCCATAATTACATGATATATGTATTTCTAACCAGTTATTGAAAGAGAGAGAGAGCGAGAAACAATATGGGGGAGGGAAAAATAATATGTAATGAAGCCAAAGAGCAATGGAGATCTGTGGTTAATTACCTCTACCAGCTGTTAAAAATGAAGAACATCTTTGGCAGAGAATACAGAGTAAATATTACAGAGTAAATATTTCCCAGTAAAATAGTAAGATAAATCATTAAAATGAATGATACTTGTTTTTAGAGGTGTTTTTACTTGTTTACTAAGCATCACTAAATTTGGTCATATTGCTGAAATGGATAGTTCACCCAAAAATATAAGTTCTGTCATTATTTACTCACCCTCATGTTGTTCCAAACCGTTCGGAACACAAATTAAGTATTCACTAGCTTCATTAGTAACATTACAGGATGTCACATGGACTATTTTATGAATGTCCTTGCTACCTTTCTGGGCCATTTGAATTTGGTAGTTGCGTTGCTCTATATGCAGGGTCCGAAAGCGCTTGGATTTCATCAAAAATATCTTAATTTGCGTTCCAAAGATGAACGAAGGTCATACAGGTTTGAAACGACATGAGAGTGAGTAACTAATGACAGAATTTTCATTTTTTAGTAAACTATCCCGTTACAACTCGAAATTATTTTCAAATAACAAAAACACTGATTAAGAACATGTTTTTTGCAGTAGAAAAGTTTATTTATTTCTTCACAAACTAAATGTTGTTACAAAAAAAAATTGCCAATGGGGTACAAGAAACAAAAGCATTCAAATATGTTTTCCTGGCAAAGATATTGGGGCAGAATGCTGTTGCCAACATTGCATGTAATAAAGCATTTCTTCCTCAGTCACACGCTGTCACAACTGTCACACGCTCTCTTTTCCCATACTCTCTCTCTCTCCGTCTTCCCTCTAAACACATACATACACACAGAGTCTCTCCGGTGTAGCGTGAGTGTGTTCGCTTCGGGGGGATATGAGATAGTATGACAGAGTGGATAATCAGACAAAGGCACACAAAGAGAGTTAAAATTAGCCACATTGAACGGGCCATTGATAAATTGGGAAACTAGAACGCCACTGACACCCTTCTACTCTGTGCTCTGGAAAACCCAGCCTCTCTCCCCTCATTTGCATTGCCCCATGCATATCATGCATACACATGGATGTGTCCAGAGTAGGGATGCTCAAAACCACTTATATAATATATTATTATATATTTAGGCTACATTTACACTAGTGCGTTTTCATTTTAAAACACATAACTTTTGCTATGGCTACATTACTCTGGTGTTTTCGACCCTCTCAATCCTGTTTCAGGCCCTGTTTACACTAGTGCATTTTCATTTTAAAATGAAAATGATCCTCGTCTACACTGCCATTTTCACTGGGTTTTAGAAATTATCTACGTCCACACTACACAGTCAAAAACACATGACCATTCATGCAACGTTCAAATGGGAAATCTGCCTGTACATATCAATGAGTACAAGATGAGCATGATGTTATTGTTTACAGGGTCGTCAAGGATATGCAGAGTGAATGTGGGCAGCTATGCCATTAGTTTCAAAAGTGTCAGTTTTGGTCCGTTTAAACTGAAACGCAACCCCAGTGTTTTCAAAAGTCTCGGTTTTCGATAGTCTAAAACAGTGGTTTTCAATCCTGGTCCTGGGGACCCACTGCTCTGCACATTTTGTATGTCTCCCTTATCTGACACGCTCAATTCAATTAATGGATCTCTCTCCTAACGAGCTGATGATCTGAATCAGGTGTGTTAAATAAGGGAGACACACAAAATGTGCAGAGCAGTGGGTCCCCAGGACCAGGATTGAAAACCACTGGTCTAAAACACCGGAGTAGTGTGAACAAGTGTAACCATAGCAAAAGTTATGCATTTTAAAACGAAAATGCACTAGTGAAAACATTGCCTTAAACAGGGTCTGCAACATTTACAAAAGTCTCCTGTTTTCGATGGTCGAAAACGCTGGAGTAGTGTAAACGACAGGTGTAACCATAGCAAAAGTTATGCATTTTAAAACTAAAACGCACTAGTGTAAACGTAGCCTAAAACGGGGTTTGCATCGTTTTTAGAAAGTCTCAGTTTTTCAATGGTTAAAAACAATGGAGTAGTGTAAATGACCGCTGGAACCATAGCAAAAGTTATGTGTTTTAAAATGAAAATGCACTAGTGTAAACGTAGCCTAAAACAGGGTCTGCAGCTTTTTCAAAAGTCTCGAAAAAGCCATAGTGTAAATGACAGGTGTAATCGTAGCAGAAGTTATGTGTTTTAAAACCAAAATGCACTAGTGTAAACAGCCTAAAATGAGGTCTGCAGCATTTTGCGAAAGTCTGTTTTCGAGGGTGGAAAGTGCAGGAGTAGTGTAAACGACAGGCGTAACCTTAGCAAAAGTTATGTGTTTTAAAACGAAAATGCACTAGTGTAAACATAGGCTAAAATGACGTCTGCAGTGTTTTGCAAAAGTCTGTTTTCAAGGGTCAAAAACGCAGGAGTAGTGTAAACGACAGGAGTAACCATAGCAAAATGTATGCATTTTAAAACAAAAATGCATTTGTGTAAACGTAGCCTAAAATAGCATTTTTGAAAAAAGTCTGTTTTTCCAGGGGTGTAAACGATAGGCGTAACCGTAGCAAAAAAAAAGCGTTTTAAAACAAAAACACACTAGTGTAAACGTAGCGTAAAACGGGGTCTGCAGCATTTTCGAAAGTCTACTTTTTTGATCGTTGAAAATGCAGAAGTAGTGTGAACGACAAGCGTAAACATAGCAGAAGTTATGCGTTTTGAAAAAAAAAAAAGCACTAGTGTAAACATAGCCTAAATCTGGGTCTGCAGCATTTCGAAAGTCTACATTTTTGAGGGTCGAAAATGCCAGAGTAGTGTAAACGACTCGCAATTTTATTATGTTTACTTCTCTTAACCCTTTAACTGTCACTTCCATTTTTGAACATAGATGTAAAAAAGCAGTATTTAAACTTTTTATAAAATGATTTGATGAATATTATGTATATTTTCCATGGTAATGCAATGCCTGATTTTAAAATGGTTTTCAAAGGATGAATTTCGAGATTTTAAGTTTTCAAGTGATATATAATTTCTAATGATTTCTAAAGCATGATAGGGAAAAAGGCAACAAAGAAAGTCTTTTTGTGACAAAGGTCAGAATTCCTTTTATGAAGTACATTTCTGAGATATACTCTTGTCACAAATGAATCTGTTACTTTTCCTATATAATTTGTAACACAAAAAAAGACAAAATATCTATTTAAGAGTTTTAGACTTTTCCAACGGTATATAGTTTGTCATGATTAAATTAGGATTTATTTGTAAAATGGTGAAGTAAACTTAGACGTCCTACTGGAGGGATGGGTGACAATTAAGGGGTTAAATAAGACATCCTTGATGATGTATGCAGCCTGAATGGTCATCTATCGTGTTTTCGATTGTGTACTGTAGACTGAGATTCTGAAACAGTGAAAACGCCAGTATATACAAGGTTCGTTTTCATTTTAAAACGCTCTTTTAAAACAAAAATGCAGCAGTGTAAACAGGGCCTTAGTCATGTGATGGCAAAGCTACATTTTCAGAAATCTTCAGTGTCACTCGGCACTTCAGAAATCATTTTAATATGCTGAAAATATTTCTGTCCAGTTATTTCATATTTGTGTTTATTGCCTCTTCCACGTCTTCGTTTAGAGATGGTTGCTGGTATGTGCGTGTACTGTCGCTCTCTTCGTAGTTCAAACACTTCTCCCTCATTATGCTTAGCAAAAAGATCTCCTGCAACGCATCCTCACACTTGTAACAGTAAATGAGGAGAAATGTTCTCGTCTCAACATAGTAACAGCTCACACCATTTCACCAGGCTTAGATAAATGATCACACACTCAAATAAAAATCCACTGCAGGAGTGGACAAGCTGACAACTAGCACGCAGAACAATTGTGAACAGTGTAGTCTGTTCAATGTAGTTCTTCTTCTTATGAAATGAGTAGATACAAATGTGGCATTCAACAAACATTTCCAACCTGAGCGTTTTCTAATAACACATTTGCCTCTCTAAACTAATGAACCAAGGCAGTGGGCGCTACCTGGCCAGCATGGATCGATACCAATGGATCTGTTTAAATTAGGCCAGCATGGAGGCCTGATATGGTGCTCACTGTTTCATTCCCGTTCATTTTATTCAAGTCCTATCGGGTTATGTTTGTTCTCTGTTCCATCCTGACTTTTTTTTTTTTTTTGGCTGTTCCTGACCACTTCCCCACTTCCTCGCCCACACGTTATGCACTTTACTTCTTCGTCCCCTGTATAGTCAGTGAGTTTTTCTTTGCCCTCTTGTCCTTTTCTCCCTCTCTGTGTGTTTGCCCAACAGTTGAAGATGGTGAATCTCTCCTTTCTCTAATATTTACTGTGTAGGCTCTTGGGGAGGATAGTTCAAGCTTTCGGGATTTAGCCCAGTCGTTTTACGCACTTCCGTTCACGTTTTTTTTCTCGCTCTCTCATTCTGCTCGCGGTAAAGGACTGATCTGGGACAGACGGTCTCCCTTGCGCTCTGGCCTACTTCAGCTCTGTCCTTTCTCTCTCACCTCCCCAAACTCTCTCTTTCCTCTTTTCCACTTTCCATCTGCTGCTTCCTCTTTTGCCCTGAGTGTGTCTCTCTTTGGCGTAAGGGATGATGACTAGTGTTGGGGAAAGTTACTTGTGAAACTAAACATTGTTACTTTTGTGTACCTTTTTCTCACTGAGACTCTTTCCTCAACAAAGTGCTCTGCTTGGCTTACAGATATATTTTTTTCTTTTTAACATTAAAAATGCTTTTTATTTCACACACAGGCTGTACTGTGAAAAGTGCACACTGATTGTCATGACGACGGCAAGGTTTTTGGCGGCCATACCTGCGGGCTCAAGGACAGAGTAGATCCACTGCTTTGAGGCATCACCCAAAAACAGTTCAGCTGGATTTTTCTTAAGCACAAAGCTTTATTTTCGTTTAGTAGCAGCATTTGAAGTTTTTTGTAACACAGATCTCCCTGTGAATTGAAAGAAACTGTGCCAAGCTCAGTGCATCAGCACTGAACACTTTAGTGCTTCTAAAATTGCACCAGTTTATTTTTGCAAACATACTACAAACAATAATTGTCCCTTAAAGGGATAGTTCACCCAAGAATGAAAATTCTGTCTTTAATTTCTCACCCTCATGCCATTTCAAACCACAAATTTCAGAACACAAATTAAGAAATTTTTGGATGAAATCCAAGAGCTTTCTGCTTTTAGACAGCAATGTAACTACCATTTTCACGGCCCAGAAAGATAGTAAGGACATTGTTAAAATAGTCCATGTGACATCAGTGCCCATCTATACTGTTACTTATAAAAAAATATGGGTAATACTTATGGGTTTGGAACATCCATGGTGAGTAAATAATGGCATAATTTATTTATTTTTCCACTATACCTTTAAATTTACTCACCCTCATGAGATTATAGCGCGCCAACCACCCAGTAATCGCAATAATTTTGTACTTTTTAATAGAACACAGCTGAGCTTTATATTCTGACATTTTTATCACGAAATACAAATTCTAAATGTGTTTCCTCTTTATTTCAAGTTTACATGATATAAATGTTAAGCAACATCAGAAGGAATGAAAAAACAGAAAACCTAATTTAATGAAACGAATGTCTCACTGTAATCTGAAAGATGACTGATTCACATCCTGCTTAAATGAATACAGCAATCTGGCACATTACATGAAAAACGTTATTGTAATGGACATGTTTGTATTTCACTATAAAACTGACAGACTTTGAAAGCTGAGACTTTGGAATATCTCCTGGTCCTCACAATCCGGGCCATTTGCACGCGCAAAAGGCTAGAATATACTCTCAAAATATTATAACTTTAATCTTGTCATTTCTACAAATTAATTCTTGTAATTTTGACTTTATTCTGGTAATTTCAACTTGATTTTCGAATTTAATCACCCTTTTTTATGTGGCACTAAAACTCCATCATACTGTGTACCCATCAGGCTTTTTTAAATAGATGTATTTATTTTTTTAACTGACTTCCTGGGTCATCTATCTTTACCAAAAGACAATGCTTGTCGACTAGCATTATTTGCAGGTAAATAGCATGCCAATGCTGGTCCACCAGCTAAATCACCAAACCAGGACTATGTTGTCCCTCTATTATGCCATTTGTAAAGTTCCTAATACTAATTTTTAAGTCTCATACAAATAGGTTTACATGCATGCAAGATCAAAAATTAGTTCTCAAAATATGCATTAATATCACCTAATTTTCCATTGTTTCTTTAACAATTGGTTCGATGCAGTTCAAAGCTTAATGCTGCCTTCACATGCTATCGGAAATGTCTTATTCCTGACTTATGCAGTCGTGATTGCGAGCGTGTCGTATTCAAGTGCCTTAATGTTGGAATAAATAAAATGTAGCATCCTATTGGTTGACAATTATAAACATTCACCACACTATACATGAAGTTTGCTGACAATTCTGGAATTTCGGTCAAATACATGCTTATTTCACTGCTTATAAAACATACAATATGCTTCGAATGATCGTTCAGATCTAGCCTATAAAGACAAAGGGATGTGGTTGTTGTGAGAACAGCATTGACAGCAGCAGTTGTTGTCCCCTCCAGCATGTTTAAAGTTTATGACCTGCCCAACTCGGAAACTCTGGTATCAAATTATTTCCGAATTTCCCAGAAGTAAATACGACCTGAGAGGCCGTTCATGTCCAATTTCCGATTGGGAAACTCATATTTATGATCATTCCGATAGCATGTTAAGGCAGCATAAGCCTTGGTAAACCCCTTGTTTCCGTGAGCCTACTCTTCTCTGATTGGTCAGATGGCCCAGTCTGTTATTATCTTGTCATAGTATCGCATTTTGAACGCTCAGTAGAAAATATAGATATTTATTATTTATCATACTTACAGGTTGTGATTCAAATAAACTGGGTACTGAGCCATCCTTCAAAAGCAAGTGTTTTGTGAATCTCGCGTTGAACTCACCGAGATTAGAGAAGCAGTCGTCAGTAAAATGACGTGTCTGAGGGCCTACGTTGTATGGTGGTACAGTGGTCATGTGGTACAAGTTGTAGCTCTCAGAAGACTCCAGGTTTGCAAGTTGTAATTACGAGTTCTACGAGGACGTGAATATTTTTTTACACGTTGGAATCTCGTAATTACGGGAATTCCGAAATGGCGAAAACGCACCTTTATATAGGGACAGGTGTCATACATTCTGGTCATATCTGGCTTTGGCAGAACAGGAGTTTTGTGCCAAAGCCCCCTTGCACTGACTGATCTCTTTCCCCTTGTGACGGATGAAAGACCCAAACACAAGTCCTGCTGTTGAGATTGGTCTAGCACTTTGGAAACTCAAACAGAGCCAGCGTGAGATGGTGTCGGCATCGGTGTGAGCATAGGGCATTGGAGTGTTTCTCACAGCAGTGGTTGTGCGTGTGTATGCACGTAAGTAGAACTGAATCTCAGAGGACAGCATCACTCTGTTCCTCTTTTTTTTCTTTCAGTCACTCACTCTCGATTTCCCCCCCGTTGCTTTACTGCAAAAATGCAAGAGAAATACGGTTGCGGTAAGGCAGTTGTATGCTGTCGTTCTTTCCTTTCCGCCCGCTGCATGAGGATACACTCATTCATGCCAATTGATCTGAGTGATTGGCCGGAGTCTCCTGCACTTCTGTGGACCGGATCCCAGTGTATTAGTGCTAATTGCACCATTGAGAGGGAAAGAGGGATGCAGCAAAAGAGGGGGAGTGGGGCATGAATTTTCCCAGCAGTCACCAGTGCATCATCAAAGTACAGCTATTTTTAGACTCAGAAGCATTGGTGGTGAGCCGGTCGGCCCAGAACAGCAGTTTTAAACTGCCGTGGCAGTGCATTACGCCCCATATTGACTTTTCTATGGAGGGTTTCGCTGCTTACGCACATTTATTAGGTGTCGATGTTCAGGTTCAGTAAGATGACTCTTAGGAGTATATGTAATACTCTATATCAAGGGTTTACAAACTGAGATCTGCTAGGGTGTCCGTGGTACATTTCACAGAGAAAAAATTAATAAGAATAAATACATTTACATTACTATTTTCCCTACTTTTTAAAGACATGCATCATGGAAATTGTTGAATAAAGTTGTTTTTTTTGTTTTCTCTGCACACAAAAAGTATTCTCGTGGCTTCATAAAATTATGGGTGAAGCACTGATGTCACATGGACTATTTAAACAATGTCCTTACTACCTTTGCGTCTTGAACTTGTTAGTTGTGTTGCTGTCTATGCAGGGTCAGAAAGCTCACAGATTTCATCAAAAATATCTTCATTTGGGCTCCGAAGATGAATGGTTTAGAACGAAATGAGGATGAGTAATTGATAGATTTTTCATTTTTGGGTGAACTATCCATTTAGGAAATAACGTCCTGCAAGACAAAATATTTGAATTGTGAACTGGAATAAGTTGAATGATGGATGCGTTAATCAAGCCACAAAATTTTAAATCAGTGACTTGAGCTAAAGCAAGAATGTGTTTTGAAGACATTTGATTTGATTTCTTGCAAAAAAAAAAAAAATAAATAAATAAATAATAATAATAATAATAAGTAAGTCCCTGGTCTACTTTTTTTTTTTTTTTTTTTGAAGAAGAAGAAGAAGAAGAAGAGGAAAAAGAAGAACCAGGATACTGGATACTTACTGTCTGGAAAACCTAAAAATATGAGGCAGGCTATTTTAAAAGTGTGATTTCTAGTCTTAGAAAAGTTATGTAAATTAGTAGCATCATAAAACCTTTTTTTATATAATGAATAAACATTTTTCTAGCTATTCCAAGCTTTAAAATATTTTATTTGGCAGAAATTTTGAGTGAAAATATTTTTAAAAAGCTTTCTCCTTATCAAGTAAATCATGAACAACTGGAAATTTAATTTTAAAAAAATGGAAGCCTTGAAAACATTTTGAAACCAGAAATTTAATTTAGAGAAATTGTGAGTTGAAGCTTCCAATAAAATGGGGAACCTTGGACTAAAACCATGAAAGGGTTAGTTTTTGGGTAAACTATCTCTTAAGTCTCATCAGTGAGCCATGTCAGGCAAATGGACAAACATGTTTAAATACAAACATGTCTTTTTGTGTTAGCTGATCAAAACTGCAGCGAAGAATAAGCTACAGTGTGTTAGTGTGTGGCTAAGAAGTGCTCATCTTCATTCAGAAGGATTATGCTGCTGAGACCTGCTTAATGAAGACGGGAGACAATCCATTACTCATGAATACTTCTGCATAAAATCACATTGTTTGCAAAATCATATAGTTACACACAAAACCTGTTGTAATCCAGCCACGCTAGCTTTTCTTCAGTTGTATAACACAGCCGACGCTTCTGATGAGAATATCAGTTTGCAAAAACGGCTATGGCTCACCCCTGCAGATCCTGGAAGACTGAATTCCATTAAGGCAAATGACGCCATCCGGTCTGTTTATTAGGAGCGTGTTTTAGCGTTGCGCCGAGCAGATTAACTCTGTGTGTGATCCAGGGCATTGGCTGATGAATAGCTTGTTGGAGGCCACTGATGCACGCCTGCTATCCTTCAGTCTCTGCTCATCTATTACAGGTCTAATGGTCACATACTTCAGCTCACAGTGCTAGATGTCTATTGCAGCAGCTATGCTAAACTTGCAAATGTAGCTCCTCATACACTGACAGTTTTGGCTCAGTTTATCAGTGTCAGGCGCACACAGACCATCAATCAACCTTCAGCTTAGCTGCGGTGGCAGTGTCAGCTCAAGTCAACAACTAGATCAATAGGCTTTTAGAGCCGTCCTTCTCCTCAGTCATGTCCTTTTTTTTAGTTATTGTTGCACTGTGAGTTGACATGGACATTTCTGTGAAGTTATTTTGTGTAACTAGTTACATTTGTGAATATTTATTTAGAATTTTACCTCTGATTTTTGTTTGTTTTTAGCATTTTCTGCATTCTTAAAAGGATAGATCACCCAAAAGTGTAATTTCTCTCATTATTTACTCACACCTTGAAATCTGTATGAACACAAAAGAAGATATTTTGAAGAATGTTACCAGTTAACGATATCCATTGACTTCTGTAGTTTGAAAAAAAAAACACCAAGAAAGTCAATGGTTATCATCAACTATTTGATTACCAACGTTCTTCAAAGTATCTTCTTTTGTGTTCAGCAGAAGGAAAAACATTTTTTACAGGTTTGGAACAGGTAGAGGGTAATTTAATAATGACAGGATTTACATTTTTGTGAACTATCCCTTGAAATGCACAGCAAATTTTTCTGTATAGGCTCAAAACTTTGATTATTTAGTATCACCGTGAGTTTGGCTTTATTGTTTTGTATAAGTGTTTTGGAAATCGCTTGAGGGCTGAGAAATGTGTATTGGCTATAGACCATTTTCAGTGCCACTTTTGACATTTTCAGGCTTTCCAGGACTGTTTGAACACTGTCAATATGTTTTAAAAGATTAGTTCATCGCTTTGGATGCAGCTTGCGTTGGATGCAGGGTTGCCAAATCCACTTTTATTTCCTACAGAATTGGGTTGATTTTCTCCCTTGGGTTAAAAGTTTGAAATATTGCATAAATTCCATTTGACTGAAATGTTTATATTGAAACATTTTGCATTCTACCTGTGATAAAACTGTGGTAGATATTAGTTTTGTGAAGGATGGCCACTGTGGTAGGAAGCTTTTTAGCTGTGTTTATGATCGATCTGCATAACAGTGATTGTAAAATATGTAGTTTTGTTATGGAAATTACATATTTTGATACAAAACACAACCCCCGTCCTCTTTTTTTGAAAACTAAAATGTGGTCACTCTAGGTTTTCAAGGAAAACATTCCAGGATTTTTTCTCCATATAGTGGACTTCAGTGGTGCTCAACGGGTTGAAGGTCCAAATTCAACTTGTGATATGTACAATAAGTACTGCAGTTTCCAACAGAAATGTTCACTGAGTGGCACTAAAATAGTGTTTGTTTTTCCCCCAGAACAGATGAACGTACATATGGTACATTTTATGTGACGTTGGTTTTGTATGTCACTGCAGTTCTGACTTGAAATGTCCAGAGTGGTGCTATAACTCTAATGCTCCGTGACGTTTTAAAATAACGTACCGTCTGCACTACACCTAAACCTAACAGATAGTTTGAACAAAAGCGAATGTGACATAACAACGCAACTGCAAGCATGTGGTTTTAGCTTGTTTCCAGCTTGTTTTTAGCTTATTTTCATCATAAGTCATGTTTTTTTCACAGGATTCATACCCATGGATTCTGCATTCTAAATCATAGCTGTAATCATAACTGTGTACAAAAAAGATTACAGGTGCTCGCTGTTTTACCACCTCTAGTGAACATTTCTGTTGAAAACTACAGTGATATGTACCTATTTTGTATTTCACGTCTTGTGAATTGCAGTTCAAATTGTTCAATCAATGCAGCTTCAAAGGGCTCTACACAATCCCAGCTGAGGAATAGGGTTTTATTTTAAGACAAGCATTTGTGGTTAAATACATACATGTTTTTTTTTTTTTTTTTTTAATGGGGAAATTAACTGATCGCTTTGCTAGATAAGACCCTTATTCCTTCAATTTGGACCTTCAACCCATTGATCCTCATTGAAGTCCACTATATGGAGAAAAATCTTGGAATGTTTTCCTCAAAAACCATAATTTCTTTTTGACTAAAGAAAGAAAGACATGAACATCTTGGATGACATGGGGGTGAGTAAATGATCAGGAAATTTTAATTCAAGAGTGAACAAGCAAATATTTTTTTTTTGTTTTGTTTGTTGTTACAAGGAATAGACCTCTGGTGTTGGCTTGTGATTTTTTAATGAGGAATGGAACAGAACAGAAAAAAAACAGACTCAGAACAGTTCTTCTTTCACTGAAACAGGTGCGTGTTCAAGCCTATAGCTATTAGCCTGAAGAGATGAGCAATATGCGGCAGCATAAATTATAAGAAAACAAGAGCCCATCTGTGCACTTGCATCAAGTTTTAACAAACACTAGTTTTGAGTCATATTTTACACATCTTGTTATGAACACAAGGCAGTGACCTACCTGTTGGTTTCTGCTGATTTATTATGTGTAGCACATAGTTGTCAACCATCAGTTGAAATAATGGGCATAAGTGACTCAAGAGTGTCATGACGCATATTATTATTATTATTATGCGGCTCTCTGGAATTCTTGGTCAATCACAACAAATATCTGTCAGGTATTGCCTGTTATTCACCATTATGTATTCACCGCTCAACTAAATAAGTAAACCGGCACTACTTTGATGTCTTTAGTATCGTGCTCATTTCATACAAATGCAACTGCTGCGGCCTTGCATCTTAGTTATCAACTGTAGTAAAAAATGACCTCAGACAACTTCAGTGTTAATATTACTGTAATATGGCTGCAGACTGCTCAGAGTCAGGGTCCTAATCACTTTTTACACTTCAAACACTTCAAAAGATTTTTAAATTGGAAACCCTAGTGCCTTTAAATGGTTTCAGAAGATTTTTTTTTAAGCAGTCATTTTGACATTTATGTAATTAGCCACATTTCTTAACACATCATCCTTTGATTTTGTTGTAGTGTTTTGTGCTGCCCAATGAAAACGCTGAGATTTAAATCTCAAGAGACTCACCAAAATCATATTTTGAAAAGAAAAAAAGAGGTCAGAAAGATAGAAATTACTGTAATACGCTCTCACTTTGCAGCAAAGGGATGGTGTGTCCTCAGGTGTGTCAGCGCAGTTATATTGCCCTCACTATGTGCTCGGTCATCCGTTCATCCCATTTATAAGCGATTATGGTGAATGAACCAGACCCTCATCCGCACCAGGATCCCAGTTTTGATCCTCTTCTAAAGCTTATGCGGAGCTGCAGGCCTTAGTCAGAAAGCTGTGGGTGGGTCAAGCAGTCAGACAGGCATCTGGAGGTTGTGCCGTTCAGATTGCGATGATGGATCCAGGATAGATTGGTGTGATTGGCTGGAGTGGCTGTGTGCATTAATAATGGAGGCGCTGCTGGTTGTATTTATAGTAACAGTGGAGGGCGGCGACGCTGTGAATGGGGAATGATATATGACAGAACCTCCCTAACAACTCAGCCGCCCGCCCGATTGCCTGCGAGGCCGGCATATGAGTGGACACCAATTGCCGTGACTAACAGCTGCGGAAATAGCGGGCGGAAGAGTCCTGGAGTCGTGCGTGTACACTGTTAGACTTTGACGCACACAAACAAACATAAACTTGCAACTTTCAGTGCTCGGTTTAGCTGAAAACATCTTTTCCTTTTTTGTATCTGAAGTTCTGTCCAAACAGTTAAAGAAACATTTAGCTTGTGAAATGGAAAAGAAGAAGTTGTTGAATGAAGTCATTATTTTTGTTTTCCTTGGGCACAAAAAGCATTCTCATAGCTTTGTAAAATTACGGTTGAACCACTGACGTCACATGGACTATTTTATCGATGTCCTTACTACCTTTCTGAACCTTGAATGTGATAGCTGTGTTGCTGTCTATGCAGGGGCAGAAAGTGCTCAGATTTCATTAAAATATCTTAATTTGTGTTCTGAAGATGAACAAAGGTCTTATGGGTTTGAAACAACATAAGGGTGAGTAATTAATGGGTAATTAATGTAATTAATGGGTTTTGGGTAAACTATCCCAGCTTTTCTCACAGACACAATGGATTAAACAATTTTTCCTTATTATCTAGGCTTAAGACTTACTTCTGGCTTCCTTTCAGCATAAGGTCAGTGTTGCTGGCTCTTCAGACTCTGTCCAGGTGGCCGCTCTTATGTCAAACAGGGCGCAGATTCTCCAGAGCTTTGGTAATTATGAAAGAAGACTACATAATGAAGGCCATAATCATCACATTAACATTTGAAAGCAGAAAGCCTTCACACTAGACAGGATTGATTTCATTCACATCCCTCAAATGCATTATTGCAAGATTATTGCTTTATTTTCACATCAGCCATGGACCATTGACTGCAGCACCCTAACTGATCACCGTCTTAGAGATTAGAGCAAAGAACGAGCATTGCTTGTGTTGTCTCCACCAAAAGAGATTATTGGAAAGTGATTTTACAGAATCAATAATATTAGGTTACACTAAATATGTTCACAATACAGTCAGGAGATTCAGTAGAATTGCTTTTCTTCATGCTTTGTATTGCACCTCATCAAATGGAGATGCTAAATCCCAAGCCTGCTCGTAGTAATTACTCTTTAAATTAAAAATGATCATGCCTGCCATTCTTGGGAAATTTTTGACACAGGTTTGCAGGTGTTTCTTCATGCATCTCTAAATGTAATCAAATAGCGCTGTTGTGAATTGGCACTTTATCATTTTGGTCATACGCATCATTTAGCATTGTCCTGGGAGCGCGCATCCTCACGTTTCCTCAAGCATAATGCGCGGTTTTCCATTACAGCTGTGTATTTGGAGTCAAGCTGGAGGAATGCTAAGTGTCTTTTCTGTTCTTTTTATTGCTTTGAATCATTTAAAATGCAAACACAATTAGGAGGTGAAGTTCGCTCATGTATTGTCAAAGCTGAGGGGCCTGGAGGAGAGGGCGGAGAAAGAGAAGTGCTGTTTGAAGTGTTTCCATATTGATTGGCCTATATAGAATAGATTAGAATGATATGAAGACGATTCCTTTTCTGTTGGTTTTCCCCTTTCATCTACAGTTTGAACGCACAAAGTCAAATTTAATCTTCAGCTTTTTGACGCTCTTCTCTCTGTTTTCCATCTGACGTTCTCCACTAAAATTAATGAGAATATCAAGGCTTCTGTCCTTAACTATCAAAGGCAGCAGCTTTTAGAGGCAGTAGTGTATGTTAATGAATAATGATTAATGCATGTAAAAAAACAAAAACATGTAGTTGAGATAAAAGCCACTCTCATCTCTCTTTATGTTTAACTCTTTATGCATAGATGCTAAGCTAATGACATTGAATGCACTGAGAATTTGTAGAAGGAACGGTTTGAACAAGGTTCTTTATAATGTGTTTTCACAACACGTCTTCAATCTGGCATATTGTCGGCAAAGAACTGAACAAAACTTGCATATTTCGCTGATTATTGCTGCTGAAAATGATCAATTATTGTCATGTTTTAGGCTGTACTAATTGGATGAACTGGAAAAAAGAAACATTTGGAGTAACAGACTGCTAAAAGTTATAACAAATCAAGGAGAAGAATGCAAAAAACTGTCTAAGGAACAAAAGATGTTTGTGGTTGGCCAAACAGAACCAGGATTTCCAGGGCAAGAATCAACATTTGTGATTGTTCTTGGTGAAAAGTCAGGTAGGTGAAATATTAGGCTAATATCTTAATTAATACAGTTTGTATGTATCTTTACCACTTATTAACTTTAGTTTTGTCAAAATATTGCACCCTTTCCTGCTCGTGAAGTCCTTCTCTGTATGATTTAGCAGCTTCCATGTTTTTGTTTTATGGTTTAGGCAGTATAAATTAGCAGAACAGCGTATTTAGCATATTAATCAAGCAATCCATGCTGTTGTTTACATCTGAGTATCACCAGTATGGCCATGCATCTGAGTAACTGACCAAACCGTGAAGTAAGTGCTACGTGTTATTACAATTTTCTTCACACTAAGAAAAAAAGTGGTTGTTTTAAGAACTGTTCTCTTAAAGTTCTTTGAGGAACCCAAAATGGTTGTTCTACGCTGCAAAACCCCTGTTTTTAAAGGGGGGGGGGGGGGGGGTACAATGGTGTTTCCTATATTCAGAGTTGTTTACGGTGTTAAAGAGTTGGATTCTCATGCTAAACATGGCCAAAGTTTAAAAAAATAATTTGGACAAATGACAGAGAATTTCTTTGCCGAAAATCTTACTTCCGGGTTGGTACAAGTTTCGGCTGTTTTTTTTCGATCGTTGCTTTAAAGACGTAATCAGTGGTGGAACTCCTTATATGAGCATTTCTCCCGGAAAAGCGCGTCCGCGGCACCCGCGATCACGACGGCTGGACCGTCAGAAAGAGAGCGCGCCCAACAACGCGGTTCATTCGTCTGCACTCTGCAAGGGATTCATTCGGGAAGAATGTCTCTAAAGAAGTGTGGTTTTGGTTGTAAGGCAAAGATAACTCTGCTCAGCTTCCCGAAGAGCCCAGCGTTACATGAACAGTGGATGCAGTTCCTTTTTCCAGGGCAACAATGGAGTTTCGCAAGTTTGTTTGTTGATGACGTTTCATTTACAAGGCCCAGTTTGACGCTGGATTTGCACATTGTTTGATACTGAAAGATGGAGCGGTCCCAGCTATAAAAGATCCCGGTAATGATTCAGAACTGCAGATGGTAAGCGAAACGCCATCAAATGTCTGTTATATTGTCAATCCTAACGCAAGTGATTGTCGAACTTAGCTCTGCCCATGGCGCGCCTCGGAAAGCTGTATTTTTCTTTTATAAATATAAGAAAACCAAAGACTTTGAGATTTTAAGGATACATTACTACTCTATAGGTACTCAGGATTAACATGAGATTCGGTGAAACTGTGTATGTTATGTACCCTTTAAAGAACGTATCCACCTTTTTCCTGAACGCCTGACTAGAACGATGTGGTGTCTGGTGTTTCTATTTTTCGAGCCGATAATATGACGAATATGACGTTAAACCTATGATAATAGTTTTAAAAAGCACATGGCGGAATAGTTACATCACTTTACAGTGGCGCAATGACCGTCTTTGTGCCGTAACTCGCCTGTCATAGTTTAATGAGAGGGAAGATGACGAAGCAATGCATGTTAGCTACATTGAAAACTTATGAGCGCACCTGTCCTATTTATAGCTCTCAGTCAGGACGCACGGTGTGTTTAAGTCTTACTTGATAGATCGTATTTACGAGTTGAACACACATGAACCACCACAAAGTCGTTGTTACGAGTGAAATGCCATGTTCGATGCCAAACTGCTTGAGTGCAAGGAATTGTGGTAGCTAGATGTAAACAAACCAGCGTGGTGGACCGTACGGGATTATGCTCATTTACAATAATTTCTATGGCCAGAGGTGCTTACTCCTTGCTTATTTGAGGGAAACGGAGGAAAATGGCGCATAAGGCAAGAGAAGCTGTTATACCGTTAATTTTACGTTATTTGTATATTTGGAAATGCATCCATAGGAGATGCTATTGTTGTTTTGCAGCTATATGTGACGTCAGAGAGCGGAACTGTGAGTACATTGATCTAGTACGAGTTCACGGGTGGGAAGTCACGGGTTTGACTGCTGTTCCAGTGCACTTTCACAGGTAGAAGGTTGGAAAAACTGGGGTAACAGGTTGCCTGGAACGCGGCATAAGCCCAGAGTTTCTGAGTTGGGTCAGTGAGAAAACGACAAGAATAAATAAACATGAAGCGTCTGTATTGACGGTAAATTTGTTGAAATGAATAAAATTATAATTTTTTGTAATGTACAAAAAAAAAAAAAAAAAAAAATATATATATATATATATATATATACAACATGCATATACAAAATATTATATTATTGTATAATTACCATAGAATATGATTCAGTTTACATCACCTTCATAAATTGACAGAAGACAGAAAAAAAACACAAAAACAATGATGCACAGTCTTTATTTGTTATTTTGTAAATGTAGTGTTAAAAAAAAAGTTGAATTTTATGTAGAAAAGGTAAATCGTATGGATGTGACGAAATCTGGTCTCGCAAGAACGTGACATCCTTGCAAAACATTTTGAAGGGTTTACAATAAATTTGCAAGATTAATCCTTAAAAGATTGCGATCTTTGTTCCTGAATGACGATTAAGTGGTGTTGACTTTCACATTGTGCTGCTCACGCTCCACTGACGCTTACAGATGTTAAAGGTGTTGAAACAGGTGTTAAAGACATTCACATCTGCATTCATGTTGCTGCTAATCCAGAAAAAAAGCAACACAAACAGTCTTTTCAACCACATAATGATAATAATTTCTGTGTTACAGACATTTAAATAACAGCAGTACTGAGATAAAAGTTCATAGTTTGGGTATAAACACTTATTGTCTACAGTAGCGATCAAAATGAAAGTATCTTAACACTTGCTTGTATTGTAATGCTTAACCTCTTCCGCCAGGAGGTGGCGACAAATGCACGTTTAAAAACGTGTTTATCATTGAACCATTCATTCAGGAGATTTCAATAGTGAAGCAAGTTTTTATTAATTGACTTAATTTCTTTTAAATTTTCATAAAATATATTTTTTAAAAGATGCAGTGAACTGTGTCAGAACCACTAGTAAATTGCGTTATTTTGTTTAGATTTCTAATGCTTTTTTCTTCACAATCATGAGATTTGTGACCTCCAATTTATTTAAAAAATCTCGTCTGGTCTCGTGGGATAAGTGTCTAGTCTCACCCCTAGTAAATCGCCATCTTGTTCCAACCAAAGTGACTTGAATGCACCTGACGTTGTATTGATGTCCTGTCAACTCGTAAGTACGAACGTCCCAGTTTGTGGGACTTTGTCCACAAAATGATAAGAATACGTTATTTTAACATTTTATTATATTGTTTCACACACACTACTTAAGCGCTGCAAGTCATGCTCGTTTTCTTTTTTCATTGTTTATGTAAGACATACAGCTCTGGACACGGACATTTGCTGGTATGAAAAACAAGTACTTTACAAGAATTCCTTAAGCTTATTGCTGTTACTCTGGCAGCCGACAACAGCACAGCTTAACCCTGCACGCATTTTTATATTTAGTTATATTAACAAAGTTTTAGTTTAATTCAGTCAATCTTTTTACCCCGTTTTAACATTGATTGCTTTGGAGGACAGAAGTTAGAATCCATCATGGCAGCGCTCATCGCTTACCCAGGAAAAAGGTGGATGTGACTTTTCAATGTTATATGGCTTCCGGAATATATAATACAGTGGGAATCTAACCAAGCGAGCGTGCCAGAACGTCTGTCAGATTATTCCTTTAACATGCCATTGATGTTTAATGGTGGTCATGTCAGTTTGAGGGCTGGCAGGAATATGTATTATTGATTACGGCGAAGGTGGTTAGAAAGCTGCCCGCAGAACTCCTTTAAATACCAAGCAGCTTCATTTTCTCAGGAAGAGTGCTCTGATATCAGTGACATCAGCACCAGTGTAATATTGACATTGCCTTCTAAATGTCAGGCCGCTATCGTTTACCTAATATGACACTTCTTCACAGTATTTTTATGCTCAGATGGTGGTATGGAAAAAGAAAGCTGACAAATGACGATATTAAGATTATTAAGCGCACTATTAAGAAATACAAAATAATGATTATAAATTATGGTAAGTAAAGAGCATATTGTCAGTTTACAGTACTGAACTGGGGTGGTTTTAAATTAATGGATAAAGTTATGATATTCAATTCAATCTGTCAAGTCCCAGTGAGGAAGATTGTGTGTCATTGGTTGGTTTGGAGCCTTTAATATTAGAAAGTGACACGAGTATAGATCTGTTTGATGGATGGCTCAACTGGTCAGAGCTTTATGTGTGTGTCAAGGCACTTTCCCACAAAATAGGGCATTTTCAACAAATGTTCAGTGAAGAAATGTGCTTAAATATTTATTGAATTAAAGTACATTTATTTCTGTTCATTTTATATTTGAAATTAAATGTACATGTTTACATCAAAACATAATTTCTGCTATTTTTGTAACCTATAATTTTGTAGTAGCCTAATTAACACCAAAGTTGTTTTAAAATATTTATGTTTCAATTTAAAATGAAATTCTAAGTTAAATAATAAAAATGTAAATAAATGAATTACAATTTTACAAGTTATGTATTCAATATTAAAATATCTGTAAAATTTGAGAAAATGAAATATCACAATCGAGCTGTAGAAAGGGTCACAGGTTTAAGGAATTGTCTTTTTTTGTAAAGCATGAAAATCATGCACTTTACATGTCTAATATTACGTATTTGGTGGGTAAAATGAGTTTGTATTTATTTTTCTATGAGGGACGGAGTATTTATTTGATTACTTGATTAATGATTAAAAATGATGAAGGTGCTGCATTATGTGTTGTCAACAATGTCAGTAGTTGTGAGGTGGGACACGACAAAATTGCTTTTGGTTACACTTCAGTATAGGGACCAATTCTCACTATTAACTAGTTGCTTATTACCATGCCTATATTCTTAGCATAATGGCTGTTTATTAGCATTTGCAGTCAAACCAAAATGTATTCAGACACCTTCAGCATGTCTCACATTATCACAGTTTATTCGCTATAGGTTAGAAAATGGTAATAAAATATGACAAGAACTAATATAACAAGTTAAACTGTGTCAGAACAAATTCATCTTGATGATGTCAAAACATTTTGATAGAAAAGTATGTAATGGATTACAATCAACCACAAATTCAGACAACTGTTAGTATGACAATATTTACACAACTATCAATTTTTTTTTTTTGACCAATTACCAAGCAATGCAAAATTTTGTTAAGTCTGTGGTGTGAAAAGGTTGCATTAGCAATAAAAGAAAAAACACGCAAAACATGGTCAGGTCAAAGTATCTGAATAATTTCTGGTCCCAAATTTGTATCAGTTTTACTGGTAGTCCACTGTTTTTGCTATCCTCACTCACATAAATTAACTAATGTTCTGCACCCACTAGTGAAAAAAAACTAAATGATAAATCAAAAATTATATCTGTTGTCGGTTTGAAATTCTACATTACTAAACTTACCCTACAACTACCTTACTAAATATTTAAAAGCAGCAAATTAGGAGTTTATTGAAGCAAAAGTCATAGGCAATGGTTTGTTAATAGCGGGAATTGGACGTTAACATAAAGTGTGACCATGTTTTTCACTCAGAAACCAGTAGTAAACTCAATTAATTACAAGTAACACATTACATTAAATTTGTTCAATTTGGAACTTTGAAAAATAACTGAGAGTGAACTGTATTTGTGGGAAGTGTCATAAAATCTTTCCCCTTTTTTGGCTTATGTTTGTGGAATTGAATTTTGACATCTGGAGTGCTTGTGTGAATTGCATTTTCGCAGAGGAAGAGAGCATGTACTTGTCGGAGTGCAAGCTCCACTGATCCAACTTCTTCCCACCCTCCCTCTCCGCCATCTCTCTGAAACAGACACACAGAGACATTTTAATCCTGTGTTTGCCCATTCAAATCTCTCTGACGGCTGTATCATTGCAAAATATGTCGGTCACAAAATGCCAAGTCAGCTTGGCATGCACCTGTGGCAGCCGCAGCCTGAACCGCTGCAATTCTGTCAAACACCATCAGTTGGAGGAAGCCCTCAGGCCGCTGTGATGACACATCGCCACACAGCACTGTCTCACACACAGTAAACCAGCTTTATTTGACATGTTAATACAGCTATGATTTACCCAAGGATGTCATCATATTTTTGTGGAGGCTTATTTTGCGCTAAAATCAGTTTGGACTCCATTTATTCTCAAATGTGCTGGTTGTGCTTCCAATTGCAGCCTGAGAGGAATTTTCAGTTTTGTTTTTAAAACTCCCAAATGCATTTATTTGTAATTCAAATACTCCACCTCCAGATCAAATAACAAGAGATTTATCTCCTCAGTTTAAAAAGCTATTGCACAGAAATGATTAAAATATCAGTGTTAATGGAAAAAAAGAAATAGAGTCAGCAAAATACACAAATATCAAATCTTCTGCTAGCGTTTATGGGATTTATGGGAAACATCTCAGTGCAGCAGTTTGTTGTTGATTCCAGTCTTTTCTGAGATTTATGTTTGTCTTTGATTTACCTCAGACTGTCAAGATTACATTTCAATTGTCTTTTTTTTGGATTCAGCTGTCTGAGCTTTAATTTTTAATAGCCAACAAAGAAAATCCTTTTCCACTTTGCAGTGTTGATTTATTGTAGGCATATGATGTGTCTGATGCTTTTTGTTAGCTTACATAGGTTTTTATTAAGCTCTTCCTAGTTGTATTGTGTAATCTGTGTCCATTAGCTCTGTTTTTAACACAAAACCTAGTGCATTAGCTCAGAAAACCTACACGCTGACCACAACAGCTGAGTCAGTGAAGCCTTTGTGGACCGCACAGATCCAAAGCGTCCTGTTTTGTTAAAGTTCGCTTGAGGGTGTCTTTTCAGACATGCAGGCAAGAAAAAGAAAGGCCGGGAGAGTTTATTGACAAATATAAGAGGAGGTAGTTTGATTGTGTAACAGTCGTGTTATTTAACAAGTAAACTTTAATGCAGTCATTTTGTCTGTTCGCTTTGCTAAAGCCAAATAGAAACCTAATTTATTTATGCATGGCACCTCCCACACTGCCACCTAACTCATTACATATTCATGAGACAATTCATCATACAAACAATAAATACCATTTTGTGGCTGTTTAATGTGTCATGACAAATCGCTGTAGCGCCTCAGTTCAAGTGACACATGAACCGATTATCTGTTCCTCTTTTCTAGCATGAAATAAACATGAACGAACATCAGAAATTATATTTTTTCAACTATGGAAGGACATCAACAGCAGATTTGGCCTTATGATTGGTCAGATTGCCTGTCATCAAACTCGCAGCGAAGGGTCAACTGTTAGGTGGAATATCTAATATTTCTTATTTCAAATACAACTAAATTAGGGCTGTCAGTTTCACATGTTAACTTAATTAATTAGTTATGAAAAATAAAGCAATTTAAATATTTTAACGCAGTTAACAAACTTGCCCCGCTCCCAGACCTGTACGTCATCTTACATTTCATACAGTTGACTGATGACAAATATGATGCAGGTTAGGAACTCCATAAATGCAGTTAAGCTCCTAAAATTTAAGATATTGGGGTAATAATGTACCTGTATGGATTTTGCCTCATATTTATATCATATATGATAAGGGATATCACACAAGTGCTGTTTTGTCATGAATATCATGAGTTTAAATGTGATTTTATACAACAGTTCAGTAAAAAAAAAAAAGTCAATATTGTGTTATCTGTTTTGCTCAATTCTGCAGAGAAAATATTACCTTTAAAGCCACCGCAGAACTGATATGTCAGCAACACATGTCAGCAACACTGTGAGCAACACATTGTGTTTAGTTTCTGAATGAATCTGTGTTTTGAACAAATCCAATTATTCAGTAGTCTATTCATGAACTGAGCCTTCAAATCAACAAATCGAATGAATTATAAAGACATTTATCGCCACCTGCTGGCAGTTTGAGTTTCTTATTTAGAGTATCATTTCATCAAACTAAGCTGTTTTGGACTTTCATCGCATGAACAAAAAATACTGAGATGTTTCTCAAATGAGCTTCTTTTAAGTTCCATGGGTTTATGTTTGGCCATTTTAGCCTAAATGTTTGTGTGTAATACATTTTATGTTGCATCAAATACAATATTTCTCTTTAAAGCTACTATTTGTAAAGTCTGTTTGATACTTCCTCATTTAACAAAATAATAGCTTTAAATAATCTTTTGTGGGTAATTAGATTAATTAATCAAAAAATCATGTAATTAATAACATAACATCAACTGACAGCCCTAGTTTTAATATTTTTAGCTTTAGTTTACAATAAAAACACTGGAAACTTGAATTTTAGGTGAACTGTCCCTTTAAAGGTCCACTGAAGTGCTTTGAATCATGCAGCGATATTCTGTGTGTTGATGTAATTTCAACTGAAACAGGCAGAGAAGCCCTATTTTTTTTATAATAGCAAATAGCATTTTGTATATATTACAGCCTGGGCCAGAGCTACTGAGCTCAGTAAAGCCACATTTGACAGTATATGACAGTCACAATCTCAGCCATATTGCTATGGCTGTCAGAATTATTTAGCATATTTAGACTGTCTGAATCGTTCCCTATCCCCTATATAGTGCACTACATGCCATTCACCATATAGAAAATACTAATTCTGTTATCAAGTGACCGATTTTAGATGCAGCTTCAGTGTTTATTTATAGTGTAAGGGGACACTTTGGATTCTAGGGGGCATTTGATTGGACAGAAAGTTTGATGAGAAGCTGAAGTGCAGGGTGATGTCATCAAAATCGTTGATCCATATTGGCAGAAGTTAGAGACTGTTCGTTTTGAATGCTTATATCTTGTAAAATTTAATTTTTCTTCATTGTTTTGAAACACTTATGTTCATATTAAAAGCCAACAAATTTTTAATTTTATTTTCATTGGGACTTTAAGACTACAGTCTTGACTATCTTCTATCTTTTGCAATATCATGAAAGAAACTAAAAGCAGCATGACATTAATATGCCTCGTTCATTGTGGGATGATCCGTCCTGCATTATGCCATCGCATGGTGTCTCCAATCATTTTTAAGCATGAAAAAACCCAAGCTTCAAACCCAGAGCCCACACATTCTCTCCCCCTGCAGCGTTCCGCTCTAATGTGTGTAACCTCTTTATGTGCTTCCATTCAGGAACGTTTCGGCGAGCTCTTTCCCATTGAGATGTCTGTGCTCTTATCAGTCTAGCCAGAAAACGCAGGCTAGCGAGGCATTGTTTGGCCTCTCGAAGGTGGTCGGGACTAGAGCCGTTTTCTTGTTATGACATTATCACCGTGCCCGTTGAGCCAGGTTTGAGCCCAGAGGAAATACAGAGCTGTCATGTGGTTGATGAACAGGCAGTGAGGTGACATCACTGTCACACGCGAGCACAGAAAAGGTGGAAGTCGCTTGCCATCATTTCTGTTGTTGACAAGACATGGTGACCTTTCCCCTCTCCCTTGCTTTGCTCTTTCTATACATGCTTGTTTATTCTCTCTCTCCATCTCTTTGAAACATGCTCATAAATGCTCTGTATGTGGGCCGCTGCTCTGTGCAAGAATCTCACGCTCTCCTTAAAGAAGCACAGGTCACTGGTGATTGATGTTGAACTCAGAAGCATCTTTGTGTGAATAGAATATGAAATCACTATGCTTTAATGAAGGCATGATGCTGAGGTGTTTCATGAGACTAGTGGCCCTTGAAATCTTCTCTTTTCAAGCTCTCTTTCTTCTCTTTTTTCAATCCGCTTGACACGCCACAATTTTACTAATCTCATACGTGAGGATATTTTTAAGGGTGAGAGCTTATTCAACACTGTGAGCCGCATTCTGACTCAGAACAGCGTCTTTGTCGGAGTACAGTACAGAATTAAAGAATTGGCTCCTTATCAGTTCATAAGTTGAATTGGAATTTGGATTTGAATGACAAAAGGAGGAAGTTTCTGAATTGCACACAGTAAATTAACACACTAATGTATTCGGGGGAAAATAAGTGTTCTTCTGCCCTTGGTACCTAAAGTTGATTTATTAAATATGACTAAATAGAATACACTTCCGTTCAAAAGTTTGGGGTGGGCACGATTTTTTTTGTTTTTATTTGATCAAAAATACAGGAAACAGTAATATTGTGTATTATTACAATTTAAAAGGTCTGTCTGTCTGTCTGTCATCTATCTATCTATCTATCTGTCTGTCTGTCTGTCTGTCTGTCTGTCTGTCATCTATCTGTCTGTCCGTCTGTCTGTCTGTCATCTATCTATCTGTCTGTGTCTGTCTGTCTGTCCGTCTGTCTGTCTGTCATCTATCTATCTGTCTGTGTCTGTCTGTCTGTCTGTCTGTCATCTATCTGTCTGTCTGTCTGTCTGTCATCTATCTATCTATCTATCTATCTATCTATCTATCTATCTATCTATGTCTGTCCGTCTGTCTGTCATCTATCTATCTATCTATCTATCTATCTATCTATCTATCTATCTATCTATCTATCTATCTATCTATCTGTCTGTCTGTCTGTCTGTCTGTCTGTCTGTCTGTCTGTCTGTCATCTATCTATCTATCTATCTATCTATCTATCTGTCTGTCTGTCTGTCTGTCTGTCATCTATCTATGTCTGTCTGTCTGTCTGTCTGTCTTTCTGTCTGTCCGTCTGTCTGTCATCTATCTATCTGTCTGTCTGTCTGTCTGTCATCTATCTATCTATCTATCTATCTGTCTATCTATCTATCTATCTATCTATCTATCTGTCTGTCTGTCTGTCTGTCTGTCTGTCTGTCTGTCTGTCTGTCTGTCATCTATCTATGTCTGTCTGTCTGTCTGTCTGTCTGTCTTTCTGTCTGTCCGTCTGTCTGTCATCTATCTATCTGTCTGTCTGTCTGTCATCTATCTATCTATCTATCTATCTATCTATCTATCTATCTATCTATCTATCTATCTGTCTGTCTCTCTGTCATCTATCTATGTCTGTCTGTCTGTCTGTCTTTCTGTCTGTCCGTCTGTCTGTCTGTCTGTCATCTATCTATCTATCTATCTATCTATCTGTCTGTCCGTCCGTCCGTCCGTCCGTCCGTCCGTCCGTCCGTCCGTCCGTCCGTCCGTCTGTCATCTATCTATCTATCTATCTATCTATCTATCTATCTATCTATCTATCTATCTATCTATCTATCTATCTATCTATCTATCTATCTATCTATGTCTGTCCGTCTGTCTGTCATCTATCTATCTATCTATCTATCTATCTATCTATCTATCTATCTATCTATCTGTCTTTCTGTCTGTCTGTCTGTCTGTCATCTATCTATCTATCTATCTATCTATCTATCTATCTATCTATCTATCTATCTATCTATCTATGTCTGTCCGTCTGTCTTTCTGTCTGTCATCTATCTATCTATCTATCTATCTATCTATCTATTTATCTATTTATCTATCTATCTATCTATCTGTCTGTCTGTCTGTCTGTCTGTCTGTCATCTATCTATCTATCTATCTATGTCTGTCTGTCTGTCTGTCATCTATCTATCTATCTATCTATCTATCTATCTGTCTGTCTGTCTGTCATCTATCTATCTATCTGTCTGTCTTTCTGTCTGTCTGTCTGTCATCTATCTATCTATCTATCTATCTATCTATCTATCTATCTATCTATCTATCTATCTATCTATCTATCTATCTATGTCTGTCCGTCTGTCTTTCTGTCTGTCTGTCTGTCTGTCTGTCTGTCTGTCTGTCTGTCTGTCCGTCTGTCTGTCATCTATCTATCTATCTGTCTATCTGTCTGCCTGTCTGTCTGTCATCTATCTATCTATCTATCTATCTATCTATCTATCTATCTATCTATGTCTGTCTGTCTGTCATCTATCTATCTATCTATCTATCTATCTATCTATCTATCTATCTATCTATCTATCTATCTATGTCTGTCCGTCTGTCTTTCTGTCTGTCTGTCTGTCTGTCTGTCTGTCTGTCTGTCCGTCTGTCTGTCATCTATCTATCTATCTGTCTATCTGTCTGTCTGTCTGTCTGTCTGTCCGTCTGTCTGTCATCTATCTATCTATCTATCTGTCTATCTGTCTGCCTGTCTGTCTGTCTGTCATCTATCTATCTATCTATCTATGTCTGTCTGTCTGTCTGTCTGTCTGTCTGTCATCTATCTATCTGTCTGTCTGTCTGTCATCTGTCTATCTATCTATCTGTCTATCTGTCTGTCTGTCTGTCTGTCGTAAATGGTATACATAACCCTGGTCTACTGACATTTAAGAAAAAAAATCTGTTATAAATGTCAGAAAGAGAGAAGGTCGCTGCGGTTGAGTGAGTTAAATTCTCTGCTCTGTCTGAGATATTTCACAGATCTTGTAATATTTTCTTAACGTCTTTTGAAATTGCAGCCATTTTGGAGAAGACAGTCTGAGCGGGATCTGAGATCTTAATTAGCCCCATGGTGGAGAGTTGTCGACTCAGAGGGGGAGTTTGATTTGTAGCTTCCCTAAGGTGCGTGTATGTGGAAGTACAGCTGTTTTCAGCTCTCTAATGTGATTTCTGTTATATAACCAGACCAGAATCATACAGAGTACAGAGTAGAGATTTGAGCATCTTTTTCACATCTGTGGGAATATGTTTCTCTACAAATGTGACCTTATATGAAGTCTTTTGATGTGCCCATTTAATGATGAGTATTGGATTCAGTGACATAATTGGAAATTCCCAACACTTCAAAATAAGAAAGCTTTGGAAGTAGGTCACTGTGATTACCCACGTCATAAAATATGGTGTGTCGGTTATTGTTTTATGTGCTCCCGTGTAAAGATGGCTGATGGAGAGAGGGAATTAGAATGACTTGCTTCCATTATGTGGAGGAGATTGCAGAATAACCCTCTGAGGACTGATTCTCTCTGAGGGGCCGAGCTTGTGTCTTAGTTGGTTGATTGACGTGTGCTCTGACACACAAGATTGTGAGGTCATAAGAGACAGAAGTGAATAATTGTGCACACACGTAATTTCCTGTCCTACCTGTACGGTCTCTCGCACACAGAGCATTAGCTTGTGGACAGGCACGTATGTACCTGTGCGTTTGTGTATGCGTTTGTGTGTATGTATCAGAGAGAAATTGGCCGCTCCAGTTTCATGGTGTGAAAGTGGGGCGGTCTGTTCCTTGGAAGTTTCCCAGTATAATGTCCTGGGGGCCGAGATACTGAAAATATCTATCTATATAGATGCTTTGTCCTACATTAAAGTGAGGGTGAAAGAGAGAGAGTGAGAGAGCACGAGAGAGAGAGGGCAGAACACCTGAGAGTGTGCAAACGACAGAAAGTGATAAGAGAGAAAAGCCATTTTAGGGATGGAGGAAGGACTGTTCGGATTTTCCAGTTGAAAACTCAAAGGAGGTCTTAACGGAGAGAAAAGACCAGTTGGTTGGTATCTATACATATTGTGGTGGTTAGTGAATAAAGATAAACTACTGAATTGAGCATTTGATTGGACAGAAAGTTTGAGGAGAAGCTGAAGTGCAGGGTGATGCCATCAAAATAGTTGATCCATATTGTTAGATTTGAATGCTTATATCTTGCAAAGGCAAATTTTGTCATTGTTTTGGAGCACACTAGCTTATACATAACCTTTAAGGCTAACATATTCATGCTAAAAGCCAGATTCAATTTCAATTTTGACTTCATGGGGACTTCAAGCACAGTTTCAGCTAACCATACACCTGCCGATTGTAATATTTCACAATGAGACGAGATCTCATCGAGACTTGTGGGATCAAACGTGACAAAGGAAAACAAATGGAGGACAATTGATGTCGTCATCCGATTCTCCTGCCATTAGTAGCTAAAAGTCACTTTTGTGGCATGTTTGTGGCTGCCAAGTTTTAGCTACAGAAGCATGCAACATCCGGTTCGTGAAGCTTGTTCACTTTCATTGGATATTGCAGGTATCACATCAGAGGCAGCATAATCAAAAGTCATAAATATCGACCAGCTGAAATGTTCTCAAAAGTGCTCTGAAACCAGCCAACAGCTGGGAGACCAGCAAACAGACAGCTGGTTTGAGATGGGATTTTTTTCAGCAGGGCTCACAGAGTCTTTTAGAAATGTCTGTATTTTATTTGGAGATAATTGCTTTTTCAAAAAGCTTAAACTCTGTCAAAACTTAATAAAGTTCAGATTAAGTAAAGAAAAAAAAGAAAGAAAGAAAGAAAGAAAGGGAAAAAAGCAACATGTTGCATTGAAGTTGGAAATAAAATTACTATTAATTATAGCTCTCAGTAACGCATCTTTGATTGACCTGAATTTACTCATTCACTGCTGTCAATAAATTCACTCTTCGTCAATAAATTATTAATGTCTTATTCAGAAAATCAAATCACGTTAATGTTTTTTTATTGTTGTTACAGGAATCATATACCCAAATATGAAAATTCTGTCATCATTATCTCATTTAAAAATAGCTTTCTTCTGTGGAAAAGATATTTTGGTTTTTTGTACATTCAGTTTGTTAATCAATAAAAGACATTATTTTCTGTTCTGTAGAGGAAAGAAAGTCATACAGGTTTGTAAGGACATGAGGGTGAATAGATGATGGCTTTTTTTATTTTTGGTAACTATCATTTTAACATGACGTGAACTGCAGTCATTAAGATCTTGCAAGGTGAAGGTCTCAAACTCAACACAAACCTCAACAGACCTTAATCAGGTTAGATGCCATATTGTTTTTTTTAACATGGATGAAAACAAGGCTGTAAAGGATAGATTTACATTCTGCAGTGGCACGCACTTTGAAAAAAGCCCTAGATCCTGTAATTTTCACAATCTTACAGATTTTTTTTTTCTTTTTCAGAAAGACGTTTGCCAGCTAAACAATTGCTATTTTGTTAAACAACAGTACAATCCATTGAATGCACTGCAGTTCTATCCCTCACAGCCTCGTTTTCATTCCTGTCAAAAATTAAATATGGTGCTAAAGTCAAAAGTGCAAGTGCAAATCAACAAGCACATTGTGTAAAAAGGTGAGTTCTGAACATCACAATATGACAAGAACAACAAAGCAAATCAGGCATCAGCAGCACTTTAATCCAATAAACATAACCGCATAATTTATTCATGTCACAATGCACCTTGGGAACTTACAAATCAGCAGCATGTTAAATATTAAGTTGTCCAGACAACTCTGTTAGGCTAGTAGGGCAACATTTAAGGGCATATTATTGATCCAACATTTGTTTTATGTAGATTTATTATGTATCCCAAATTTTCAACTGTGTTTAAGTTAAAATTTTGCTTTGTGGTTTAAAAACTCTTGTATGAGGATAAAATGTAATTGCTTTTTTTCCACAGCATGTGGAAAAAATTCACCACCCTGACTGGGTCACAGTCAGTGATCAAAACTGAAAGGCAAACAAACTTAAAATAACAGGACAAGGCAAGATTGGTCTGTAAAAAGACTTAATGCTACACAACCTGAGGTGTCACATCACACTTCAGAAACCTTGATATTGAGTAATCGCTCAACAGGCATCGTAACCTTGAAGCTCATTAAAATTTTGTAGAAATACGAAAGTGGAAGTTCACCTGGACAGAGTAAATGAGAGAAGGGACCCATGGGAGGATAACGAAAGAGTAAGAGATGAGAGGAGATACTATTATCTTGCACTTGTTATCGCTCTGTGTTTCCTCCTTGCCCTACAGAGGGCATCAATCACTTCCTTTGTCTTGATTCATCTCTCCCCGTTTGCTGATGATTAATTGAGATATGCTCAGTTCATTGTGTGCTCTGACATCCTTCATGTCCTATACAGCTATGTCCTTAAAGGAAAAGTTCACTCAAAAATAAAACATCTTACTCACCTCCATGTCATTCCAAACCTGCATGCGGCATATTTTATGCAGAAAATGATTTGTGTATAAATATTAAAGTTGGTATTAAATTAAAATTCACCCTATTTTGTAAATGCGTGTCATAGATTTTATTGTGAACAAATCCATGCACATTTAATTTTTTTATTTAATTTTTACCTTGTAATTTTTAATCAAAATGTCATAAGTCAATGTTCCTGTGAAATTAATCTTTGCTCTTCAGACTATAGAGTGTTTTCACAAAGTGTCATCAGTCAGCCATATTGGTGGCACTGAACCGAATGAAACTTGATATTTTGCTGATTATCACTGCTGAAAATGGTCAATTATTGTCATGTTTTGGGCTGTACTAATCAGTTGGCCTGGAAAAAACACATTTGTAGTACTATAGAATGTCAAAAGTTATAACAAATCAAGGAGAAGAGTGCAAAAAAAAAAAAAACAACTGTCTGAGGAACAAAAGGCAGTTGTGGTTGGCTAAACTGAACCAGGATTTCTAGGGCAAGAATTTTGACAGCATTCATGTTTGTTCTTATCATTTCCAGTCAGGTAAGTAAAATATTAGGCTAATATCTTTATTAATACTGCTCTTATGTACCTTTATGACCTATTAACTTTAGTTTGTCAAAATATTGCGGACTTACTAAGTCTAAGCAGCTTCCACACGTTTTATTCCTTCGTTTGCAGAACTATTTGGGTACAATGCCCACATCTCACAATCCAATTAACCACTGGCCTCACATTTTCGTCTATTTTGATAAGCCGTTTTACTTATATTCTGTACGTCACAATTATGGCTCAGTTTAATTTAAAGAATAAGTAAAAAAAAAAAAAAAAAAGACAAAAATATATGTAATATAATAGTATAGTAACGTAATAGGCTAATGTAAGTGATTATCTTTCTTCTGGGCATAATTGCAGGGTAGGTGCAAATAGCATGGAATGTGAAATGTATCAATTTAGAAATTTAATTTATCAAATTACTTTATTATAAAACTCTTAGTTCCAGTCCTCGATTCTGATAGATCAGCAGCTGTTTCATTCACGATAAAGCTGCACAACACTTTTAGCAAACATAAACAATCAATAATGTAGCCTCAAAAATGTTCAGTGTATTACGTATTTCAGCAAAAAATAAAACACTGTTATTTATTTAGTGAAGTAGGAGTGACTCCTGCAGGCATTGGTTGCATCTTTCACCTGTAATTTTGAGACCACGCCTCCCTTCATCAAAGAAACTCTTCTGATTCGGGAGATCCGCCGATCGATAGGTTATGTGCATACGTCTGTGTGGAAACCCACAGTTTCCGAAGTGCAGATGGAATATGACTGTATTCGTTTTCTGTTTCAGGTATGTCCATATGTCCATCAATTTACACTGTAATGACGCTTCCAAACTCGCGCCATGACGTGAATTGGTCTGTTTTAAACTGAAAGACTTTTTCTCATGCTGAGAGATAAGCAGACGTGTGTGAGAAAATATCATATATGGTGTTAAAAAGAAATGACACAGCCGATGAGAAGAGTTTCTATTCTCTGTTTTTATTTCAGCTCTAAAAGATGCGAAATGTAATGTACAATGAAACATTCTCTTGTTGTTTACTGCTGCTGACAGGAACTATTTTTAGCGGAAGTACTGCATTTAAGGCTGCAATCCGTAAGTTTTGCCTCTTTGACGCCATCTCTGTCTGAAAAGCTGCAGTTGCAGTTAAGTGTGGAATTATCTTCCATGTGTGGGTTGTGCTCTGGCACGGCTCCAGCGTGGATGAATCTAATGTTTTGGTAGCAGTCAGTCACCGCACCGTTGTGGATATTCACTGTATTTAGGAATCACAGATTAACAGATTCAAATATATGGGACAAATAAGAATTTTCATCAGATATTGTCAAGTAACAAGTCTAAAACTTTTGTTATGACCAACTGAGGAAAAGCGCTACAGGTGTTTAAATCTAACGATCGGTTATCTCACATCTCATCAAACTAGCAAGATATTATTACTGTTATACTGTTCTCAAATTGTTCATGTTAACAACATCAGCACTGCGTAACTACGTGTATGTAGTGTGTATTAGCGTTTCTGTTTCTGTACAGTCTAACTGACATAAAATTCAAATTTCATATCAAGAAATTCTTTTAGCCGAAAAAGCAAATCATTCTTCCTTAGAACCGGTTCTCTTTAAAATACAAAACTTGTGTAATCCCACGTAGGTTATCTGCAAACAGATGCATATTTAAAACTGGAGTAATCTAATTTCAGTCACTTGTGTTTCATAAACACATAAACTTTTTGGATTACAATCCGCAATGGAAAAAATAAGTTTAATTATTTCACGATCTGGCACCTGCAGCATTCTCACATGCGATTATGTTACTAGCCGGTACGCCTTCTTTATGTTTACGGACGTGACGTAATCTAGGGCTGGGCGGTATATCGAGTTTGTACGATATATAGATATTTTCATTATAAGCGATACGGTATGAGGCAGTACCGTTTATACCGATATACAATAGTTTGATTTCGAGCACATCAGAAAATAAAGCGGAGGACACAGACTGCGCTGTTGCGGAGAAAGTGCATAATCCAGTTTGTTGTAAACATCTGACAAGCTTTACATTAAGGCCCTTAAAAACTGGTAAGACGCATCATAGTTTATAGTTTGGCATAGTTTAAGCGGCTCGGCTCATCAGATGCTCTGACAGAAAGCTGCGTGTGCCTTTCTGTCTGACAGAGACTACTCGTGTTGTTTAAGAGATACAGCACATCTCAAACATATTAATGTATAACTTACATTTCACAGGTATATTCTTCGGCTGTAAATGTTAGAAAGTCTTGAAAATATTTCCATTTCTGTCAAGAGTGCATGAGCCTTCTGCTTCATGATTCTCTGCTAAACTTCACAGACGTCAGTGATCTACCGCCGCCGCGCGCATGCGCGCCAAACAGACGGCGCTAAATTAAATAGGGGCGCAATAATTCTGACTAAAATATACAATTATATTATTATTTGGACAATAATCCAAGAACTTTCAACCAACAAGTAAGTCCATTTTTATGATAGCACTAACTGTAAAGTGACTGCATTGGGATAATCAAAATAGCCTATATGCTTTTCTTACTTTCATTTTTTTGTGTAGTGAATTTAACTTCTGCTTTAAAAGCCTTATTTTTGTTTTTAGATTGCAGTGTTACAATTAGAATAAAATTTGATTTGAACCTTTTTTGCACATAATATAAAGGCTTACATGGTTATATTTACTTTATTTATTTTCATAGCCTTTAATATGTATTGTTTTACTGGACAACATTGGGTGGTAAGTGAAATATATGTATTAAATACAGCTTTTTAAAAATCCAAATACAAAAACAGAAATACTGAGATATATACCGTATATCGCAAATTGGCCAAAAAATACAGAGATATGAATTTTTGCCCATATCGCCCAGCCCTAGTAATGACGCAGTGGCTTGTTTGAATTTCCCACGAAAACCAACCCGTACCACTAAGTTTAAAAAACATTATTATAAGCTAACCGTTGTGAATCGGGCTAAAGTAACGCGATAGACATTGGCTGGTTATGTACTTGCTCAGAAATTTATTTTGTATCATTTTTAACCAAAAAAGTTATGGACTGTAGCTTTAAGAATGAACTTTAAAAAGTAACGCATCAATACAGACATTTTTGGTTTAATATTTTTTATTGTGTGGTAACCGTTTTATAAAACAAATGTAGTAGTCGAGGTGTGCTGTATTGTGAAGAAGTCACGGTTGAAGGGCAGTAAAGCGGAGCACAGCATGTCCTACCTTATTACAGTACTCACGTACAGATTTAATCCTTGCCTGTTCCTCATACAAATCATAGAGCTTCAAAAGACTTGACATAAAGCACAAGAGTTGTCTGAACTACTTTTATTTTTTTTGATGTAAGGCATATTTTGTCAGTTTTGGAGCCTTACAGCCTTTTATTTTCAGTAAACTAAAAAGAGCAACATGAACAGTTCATCTCATTTTGAAGAAAGAAAGTAATACAGGTTTCATTTGGCATGAGGTTGAGTAAATGACAACCAAATTTTGACTCTCCCTTCATTCCTGATTTTCTCTATTTTAACTCTCTCTCACACACTTATTTCCCTGCCATCATGCACCTCTTCCCACATATGTGTTCAGCTCCTCAGTGTTCTGCTTTTTAATCTATCCGTTCAATTCACATTTCTCTCCACCCGCTGTGCCTGAGTTCCTCTTCCCTGGATCCAGAACCTGCCGAGACTAATCCCTCTCTATCACCATCCTGGCCTTCCTCTCTTTCTGTCTTTCATTCAGTCTCTCACCCCAGCTCTCTCCACCCTTCTCCTTTTGCCCTCTATTTCAGCTCCCTCCTGCTTCCCCTCCCCTCATTTCCAATCCCCCTCATCTGTGATTAGTCAGCAGGAAAGAATATACTTTGTTCTTCAGCCAGTGTTTTTTTTTCACTCTTTCATTTTGTCCTTTTCCATATGCTGCCAGCTGCTCTACCTCAGCTGAGCGTTGCTGTTTGTTTCTCCTCTTTCTCTTTTCAGCCTCCTCTGTTAGTTACTTTCTGTACTGTCAATATGCCCTAAATCATGTTGTTTTTGCCTCTTTCATTGCTCTGTTGAACAGGGATTTTCTGGGTGACCAGTAGCATGAATATGGCCAGTGTTTCTGCCTAAATTGCGCACCATTTTATGGTTTTAGGGTGCCTGTAATGATTAAGGAGGATTGTACGACAGCACAATTTCACAGAGCTTGCCAAAGGGGCGTTAGTTTGATCTTCGGTTGTAAATAAGAGGGCTTTGTGCTTCATTTATTGTATTTCTTTCATATTACCCTCTCTTCCCACTCTACTTCTCTCAGCCATTGTCATTTATTTTCTCTGACAGTCATATTATTTCTTTTACAGCCCTTTAATGTTCCCATCACATATTTTCTGTCAGTTTTTTCGCCCTTTTTCATCCCTGTGGTGTTATCCATATCTTCTCCATTACTTATCACTGTTCCTCCTCTTTCTGCCCCTTATTCATTGTCAGATCTGGTCAGGCTGGTCATCATGCATCAAACGCACCCGTTCCATAACTCTTCTTATTGTTCGTATTCTTTGCTTTATGCAGTCACCTTTTACTGCAAATGCCTTTTTATTTGCTCAACTTAAAGCAGCCATGAGGCGGAGGAGTCTTGACAATGTCAAATTATATACTTTATTATACAGCAGTTAGTTCCAGACCATAAATTTGGTCAAGGGGTGTTCTGATATCTTATTTAATGCTATATTTTGTCCAAAAGCACAACTTTTCACTGTTTGTATCAGTCCACTGGTCTGTGCTGTCTATTTGTGGTGGAGATGTGATTGCTCTAATTAAAAAGTAGATGGCAACCTTTGCATCAATATCATTTTCGAAAGCTAAATTTGCCGCACATGTGATACAATACAATACAATACAATACAATACAATACAAGTTTTATTTATATAGCACAATTTAAAAACAACCGAAGTAGACCAAAGTGCTTCACAACACCAACACTAACAAAGTGCTTCACAAAGACAGTTATAAAAATAATTCACCATAGTATACACAGGCTGTTAAAATGCCTTGCACACTTAAAAACAAGGTCAATGAGAAGTTATCATAGTGTATCAAATGCCAATGAGAATTAATGAGTTTTTAGAGATGATTTAAAGATCACGTGCTGTGCAGACCAGTTGCATTTGTATTGATTCTCTAACACAAATTCCACGTTTCGCAAAATTATCAGTGACTTATCTTATAAATATACTCTAAAAAAAGCTGGCTTAAAAACAACCCAGAGCTGGGTCAAATATGGACAAACTCAGTAATTGGATTGCTTTGACCCAGCCTTTAGGGTAGTTTTATTTAACTCAACTATGGCTTAAAAATGAGTATATTTCTTCCTTAAAACAAACCCAAAATAGGTTTGAAATTAGCATTTATTAATTTGTTCAGTAAATTAGCATTTATAATTTGAATAATGCCTCTAGTAATTATGTGTCTGATTTTTAATTTACAACCTTTTTTGGGTTCATTTTAAGTCAGCCGTATAGTAATTTTTAAAGTAAATGGATCTACAAATCATAATACACACGTAAGTTATTTGTTGCCATAGATGCTACATCATTTTGAATGTACTCTACAGGCCAAACGTTTGGAATTATACGATTTTTGAAAGTTTCAGAAAGTTTCTTATGCCCATACAGCTGCATTTATTTATTTATTTTAAAAAACATTGATGTTTCTTGTGCACCAAGTCAGCATATTAGAATGATTTATATTATAATACAAGGATCATTTGACACTGAAAACTGGAGTAAAAGCTGCTGAAAATTCAGCTTTGCCATCACACGTATAAATTACCTTGTAAAATAAATTTAAAAAGAAAGAAGTTATTATTAAGTTGTTGTTTTAACTATATTTAATGAACAATAGAGACTTCCTAAAAAAAATCTTAAAGAATTAGTTCACTTCAAAAATGGAACTTTCCTAATAATTTACTCACCCCCATGTCATCCAAGATATTCATGTCTTTCTTTCTTCAGTTGAAAGGAAATTAAGTTTTTTGAGAAAAATATTACAGGATGTTCTCCATATAGTGGAATTCAATGGGGATCAACAAGGGGAAGGCCCAAATTGCAGTTTCAATGCCGCTATGAAGGGCTCTACACAATCCCAGTCAAGGAATAAGGGTCCTTATCTAGTGAAACCATCTGTCATTTTCAAAAAAAAAAAAATGGATAAAAATGTGTATACTTTTTAACCACAAATGCTCATTTACATTAGTTTGACCTCACACATTATGCAATCACGCATGCGTGATGTCAGTGGAAGTAGCGACCCAGTGTTTGCAAATAGAACGTGCAAAGAAAGTAAAACGCCAATGCATGAAATCGCGCATCACAGAGCTACTGCAAGCTGAGCAGTAGAAAAGACCGTTATTCCTCAGCTGGGATAATGTAGAGCCTTTTGAAGCTGCATTGAAACTGCTGTTTGGACCTTCAACCCGTTGCTTCCCATTGAAGTCCATTATACTGAGAAAATTCCTTCAAAGTTTTCCTTAAAAAAATGTCTTTGCGACTGAAGAAAGAAAGACATGACTTTCTTGGATGACATGGAGGTGAGTAAATGATCAGGAAATTTTCATTCTGGAAGTGAACTAATCCTAATGATTCCAAACTGTTGTCTGGTAGAGTATGTATTCAGCATGTGAGCGCATGTGGCCACTGACTTCTATTCAGAAATCATGTTTCATTGCATCACTGCGCCAGTAAGTGGCAATAAGTAATGTTTATTAAGAGTTGTTCTGCTGTGGCTTTCTTTGTAAATATTTTCATTGGCGGAGCAAAAGTAATTGGCAATACTGTCTAAAATGTAAGTCATACAACGTTAATGTCTTGTTTATCAAACTATAGTGTAAAAAATATCATGCAGTTGTGCTGCTGGTCTTAACTTTGACTAAATGGTATATATAAACTGCTTCAGATACTGTTCCGCTGCCACTTTGCATAGCAAGAGCCTTTTCAGACTACATAAATAGCATTAAACTCATTCACGCTCTGAAAATTGAATCATGCTCATGCATAAGCACACATGAACCTCTGAGAAAACAAAAGGCAATCTGTGTTGTAATTGCAGCGTGCGCGCGCGCACACACACAGTTGACTTCTCTGTTCATAAACACATTTAAGCATTAAATTACAGATGATCAACAACCTGAGGGTCAGAATATCGCATTGAACTTAAAGGGATGTCCTTAAGCTAGTACTAAGATACTCTTTCAGAAAGCCTAGCTGTTTCCCTGACTGACTTCATGTGGGGGCACTTCACAACAAATCCACAGGCTCACAGCTATTACGATTTGTGTGCTTTGTTGAAGATGCAAATTGGGTGTAATTGTATTTGGCACGTTGTCAACTTTGATAGCGCCGCTCTCTGTATATTTTACACAGTGTTTTTTTTAATTGAATGACGATGTACTAGGGCTATTTTCCCATTGTTTTGAATAGTTTGCTTCTGTGCTGAGGATATGGGCATGTGAAACAAAGGAATTATGTTGCAGCACCCTCAGGAATAGCTTCTGAATTAAGTGTCTGCAGAGACATTAACATCAGCTGCCCTCCAGTACAGAGTCAATAACCCTGGTGGCGGGCAAGCAATGATGTCTTGTTCAGTGCTTCAATTGCTTCGTATCTCGTCGAGGTAAAACACAGCATTTCTAATGAAAACACAGTTAAGGTGATGGCAGACATGGACGATTGGGAATTTGCAGTACAAGAGATGGCGTAAATGAGAAATAAAAAATAAATTGATGATAACTGCTGGTAATGAAAGTAGAAAGATGCAAAATAAAAGAACAGTCACTAGTAATCTCAGGCTGTTGGATTAGTATCTCTATGGCAGAGGGTTTTAAGATGGGGTCCTAGGCAGTGTTGCCAAGTCTGTGGTTTTCCCGCGGAATTGGGCTACTTTAACACTGTTGTTGCGAGTTGTTTTTCAAGTCCGTGGGTTGGAGCAACCCCAATAACATTATATTTAGCCCTTGGAATGTAAAATTTAAATCTGTTGAAAACAGAGTAACTAGAGGTGCAGCTAAAGCTGGTTGCATAATTCCACATAGAAAAACCTCATTTGGTCAAGCTGTTTTTTCATTCAGAGCATCACATCAGTGGAATTCAATACCACAATCAGTTAGAGAATGCACATCATTTAACTCATTCAATCATAATTTTAAGAAATGGCTTCTTCATAACCAACAATGTGAACAGTAATGTTGTTTACATATCTTAATAAAAGTTGCTTTCTATTTAAATTTTTCTAATACATATTTCTTTTTTTTGATTGTCAGTTAATTTTTGGTTGAATTTCGTTATTGTTTTTTCTATTTCGTTTCTTTTGTTCCTCTAGTTCTTTGGCTTAATAACCTCTGGCATATATATATATATATAAATATATTTACTTTTTAATAGGTTTTTACTAAGTTTTTTTCTTTCTTTTTTAAAATATTATTTTCAATTTTAAAGGGGTCCTATTATGCTTTTTCACTTTTTGATCTTTAGTCAGTGTGTGGTATGTATGTTTGTGCATAACAAAGATCTACAAAGTTACAAATCTCAAAGTCCACTCCAAACGGAGATATTTCGTTTTTAAAGAAATCCCTTTTCAAGAACTACAACGAGTGGCTCATTTGGATTACAAGCTTCGTTTTCCGGATGTTATGATGTCATAACGCAGTCCATTAGAATATGTTTAAATAAACCCTGCCTACTGAAATTCGAACAGTTGCGATGCAGCACGGAAAGATGCTTTTAGGATACTTCAACGAAAGAGCATAATAAGACCCCTTTAATGAAGAATGAGTAAATTTACTCATTCATTAAAAAAACCTGATAAAAAGTCATTTTTTCTAGATATTTTAATAATATGTTTTAGTACAATGGCAAAATAAAAGCCAATTAGTAAAGTTTGAAAATACCTAATTAACTTTGTTCTATTGATAATATAATACTTAATATTTTTCTCACAAAGTATAAATGTGTGTTTATAATAGGGCTGAAACAATTAGTCGACATCATCGACAACGTCGACAATAAAAGATTGTCGACAAATATTTTTGTTGTCGAGTATAATCTCATATGACGTAATGTAAGAGCCTGCAATAATGTGGTTTGACCAGTGTGGTGCTGTAGCACAAGACTGTAATTCAGCCCTCCTGGATGCAATTCAAGAGAAAAAGACAAAGACACACAGCACTTCAGAGCAAATGCAGCTGACGTTTGGATGAGTATATATATATATATATATATATATATATATATATAGCACACTTTCATCTCAGTAACATAATAAACAAAAAACAAAAACTGACAGCAGTGTGAAAGTAGCAGTTAAAAATGCATCTCATTACAACAATGTGGATGTTTGCACAAGCTCTGCAGTTCAGTAACGTTAAATAATTTCATTACAGTGATAGTTTGGTTTACAGAGATCAAAGCTTGATCTAGCTTAGGGCTGTTCTGGTTACCATAACCCTAGTCTGAATGATGTGTATAAGACAGTTTCTCTATCTGTCATCTCATTTTGTGTGCCAAATGCTTCTATTTGTATAGTGAATTGGTAACACTTTACAATAAGGTATCATTTGTTAACATTAGCTAATGTATTACTTAACATGAATGAACAATGAACAATACATTTATGTATTCATCTTTGTTAATGTTGGTTAATAAAAATACAGCTGTTCATTGTTTGTTCATTTTAGTTCACAGTGCATTTAATGTTACAAATGTTAAAAACACAACTTGTGATTTGTATAAATGCATTAGTAAATGTTGAGATTAACATTAACTAAGTTTAATAAATGCTGAGATTAATAATATTAACTAAGGTTAAGTAATGAACGTTTTTGTAAAGTATTACCAATTAAATGTATAATAATTGTAGTTACATAATATGCTTTTCTACAGCTAAAGTTATCTTTATGTTAGAATATGTATAACATAATAGTTTTACTAATTGCAAAAGCTGAAATAATCAAAGTCTACTGATTAATCAGTTAAATAATCAACGATTAGTTGATTACTCGCTCTAATAATTGTTAGATTAATAACGTGCAATAAAGGTAAAATTGTTTGCACTACAAATCAGTGTGTTCGTAATTAAGATAATACTTTAAAAATAATATGGTAAGACACACCAATTAAACAGCAAAACAAGCTGTTTTGTATAGAGACTCGAAGCCAGATCCATAAGGTTTACAAATGGCTGAGCCCACTCTTACGGGAAAAATAAGGTGGATATAATGTGATTTACCTTTTATGTGAAAAATTACTTCATATCATATCACATCAGGGATCATCATATTTGGATGATCTTGGCATCAAAAAGTTTAAAAACTCTAGAGTCTGTGTGTGGAGCGAGAGATTTGATTTTATGGGTAATAGTGAACGCTTTCTGATGCGACAGCTGATTGGCACGAGAACAAGACACATTGTCATAGGATATCCTCCACATCTAAAGTGTGGGTGCAGCATCTGAGCCACACAGCAGCTGGGTGTGAGTGGCACTACAGAGAAGTAGTTTGTTCCCTCTGCTAAACACAGTAATCCTATTTTGAAGAGGTCTATTTGAAGGAGAGACACTCTCAGTGCCTGAGAGTGCTGGGCTACAGTGGTTTTGTTACTGATCTGGGACATATGAGGAGTTACAACACTGTGTTGAGTGCTGTTTGTGTGCATGTGTGCACACAGGGACGGTGGCAAGAGTCCCGTCTGTGCTGTAATACAAGAGGTGCACAAGTTTGTGCATGTAGAGAAACCAGACGTCTTCTTTCTAATGTAACACAAGCAGTGCATTAGTGTCTGTACATTGACAGTTTGACTCTCATTATTGTAAGGAGTGTGTTAGTTTTGCATAAGGGCAAGTGGGACATGAGGGGTAGGTGGTAATCTGTGAATGAGAATTGGCTTCTTGCCGAGGGGCCCGTTCCCACGGAGACTGTTCTTGGGTTCTAGGCGGCGCGCAGTGCAATTGGAACATAATGTTGATGTCTTGACAGTTTCACCTGTTCTTAAAGGAATAATCCACCAAATGAAAATACTGTATGAGTCTTTTTCATCTGAACACAAAAGCAAATCATTTAATGAATATCCGGTTTGGTGAATTCAAAATAATGGCAGTGCGTCATGATTCACTTTCATGCTTAATAAGGCAGCCAAGAGCATCGGAAAAAAAAATGCATGCAGCTAACTGATCATTTTCTAAGTGCTCCTGTTTTGGTCAAGAACAATATTTAAGCCAGAGGTAAATCTCAGTTATATATAACACACACACACACACACACACACACACACATCTATATGTATATATATTAGTGGTGTTAATCAATAAAAAAAAAAAAATCGCACATTTTTCCTGACATTAATCATGATTGATCGCGATTAATCCTACCTGACAGTAAAGTTTTTAATTATACTTTTATATTGCAATAATTTCACATTCATGCTTCAAATTAATGTAGAAACAACATAAAGAACATATATTTTTAATATTTTTAATGCCATCTTTTTTCATGACTGAAGGCAAGAATCACTGACTCCAACTGATGAATTCCCCCACCTAATATTTCACCACTGAATATAACCATTCAACTTTCCAGTATAATTGAGAGCTATCACTTTAACATTTATTAGACTTTAAAAAATAATTTCTAATTTAAATGAACTTGAAACAATCTTTATATGAACCCATTATAATAAATGTCATATAGGCTAGCTACCTGTGCCCTGCAGCAAGAAAATATAACTCAAAGTTATCAAACGCTAAATTATATGAAACTATAAATTATATAAAGATGAAGCTTAAAACTACAGAAGTTGTTAATTTCCTCTTTTTAATTTGATGTGCTCGTAAAGGCCCTGTGCACATCTAAATAAACGCATTTCTTTAGCAGTTGTGAGTGGGGTGGCCAAACCTAGTCACGTCCATGCGTTAATTGCGTTAAATATTTTTAATGTCTTAAAATGGAAAAAAATAATCGCCTAGTTTTGACACCACTAATATATATATATAATGTGTGTGACTCCGGACCAGTCATTTTTTAAAACTGAGATTCATACATCTAAAAGCTGAATAAAAAAACAATTCTGTTGATGTATGGTTTGTTAGGATTGGACAATATTTGGCCAAGATTTAAAAATACTATTTAAACTACAACTATTTAAAAATCTGGAATCTGAGGGCAAAAAAATCAACATCATTATACAGATTTTTCAGAATAAGAATCAGAATCAGAAAGAGCTGTATTGCCAAGTATGTTTGCGCAAACAAGGAATTTGTTTTTGTGTTGTTTTTGTGACAACAACAACACAGACAATAAAAAATAAAAATAAGATGAGAATAAAAAATACACATATGCAAATATAAATAGACAAAATTATATAGAAATGTAAATTAAGAAATAATTTGCATGTACATTTGTGCTATTGATGATTGATGAAGGTTATTGCACATATTTTTATTGCACATATTGGGTGAACATTTAGCTGTTCATAAGGTGGATTGCCTGGGGAAAAAAAACTGTTTTTGTGCCTGGTTGTCCTGGCATTAGGGGCTCTGTTCAAAAAGGGAATGGCTTAGATGTGAGGGATACAGGGTGATTTTCTGAGCTCTTTTCCTCACCCTGGATGTATACAGTTCTTGAAGGGTGGGCATTTTTTTGTGTTTTTTCTATATAATAAATGAAAAGGTTTCTTTTTTCTGTTTTTAAATATTTTACTTAAAGTAAGTTTATAACTGGACTGAACTGTGAAAGAGGTGCACAGGATGGCCATGATGATGATAACAGAATTTTTATTTTTTTTTTAGAAGAACACACTGCATGTAGTTTTATTTTTTCCCAAATTCTTTATTATTTTTTTTCCCCCAAATTCCTTTTTTTCTGTTTTGATTTTTCTGGACTCTGTTTTAATGGTTAAAATTGTATTGATCAAAAAGCATGTGTAATTAATTGCATTTAACCCATCCAAGTGCACACACACAGTAGTAAACACACACCTAGAGCAGTGGGCAGCCATATTGCTATCGCTGGGGTCTCACCTCAGTCGTGGTATTGAGGGTGGAGAGAGTGCTGATCATTCACTCCCCCCACCGACAATCCCTGCCAGAACCTGGGACGCAAACTCGCAACCTTTCGGTTACAAGTCTGACTCCCTAACCATTAGGCCACGGCTGCCCCTGAAAATGACCCTGAAATCATAGGGTCCTATGGATGCATACTTGTATCTGTTTTTTAGTGTTTCATATTTAACCACTGCGACTTGTCTCACTTAAGTCCCCTGCTATGAGTGCCATGTTTTTGAGCCACTGTGTCAAGTTTAAAGAAGTTCATCTTGATTGAGTCTCAAACGTAATTCTTGTGTCGCAAGACACTTAAAAAGACAGCGAGACTCATTGCGACTGTTGAAGACCTCTAGTGTGCGTTTAAAAAGGGCACAAATGCGAGAGCACGTCTTGCATGAGCGGCCTGTTGTGTCTTGGTGTGAGCTGCTGAGTGATGGAACGATGTGGGATTGTTTGTTCTTTTATATTCGCTCGAACTCCTACTTCTGTTCGCTCAGTCTGCTCTCTCCTCCTCTCATCATCCACCTCTCGCTATTTCTCATGCTTACACTCCTCTTCTCTTTTCACAGTGTGTCTCTGGGGATGATGCCGTTGCCGCTGGTGCCACTCTCCCTGTCGCCATGACGATGCCGCTCAGCCCCCTCTCCAGCGACGAGGAGCAGCAAAGGATGCTGGGAAACAGTCAACACCTTTATCCAGGGGCGGAAGAGGAAGAGGAGGAGGAGGAGGAGGAGGAAGAGGAAATGGATGACGACGGCATGGACGAGGAAGGCGAGGAGGAGAACGGAGAGCTGGAGTTGGACGACGAAGAGGAAGTGGACGACCAAGATGACATCAGGCGTGGACCAGGGCGTTTGAGAGGAGGCAGGGAAGAGGGGCACAGGCAAAAAGGCACAATGGCTGGACGACTTCAAGGAGACAGACCGCTACGACCTGGCAACCCAGGCCACACGGCCAACCCGTATTCGTCCAACCCTGGACCCACCCACCAAGCGCCGGCTAATCAGCAGCAGCAACAGCAGCGGAAACTGCGAGAGCGAAGCTCAAGCAACGCACCTGATGACACACACGTAGCTATGATGGTCTTCCGGATTGGCATTCCTGATATCAAACAGACGGTTAGTCACACACACATACACTCAAACCCACACCTGTTTTCCAATTACCCACTTAAACGCTATGCAACATCTGACTTTTGCTAGCCATGCCTGGTTGAGCCCACAGCATACACATTAACCAGGCAGTCAGAGCACCACCGAACACCGCTCTGAGAATCAATTAGGCGAATACTGGGAGTGATACAAGTGTACGAATCTAAAAAAGGGGACATGAATGAATTACACAATCTTGGAAAAGTTGTTCAAGCATTCAGTGCCATCTCAAAAAGTCTGGCGCCTGTGTTCCGCTGTGGCAGGCCAGAACTTGCTCTCTCTTCAATAGGGCCAGACACCTCTCGGTCAATACACATGACCTCTGCTACACAAAAGACCTGCTATACTTACACTTTCCTTCCTAGCAGTACCTTATACTTATATAAAATGTGAATAGACTCTGAAATAGTAGAGCGCAGCAAGTTGACAGTAGGTGGGCCACACACTCCTAAGCAGAAGTGTCATTAGCACTTTCAATAAGTTTGTTTACATGGACTTTAAAAGTTGGGTTGGTTAATCAGTCTAAAGGTGCTACATTGAAAGATCAATGTAGCACCTCAGTTCAAGAGAAGCGGAAACATGAACTGATCATCTCCCCTGCTTTAATACCAGTTTCAGCATGAAATAAACATGAATTAACATCCGAAGGTATGTTAAAAGAAAGAGCACAACTTAACAAAACCCGTATTCTGTCTCATGCAATCGTCACATAACGTCAGATTTACCTCAGTCAGCTAGAAAACGTACCTTTATTGAGGAGCATTTTGCTAAATATATGCACCATATAACATAAATGTTTAGTTTATGTTTGAATAAATCTGCCAGATTTTTCCTTTATATATGCTGATTATACTTTTAATCAGTAAGGATGCATCAGTATAATACATTTATAATGTTTTAAAATATTTCCGTTCTATTTCTGTTTAAAATGGATTCTGTTCCTTTAAACTTTCTATTCATCAAAGAGTCCTGAAAAAAATGAAGAACACAAATGTTTTCAGCATTAATAATGATAAGAAATGTTTCTTGGGCAGCAAATCAGCATATTATATTTCTGAAGGATGATGTGACACCAAAGTCTGGAGTTATCACAACAATACATTTCATTTGAAAATATATTAAAATGTAGTTAAAATTGGGGCTGCCCTTGACTAAAGATTTTTCTGGTCGACTAGTAGTCGTCCATTTTAAGCATTAGTCGACTATTAGTCGCATATTTATTAACAAACCATATAACTCATAATAATGAGCCTTTAATCGCCTACATAGCCTTATAAGAGCTGAAGCGTACATAAAAAAAGCTTGCCACAGTGCACTGGCAGGGGTAATAATTATGAATGTGTCAGGGGAAAACAGCAAGGAGACTGCATTAATGTTTTAATAATTTATTAATAAACTACTACTTTATATGAAGCCAAAGACACTGAAGGCCATTGTACACTGAGTCCAAAATTTTCGTCTGAATATTTCAGACCTTAAAGGGGGGTACAATGGTGTTTTGTATATTCAGAGTTGTTTGCAGTGTTAAAGAGTTAGATTCTCATGCTAAACATGGCCAAAGTTTAAAAAATAATTTGGACGAATGACCGAGAATTTCCGAAAATCTTACTTCTGGGATGATACAAGTTTTCGGCCGGTCTCGTGGCTTTCGGTGGTGGAGCTCCTTATTTGTGCATTTCTCCCAGAAAAGCGTGCCCGTGCACCCACGAGTGCAAAAAAGAGTGCACCCATCAACGCTCTTCATTCGGCTGCACTGCTGCAAGGGATTCACTCAGGAAGAATGTCTCTAAAGAGGTGTGGTTTTGGTTGTAAGGCAAAGATAACTTTGCTCAGCTTCCCGAAGAACCTAGTGTTATGTGAACAGTGGATGCAGTTCTTTTTTCCGTGGCAGCAAAGGAGTTTTGCAAGTGTGTTTGTTGACAAACGTTCCATATACAAGGCCCAGTTCGACACTGGATTTGCACATTGTTTGATACTGAAAGATGGAGCGGTCCCAACTATAAAAGATCCTGCTCATGATTCAGAACTGCAGATGGTTAAAAATAAAAATCCAGCATGTTGCCCACCCAACTTATTAGGTAAGATTAATGTTCAAATGTAAATAATGAGTAAATAACTATAAAATAATATTATGGTTATAAGACTGTTGAGTTGCTTTGTGTTGTTATTATGCTTGTGCGTCATATACTTTAGGAGAGTGGGGGTCCCGAGGTACTGGCATGGTTATTTTGGGGGTCAAGGGCTGAAAAGTATGGGAACCCCTGCTCTATAGGTACTCAAGATTAACATGAGATTAGGTGAAACTGTATATGTTATGTACCCTTTAAAAATAAACACATTATGTCAATCACGTTTGCACACTGCCTCTGAAAATTTTGTCTGTCATAAAAAAAAAAAGATAGATTTTTTTTTGCTTTTTTCGCATCCGTAGCAAGCATTTTGAAAGGTGTTTTGACAGTTCAGAGCCATTGTACAAGCCAACGCAAAAATCCAGAATTGCGTCTGAAAAGTTTTTTTCTCTTTTTAAAAAGAAAGTGGACAACAAAATTACCTCGCTGCTTGAAGATTTAATTTAACATTGTAATGCGAATTTTTCGCAACAGATGAATTAATAAGCATCGGACAAGGTTTCTGTGCATGACGAATTTTTAGGATTATGAATAAGAAAAAACGCATACGAAAATTTCGGACTCGGTGTGCAATGATCTTGACTCGTCATCTCCACAGTAGTGGATGCACCTGTATGCATTTTATATGGATTACATAACCTGAGAATAATTCTTTTATATTTACATTTAAAAGTAGACATTTCACTCTCATTTCACTTTTTTATGTCTCTATAGAGAGACATTTCACTCTCTATACATCTATTTTTCATGTCCGTAAGGCAAGTATACACAGAGTTTCAAAGTTCAAAGTGCTCAAGTTCAGAGAGATAGAGATGGCAGAAACCGCATCCTGTTTGCTTGAATTATTTTACAAAAGCGCAATGTTTCGTTATTATTCTGAGTGCACACCAATAAACATAGTTTCTTTACATATTCAAAAGATGTATTACCTTTATCTGTATGACCAAAAATTATTTAGAGTATTTTAAGAGAAAGTGACCACACCAGCGCCTGTCATCTGTCATGCAGTGTTCAGCTTCCACACTCAACACGCAGACACTTCAATAATGTATATTTTTATATATTATGTAGATGTAAAGCCATATTTGAGGTTGATGACTGTTTGGATGTCCTGCCTGATACCAAATAGATCAGCCGTTAACCATCTGTCCGTCACGGACTGCGTGACTCCATCACTTCCTGTAATTATTTTTGTGACTAAGCGACTAATAAAATTTTGGTCGACAAAGCCTCTTCTTGTCGACTATTAGGGGGCAGCCCTAGTTAAAACACTGTTATTTTTTTGTAATAATAGTTCACAATTGTTTTTACTTGATCAAATAAATGCAACCTGGATGAACATAAGAGACTTTCAAAAACCTACCAGTCACAAACTTTAGAACCGTAGTGTAAACGCAGTTAGTGGCTCAGTGATTCACTAGTCACTTTACTTATTCGGGCCCCATTATTATCAGAAAGAGTTTCAAATAAATCAAAGACATGTCCAATTACTTTGAACTTTTAAGCTATATTATAGTTCACACATCTCTTGATATGGTATATGGTTTTACAGGATTCTGATTGCTCAGGAATCTATATTTAAATATAGGCTGACGCTGGCTGCTGAAATTGCCCTCCAGTGTGCGCTCATACGGTCTGTGTGCGTGTGCATATGTGTGTGTAAGTAGATTTTATCCAGACCTCTCCTCCATACAGATGTGCAAACGTCGACAAAATTGTTTTTTTCCCCAGATAAAGCAAAAAGAAAGAGCGAGAGAGAGAAGAAAGAAAATAACAAGGGAAAGTAAGTACAGGGACTCTAGTCAAACATCAACACGGCAAAAATCCTTCCCAACCAAAATCCTGTAAACAACTGTATGACTTCCCAATAAAAACAGACTCAAGGTGACCTCGACCATTTTAGATGGAGTGCAAAAGAGAGGAAAAAAAAAGATATGGGTTCGAAGTAGCCCAGTAAAATGCGAGTGATGGTTTTCAAGTGAAGCTCTTTTTCGCAAGACAGATTAAGAGGTTCAGTGGTTTGAGGAATGAAATCACCACTGCTGTAATCCGTTTATTGTACATCACAAATTAAAGCAGGCACTTTTAATTAAAGTCACTGTGGACATGTTTGCCGAAAGGGATGCAAATGATGACGCTACTTCCTCCCAGACCAAAAACACGATAGGATGTAGTACTCTACAGTATATTTTTATAGTTGTGCTTTATACGTTTGAATGACAGTACTGAGGTTTACTTTCTAATCATGCTCCCTGGCCTGTCCTATAGCTGTGGGCAGTGGCAGGAGATTAATGATTCATGAATAATATGATTATGCTTGATAATTGAATTAAAATTGTAGACCTGGGCCCAGAGTTTTATTTCAGTGGAAGTCAAACTAAAGGCGGTTTTGCTGCCTCGCTGCCCATTTGACCAGTTACTCAACAGAGCTTTTGATTGCCTTCTAAGCCACCATAATATAATTTACACTTCCAGTCAAAAGTTTTTGAAGATTTTTAATGTTTTTTTTTTTTAAAGAAGTCTCTTCTGCTCACCAAGTCTGCATTTATTTGATCAATACAGCAAAAACGGTATAATTAAAAAAAAATAAATATTTTTTACTATTTAAATGTGTTTTCTATGTGAATATATTTTAAAATGTAATTTATTCCTGTGATCAAAGCAACATTTTCAGCATCATTACTCCAATCTTCAGTGTCACATGATCCTTCAGAAATCATTCTGATATTATGCTGTTCAAAAAAACATTGTTATCAATATTTATAACAGTTGAGTATATTTTCTTTCAGGATCATTTGATGAATAGAAAGATTCAAAGATCAGCATTTATCTGAAATAAAAAGCTTTTGTAACATTATACACTATACCATCCAAACGTTTGGAGTCAGTATAATATTTTTGCATTATTTGAAAATGAATTATAGAAATGTATACTTTTATTTAGCAATGATACGTCTATTTTAGATAAATGCTGTTCTTCTAAACTTTCTGTTCATCAAAGAAACCAGAAAAACATTCTACTCAGCTTTCACCATAATAATAATAATCATAGTCATAATAATAATTTTTTTTTTTTTTGAGCAGCAAATCAGAATATTAGAATGATTTCTAAAGGATCATGTGACTGGAGTAATGAAGTGAAAATCACAGGAATTTAAAATTACGTTTTAAAATGTATTCAAATAGAAAACAGTTATTTTAAATACTGTTTTTGCTGTACTGATCAAATAAATTCAGGCTTGGTTTAAAAAACATGAAAATCTTACTGTTCAAAAACTTATTTTATTTTAAACTTAAACTGGTATTTTATATATATATATATATATATATATATATATTATTATTATTATTATTATTATTATTATTAGTTTTTAAAAAAATATTACTAAGTAGTTTTTATTGTCAATTTCAGTTATACATTTTATAAATTATTATAATTTAATATAAATTATTATAGTAGACTTTTTGTATCTAATAGGTTAGTTATTATATATATATATATATATATATATATATATATATATATAATATAATCAACACAGATTATTATGAAATGTAGAAATAACTAAGCAAAAATTCTAGGTAATTTATAATTTTTCTAGGAACACACACAAAAAAAAACACAATCTGGCCTATCAATCACTCAGTCAGAAAATATTTTTAATTCTTGCAACCAACTGCCAAACCACACGCACAGGATTGTGGGATATCTGCATTCAAATATTGACCAGATGGAGGCATTTTTGTAGACTTGATGTTACTCAAACACTAGATTTGGACATGCCGAAGGAGCATATTCAAGGTTTTAGCAAGTTTTTTTGTTACCTTTCTCTTTTTATTCTTCATGTTTGTGTAAACCAAACTGTATCTGCTCTTGCTTTTTTTTTTTTTTTTTTTTACTTCTTTTTATGTGGGATTGTATAATTAATGTAGCGGTGCGTACTGTATGTGCATTAGCATGTGTGTTTGTGAGGGGGAAGTTTGTGTATGTTTGTGTGTGAGTGAAAGAGAGAGACAATGAGTGCTATTTTCTTTGTTCCAGTTATCCAAAGCTGCCTATTTAGTCCAACAAGCCACTAGCAAATTGTAATTAGTGTAAAATTGGTTGATAGATGAAACAGGACGGCAGTGAAACACCTGGAGGTGAGCTAGATCGAAAAACTCTGCCAAACATTTTTCTTGTGTTTTTTCAGCCCATCTGCAACACCTGCTTGTGCAAAAATGATAAACGAGTCAAATGCTGCAATACAGTGATGCATTCATAATGTATTAGGTTATACAATCAGAACTTTTATTTAAAAATTTTATTATATCAAAAGAAAATTAAAATTCACATCTATTTTGTGTGTTATTGATGTTATTATGAATGATTCATACATTGTTTTGATCTTGTTATTCTTCATGAAAAACTCAGTCTTCCAATAAAATGTCAGTCTTCTCTCTGTGAGAGAATCACCCTCCATGCAATCAGAAACCAATGTATAGAACTAAGTCCAATCTCTACATTTTTTCTTTTTCAAAATTTCACTTGGACATACGTCACAATTTGGAATAGAAGATCTGTTGTTACCTTCTTTACATTACAAGTAATTAGTCAATTCCCTGTATACATTAAAGAAGGCAGTCAGGTGCGTAAAGCTGTCAATCATATTATTTTATTTAAAAAACCTATAATAAGTCTTGTCTGCCATTCAGGTTCTCTTTTATGTCTTTCTCTCCTTTCTCTTCCTGATTTCAGTTTTGCCTCAAACCATGTTCTTTTATGAGTCTCCCTCTCTCTCTCTCTGTTTTTTCTGTGTGGAGTAATACGTCCACATAATCCCAGTACATTAGGCCTGCTCTACATACCAGCTAATTCACCCTCAATAAACTGCAATTGCTCGTTAATTGTGGTTTAATGAGTTCTGGGAGAGACAGGAGGTGCGCAAACACAACCGAGCAAATGTAGGGCCGCGGGATTGCCCACTCACCCTATAATGCATTATACGCTTTTGGACGCCGATTTGCCATCTGACATCAAGCGGTGACCCAAAACAGAACTAGAATGGTTTATCATACAAAATGTACTTGAAATCAAACACTGAATTTAATAGTGTTTTCATGAACTGCATAGGAGCTGTGTGCTAAATAGTGATAGTAATAGTGAAACAGCTGTGTTGGCATTGTCAGAGTGACCCTGCATCTCACACTCATTAACCACAGAGTCCGCCTGAACCAGAGAGCTTAGAGCTACAGTTAAAAAGTAAAGATGGAGGGAGAAAGAGAGTGAGGGGGATGGAAAGAGGATAGGAGAGGGAAATATGGGAGGGAAGTATTGATAAATTGACCCTTGCCCCCCCCCCCCTTTTGCTGTTGCTACGGTTTTTTTATAGAGATGTCTCCAGCTCCCCAAGGCTGCATTTATTTGATCAAAAATACAGCAAAATATAACTACAATTTCAAATAATTGTTGAAATACCTTTTAAAACGTAATTTATTAATTGTGATTTTATAGTAGAATTTTCAGCAGCCATTGCCTTAGTCTTCAGTGTCACATGATCCCTTAGAAATCATTCTTACATGATGATGTGGTGTTTAGTAAACATTTCTTTATTATTATGAGCGTTAAAAGAAGTTGTGCTGCTTCATAATTTTGAGGAAACTGATATATTTTTTTCCAGGAAACATGATAAGTAGAGCTCAAAAGAACAGCATTTATTTGAAATAGAAATATTTTGTAACAATGTAAAAATACTGTCACTTTTGATCAATTTAATGCATACTTTCCTAAAAAAAATCTTACATTTGTTTGTTTCAGTTCCCTGGCTTTGTTCTTTTACTTCAAGTACAGTTGTGGGTAAAAGTTTACATACACCTTGCAGAATCTTCAAAATGTCAATTATTTGACCAAAATAAGAGGGATCATACAAAATGAATGTTTTTTTTTTTTTTTTTTTAATTAAGTACTGGCCTGAAATAGGTATTTCACGTAAAATACATTTACATATAGTCCACCAGAGAAAATAACAGTTGAATTTATAAAAATGACCCTTATCAAAAGTTTACATACACTTGATTCTTAATACTGTGTTGTCACCTGAATGATCCACAGCTGTTTTTTTGTTTAGTGATAGTTGTTCACGAGTCCCTTGTTTGTCCTGAACAGTTAAACTGACTGCTGTTCTTCAGACAAATCCTTCAGGTCCCACAAAACCTTTGGTTTTTCAGCAATTGTGTATTTGACCTATTTCCAATAATGACTGTATGATTTTGAGATATTACAGAATTTACAGTATTACAGGTTCAAATGCTCACTAATGCACCAGAAGTAAAAACAATGCATTAAGAGCTGGGGGGTGAAAACTTATAATTAAACATATTTTGTCTTCTGGGAAACATGTAAGTGTCTTCTGTAGCTTCTGAAGGGCAGTACTAAATGGAAAAAAAAAGATATTTAGGCAAAATAAGAAAAATGTACACATCTTCATTCTGTTCAAAAGTACACCCCTGGCTCTTAATGTATCGTGTTTCTTTCTGAAGCATCAGTGAGCAATATTCTGTAATAGTTGCATATGAGTCCCTCAGTTGTCCTCGGTGTAAAAAGATGGATCTCAAAATTATACAGTCATTGTTGAAAAAATGCTGAAAAACCGAATAATTTGTGGGACGTGAAGGCAGTTTAACTGTTCAGGACAAACAAGGGACTCATGAACAACTATCACTGAACAACACATTTTGTATGATCCCTCTTATTTTGGTAAAATAATTAACATTTTGCAGATTCTGCAAGATGTATGTAAACTTTTGACCTCAACTATATGAACCTCACTAATATCACATTTGTTTAGACTTGCGCTTTATGAAAACCAAACCTGTTTGCCTGTTTACCTGAGCGTGATGCAAAAATGCGAGGTGATTGTTCATCGCCGATGAACGGTGCTCAGTGGGAAATTAATAGAATTTGTATTCTGTATAATGAACATGTAAGAATAAATCTGTTCTTAGATACCAATGATAACAAGAACGCAGCATGCACTCTCCTCTCTCTTGTGGGATACTCTACACTAGTTTTAAAACAGCTGCACCACTCTTGCCATTTTGTGCAATAGCAAATGCTCCGGGCACATGATCTAAGCTTAAATCTAATTGGACAGTCCATGTGATCGCAGAGTAAACAGACAGGACGAAAAAATTTCTCACTTTTTCAAATGGTCGCGCCTTGTGTGAATAGCCCCATAGGGATCTATTGTTTCGATTCAGAAGCATCACTGCGGCAAACATTCACATTTAGTGTGAAAAAAACCTTAAGATAAAATTTTTTTTTTCCAGTGAAAGAGAAAGGTAGTTGAAAATGAGAAGTATACGTAATTGTGAACGCTAGACGGGAGTGGTCTTGAAGATGCAATGATAGAGAGAGAGATAGAAGAGTAGGAGGAGGCAGTGAAGGTTATTTCCCTAAAGATCTCATTAAAGTATACTAATCCCCCCTGCTCTTGCCCTGCAGAAACAGGCCTGAGGGAGCTGCTAGAAAGTGAGAGACACACATGGAGGGTTACATGAAACATTGTACTAGTCAAACATGAGTAAACACATTAGTAAGACTACAACATCATGTAATGCTTGCATATATACGACAGTTTCCAATTACAGCAGTGGTTTACTTTGTTATAATTTGAAACGGTTGCATATTTTATGTTAATTTAGTGCTCTCTCCATGAGAAGCTTTACAAGTTTCATGGAATAAAGTCACACACATATAAAGTCTCAAAAATGATACATTTCCATGTCCTTATTGAACACTCCTAGGGTGACCACCTGGCAATAGATCAGTTGCGGGACATAGATGTGATTTTGCGGGACAATGCGGGACATGTGTGAGACAGATACATTTTCCACTGGTTATGCTATGTAAATACTGACTTCTGTTGTCATATACACTTATCTATGTTTCTGAGTGCGCACATAAGCATAAGAAAGCACGTCTGTTTTATGTGAGAATGAAGAGAATCCACCTGCGAGAGAAGAAATTTGTGCTTGCGCATTTTGATGAGCCCTGGCATTACAATAATGCGCTCTAGACATTTGTCATTAAAATAACGCCATAGAAACCACCTCAAATGAACTAAAATAACAAGAAAGTCATGTCTAAAAGCTGCATTGATTTTTTTAAATTTTTTTTTATATTGGTTAAAATGAATGGAGAATATCGTGCTCGACCATTTCCCTCGGTGGTGCTATATCATGAGGTCTGCACATCCTTTGCATGGAAAAAACACAGCAAAAAAGAATAAATAAAAAGCTTTCTTAAAAAGGCAAAAGAACGAATGCACATTAATAATTAAAAACCAACAGACTGATGAAAACTCTAAACACACCATGTAAACATTAACTGATTTTAAGATGAGTTTTCAGAAGCTGGGTGATTCAACAAGACAATAGGGATGCACGGTATACCGGTACTGGAAAAATACCGGTAGATATTTTATTTCAAACCGTTCAATACTATAATTTTGATCAATTCGGTATTTTATACACTGCTGTTCCGAAGTTCGCCTGTAGGCGGCAGTGCTTCCCAAATTGCTGCGAAACGGGTAAATGAAACGTGACAACAGAACAATGCGATTGATCATCAAACAGGTGAAACTCCATCAACGCGCTCGAAACTAGTAAATGGAGACAACAGTAGAAGTGAAATATGACATATTTTTGCATACAAAACAGATGATAAAGCAACTTTATGTAAGCATTGCTATAATAAATCATTTGTTGGCACACATCAAATCTTGCCAAGCATTTGTGACTTGCTCATCCTGATCTTTAACGCGAATTTAGAGATTGACAGGTGAGTTCATCATTTATAAATTCAGGTTTATCTATCAGTTTAGCTTTGGTCACATAAAATTAGCACTTTTATTTCAAACAATCAAATATTAATTGAATTTAAATGAAGCAAGAGTTTTGCTATATTAATTTTAGTATCAATAATATGAGGTATTTTTCGCCTATGCCGTCAACCGCTAATATGAAGCAACCGAGAGAACTAGAGAGATACTTTTTTTTTACTTTTTTTGTGTCTGAAATCTGAAAACAACCAGAGAGACGTAATAACATGATTTTAAATACTTTGACTGTTAGAATAACACTTTACAGTAAAGCAACCTTTGTTAAAATTCTTTAGGTAAGCTGACCTAACAGTATTACAGCACTTATTAGCCTAGGTCAAAAATGAGTTATAAATGAACTAATACATGTTAAAATCAATTACTAAGTTGTTTTCAATTCACTTACCTTTTGAGGCTGGTTATTTGTCACCTATGGTATCGATTTAGTATGGATAGCCTACCAAAGTATTCAATTCTGGTATCGTACCGAAGCCAAAATTATGGTATCGAGCCATCCCTACAAGACAATAAATAAAGTATATAAGCAACAGAATGACTTTGACAGAAGAATACATGCCTTCTGGAGTGGCCCAGTCCTGACCTCAACCCAACTGAGATGATTTGACATGACCTTAAGAGTGTGATTCACTCCAGACAACCCAAGAATATTGCAGAGCTGAAAGAGTTTTGTAAAGAAGAATAGTGCAGAATTCCTCCTAACCTCCTGAAGGTCTGATTCGCAATTACAGGAAACATTTGATGGAGGTTATTGTTGACAAAAAGTCATCCAGTTACTAAATCCAGCTATTCCGATTCTTTTTCCCCACCCTACACTGTGAATGTTCCATGAACATATATTTTTGTGTTAGGCATACTATGTTTGTCCATTGTTGTTGTGAGATCAAATTGTATGAGCCATTTAACCCATAGTATGTTTACATTTACATACAATGCTGTTCAGAAGTTTGGGATCAGTAAGATTTTTTTTTTTTTTTTAAAGACATTTCTTATGCTTATCAAGGCTGTGTTTATTTGATAAAAAATACAGAAAATATCTGAAAATAATCTGAGATATTACTATGATGTAAAATAAGGTTTTTCTATTTTAATATACATTAAATTGTATTGTTATAAAAGATTTATATTTTAAATAGATGCTGTTCTTTTTCACTATTCATCAAATAACCAAAGAAAACATATCACCAGTTTCAAAAAATATTAAGCAGCACAGCTATTGTCAACATAGATAATTCTAACAATAAATCAGAATGATTTCTAATGGATCATGTGACACTGAAGACTGGAGTAATGCCTGATGAAAGTTCAGCTTTGCATCACAGGAATAAAATATATTTTACAATATATTAAAATAGAAACCATTATTTTTTTACTGCAATAACATTTTGCAATATTACTTTTCTTTTCTGCATTTTGATCAAATGAATGCAGACTTGATGAGCATAAGAGACTTCTTTAAAAAAAAATTACAAGTCTTACTGATCCCAAACTTTTGAATAGCAGTGTACTTTTTCATACAACTGTACAATGATGTCTTTAATAGTTCTAACATTTCCAGAGTAAAGTAAAAATATTGATTTGCCATGCCCAGCAGTCCTTATGTATTATATCAGCAAAAAAAGGCATTTTTCTGTTATGTATATTATACACAGTCTGCAGGGATCCCAGCCCTTTGAATCAATAATGAAGTTTGAATCAGGGTAATCTAGGACATTTGGCAATGTGGGACAACTAAACTCAATTGTGTGAATTTTTGTAATGGCCATGTTCGTAAATCTATGTTAACATGACCCTATTCTACCTGGGTTGTTATTTGAGAAAGACTTGTTTGTTGGTCTGACAGTCAAAAGTGCAAATCTGATTTGTTTACATGTATATGCACAATTTCTTTACCCGCAAGGGTGCTTGTGCCATAAATGATTTTTAACATACTTGGGCATGAAATCCAAAACATTGGATTCCACTAACTTGTTACATTAAATAGGCTGTCCTATGAGTGCCAGTCTCATAAAAAAGTCACTGGAGCACATAAGTTAAACCAAACTATTAAAACAAAGTTCCCTTTTTGATATTTTAGCTTTGAATGTTGTACCTCTTGGCACCGAGCCTAATTAAAAAAAAAGTAGACATGGAAGTAATGGGTTCCAAACAGAATATTAGCTAAAAAAACAGAGAAACAAGTATGAAAACGGCAAGAGAGAAAGATGAAGCTCTCAAACAGAATCTTTATCAATAAAGCAATTACACCAGGAGATACAAGCAAAGACATTTAGGCACATTTTGGTAAATTAGCTAATCTGTTTAGAACGTCTATCTATAAATTGTTCCTCAACACTTTGAAACACCACAGGATGTCTGGCTTATTGTCAGTGGAAAAAAAGAGAGGATGGCATTGTTAAGAAGTCTGTGGTTTGGACCTGAAAATAATAGCTCTTAGATTAACTGCCAAATTACTATAATTAGATATCATTATAATAAATCATTTTCCAGGTTGATTATCATTCCAGCAAAATTATTGTAATCACATGGGTGCAGACGAACTCACGTCTACATCTGTGTTCTGCACTTCTTTGTTTTTGTTTTTTACTCCTTTGCATTGTATGTGGAGTTAAAGGGACTCAAAAATAAAAATTCTGCCATTTTTTAACTTAATGTAACGAACGAGCCACATATTCTCACTCACCTGATTTCTAATTGGACTCAGCTGCACGTCATCAGACTCCACCCTATTTAAACACACACCTCAACTGCACTCCCTGTTTGGTCTCACTTCGAACAACAGACTTAACCATGCAACACGCTGATCTCCCTGTGGATATTCCTTCTACTCCAGTGTGCTTCTCCCTCTAAGTTACATTCACAATTTACCCGTTCATTTGCTTACCTGGATATTCGCTACAGTCACCGAGTCACTGTCGAAGTCAAAGGACATTATCATTCAGTCACGTTGCATTTCCCAGTTGTTTACAAGTCAGTTTACTCACCTGATTTCCCGTCTTCAACTGTTACAAAATAAACTTGTTTTATCTTACCCTCTTTGTCTGAGTCGTTCCGTTATAGAAGACCAGACCATACCAATTTTAGCAGCAGGATGAGCACTTCAGACCCAATTCAGGAGATTGTAGATGGCCTCAAACGAGCACTCACGGAATCCATCACAACCGGCAGCACCACTTCTTCGTCTTCCATCATCACCAGTCATACGTCATCACCAGACTCTCCACTTATATGTTGCTGGTCAGTCTGCTTCCTGAAACCTCAATGACCTCAGACTGTACTCCACGTAAACTCCACTTCCATTGAAAGTCCCGTCGAAAAGCAATCTGTGAGTATACCTACTTGTTATGCCTCCTTCAGTGATGCCTTTTGTCCCAAGAGGGTGACCCAGTTACCACCTCATCCGCCATGGGACTGCGCAATAGCCAGTGTGCCGTGGGAGAATTTATCCACTTTCCATCCCAGAACAGAATGCAGTGGAGGAGTACATCGAAGAGGCTCTTCAACAAGGATACATCTGACCATCAAAGTCCCCTGCTGCTTCAAGCATCTTCTTCGTGACCAAGAAGGACGGAGGCTTGCGGCCATATATCGATTACAGAGCCCTCAACAACATAACCGTCAAGTTCCGGTACCCCCTTCCTCTTGTCCCAGCTGCATTGGAACAACTTCGAGGAGCATCCGTGTTCACTAAGTTGGACCTCCGCAGTGCATATAACCTCATCCGAGTATGTGAGGGGGACGAGTGGAAGACCGCCTTTGTGCCCTCTTCAGGACACTGAATATCTGGTCATGCCTATGGACTGGTCAATGCCCCCTCCGTATTCCAGGACTTCATGCATGAAGTACTCCGGGAGTTTCTGCACAAGTTCGTGTTGGTCTATATTGACAACATTCTGATTCACTCCCGGAGTATGGCTGAACATTGCCAGCATGTTGCAGAGGTCCTCCAACGCCTCAGACTACAACCTCTTTCTCAAGGCAGAGAAGTGCTCTTCCCATCTACATCAGTGAACACAGAATCCAAATGGACGAGGGGAAGGTGGCATCCCTGAGGACATTGTATCAGACCGAGGACCCCAGTTGTGTCAAGGGTTTGGCGAACCTTTTTTACCCTCTTAGGTGTGACCGTCAGCCTGTCGCCGGGATGCCATCCACAGTCGAACGGGCAGATGGAACGCAAGATCCAGGAGATTGGACGATTCCTCCGGACCTTCTTTCACAGCCACCAGAACTCCTAGAGCCAGTTCCTGGGTTGGGCCGAGTATGCCCAGAATTCGCTACGTCAGCCTGCTACAGGACTTACACCTTTCCAGTGCATACTCTGTTACCAACCCCGGCTGTTCCCATGGTCCGGGGAAAACTTTGGATGTACCATCACTGGTTCCGGGTGAGCGAGAGAATCTGGGACTATTCTCACCATTATCTTCAAAGGGCAATTCACTGAGAAAAACTCCACGCACCATACACCCCCCTCTACTCACCTGGTCAACTGGTCTGGCTATCCACCAGAGACATCCAGATGCACCTCCCTTGCAAGAAGTTAAGTCCCAGATTCATTGGCCCCTTTCCCATCATCCGCCAAATTAATCCAGTCACTTTCCTGCTTAAACTACCCAACAATTATCGTATTCACCCTGCTTTCCATGTGTCACTCCTCAAACCATGTCACTCACCCCAGTCTGTTCCCTCCACAGAGCCTGGCTGGACCCCCTTCTCCATTTGAAAATGAGAATGGCACAACCTACTCAGTCCAGGAGGACCACCACAACCTTGGACTCCCGTCGTGGTGGTGGTCACCTGAAATATCTGGTAGACTGGGAAGTCTATAATCCTGAGGAACCTTCCTGGGTTCATGACATCCTCGACCCCTCTCTACTCACAGAGTTCCACAGTACTCACCCAGATCGACCTACGCCCAGGGGATGAGGTCGACCACCATGCAGACAGGGTCCTTGGCCCTCAGGAGCAAGCCGTGGAGGAGGGGGTACTATCACGAGCCTGGCTCTCTCACTGCCACTCACAGTCTCAACGATCTCCGAACCTGTAATATCAAAGGACATTATCATTCAGTCACGTTGCATTTCCCAGTTGTTTACAAACTGCTTCAGTTTACTCCCCTAAATTCCTGTGTTCAACTGCTACAAAATAAACCTGTTTTATCTAACCCTCTTTGTCTGTCGTTCCGTTACACCTAATGTCGTTTCAATCCTGTATCATTTTTATTCTTTAATAAAATAAACAAAAAGATGTTTTACATTTTTGCATTGCTCTTTTCCTATATAGTGAAAGTAGATGTGAACCAGAAGCTGTTCAGCTCCAAAAAACAATAGTATTGAGTAATAATTGCTTTGACAACACTGGTCACCATCCACTTTTACTACACTCTTAAAAATAAAGGTTCCAAAAGGGTGTTTTTGCAGTGATGCTGTAGAAGTATCATTGTTGGTTCTCCAAAGAACCTTTCAGTCAACAGTTACTAAAAGAACCATTTTGAAGAACATTTTTAAAAATCTAAAGAACCTTTTCTGCGTTTAAAAGGTTCCATGGATGTTTAATGTTCTTCATAGAACCATTGATGCCAATAAAGAACCTTTCTTTTTAAGAGTGTATATTGTAAAAACCAGCTTGAATTTACTGCTATAAACATCTTTTGTGTTTCACAGAAGAAAAAAAGTCATACGGGTTTCATGAGGCATGTATAAAAGATGATGAAATTTTCATTTTTGGGTGAACTATTCTTTATACCCTTGCTTATGCAAAATGTTTGACTTGGACGTACTTAAATGTGATCGAATGTGATTGATATTCCAAAAGTTGTCCACTACACCTCTGACCTCTCTGGAGCAGAGCTCCCTCCAGTGCACATGCACTCCGTAAGATCACAGTGAAACACATACACCATACCATAGCGCACCAAGGGACTGCTGAGATGTTTCTATGGCAACCTGCAGCTTGCTCCACTAATGAACTGGTTGCCATGGTGATGGGGATTGGCTGTGCGCAAAAGTGAGAGACTGAATAACAGAGGGAGGAAGAAATTTCACACTTCTCTATGCCACTGCATGTACACACACACACACACACACACACACACACACGTACACGAAGACAGTGGTAGAGAGAGCAGGAAACTGACCGTTTCAGACTTAACCCCTGAATACAACCATGGACCAATCACAGCAACTCCTCAAGGTCAGAGGAGGGGATTTCTCTCCAGCACTCCGCTGCAGGGCTGTCCCATTTTCACAATTCCTGGAACAGCGCTGCTGTCCCAAAACCCAGCCTGAGCTGCTCGAAGCTACCATGTCCCTTAGCCTGGAGCTTGTGCTTGAGCTTGTAGAGTTTCAGGCGATGTTGTAGCAGGAACGGTGCGGTGTTTGCCGAGTGGGGTGTGTCACAATTTGCAATTCCTGACCTTCCTAAGCATCTATTACGGTACCTGAGCAGGCTGTGGATTATAGCTATTACTGCAGGCTAATTAATCAATTAGCATTGCCGTTTAACACTACTGGGGTGACCAAAGACTCAAATTAGATGTTAATGAAGCTGATGGACAGTTGGTGGTCAGGGGTCTGCTAATCCGACAAGCGGTGGTGTTTCACCTCAGTGAATCACAATGTCTCCCTCTAGTGCACATTGGGTAGAACTGCATTTTTTCTCTTTGGGGTCAATAAGGATAAATGGTAATGTAATGTAATGTAATGTAAAACATACACTGCTGTTTTACACAATCAGTGTATACACAAGTTTTGAATCAGTAAGATTTTGCTTGTTATTATGCATTACTTGATCAAAAATCCAGAAAAAAAAACAGTAATATTGTGAAATATTATTTCAATGTAAAAGAACAGTTTTCTATGTGAATATATTTTAAAATGTAATTTATTCCAGTGATGCAAAGCTGAATTTTCAGTGTCACATGATCATTCAAAAATCATGAACTGAAAACAGTTGTGCTGCTTAATATGTTGTTGGAACCTATGATACTTTTCTTCAGGATTCAGGATTAACAAAAAGTTAAAAAGAACAGCATTTATTTAAATATAAACTACCCTTTCTTTTTTTTTTTAAACAAATTAATATTTTAACTCAAGGATATTTTAAGTTGATAAAAAAAAAGTGATAGCAAAGACTTTATTGTTAGAAAAGATTTCTATTTTGAGTAACGTATTATTTGTCGGAGAATCCTGAAAAAAAATATCACAGGTTCCAAAAAAGTATTAAGCAGCTCCTCGTTAGTATAGTGGACAGTATCTCCGCCTGTCACGCGGAAGACCGGGGTTCGATTCCCCGACGGGGAGACCTAGCTATTTTTAGAGCAGTTTGGGGCCCACTGCTTCGAGAGTGTGTTCACAGTGTGTGTGTGTGTGTGTGTGTGTGTGCACTTGGATGGGTTTCAACATTGCTAATAAATCATATTAGAGTGATTTCTGAAGGATCATGTGACACCGAAGACTGGAGTAATGGCTGATGATAATTCAGCTTTGCATCATAGGAATAAATTATATTTTAAAATATATTAAAATAGAAAACCATTATTTTAAACTGTTATAATTTTTCACAATATTACTGTTTTTTTCTGTATTTTTAATCAAGTAAATGCAGCCTTGATGAGCAGAAAAGACTTCTTTAACCCTTTAACTGTCACTCATATTTTTGAACATAGATGTGAAAATGCAGTATTCAAACTTAATTTTTTATAATTCATGAACGAAAACATTTTGTAACATGATTTTTATTTGATGTATAGTTTGTCATGATTAAATTAGGATTTATTTGTAAAACAGTGAAGTAAACTTAGGCATCCCACTGAGGGGACAGGTGACAATTAAGAGGTTAAAAACATTAAAAATCCTGTTCCTAAACTTTTAAATGGCAACTTAATAATAATAATAATTAGAATCAAAAATGTAATAAACACTACTGTTCAAATGTTTTGTGTCATCTTTTGAAAGAAAGAAATAGAATTTTTATGTAAGGCAGAATGGTTCATAATTAGTGTTTGAAAATAATAAGTGAATGTTTCTTGAGCAGCAAATTAGAATATTAGAATGATTTATCAAGGATTGTGTGATACTGAAGACTGGAGTAATAAATGATTGAATTAAAAATTCAGCTTTGCCATCACAAGAATAAATTACATTTTTAAATATCTTAAAGTAAAAAACAGTTATTTTAATCTCTAATAATATTTCACAACTAGTTTATTTACACTCTTAAGAAAAATGGTTCTATATAGTACGAGAAAAGGGTTCTTTGGCTTGTAACAATAGCAGAACCCTTTTTGGTGCTAAATAGAACCCTTTTTTATAGGGTTCCATAAAGAACCATGCTTTGAAAATGCTATATAGAACTTTATAAATATAAACTTTATTATAAATAACCTTTTCAATGCTAGTTTTTTTCATTAATATTAGTATATTTATGTAATTATTAATATTATTTGAATATACTATGTATTAATTAACTGTTTTATTGCTTTTTACTCTTCTGTCTGGTATTTCAGTATCTTGTAGTGTATATACAACAACAACGTGTCAGTTAGGTACTTTTTATTTTTTAATGACATGAATTGGTAGCAAAAAATGACAGCACTATAACAACAAGAAAACATTAATAGATGCCTTTCACACTGAACATAAATGCTTAAAGAAATAAAAATAGAATCAAAATAGTGAAATGAAGACCAGGTTCCAGTGAAATACTGTATTTTCATAATCCTCTATGATGTCTGTAAGTTCATCATTATGTGTTTTGATGTGACTGAGTGGCAGTTTCTCTCTGCAGATGTCAAGGTTGTAGGATGTGACCGCATCTGAAATACACAATTGAGTTTAGATTTACAGTGTGTCTCTTTCCATTTGTTTTTGTAAAAATAATAAAAGAACCATAAATTAAACATTATTGTTACTTATTAAGTGGTGAAGAGGTTTCCTTAAAAAGCAAAACTGAACAGGGCTGGTCAATTACATGTTCTGTTACACTGAAAAGAGAAAAAGACATGACTGGAAAACAGGAACGATTTAAAAAGTAACAAATTATAGACATTATAAGAAACAAATATTTAACTGATAAGAGTGTGTTGGCAGTCTGTTGGATAACTGAACTTCAGAAGATCAGAAATGAGACAACTTTTTTCTGTTAGTAAAACATAAATAAGTAATTTTAAAAAAAAAAACTATATGGATACAATATGGATCTGTTACTTACGTAGTGAAGAGGATTGTCAGAGCTGCTCACACTTAGGCTACATGTGATTTAAAAAGAAGAGAAAAGAACATATTTGTTTGGAAACCAATACAATTTTAAATTTAATTTTGTATTTAAAAGTAAGAATGAAATCATTTACCTGTTGAGAGTGTGTTGACAGTCTGTAGTTGGATCTCTCAGCTCCAGAAACTCACTAATAAGGTGCTTTGACAGTTACAGATTTGAAAATCAAAAGGGCGGGAATAAAGAACCCTAACTCTAACTCTAAGAACCATTTCAGCATTAAAAGGGTTCTTCAGGATGCTATGGTTCTAAAAAGAACTGTTACTACATGTAAAGAACCTTCAAAGAACCATCTTTTTTTAGAGTGTAGTACTGTATTTATGATCAAGTAAATGCAGCTTTGGTGAGCAGAAAACACTTCTAACCCCAAAACTTTGAACGCTAGTGTATATAATATCAATTAAAAACACAAAAAGCATGAATATTATAAATATGTTATATTACAATATAATATTTTATAATATAAATGACATTTTGTTGAATCGTTTTGTTTTTCTAACAGCCATTTTTTTTCTCTTTGTCTCTGTAGAAGTGTCTGAGGTTCAACCCTGATGCAACCGTATGGAAGGCGAAGCAGCAGGTGTTGTGTAGTCTAACCGAATCTCTGAGGGATGTATTAAACTATGGCCTTTTCCAACCTGCTACTGACGGGCACGATGCCAAGTTCCTGGAGGAAGAGAGGCCGCTCCGCGAATACCCACAATCCTTTGAGAAAGGAGTACCCTACCTGGAGGTACCCTTCCTTTTATTATCCTCTTAATTGTAGGCATTTTTTATTTACACTCTTTTTTTTTTTCTTCTTTCTTTTTTTCATTCTTGTTCTATAATTGAATGTGAATGTTGGTGCTAGGAAACTGCTGCTCTAAATTGTTTGTTGCCTAGGTGATAATAATTCTTTAAGCTGCTTCTCTGGTAACTATGAATCCTAATAGCCCTGATATGATTTATTGGGCATTTGTCTTACAATGAAAAAATTAAATGTTTTGTAGTATTTGTAGGGCACAGAGCAATTAATATTATACAACAACGCAAGGTCTACTCATCCCAAAGTATAATTAATTCACCAAAAGCCCTTCTGATTTGAAGTTGATAATAGGGCTGGGCGATATCACTTATTTTCTTTATGTCTGATACCATGTACTAGTACCAATGTCAATGTTTTTCATTTATTAAGAATGACAGAAAATGAAGGTAACATCTTAACTTAGGTTAGTGTTTCTCAGCATTTCTGAGCTTGTGTTTATTTATAGTGTTTGACACTGTAATACCCCAAGATTGATACATGTATTACATTAGTCCTTACATTACTGTAAACATTTTTTTCCTCCACAAACGCAAATGCAAGTTTCTTTGGCGATTCTCAGTGATCTGTCTTCCACTGACTTTGGCTGATTTTCTTTCACACAGTTCCGTTACAAAACCCGGGTGTACAAACAGACAAATCTAGATGAAAAACAGCTGGCCAAACTACACACAAAGGTAGGCGTCACCACAATAATCATCTTATTCTTTTCCAAAAAAGCTACTTGCTTCTTAGTGTGTATGTTTAATACGATAAGTAGCTTATCCTCAGGGCACTGCCTAGCACGTCTGTAAGCCATGAGTTGTATGTGTCTCCCCCTACAGGCCAGTCTAAAGAAATTCATGGACTACATCCAGGCTGGGGCTGCGGAGAAGGTAGCCAAACTTGTAGACAAAGGACTTGACCCCAACTACCATGACCCTGATACAGGAGGTGAGGTGTCAGGCACTGCACTGTTCCCTTTCTGTGAGAGTTAACAAACTTCCCATTAGTGAGCTGGATAATGAATTACTGCCAGCAGAGCATAAATTGGCCTACGCACATGCTATATGCATATGGAAATCAGGCTGTATGAATATTCAATCAGTGTTTACAGGAATGGACATTTGCATCTTCTCAAATGATCCATGCGGTTTCCAACAAAAGTCATCTGGAGTTTAAATTATGCAACAAATGCGTAAGGTTAACATTATAGACTGAGTGGCTGCCCACTCAATAAACAAACAAAAACCCAATTACTACTCTCGGGCTGTTTAATGAGATGAAACAATTACTGCAGCTCAACGGTTCAGTTCAGTGCGTGTCAACAGACAAAGACCACTGAATTATTTGAATGTATTTGCAACAGGGCAGCATCTTTTATGCCATATTAATTCAAGTTTTTAGCACTTTGATGAGCAGTTGGTGAGCCGGAGACGTGGCCAGACATGCCGTGAAAGCCGTTTTATGGACCAGATGACAATGCAGAGTAATATTAGCATTCGTTTGCGGCAGAGTTTGACTTGCAAGACGGCTACCTTGAGTGTTGTTCACAGTTTGCGTCGTTTGCGTTGTCACAGAGTTGATGTTGTGCTTGCCAGGCTGACAGTCACTTCTCAAACAGACCTTGCTAACGGGGAGTGAGAACTGCTGTACCATTTGCAACCACTAGGAGGCTGATCTGAGAAAAATATTATGTTGCAGTTAAAGGAATAGTTCAGCCAAAAATGAAAATAATAATTTTGTTTGCTCACTTACATGTCATTCCAAATCTGTATAAAGGGATAGTTCACGAAAAAAAGATTTACTCACCCTCAAGCCATCCTATATGTATATGACTTTAAGATGAATACAGTCAGCGTTATATTAAAAAATGCTCTTCCAGTCTTTATAATGGCAGTGAATGGCTGTTGAGATTTTGAAGTCCAAAAAAGTGCATCCATCCATCATAAAAAGTACTCCACACAGCTCTGGGGAGTTAATAAAGGCCTCCTAAAGTGAATCAATGTGTTTGTGTCAGAAAATTATCCATATATATTATATTCTCATTATAATATAATATCATATTATACATAAAACTTTATAAACCGTAATCTCTAGCTTCCGCCAGCTGTCGTATGCACATTCATGAGAGAGTAGCGATGCAGCGGATGATGTAGGAAGTAGGATGTTTGCTATACCGTATTTTACTATACCTTTAATGCAATCCACACTCTAGGTGAATACGGTAAAAGATATAACTACTATGTATCACTGTACTTCTCCAACTGACTGATTACATTAAGAATTACAAATGCAAATGTTGCATTATCTAATTAAATATTGACTCATTTTCATATATTTAGAATTAAGCCAGGTTAAAAATTCTAGTTTATTTAAATTTTTCACTCCATAAATCAGAAAATAATGTCAACAGCCAGAAAAAATACATTTTCCACCACTTTTTATGAATAAAATGTTAAGTGTACAAAATATCTAAACTTAATAAATGATGAGGGAACAAACCCTTCTGTAAAAATAATCAGAATATAGATAGGAATAAAAAAAGTAAAGTTTTGTTAATGCAAATGCTCCTGAGGTGGAGATTTCTGGCTCACTGCCTGAGAAGTAACTTATATTGAGAAAACTGCCTTTAAATATATGTTACAGGTGCACATAGATAAACCACAATAAATTTCCATCAGCCATTACTCCAGTCTTCAGTGTCACATGATTCTTCAGAAATCATTCTCATATGCTGATTTATTTTCAGTGTTGAAACAGTTGTGCTGCTTAATATTTTTTTGGAACCTGTGACACTTTTTTAGTTGATTCCTTGATGAATAAAAAGTTTAAAAGTTCAGCATTTATTCAAAATAGAAATCATTCTAACTAGGGGTGTAACAGTTAACAAAACTCGCGGTACGGTTCGATACGACAGTGGTGTCACGGTTCGGTACGTTTTCGAGACGGCAAAAAGAAAGAAATGGCAGAAAATTTCCTTGATTTTACACATTTTTTTTATTTATTAAAACTATCTATCATAAAGTACTATGCATCACAAAAAAAATTGACGTCAATTGATGTCGAATTTGGTGCTAATTCAAAAGTGAAACTAAAATGTGCACAGACATTTACAAGCTGTTTAAAAGCGATTAAAGCAAGGAAAAAAAGGACATTTCTAACAAACTATCTCACCGTTACAACCCTCCTGGAGTAGGCAGACATCAGTGGGAGAGGCAGACATCAGTTTGTCTGTTACGTCGTTTGGGCTGCCTTGTTGAGTACAGTGGCACTAAGAACATTATATTTCACACTCTGTAAGTTATTTTATTTTCCAAATGTGGTAGTATTAGTCCATGAGTCGAATCGTTTGGTTTGTAATGCGTACCGAACCGAAAGCCTCGTACCAAATGGTTCAATACAAATACGCGTATCGTTACACCCTTAATTCTAGCAATAGAAGTCTTTACTATCACTTTTTATCCATTTTAACACATCCTTGCGGAATAAAAGTATTACTTTCTTAAAAAAAATTACTTACAGAATCCTGAAAAAGAATCACAGGTCCCAAAAAATATTAAGCAGCGCTTTGCTTCACAGGAATCATTTATACGTTAAAGTACATTAAAAAAGAAAAATCTTATCTTAAATTGCAATAATATTCCACTAAATAATTTTCCAGTATTTTTGATCAAATAAATGTAGCCTTGATGAGCACAAGAAATATATGAATCAAGTACCATATATAAATAAAATACCACATATACCAATATTTGTATATGTATGAATAATCTGCCACATTGATTGTTATTATCCATTTGTGTAGTGTAATAACTGATCGCTTGTGTGTGACAGAGACCCCACTTACTCTGGCCGTACAGACAGAGCCGGGCGGAGGAGAGATCATCAGGGTGCTGGTGATGGGGGGAGCTCACATTGACTTTAGGGCAAAGGATGGCTTGACCCCTCTCCACAAGGCTGTCAGAGCACACGCACATACTGCTCTACTGGTAACACACACACAAAACCACAACAGCACCTGTGCTTATGCTAGTAATTAATAAAACAGATTTAACTCTAACCGTCTGTTTTTCTGCTTTTAGACACTGTTGTCTTTAGGGGCATCTCCTGATTATAAGGATCGCCGTGGGCTGACACCACTTTACCACACTGTGCTGATAGGGGGCGACACCTCTTGCTGCGAGACCCTCCTCTACCACAGAGGCAAGCTGGGGCTCCGTGATGAGAATGGCTGGGACGAAACCCATCAGGTACAAAAAATACTGAGAAGATCAGTGTGACATATACAGGAAACACATTATTAAGTGATGTGTAACTGATAACTGCTGTAAAGGATGTAATTGATGTGCCACTGAACAAATGACTTCCGCAAAGACCCGCCCCGCCCGCTTCGTTACTGTCTCTGCTTTCAAATGTTGTCATTTTTAAAGAAATTAAAAACAAATACTATTTTGTGACTCTTTAATGTGTTGTGACAGAGCGCTGTAGTGCCTCAGTTCAAGCAGCCAATCATCTCTTCCTTTTTACTAGTTATAGCACAAAATAAACATGAATGAACATTAGAAGATATCTTGTTGCAACCTAGTAAAGACGTCAAAACACACCATGTTAATCTACTTCCCTGTCTGGTTTGTTTGTTGGATAAAAGTGGCAGATTCTGCATTGTGATTGGTCAGATCACCTGTCAATAATATAATTGTGTTAGAATCAGTTATAAAAATTAAAGCATTTAAAAGAGGGGGAAAAAAGGTGGGTCTGACTTTTTAAGTGCTGTATCTGTCATGAAAAAACACTGACCTGACCTGAACATCAACATGTTTTTATGACTTTTTGTGTTTTTTGAAAAGTTTTTTTTGCTGTATCTGTCATGAAAAAACACTGACCTGACCTGACCTGACCTAAACATCAACATGTTTTTATGACTTTTTATGTTTTTTGAAAACATATATTACCATTACACTAAGTTTACAGTATATTAGTTTTTTTTTTTTTTTTTTTTTTTTTTTGAGAAAGAAATTAATACTTTTATACTGCAGGAATACATTAAATTGGTCAAAAGTGACAGGAACAACTTTGCATTGTTACAAAACTTTCTAATATATGCTGTTCTTTTGAACTTTCTATTTATACTGAAATCCTGGATATCCTGAATATAGAAATGTATCACAGTTTCCCCAAAAGTTGTAAAATACTAGCTGTTACATGAAGAAATGTTACATGGGGACCAAATCAGCTTATACAGTAAAAAATATGTATATTTTTTTACATGTATTAAATTCGTAGTAAAGTTTCATAGAGCATTTTTTTTTCAGTATATGTTTAAATAAAAAGGTAAGCAAAAGAAATAACAACAGCCCCAAAATAAACTGTTTCTTTTTCATCTCAAATTATACTAGATGTAATTTAGCATTATGAGTAATAAAATTGGTATTATTACAATATTTCACTTTTAAACTAAAAACAGTCAAATTGGGATTGAAAAACACACTTGTCAAGTTTCTACTCCCGTTAATAAATCACCTTAATTAGCTTTTTTGCCTTTGTCAGAGAAAGCCAGCTGGAATGTTTAACAAGAATAAAGTCATTTGCAGTCTTTTGTGGTCTAATTTAATAATCATCAAAACTAAACAAGTTGCAAACAGAAGTTACAAACATAAAGGCAATAGAGACTTACAAGTTCAAGAATCCGATCTTGAGTTTCTTCCAAGCACCACCAGTTGGGAATCGCTGCTCAGTCCTTCTTCTCTCTCTGTGCATGTGTGCATTTCCATATCTATTTTGATTCTTTCGTTCTCTTCCTCTCACTCACACATTCACTGTGGTGTTAATTAGCAAAGGTGTTTGTTCTGACAATGTATAAAATCTATTCTTCTTTTCCCTTCCTCATGTCAAATGACTGTTTCTGCTCTTCCTATCCACTTCTCTTTTTATTTCCTCTTCTTCTCTCCTTCTTTGTCCATCCTGTTCTCTCTCTGTTTCTCCAGGCTTGTCAAAATGGGAACTCTCAACACTTAGAGCACCTGCTTTTTTATGGTGCAGACTCCTCATCCCAGAATGCCTCAGGAAACACTGCCCTGCACATATGTGCTTTATATAACAAGGTATAACTGCTGGTCCTGACACAAAAAATCAAGCCAAATAATAAAATCTCATCTTGAAAATGTCTGTCTTACACCAGCCTGAATTTTCAGCATGTGCTTTTCAGTGAACCGTGTATTTTGTGCACAAGTGGTATATTTACTGGGGTACTAAAGTTGTATGATGTATAATGCTTGTTATATTTTATGGCCAGCATCAGATGGCTTCAATGTCTTCAGGCCGTTATTTTCTTGCTTCATCATTTAGGATAGCTGTGCCCGCATTCTGCTCTATCGAGGAGCCAATAAGGACACAAAGAATAACAGTGGGCAGACCTCCTTCCAGGTAATTATGAGACACTTGCAGGTTTTTCAAGTATTTAAACAAAACTCAATTCTACAAACCCTCATCCAATCTTATATGTGACCCTGGACCACAAAACCAGTCTTAAGTAGCACGGGTATAGACGTTTTTCCTGAACGTGGAAGTCACGCCTGACTCTTAACCTGAAGAATGCTTTGCATTTCCGGTCTCCAGTGTCTCTAGTCAAATTAGCGTATCTTCTGAGGTGATAATCTAATGTTAAACTATAGACTGTAAAAAAGATGGACGACACATCTCCAATTTATTCAACTATAGAAAAGTTAAGCCAAAGCATCTCATTATGGCAGCTGCCACCTGGGGGAAATTACATATCACAATCATGACACCATACCCCGTTTTTATAGCATCAGATAACTACCTAATAGTAAACTTATTCGAAAAACGAACACTTGAACATAAATCAGCATTTTGAGAACTAGCTCAAACGATGGAACGATGGAATCTTTGGAAAAAAAATTATTCGAAGTGTCGTTTGATTATTGCGTTTGCCTCACGTCCCATTAGATTACACGGAGAAGGCCTGCCACCAGGGGGCAAGCTTCACTTTTCAGGACGTCTGAGGCACACCCTGATCACTATTAAACTGTTTTTAAAAAGCACATGGCTCCATAGCGCCATCACTTGGCAATATCGCAATGACCGTCATTTGTCAGTGCCTCCTCAAAGTTTAATGAGTGCGTAGATGACACGAAGCTGTCGACGTTAGCTACATTAAAAACAGATGAGAGTTATTTAAATGGGTTCCTATGGAGACCGGAACAGAAGAGCATTAATCTGACGTTAGAATTTGTAATGGCGGTGCTCATCGTTTATTCAGGAAAAAGGTGTAGCAAGTGCCCAAAATACATTGTATGGGTCAAAATTATACATTTTCTGGTAACACTTTACAATAAGGTTCATTAGTTAGCTACATTAGTTAACATGAACTAATAATGAATTGCACTTATACAGTATTTATTAATCTTTGATAATTAAATTTTAACATTTACTAATACATTAGTCAAATCTTGTTAACATTAGTTAATGCACTGTGAACATGAATAAACAAGGAACAACTGTATTTTCAGTAACTAACATTAATGAAGATTAGCAAATACAGTAACAAATGTATTGCTCATGGTTAGTTCATATTATTGTAAAGTGCTACCTTATTTCTTTTAGGCCAAAAATCATTAGGACATGTTCCATGAAGATATTTTGTAAATTTCCTACCGTAAATATAGGCCTATCTATATATGTTTAGTAATATGCATTGATAAGAACTTAATTTGTACAACTTTAAGTGCGATTTTCTCAATATTTAGATTTTTTTTTTTTTTGCACCATCAGATTCCAGATTTTCAAACAGTTGTACCTCATCCAAATATTGCCCTATTCTAACAAAAGCATATTTATTCAGCTTTCAGATGATGTACAAAAAACAGAAAACTGACCTTTATGACTGGTTTTATGACATGTTAGTTAAAGTTAACTTAAATGTGAGAAAATTAATTTTTAAATGTTAAAATGCTTCCAACGCCCCAGTTTAACATGCAGAGATGACTGTAAATTAGTATAATAATAAGAATAATGTCTAAAATTATGTAAACATCATGAATCTGCTGGCTTATTATGTGCATGTCTGATGTCAAAAACTGATGATTTAAAAATTGATAGTTATCAGTGTTTTTATGTGCTTGTAAACACATTTTTAATTTTTGCAATCCCATCTGTTGATGCTAGTGGCACCGAAATCGCTTGCTGTTTTGTAGCTCGTAGTGTGTTATCGTTTTTGTATGCTTTGCGAGTCCCAGGTGGAGTGAAGCTGCAGCGAGCCAAAAGAGTTTTACTTAACCTCAGCCATCTCCACAGAGCCAGCTGTGACTGTGATCGTGCGTTTGTGTTTAATATGAAGGGAAGTTAATGCGTGTGTGTGTTTGTGTTTAATATTGTGTTATTCCCTTGCCTTGGCGTCACTGTGCGTCATTCACAGATGCAAATATTAAGCGTGTGTGAACTTCTTTTCTAGGTGGCTGTGATGTCTGGCCATTTTGAGCTGGGAGAAATCATTAAAAACCATCGTGAATCAGACGTAGGTAAGGAGCGCAGATTTATTTTCGGTTGTGCCGGTATTTTTATTCTGTGTGAGATCATTTATTTGCTTTTCAAACTGTGTGACATTTGGAGCTTGATACTTTCGTCTCTCTTTAGTTGCCTTGCGATTCACACAGTCCCTAAGCAGTGTTTACTGCTCCCTACACACTCAGCAGGGGATCTGTTGAAGTTCACTTCATTTATAATGCTTTGCAACATCATCAAATACAGACCACTTACACATTGTACACTTAAGATGGCCAAATATCCTATGAAGTGCATTTTGTAGGACAAATGGAGCATACTTCTTTCTCTTTTGGCATCTTTCTGCATTATTGTTTTACTTCTGATTTGATGTCAGTTCCCTTTTTGGAGTCTCCAAAGTATGCCCCCCAGAGGAGGGAGAGTTCACGTACTCTTGGATTGCCCCATCCTCACCCCTTCCTGCGGGCCAACAGTGACAACAGCATGAACGTGCCAGACTGGATCGCTTTTCCCAATGCTACTGGATCAAGCCTTGTTTCTGTGCAGGTAATTTATGAGTTTTGTTTTTCTAAAAGTTTGTGAGTAAATGCTAACACTCGAAAGTTTGGGGTCTGTAAGTTTTTTTCTTTTCTTTTTGTTTTTAGAAATAAAATGAATACTTTTATATGCAAGAATGCATTAAATTGGTCAAAGTGAAAGTGAAAACATCCCACAAAAATATTAATAATATGAAAGATATTAATAATAAGAAATGTTTCTTAAGCAGCAGATCAGTTTCTGAAGGATCATGTGATGCTGAAGACTGGTGTAATGGCTGCTAAAAAATTCAGCTTTGAAATCACAGGAATAAATTACATTTTAACATATATTAAAATAGAAAGCAGTTATATTAAATTGTAATAATGTTTCGCAATAAATACTGTTTTTAATGTATTTTTGATCAAACAAATGCAGCCTTGGTGAGCATATATTCTATGAAAAACAATTAAAAAACGTAACCCAGACTTTTTAATGGTGAACTTGTTTGAATAATTCTTTAAAATAAAGATTCATTAAAAAATATACATTTAAAATTAGAAATTTGAATTCTTAAAAGTTATCCATTAGCATGGGAGTTAAGGGGCTAACTGAACCATGCTGACCAGGCAAACTTTGACCTATTGGTTTGACAGTGTGTGATACAGTTTGGACAAACTAGGGATGTAACAATATCAAAAGCTCATTATATGATAATATCATATCATCATTTAAGAAAAAGACAAATGAAGACTTGGAAAAAAATGAAAATCTTGTACATTTTAAAGTTAAAATATTCTATCTAATGCTAATCCTTTGAGAGTTCAGAATTAAGAGCTCCAACCCCTGTTCTTAACTATCTAAGAAAACTTCCTTTCAACCCTTTTTTTATTTGTGGTATACGGTCTCAGTCTAAACTACATCCACACTAGTGTTTTAGGAAGCCAGACAAATTAGAAGATAATAATAGAAATAACAAGAATGTTATATTATTGTTATTCCTATAACAATAATAGTCATATATTGTAAAACAATCACACTGTAAAATAAATAAAAATGAATATTTCATAGGTATATTATTTTTGCTTCACACTACAGTAGGGAAATTACAATACTTCTTTCCTAATTTCTACACTTGAAAGAGATATTTTGTATTTGGACTGCGGTAATGTTACCCATTTAAACCACTAGTTGTCAGCAATTTATACTGCATTTTTTAGCTTTTATTTTGATGTAAATGGCTGTAGAACTTTTATTTTGACGGAAAGCTCCAGCTGGAGTGAAAACAGGCTTACAAAAACATGTCTCACTACAAATCTTGTGAAATGCTCTAATCATCTGGTGCAAAAATAGCAAGAACTGAACTGGGCTGTAATCAGCAAGAAAGTGTTTCATTCTTACTTGCCTTCCCTATATTTTTCCAAAAATATTAATGTGACTAGGTATGATGGGGTTGAAGGGATAGATGCCTTCAATTTTAATTTTTGGTTTTGTTTCTCCCTCATATTGTCCCCTTATTTCTGGGTCAACATATCTGCATGCCCAACACTGTCTAAATAACTCAACCCCATCACAAGCTTACAACCCTGTAACAATGAAAAATACATATATTTGTGACAGGGTTGAGGTTTTTCACTCAAAATGGCCACTGCTCCTCATGTAGTTAGGTATAAAACAAGCACATTGTATATACTTATGGATACAATTCTAATGTTGAAAAATAATCATTTTCCATCTTAATTTTATGTGACAGGGTTGTGTTGTTAAGCTTGACAGTATCCTCCCTGACTATAATATGCCTCAAAAAAATAAATAAAAAGTATAATACTACTAACAATTTTCTGCACCACAATTAAAGAGATCTAAATGAAGCAGAACTGGTGGCCATTGCATTCTTAAATGCGTGCTAATCTCACAGCACATGCAACAAACGCATTCACTGCATTCAATGTAAACTGAGCCATTCTGAGTCTCGGAAAACACCTGATCATGAGCTGATCACCTGAACAAAGTACGTGTTTCGCTTTGAAACGCATCTAAAACAGACTTGATGAAGGGATTTAAGCCATATTGTACTTTCAGTTTTAGTTCATTTGACAGATGCTGTGCCAAAACATAATGGCCCACTTTAAAGACTTTAAAGAATTTATATTTATAAGTTTAAATATATTTTAAAAACTACACTAATCGTTTCATATTCATGTGACCACGATAATATCAAGACAGTTTTGCTATTGCGATACCACGATATTGATAAAACCGTTACATCCCTAATTTTTACTCTTTGTAATATGAGACACCAATGTTTCAGGAGTTTTAAGACATAAAATAGGATGCTTATTTGATAACTGTTTTATCTCCTGTTTGGGTTTATGTATATGCTGTATCTTTTAGGATTACCTGCTTTCCTGTTTCGAAAACAGTATCATAGCTATTAAACTATTTCTTGTTATGATTTTAAATCAGTATTTAACCTCAGAACGATCTCAAATTAAAGAGGTGCTAAAGTCTGATTTTGTGGTGGCTGTGCTTAAAATCATATTTTTCTCATATTAATTCAAGTGATGAAGGATTTTAAAAGTTTGACAGTGTTCAGTGTTGAAATGATGATTAACAGTTAAAAACATTTATTAGAAATGTAGAAAAGTAATCAGACATGACTTTTAATACATTACTTTAGTAATTGAAATAGTTACACTACTTGTTACATTTTAAATAGAGTAACTTGTAATCTGTAACCTATTACACATCCAAAGTAACCATCCCAACACTGATTGTTATTCACTGTGTTTGTGGATCTGTCAGGGTCTAAAGCATGGCGGCACTTTGCGTAGCTCCAGCAGTCCCCGTGGAGCACGAACCCGTTCCCCGTCCCGTGGCCGAACAGGTGACCGAGACGATCGGAGTAGGCAAACACGGGGAAGACAAGGGTGAGAAAGAGAGAGCAGAAAGGACAAGGTTTTAGCTTGTCATTCAGTGAACTCTATGCCTAATTCATCATCAATATTCACGTCCCATGAAGACGGACACCTGAATGAGTAGAGCTGGTAATAAATGTGCATAAATGAATGTTAACCCTGTTGTCTGATACGTGTGCCTTTGTGCAGGGCGGGCTCTATCAGTAGTCAGGGCACAGCAAGCGGGCAGCGGCGCCGTCTCTACAGTGCTGTGCCCGGCCGTGTGTTTGTGGCCACCCGCTCGCACTCAGCCCAGGGGGACCGCGAGATCAGCTTCAACAAGGGAGACAAAGTCAAAGGTGAATGGGTGTGTGTGTGTGTGTGTGTGTGTGTGTGTGTGTGTGTCTATCTGCGTTGTGTGAGAGTGTGTTTATATGTCAGCAAGAGTGCCATTAAATGTGTGTTTGTTTCTGTATGTTTTTCACAGGTGTGGATAAACGTTGTCTGTGTATGTATTCTGGTGATATGTGTTGGTATGTCAGTATATGTCCGTTTGCGAGCAATGTCAATGTGCATGCGAGTGTGTGTATGTGTGTGTTTAATTCTAGAGTACATGTTTAGATCTGTCACCATAGTTTCTTATATGCATGTTTGGTCATGTATTAGTAAACTCATAAAGTGATAGTGGTTTTGCATGCGATTTGTGATTTAAATTTGTTTGTGTGTACTTAGTGTGTATCAGGGGCGTCATGAACCTATGTTTTTAAGGGGTACCAGGGGCAGTCCTAGCACTTTTGGTGCTATAAGGGGTATAAGATAATACCAACAAAAAAGAAAAGCGTTTTGATGGTTCATTACATAAATGTGTGCAGGGGGCCATATTCATCTAAAGTAAACATATTATAAATATATATATATATATATATATATATATATATATTTGTGACCTGTGCTAAAAGGGTAAAAAATTACATTTTGGTTGAATTTGAGGTTTATACAAAAATCGTTTCATGTCTAATGATCACTTTAAATAGTAATTAAACATATAAAATTTTGGAAAACACTAGTATTTTTACCAGCTAAAAATGGTTTTAAGTTAGTTATTTCTATCTTTTGCTGTAGTGTGTCAGTGGGAAATATCAGTTTACATTTCCAAACATTCATTTTGCCATTAATTATAATAATCCAGTGAGATTTTTGTTTGCTCCACACAGAGATCTTATCTCATCATTATTCAGTCTGTCTGGAATGACATGAAGAAACAGAACAAACTGAGACAGACTAAATACAGAAGAACTGTGGCAACGTCTTCAAGATGCTTCACGAGACCTACCTGCAAAACTACCTGAAAACTATGCACAAGTGCACCTAGGGCAAGGATGTTCACACCAAATGTTGATTTAATTTAGTTAATAGAAGTTAATTGATAAAAATATTAATGACGTTGTTGACAGCATACTCATTTTACAGCATTTTTACACAAGTGCCTAAAACTTTTAACAGTACTGTAGCTTTGCAGGTAGGCTTCTTGAAGCATTTTGGAGACATTGCCACAGTTCTTCTTGATTTGGTCTGTCTCAGTTTGTTCTGTTTCTTCAAGTCATTCCAGACAGACTGGATGATGATGATGAAATCAGACCTCTGTTTTGAGCACTGGCCGTTGTCAGACTTCTTGTGCAAACAAAAATCTCACTAGATTATTACAATTAATCACAAAATGAATGTTTGGAAATGTAAACTCATATTTCTACAGCAAAAGATAGAAACAACTGACTTAAAACCATTTTTAGCTGGTGAAAATACTAGTGTTGTAATAATTTTGTCCACCACTGTACCTTTATTTTTATGTTTTCTGAATCTGTACTCTGCTCTATTTCTTGTCTCACTTCTTGACGACTGGTGCTTCCCCTTATCACAAGATTGCTATAGTTGTAAAACGCAGCATTCCAGCTTTGTAAATATTCATAGCGAATTCTCCATGGAATGAGTCTGAACCACTGAAATGTGATGATCGAACCCATGCTGATGTAAACAAAACGATTGCGCTGACTGACACATCCGAATCCTGAATTACACTATTTCAAAAAGTCTATCTTGCACAATATTTACACAAACGTAATCTGTTATGTCTTCAGTGAACATTTGTTTAACTGTTACATTATATTAGATCGGTGCATTACAGTAGGTCTTAATATACAGTATAAGCTGTAATTACTCAAGTGGAGAAAAATGTTTACATTAAAACATTAACTCAATTTTTCTCAAACCAGATTTTGCTGACTATATCGATTTCAAATAGATGTAGCTCGTCATCTATCATCTCATCTATCACCTAGTCATTTTTTGGTCGATTTTAACAATTCATATATTTATCCAGCAAAGACACATTAATCAAATTTACCTGTCTTGTCAGCCGTTATACTGTGATCGTAGCTCGTCCTTTTCAAGTGTACGCGCAAATGCGCCGGCGTGCACTGTATCATATTCAATCCCAAATTAAATTATTAGAGTGTGCAATGTCGTAGTTATGTCATCAGTTAAGACATAAAGTTACAAAAAAGGTCCTTAAAATGTGCATGTAGGTATTTATTATTTATGAGTCTTATTTAAAGCAGTGTCAGATCCGGCATCTTTTAAAGTAACAGCAGCCAAATACCTAATAACCAGCTGCTGTGAAATTTGTTAACCAAAGAACTAAATTAAAAAGAGGAAATCATTAACTTTTTAAGTTTTAAGCTTAACCTTTATTAAATTTAGAATTTAGTGTTTGATAACTTTATTAAATTAGGCTATATTTTCTTGCTGAGGGACACAGGTATGACATATGACATTTATTATAATGGGTTTATTTGAAAATTGTTTTAAGTTCCCTTAAATTAAAAGTTTTTTTTTTTTTTTAAGTCTAATAAATGTAAAATTGATAGCTCTCAGTTATATTGTAATGTTGAATGGCTATAGTCAATGGTTTAATATTAGGAAAAGAAATCATAGAGACATCAGTTGGTATCAGTGATACTTGCCTTCAGTCATTAAAAAATATGGCATTAAACTAATATTAAAAATATACTTTCTTTGTGTTCTTTCTACATTAATTTTAATATTGAATGTGAAATTATTGCAATTTAAAAGTATAATTAAAAACTTTAATGTTAGGTGGGATTAATCACGATTAATTTCAGAAAAAAAGTGTTATTATTTAGTTATTTAGTTATTGTTTTTAATCGATTGACAGCACTAATAATAATAAAAAATGTTTATTGAGCGTATAATGTAATGCTGCTTATCAGCATATTAGACTGATTTCTGAAGGATCATGTGATACTGAAGACTTTCAGCTTTGACCACAAACTTTGAAACGATAGTTTATAGGCATGAGTATAAATTTATCAGTATAAATTTCTCTGGTTTAAAACATGGAACAATCATACAAAAGTCATAGTAATTAATTAATCGAAAGAATGCAAACCTTTTACAACCATGTATGAAAAAAAGACTTTATTATAATTGGAAAAGTCAGTTTCAAGTAAATAATCAGTGGAATTATCTCGAAGAACTGGGTTGGACAGAGTAAAAGTAGACATATGAATGACTGATTTCTGCCACAGCATTTTAAACAAACACTTATTTACCTGCCATAATAGTGGTAACCTAAATATGAAAATTGTATTGGTCATGACGCTTTTGGTCTATAGTATGTGTGTTTTTGTTGCTGTAGATTGTTCATATGTTTACTGCTCACACACACACACACTGTTTTTTTTTCTTGATTCTCTCAGTGTTGAGTGTGGGCGAAGGAGGCTACTGGGAGGGTACGGTTCGAGGGCGCACAGGCTGGTTCCCCTCTGACTGTGTAGAGGAGGTGGCTCTCCGCAGCCTGGAGTCTCGCTCAGGTGAGACTCCTCATGCACACGAACAAACATTACACACACGTTGTAAGTATCAAAGACACTTGGAGCTGTCATTTTGATAGTCCCAGATGTAGGTGTAGGACAGACGGACTGCCACAGCTTCTCTGTGATGTTGTGATGTCAGACTTGGTGAGGGAGAGCAGCTATGATGACTATTAATAGTTTACAGCACTACTGGAGTGTGAGCGAGACCGATTGTGCCATTTCACGCTGGCTGAACTCACCGTGGTTTGGGCCACCGCGCTCTGTCAGAGCAGGAAACTTCAAGTCGGACTTGTATTTTCTTGTCATGCTGTAGTTGCACCCTCACACACCCAACCTCATGATGATGTGGATGCGGTTGTGTGTGCGTCTTTCAGAGAGCCGCAGTGAGAGAGCCAAGCGACTCTTCCGACATTACACCGTTGGATCCTACGACAGCTTTGACGCGCCCAGGTAAGAACACTTTCAAATGTATGGATGTGCTTTGCTGATTTGTTGAAATCGATATATTGTAATGAAGGACTTCCTGCTGAGAAGACCAGCTTAGAGTTTGTTTATGCTGGTTTGGTGCTGATTTAGCTAGTTGACCAGTGGAACACTCACTAAAGCATAAAATGCAAAAATTACAGCATACAATACAAAAATTACGGTCAAAGGAAAGTAATTAAGAAGTCAAGTTAGTTAAGAAGCATCTAAAGCATCATCGACTCTCGTGTCTCGTGGGTTAGACTGATTTTTGTTCCGCACGTGGAGAGTTTTCTGCCGGTTCTTCTGAAATGCTGCCGTTGGCAGTGACTCACCTGAGGAGGCCTTGGCGCCTTTTCTCGCACTGCTGTGAGTGTGAGTGATAGACTGACAGGCATGGAGACGGAGATGCCAGCATGTGATTCATGCATCTCAATATTTGCGGCCTGTGAGACTGGATTTGGAAGTCAGATGCGAGCCTGTTATGTTAAATTAATTTCAGAATTAAAGAGCTGAGACTGACACTGAAGAATGTGAGATCGAATTGAACTACAGTACTTTACATTTAGTCGTTGTCACTGAAGTGGTTAAAGTGTGGCATTGTAATTAACACTTTGTATTTCCTAGAAGTTAGTGTAGTGTTTAAAGGCCAGTGAGGTGACTTGATTTTCACTAGACATCTATGCCCAGGTTGTAGGCCTAAAAATTATAAATCTGTATTTTTTGGCTGAATTGTGATAAACAGTATGTAGCACTGTATTTTCTACATTTTTCTATTTGGATTAAAACATGTATATATTATTTTAAATATTATGCAAAAAAGATTACATTCTACATTACATTCTAACATTGTCTTTGCAATGTTAAAACTAAAAGCAAAAATGTTTTTTAAAGCAGAAGTTACATTTACTGAACTGAAAATGAAAAGGCGTTTAAAAAAAGCTACAGATTAATTGCATTATATTTTGATTACCCTATTACAGTAGTCATTGCTATCATAAAATACACACATGGAACATTTATTTTCCAACTACAAATGTTTTTAGCAAAATGGACACTATCACTCTAAACTTTTTGAATAGTAAGATTTTTAATGTTTAAAGAAGTCTCTTTTGCAAAAACATTTTTTTTATTTTTACTTGAAACTTTATCCTCGTTTTTGTAGTTTGTTTGAGGCAGGTTTTAATGGTATTTTAATGCCAAATGTCAAGAGTGCATTATTCTAATATGAGTGGGTGCCAGCACAAATCTCTCGGCTTGCAGTGGACATGCTCTCCTAGAGATCGTGGCTCTGTGCTTCCTCAGATATTACGTGTGCGCCCTCAAGCTTTGTCCTTTGTACGTGTGACTTGTGAATAAGTGCTTATTGTAAACAGGTACACTTCCCTCCAAAAGTTTGGAAACGCCCTAGAAAAGTGGGGTTTTGGACAATATTGGTATGAATGCTTTTTAATTTGTGATAATTTTGCATTGATAAGGGACAACACAAACTACGAAAACATATTTTATTACATAAACAGTCTATACATAGAAAAAACTTAAATGTTTGATTCATCAAAATATCCACCATTAGCAGTTATTACAGCTCTGCATAATCTGGACATCCAGACTGTCAGTTTATTCAAACATTGACTTGATATATTACTCCAAGCCTCCTGAAGGATTGCCCAAAGATGATTCACACTGGTTGGACACTTCTTACAGACATCACGGTCCAGTTCCTCCATAGTCGCTCAATTGGGTTGAGGTCGGGTGATTGGGGAGGCCATTCCATGACAGACATGATGGTCTTCAGTGATAATGTCAAGTTACTTTAATGTATTTGCACCAAAAAATGCTAAGGATTTATGCTGATATCATCCAAAAACACACTTTGCCTGTCTTTTTTCACAGGGGTGTTTCCAAACTTTTGGAGAGCAGTGTATATATTAAATAATTTTATTTAGTGAAGCATAGCCCTCAAAGAAAGAATGTGTGTTGGTTACTAAATAATGTATTTTCTGTAGGCTACGTGCATTTCACTTCGTAAGATAAATTTTGTGTATTGAATTTATCAAACGCACCATCCCACAGAGTGTACTCTAGAAAACAAAAAACCCAGTACTGAGTAATGAGAATGAAATATTTTAAAATATTCAATTTGTTGCGCATGTGTACGATAACTAACCGCAGTTAATATTTAGTCATGGAAGCAGCAGTGAAAATGGGTTATATATAAAAAAAAAAAATGCAGAAACATGAATATGTTTCTATCCATATTAAACTGTTTAAATGTAAATTAGTTTAATCTTACCCTGTGGTACATGAACAGCGTTGATCCTGGATGTTTTCATCTGTGATCTTGACTTCCGTGACATGAGGCTTCTCCTGCTTGCATTTGCGATCTGTTAACACTTGCTTCCAAATTAAGCCAGATTTATTTTAGAACCTTTTATGTATCCCTCAAATGGCATTTTTATTTCCTGCTTAAATTCTCCTCAACAAGAGGTGGTCCTTCTGTGTCCAAAATTGATTAAAAACATCTTTAGAATCGAATACAGAAAGCTTATGCACTCCTGAGAGCAAAATGGAAATATTTTCATGACTTTCTAACATGTACAGATGGAGAATATACCTGTCAAATGTAAGTTATGCACTGAGGAAAGCACATTTCAAACCACATTTCAAACGCATTAAACAGCAGCGCATGTGTCTGTCAGAGCATCTGACGGGGCGAGTCGCTTTTAACTATATTTATTAAGTATATCTTACAAGTTATTTTAAAGCCCTAAATATAAAGCATGTCTCATGTTAAGTACAAACTGGATTATGCACTTTCCAGCAGCAGCTCACTTTATGTCTTCCACTGTTATCAAACTGTATATAAATGATATTGCCTGTACAGTATTTCACTTAAAGGGACAGTTCACCCAAAAAAATGCTGTTACCATTTACTCACCCTTATTTTGTTACAAATTGTATGACTTTTCACATTTTCACTTTCATTGTATGGAAAAAAAAACGACAACTCAAAATATCTTTTTATGTTACATAATAGAAAGTTAATTTAATTTTATGTTTTTATCCCTTTAATATCCACTTCATAATGAAGATTTATACTTTTTAGTAAGTTGCAATAAACACTTATATTTCAATATTTTTTAAGATTTGTCTGGAAAATTAGTTAACAAATTATTGTAAAGAAGAGGATTTTTATCTACTTAGGTATTTTTAATTTTGAACATGCACTATAATTGTTTGACCATGGTTGTTGTGTCGTTTGTGTAACAATACAGCACAAGTTAAAATAAGTTCAGCATTTTTTAAAACATGTCTTTAGACCTTTTTTTCATTCCACTCTGCGTCTCACATTTTCAAATGCAAAAACACATTCTGTGTGAATGGCCCCTAAGTCATCAGTAAGTTACTTTCATAGGATGGTTTGCAAAAAATGTGTCATGTGCCACTCAGGGACATTGTCAGGGGCTTGGGGAAATGAGGGGATCTACTGAGGTCCTCTATGGTGAAGCCTACTCACTGGGCCTTCGGGAGCAGGGTGGGACTAAAAATATTGTCCCACCCCCTCCCCTTGAATTTAAGTGACAGCCTCATGAAATGAAGCACTCTGTGCAAGACTGTAATATCTGTTTTTGGTGGCCATGTTGTCTCTCTCAGTCTGACTAACTGTCTGTGAGTCGTGTGCTGGTAAATTAACACCGCTGTGCTCTTTTCATTAGCACCTCACAGTAAACATAAAGCTGCTTCGTGTGATGTCATTCTGTCCCAGTCACGGAGAGAGCTCACGCTCATCTCATCCCAGCAGAATGCAACACAACACAATACAAGCCTAGCAAATTATTTACACACAAATACACACATAATAAATCTGATTTTTCATTAATACTCTGATTCTCGCTGGTCACACTTGATTCCTCCCATTCGTGCACATGTAGAAATACACAATCAAACACACAAATTGATACTTTTCTAAATGTTTTCAGTTTTTAATTATTTCCCCCCCTCTTTCTGTTTTTGGCTTTATCACCCCCTCGTCCAGCTCCAAATCTCTCTTGCGCTCCCTCTCTCTCTTTTAATTCCTCCCATTTTACTCACCCCCTGCACTCTTTCATTTTCTCTCCATCACCCTCCCACCCCTGTGGTGACTCCATCTGGAGGTCAGACTATGAAGGGCACAAAAGAGAGAGAGGAAGAGAGGGATGAATGCATGGATGCATAAATTAATGCAGAAGAATCTTGCAAATATTGAAATGACCAAAGCAAAAATTTATTTTTATCATACACCCAGCGCAATGCGGCATGAGGCGCAATGCAAGTGGTTTTTGCTAGTTTCAGCCCGACGCAGTTATCATTTTCACGTTCTGCGCCATGTTGTCTAAATAGCAAATGCATTTGCACCCATTTGTGCACCTATGGGTGTGCTGGCCTAAAAAACGAGGTGTGTTCAGGCGCATTGTTGGCGCGTTGCTATTTTGAGGCAATTGAAATAGACTGCGCCACTGACCAACTAAAACCTTAGTTAGTAATATGCGCCTATAGGCAGGTGGATGCGTAGCAGCACACAAACATGCCAAATATTAAAAACGAAAGGATTACAATGTAAAATATTATTATTGTGTAGGCTACATAAATATAAAAATGCCTAGGCTACGTCATAATCAATAGTCAATCGCTTTCTTATGCGCGCTGTTTTTTTTTTTTTGGTTTCAATTTCACTTTTGAAAATGACCACGTTTAGCAAAGAGTGGAGAGGATGGAAAGGGGGTGCATTAGTAACTCGTGCCCCCCGTTCAGTCTTTGTTCTTGCAAATTCCGCCGTATAAATAGCAAATCTGCCATGGAGTGAGTGCAATTGGCTCTCTGATTGGTTTAATGCACACCAATGACTCATTGATGCCGACCATTTTTCCCGCCCTTAAACTAACAAAAGTGAATTCGGACACACCCTATGTGCACCTGCACCGTGTGTACCATGTGACCATGCGCTTAGATTGTTAAAATAGGACCCAAAGTGTGTAACAAGTTAGTGTAGTAGTGAGCATTTTCTTGTCTAAATCACATGTATGTATATCTATATCTATATATAGTGCTGTCAAAATTAAACGAGGGCAATTAATTAAAAAATATTTAACACACAGTTAACACAGGGGCTGGGCTAAGGTTGGCCACCCCACTCACAACTGCTGCTTCTGTCTTTTTATTTCTTGAGAAGAAGTGCATTTATTTCACCACAGAATGTCTTTACAACATAACTCAACATCAAACTTCACTTCAGCACCAGGCGCCAGTCAAATGAGCACGAGAAAGGTACAGGTACAGGTGTTCAGTAAAAACTAATTTACCTGTCCTGTCAGCTGTTTTACTGTGCTCGTAGCACAAAGTAATAAATGTAAAAATTGATAGCTCTCAATTACACTGTAATGTTAAATGGCTATAGTCTATGGTTAAATATTGGGGAAAAAAAATTCTTAAAGACATCATTAATATTGATATCACCTTAATCGTGATTAATCACAGTTAATTTCAGAAAAAGTGTGTGATTAAATTCCTACCTCTGGTCTTTAGCGACCCGGGACGTCATTCACCACCCTCTCCCTCCTTCATTTTTTCAAGTTTGACATCAACCTTCTTAGTATTGCTCAATCTATTCATTATTAATCATTATAAATATAAAAAGAAAAAATATATAAAAGAATGTCTGTTTTCAGATTTTTTTTGTGTAAAAGTGCATAGGGTCGCTGGAGACCCAAGGTGTGTAATAGTGTAAGTATATTTTTTGTCCACAAAATATTGACTTTAAAGTAATTGAAAACGATAGCTTTGAGAATATGGTTGAGATTGCGAATATCAGCCAGATGCTCAATGTACTGTGGAAATGCATTCTGACAATAACAGTGATAGTTAAATCATCTGCTCAAATTGAACCCCTCTAATAATTTCAAAAGGTAATGAAATATGCTTTATTTTATTCTTATGTAATTCTGTAAAAGAGTTTTTTGCTATTGCAGAAGTTAGAGATCCATCCATGCTGGATATATAGGTCCTGGTTGCTAAAAATTCATGCATTTAAGGGTTAATTTTTGTAAATCGATGTATTAACATCAAAAAACTATTAAAAATGACATTTGTAAGATTATACTAACCTAGATTAAATGCTACACAAACATTTTCATCAAACTCTCTCTATTCTCCCTCCAGCCTCTCAGCTCTTCTGTTCTCATCTCAGCCCCACTTTTTACGAACCCTTCACTTCGCTACATCCTTTCTGGCATCGCTTCACCACCTCCATCATTGTCCTTTCCTCGCCGAGTCATTTTTAATAGCAACTTCCTCTCTCTGCATCATCCTTCTCTGCTCCTTGTCTTCCTTCAGTCCATGCAAGCTCAACTGTGTCACAATTCCAGAGTCCCTGTCCCTGAGCACCCTGCAGCACTCTCTTTTTCCCTTCCCAGCGCATGTGATCTCTTTATAGAACAGTGATCTGCGTAATAGGGTCAAGGACGTACAGTATAATTTCAGGTAAAAGTTCAGCGAACGAGTCCGCACGAGCACGGCTGCGCAGTCTTGCGCTGAAAACGTGCCAGCAAGTTTTCTGGCGTCGATACAGATATGGGAACACGCGTACCAATACATACTGTACTGTACAGGCACACATACGCCGTCTGCCACTATCCACACTTCCTTACCCCCTCTCCCTGCTGATTCTCCCTCTCTCTTGCTCGCTCTCGCTCGTTCTCCCCTCCTCTCTCTCTCACTCTCTTCATCACACACACATGCTCTGAATGAGCAGCGGTGTGGTGTAGTCTACCATGCTGGAGGACAGAAAGAGTGTGAGAGTTGTAGAAAGAGGAAGAATAAGGCAGTAGATTGTGGATCCAGCAATGCCGTAGAGATTGAAGGAGGCAGAGGGAGACGGAGGGGGAGGGCAGCGAGGACCAACATCGACATCCAACGAAAGAGGCTTTGACAGAGATGATGTGAGTTCTTGCTTTCTCTCCCCTTTAGCTCTCTCTTCCTCTTCTTGTCCATGTCTTTCTCTTCTCAGCTCTCTCGTCCATGGCCGTGTTTCTCCTGAGAGATGGAGATGCGTGGCTGCGTTTCCCTCTTTTTCGATTCCCTCGCTCGCTCTCCTCCTTCATTCATAGGTTCCGCTTTGTTTACAGACATTGTTAAAGGAGAGGGAGGTGACAGGGGTAGGGGGAGGGGTCTCTAGCTACCTTCTTGTGCATGCGTTGTCTTGTGGGTACATTGGTGTGCTTGTTTTTAAAGGGATAGATCACCCTAAATTCATATTTCTGTCATAATTTTGTTCCAGAATACTATGGGAAGTTTAGCCGAATGACCAAGCTGCTCGTTTCCACATACATTTGAAGTAATGGAGTCTTTATACTGTAAAATACGGTAATCGTTTTAAGGTAAATTGTTACCTTAACAAGCTATTTCTACTCAGTAAAATTTGTTTTGTTGGTATAAATGAATGTATTTTGGTTAATAATATTTTTGACCTAAAACCAGTTAGATTAGAACACTTAATTTACCATTTTTTCCCCAGTGTAGGGCAGTGGTTCTCGAATAGCATCAGCAATCTCTAAGGGGGCCTCAAGATGACTTAAAATAATTAAAATTAGGACAAAACAAGCATTATAATCAGCTAAAACAACTAATAGTCAAGAAACACATTATTCTAATTTGTCCTCACAACTGTTTCTTTTGAAGAACAAGGGTTTCCACAGTCCTGAAAAATCTGCATAAATGGCAAGTTCTGCCATGAAACTCTAGATGTCGCAGGCTGATGGGTCGTTAATGCGAACTGATGATACAGCATTAGATTACTTGGCACAAGCTGATTGGTTTATGTTGCATACACAGCCAGTGAGCTTGCTCCTTTACATTTAAATGGCTGGTTAGCATTCACTTGAGCATTTTGCAGCCCGCTTTGAGAGTTCCTCTGAAATCCTCCACCTCCCCAGCTCCACCTGTATAGATCTGCTATGGGTTATTATATATGTTATTTGTGGAACAGCAGTATGTCTTAAATACACACGTTAATTATTTTGCCAATGGGGTAAGCAAAATAATCTTGTTTTTGACTTGAAATAAGATTGTTTATAAGATTATTTTGCTTACCCCATTGGCAGATTATTTTGCTTGTTCTAAGCAAAAACTCACTTAATTTTGACTTCTTTTTTCTGAAGACAAGACAATAATTTTTGCTTGTCTAGAAAATCCTTCTTGATTTAAGAATTATTAGATATTTTGGCTGGAAACAAGACAAAAAATCTAAGTAAGAAAAGCATGTTTTACAGTGAAGAGAAAATAATAATATAAATTACCTTTTTTGTTAAGTGATAGGTGTTCTTAAGTCCTTTGTCCTGAACAGTTATACTGCCTGCTTTACTTCAGAAAAATCCTTCAGGTCCCACAAATTCTTTGGTTTTCCAGCATTTTAGTGTATTGGAACCCTTTCCAACAATGACTGTATGATTTTGAGATCCATCTTTTCACACTGAGGACAACTGAGGGACTCATGTGCAACTATTACAGAAGGTTCAAATGCTCACTGATTTGATCTGATTTGACCCTGATCTTCAAATTCCAAACAGGGGACGACTAAGTCTACTTCACCATATTGCAAACAAATCCTAATCCTATGACAAACTATATATTGTTGGAAAGGTCTAAGACTCCTAAATAGATATAAAAACCACTGTTTTGTGTTACAAATTATGTAGGAAAAGTAATAGATTAATTTATGACAAGAGTTCACCTCAAAAAATCTACATCATAACAGGAGCTTTGACCTTTATCACAATAAGACTTTCTTCGTTGCCTCTTTCCTTATCACGCTTTAGAAATCATAAGAAATTATATATCAGTAGAAAACTTAAAATCTCAAAATTCATCCTTTGAAAACCATTTTAAAATCAGACATTGCATTACCATGGAAATTGTACATCAAAGTCATATTACAAAATGTTTTCATTCATGAATTATACAAATTTAAGTTTGGATGCATTTTCACATCTTTGTTTAAAAAGAGAGTGACAGTTAAAGGGTTAATTCATGTTTTTTTTCCTTCAGGAGCATCAGTGAGCTTCTGAATATTTATTGTGTAAATTATGAACACAGCTGTAAATGTCATAAAAATGCATTGGTTAGAAAGAGTAGTAACCCTGAAGAAAATTCAACTCTTATTAAATCTCTAAGAACATTCAAAGCTTATTAAATCAATTAATTGCAATTTAATGAAATTAGAATCGTAGGCTCTTGGAACATTTGTGTGGACATTTGTGGGCTTTGAGTCCAAAAGGTTGAAACCACTGACTCCAGAAACGACAAAAAACACAAAAACTTACATATACAATACTATATTCAAAGTCATTTGATGCAATATCATAAGATCTGTGTAAAAAAGAGTCATGTTTCAGATTCAAAATTCAAAGTGACTCACTGAAAAGCATGCTTAGTAGCCATGGTCACTTTATTGTATGGAAAAGTAGCTTGGACATTTTGTGTTCCACAGAAGAAGAAAAAAAAAATATATGAGAGTAAGTAAATGATGACAAATTGTCATTTTGGGTGAACTATCTCTTTAAGGAACGGCAGCCTGATTTTAGAGGTTTTCAGCCTCTACTCAAGGTCATTGCAGAAGTAAGGGGCAGTGTCAGTGTAGAACTATGATAATAAGAGAAGACAGAAGAAAAATAAAGGGCAGAGAGGGACAGAGTGTGATAGGAGTGGGAGGACAAGCAGAGGAAGAGGAAGGAACAAAGGTCAGATGGACAGAAGGCAGAAGAGGAAGCAGATGGGTGTGGAAGTATATACATCTGCCACGGTGCAGTGACAGGGACAGAGCAACAGGTTCAGAGAGGACGAAAAATACACCACAGATGAGTGATACCCACATACACTTTAAGAGTCAGTAAGAAAAGTGGGAGATTGTTCATGTATCTTGTCTTACTCAATAGTCGGTTGTGTAAGTAAACAGATCCCCTTGGTTCTCTCCAGTGGCCAGTGAGATTTATATTATTCTCTCTTGCTCTTATTGCTCGTTTGACAGTGATTAGTCAACTGGTACATGTAGCATGAGTGGCAAAATGTCGCTGACCCATGGTCTGCTTATTAGTTTGATTAACATGCAGAGACTCTTGGACCATTACAAACATTGATCTCATTAACACGCCAATTACATTTTGACAGATAATTAATTTATGTAATTATGTAAATTATTTTATTCAATTATTAATTATAAATCAGTCATACTTAAACTCTGCACAAAATTCTTATTGTGTTTTTGTATGCATTTAAAAGTTAACATCTTAATTAGAAAATATCTGGTAAATTCTTGAAGTTTATGCAGTAACGCTTCTAATTAATGCTTTATAATACAATATGTGACCATAGACCGCAAATAATAATGGGGTCATAATAATCATAAGGGTCAGTTTTTTAAAATCGAGATTTATACATCATCTGAAAGCTGATGAAAAGCTTCCATTGATGTATGGTTTGTTAGAATAGGACAATGTTTTGCCAGAACTATTTGAAAATATGGAATCTAAAGGGGGGGAGCAAAAAAATCTAAATATTGAAAAAATTGCCTTTAAAGTTGTTCAAATGAAGATCTGAGCAATGCATATTACTAATCAAAAATTAAGTTTTACGCACGTAAATTTACAAAAGATATTCATGGAACATGACCATTACTTAATATCCTAATGATTTTTGGCATAAAAGAAAAATAGATCATTTTGACCCATACAATGCATTTTTGGCTATTGCTAAAAATATACCCATGCTACTTATGATCTAAGACTTTAGTCATATTACTAGAATGTTCTCTGCTGTAGTTTTAAAGACCCCACAAGTTTTGTGGCCATTCGTTGGTTTAAACAAATTAAACCAAATAGTTTAAACCAATTTTTTGTTTTGCTTTGTTTTGTTTTATGAAGAAATATGGACTTCATCTCTTTCAAACTTGAATCGAAATGTTTTATCTAAGTATAATCCAGCGTAATTACATTGTGTTTGCAAAGGTATTATTTAAGAACTGGTTTCAAAGCAAGAGACATGGTAATTACTAGGACAAAGAAAAGCTTACAGGTGATGTTTTTGACAAGTATATTTTGCTTTTCCATAAAAGACTGTACACTGTTATATAAGGTATATACTGCAAGGATGCATTAAATTGATCAAAAGTGACAGTAAAGGCATTTATAATTGTACAAACAAATTAAGAAATCACAGTTTACACAAAAATATTAATGTTTTTAACATTGATAATAATAAGTGTTTCTCGAGAAGCAAATTAGCATATAAAAATGAAAATTCAGCTTTGCCATCACAGGAATAAATTATATTTTAAAATATATTATACAAAACTTTTTTCTTTTAATACTTTTGTAAAATATTACTGTTTTACAGTATTTTGTAAGCATGAGAGAGTCAAAAGAGGTTTGGTCGTAACAGCAGAGAAAAAACAATACTGCAGCTAACCATTTAATTGAGTAAATTCAGCATGTGTGTCTAATCAGTCTCAGAGGTATTTTGCTGCAGATTTATCTTAATATGGCTAATACTAAAACAATATTTATCCTAGTGTTAGTTACATAAGTCGCACTTCCGTTGTCTTAGCTATTGTATTCGTATTTTGAAACAACAGAAAATTCATATATGTGACCCTGGGCCACAAGGGTAATTTTTTTACAATTAAGATTTATACATAATCTGAAAGCTAAATAAATAAGCCTTCCATTGATGTATGTTGTTAGGATAGGACAATCTTGGCCAAAGATGTTGTCCAACATCTTAAAGCTGTCCAAATCAAGTTCCTGAATACCTGTGCTACTTAAAACTGGTTTGTAGTCCAGGGTCACATATCACAGTCCCTCAAATTGCAGTATTACGTGTCAGTCAGTGTATGACAAATCCGCTGATTGTGAATCAGGTGTGACTACAGGCAACAGCGTTGAAAATAGCAATAAAAAAGCGCTCGTTCATTGAGTAGCTGGTGATATTGATGATGTAATAGGCGGATGGTGGTTCAGAACTGTAGTGCTCTACGGCTACCCGACAAGAGCACTAGAGAGTGCTCTATCGCTCGCTCTCTCGTTCGTTCCCTGTCTCTCTCTACCTCTCAAAGGCTGCTGCCAGTTTTATGAATGGGAAAACAGTGACTAGTGGAGGCAGTGATAGAAACATCGCTCTGTTCTGCTGAAGAAGACAGGAAGAGGCAGATGTGTACATGAGAGGGAGGAGTAAAAGAGAGACAGATGAGTGTGTGACAGTTGTCTTGTCCTAGTGAAACCGGCGCTTGGCATTTCAGTTGCACCTTCCCAATGGCTTTATCCCCTGTACCGCAGCAGGTGTGCACGCATTA